>CM060937.1:942590239-943840239 GCA_030765085.1 Allium cepa | reverse complement strand
GTCGATCGGCATTGATTTAGGGTTTAGAAGCAACTTTTGGTCGACAAGAAATTTGAATCTGAGGTGGCGTCGTCGAGGCACAGGAAGGGTACGGACCTACAGGAATCGAAGCTAGGGATTGTGTTGTTGCTCTGGGCGGGGTTGTAGGGATTATGGTGAACTAGATCGACGAGGCAAAGAGGATTTCGTCGGAATGTGGGTTCCAGTTTTGAGTCGAAATGCTCGATTTCGATTGTTTGCCGAATTGGAGTGTTTGTGATGGATGAGAACATGTTCGCCGTCGTTCTGGAAGTCTCGGCAGTGGTCGGAAGTCGATCTGGCGATCGTACACGTGCACCTGTGCACATTCATATCTGGTATGGTTTGGAGCTTTGAGGAAGACGAGGAGTTCCCGGGTCTGATCACGAAGAAATGAAGGATTTGCTCGAGTTTTATATCGAGTAGTTCGAGTGTTTAAACTATTTAACAGGATTTTATATTTAAAACTAAAATAACATTTTAAAAAGAAAAGGGAAGGAAGAAGAGGGATGGAAGCTTGGAGATGTGCTCGGGTTCTTGATGAATTGCCTCGGGTTAAAGAGAAAAAACTAGAATGTTAGCAAGTTTGAAGATTAAAACAAATCAAGTTTAAAAGCTAATTACTTTGTATAATTAATTTAAAGCTAATAACTTTGTGTAATTAATTCAAAATCTAATTGCTTTGTGAAATTAATTAAAGGCTAATTTCTTTGTATGATTAATTAAAGGCTAATTACTTTGTGTAATAAACAAAAGGATAACTAAGTAATTAAATGATAATTGCTTAATGGAAGTAATTAAAACGGATAATTATTCAAAGTGATTAATTAAAAGATTAAATTACTTAATTACTTAAAAGATAATTGATTAAATGTGATTAATTAATTAAGGTGAGTAATGAAAGGTTTATTTGTTGATATGATTTATTAATTAATATAATCAATTAAAGGTTAATTATTTAATGATCAAGTGTTAATTAATTAATGATTAAGAGTTAATTAACTTATGATTGAAAGGTAATTACTTAAGGTAATTAATTAAGGGTTAATTTATTATGTAATTAACTTAAAGCTACTTTATGTGATTTAATTAAGGAAAATTAATTTATTAAAAGGTAATTAATTAAACGTTAATTAATTTTATAATTAACTTAAGATTGATTAATTTATGTGAAGGATAATTAATTAATTAAGGATAATTAATTAAGATGGATAATCAAGGTTGATTAAATTAATTTCATTAATTAATTAAAGTAATATCAAATGGTTTATAATTAGTTAATATTAATTAAGCAGGGTTAAGTGATTAATTTATTTGGTTTAAATTAATTATGTGATTAATTTATCTTGCTTATGGATGATTATTGTATTGAATGCTTGAATTGATTGTTACCTCTGATCTGAAATTTTTTGTGATGTGAATTGTTGAATTAAGCTATATGTGTAATTTATTTATCTGTGATGTATTTACATATATATCTATGAATTTGTGAATGGAAGATAAGCGTTATAGGATTATACGCTTATCAGTATTAATGTGCTTGATTTGTGATGATTGATGATATTGTACTGTTGTGTAAAACCCCTGGACTACACACATACACACAAATATGGAATTCTTGGGAAATTGGTTAAATGGGTTTTTCAGAATAATGGAAAGATTTTGAAAATTGAATCTTGAATCCAAAATTTTTGGAAGTGTAATGAGATAAAAATGGAAAACTTTTGTAAAGGAAGTTTTGAAATTAAGAATATAATGTGGTTTATTAAATTTTGAATTTGAAATGATTACAAAGTATTAAAGTTGAATTTTTTTATAAGTTTAAAGATTTGAAATATCTTCCAAATACACTTATATATAGTCAAAATTGATTTCTGGAAATAATGAAGTTTTAAAAGATGAATTGTTGAGAAATAAACAATACTTTGAAACTATGGTTTGAGGCAACTCGATCTTATCTTTTAAATGGGCTATAACTTGAGTTAATTTAATCGGTTTGTTCCGAAATGAAAAACCTTTGTTTTCAAAATAATAATAGTTTTGTATAAAGAAAGAACTTCTAGTTTTTTTGAAAGGATTTTCCAAGTTAGAATGAATCTTTGGAAATGGTTTTGAAAGCTATGAATTGAATCTTTGATTTAAAGATTGGACGAGTTAATCCAATTTGAAAGGGAAATTGTTTTGAAAGGCTATAAATGAATCTTTGTTAAAGTTGGTGAACCTTGTTTTAAATTGAAAAGGGTTTTAAAGTGAATCTTTTGTTTAAAAGACTAAAGTGTAGAAATCATATAAACCATTGAAAGGTTTTGAGAAATAAATCTTTTGTTCAAAGATTTAATGTGAAAATCTATTTAAACCATTTGAGGGTAAGGTTTTCGTGAAATATGTTATGACTTAACTAAGATCTGAATGGATCCATATGTTTTTAAAGTTAAGCGCTTATTATTCGGTTTAGCCGGGAGAGGACTTTATGTCATAAAACCCATTCTGAATAGTGATATGATGAAATGGGATTGCTTTTGAAAATAGTAGTGAAGACTGGGTGTTTTCGAGAACGATAGGATTACCTATCGAATGACTCTGTAATGAGTAGCTACGGTATAGAGATATCCATATGCGATGGGCAGTCCGATTGGGATGTGAATACCCGGATTGCAAGGGCTTCTTTCGAAGTGCCTTCGGTTCCGTTCGAGCCCGAAACGGACTTGTATGGATGTATGTCTGACATTAAACTTTGAGATGTAAAGATGGTTTCTATCAAATACATTTCTATTTGGTGGTGGAGAATTTATTTTCTTAGCTTAACACCCTTCTCTAGGACGTACGAGCTCAGAGGTTATGTAGTTGATGGTAACTAGCTATACATTCCTAATTTGGTAATATGGCATGCTGAGTGCTGCTGATCATTTTTTGATCGAAGCATGACTTTTGTGAAAAGCATAGCTTTGTGGACAAGACCTCATCAGGACCTCACACCTCAGAAATGGTTGAAACAAGAAGAATGCGGCAAGGTTATGAGGGTCGCGCACTTTAGGGTAGTCCATTTTTTTCCGGAAAAGGGTGATATCATGGTATGGAGCCTAGATATTTAACCTATGTGGTTGCTGCAAATCTTTTGCTTTGTGATTGTTGGTGTTGAGCACTCGGATAAAGGTCGGTAACGACCGAGGGATGGCATACTCGTGTAGTAGTTACCTAGTTACAGAGGTAACCCAGCCTTGTGCTGGCAGAGAGCTGGTTAAGTTCTCGGGGCGTCCCTCCCGAGGCACACCCATGTGGCATAGGAAGTTCCTTAGCCTGACCATTTGTTGGAAATCTAAAGAAACAATACGCGCCCTGTACGGTTTTAGTTGTATAACCTGCCATTTACTTATGGTGATAATCTGTCGTTTAAGTGGTAGCTATAGTAGGCATACTACGAAATGTGTATGCTGGCTAAGATTAATATCATACTTGTAAATGTTTTCTGCACTATGCGCTAATAATAATATCAAAAGGATTCTGCGTATCAAGCATATTTGACTATCATAAGGAGAAATCTCCTCCAATTGTGTGTTTGCATTATGTGTGTGGCGAGAAGCCTTATGGTAGTTTCATTTTTCAAAAAGCATAGCGAATTTCTTTTTATTTCTTTTTTTTGTTTTGTTTCAAATAAACTATTTTCATTTGCTCACACCAGTCCCATGAATGACCTAGAGTTTATTGTTCCCTTTCTAAACTCTGGTTGCCCATATTTTCCCATATGGGAACCCTAGAGACATATTTTCAGATCATCAGCTAGTAGATATAGAGTCGATAGCTTTCAGCCTTTGATTTTGGCAATCTTTGAAATCTGTGGTTTGGCAATCACATGTGGATCGAGTTTTCTTCACTTCAGCATTGATGATGGTTCAATCTTCTTGATCGGTGTCTTTGAAGTTTTGGTGTTGTAGTTATCTTTCCGTTGCTGATGTTATCCCTTCTGCTGTAGCTATTATCTTTCCGCTGTTGTCTTGTATCTCTGATATTGATAATCATTTGTATCAATTTTTTGTATCAAATTTTGTATATCAATAAACTCATTCATTTCTTTTTCGTTGTTTTGTTATACTTAATGTGTTATAAGCTCCGACGAACCAGATTCGACGTTTGAATCTGCGGCATTCAAATAAAAGCAAAGTATTTGAGTGTCGATTTTCGAAGGTCGAGTCAGGGTTGTTATAAGTGGTATCAGAGTTGAAGGTTGAGTAAGAACTTTAGCTCAGGAGTATAACACATTAGGTGACCCATTAGAGATAAGGTTACACATGCCCTAGAATGAGTATATCCCTAAGATATCCGTCCATATGCCTCAGTAAATTCTCTTACTATCCACTGAAAGTGAGTTGAGTGCAAGAAGAGGACGAGGTAGGGGTCAGGGGAATACCACTACAAATGGTCAATGCCTTGTAACAACAAGGAAACAATTTTCCTATCAATCTCCTTTGATCCTCATTCACTTTCAGTTCTTTGATGGCTTACTGGCAGCTGCAGAAGGAGCTTCGATGTGATGGTGGCCCTGCGAATCATTGTAGAAAGGTTCATATTTCATTTTCTCTTCATCAGTTTCTCATTCTTAACTTTAATAAATTTGAAATCTAAATTGAAATAAATTGGTTAATGAAATATAAAGTTAAACTAAATTATATTCATTTGTCTATTATTTTGGGGTCCATATATATTCCACGAATGGTTAGCTATCCCTTCGGACTAACCAATGCTCGTGCATGTCTCGTAGAATTAACGATTCGAGTATTTTGTAAAGTATCGAGTGAGTTCGTTCTCGTAATTATTCATGATATTCTGATTTGGTAAGCCAAATATAGAATGAATATTTTAGTTTGATCTGATAATTCATTTCTTTATCTTTCTGTGTTCATCTGTTTTTTTGTTGCCTCCCTGTCTAACAAATTTCGGGGATGAAATTTTCTTAAAGGGGAATCTTTAACGATCTCGGGGATGAAATTTCGGGGATGAAATTTTGTTGCCTTGTAGAATGAATATACTTTCTTTTTGAAATTGATTGAATTAAATTTGGTTTGTAAATATATAATGAGATTAATAAAATGGTTTTTATTTATATATATTTATTAATACATAACATTTAAAACATAATAAGTATAAAAACATATTTATAAAACATGATTCACAAATTTATTAACATAAGGGTCTAAAACATAATTTTTAAATTTATTTAAGTCGAGGACTTAAACATAAAAAAGGATGTTAATGACATTTGTTAAGTAGGTATAACATGCATTTACAAGTTTAATTTATGAATTAGCATGTGGCAAAACAATTTTTCTTAAATTTAAAATATGAAAATCATATAAATATATATTAGAGAATAAGAACCAGACTTCTCAATCTTTTTCATTCATTTCTCAAAACTGAAAACTATAAAACATAGAAAAGAAGAAAAAAAATCAAAACCTAAAAAATCAAAACATTTTCAACTTGAAGATTAAATCTTCGAGATAAAGCAATGGTTCAACAATTTCAAACTGAATCCAAACTAATACCTGATAAAAGCAAGCAATCAAGCTGAGATAAAAGCTTCAGACAAATGCAAGATCAACAATATCAAAGCAAAGATCAAAACAATTCAAAGTTTCAGCTTAGATCAATTCAAAATATAAACGTCCAGAGAAAAAAAAATTAAAACCCAGGCCTATCTGTTTTCAAAAAAAAATGGTGAGCAAACTAAACCCTCTTATCTACTTATGCTTGGAATTATTGTTGAGAGTGATTCTTTGATAATGTTTGTATGGATTGAAAATATGCCTGTATATTTGTAAATATGGTGTGCATGTCTGTGTTCCAGGCAAATCATGCCTCTGTTTATGCATGACAGGTTTTAAAACCTGTTCAAAAATTCATATCACCCATACGAACTAGGCTTTCTCTAAAAATAATTTGATTGTAAGATTACAATATCAATTGTAAAAATGGTTTCAAATATTTATAATTAGAAAATATTCAGAAAATTAGCAAATATAGTAAAAAAAAATTATATCTGGAAATTTGATATCTTTAATTTCGAGTTTTGTTTATATCATCAGATTCTAATCTAAAAATTTTGATTTTTAAGATAAATATCATGGTTTTTAACTTTGTAAATTATGAGATATTGGAAGTTGATCAGGATCGAGAATTTACTCGATTTCTGATGATCGCGTAGTCGTATTAGCCTTGAATTTGTAGCTGAAGGAAGGTGGAGGTTTGGAGATTCATGGAAAAATAATGGTGATCTTATAATATGCCATGGTGGTCGATCGGTGTTGATTTAGGGTTTAGAAGCAACTTTTGGTCGATGAGAAATTCGAATCTAGTGCGGCATCTTCGAGGCGCCGGAAGGGGTCGGACTTAGGAGAATCGAAGCTAGGGATTATGATGTTTCTTTGGACGGGATTGCAGGAATTCTGGTGAACTAGATCGAGGAGGTGAAGGGGATTTCGTCGGAAGGTGGGTTCCAGTTTTGAGTTGAAAAGCTCGACTTCGATTGTTTGTCAAATTGGAAAATTTGGGTGTTTGTGATGGATTAAAGCGTGTTCGTCATTGTACCGGAAGTCTCAGCAGTGGTCAGAAGTCAATTTGGCGATCGTACATGTGCACCTATGCATGTTTATATCTGGCATGGTTTGAAGCTTTAAGGAAGACGAGGAGTTCACGGCTCTGATCATGGGGAAATGAAGGATTTGCTCGAGTTTTATATCGGGTAGTTCGAGTGTTTAAACTGTTTAACAGGACTTTAAATTTAAAACCAAAATAACATTTTAAAATGAAAAGGAGAGGAAGAAGAGGGACGGAAGCTCGAGGATATGCTCGGGTTTTTGATGAATTGCCTCGGGTTAAAGAAAAAACGAAAAAAAATTAGAATGTTAATAAGTTTAAAGATTAAAACAAATCTAGTTTAAAACTAATTACTTTGTGAAATTAATTCAAAAGCTAATGACTTTGTGTAATTAATTCAAAAGCTAATTACTTTGTGAAATTAATTAAAGGCCAGTTTCTTACTTTGTGTAATAAACAAAAGGATAACTAAGTAATTAAATGATAATTGCTTGATGGAAGTAATTAAAAAGGATAATTATTCAAAGTGATTAATTAAAAGATTAAATTACTTAATTACTTAAAGGATAACTGATTAATGTGATTAATTAATTAAGGTGACTAATGAAAGGTTAATTTGTTGATATGATTTATTAATTAATATAATTAATTAAAGGTTAATTATTCAATGATCAAGGGTTAATTAGTTAATGATTAAGGGTTAATTAATTTATGATTGAAAGATAATTACTTAAGGTAATTAATTAAGGGTTAATTAATTATGTAATTAACTTAAAGTTAATTTATTTATGAGATTTAATCAAGTAAAATTAATTAATTAAAGGGTAATTAACTAAAGGTTAACTAATTTTGTAATTAACTTAAGATTGATTAATTTATGTGAAGGTTAATTAATTAATTAAGGATAATTAATTAAGATGGATAATCAAAGTTGATTAAATTAATTTCATTAATTAATTAAAGTAATATCAAATAGTTTATAATTAATTAATATTAATTAAGCAGGGTTAAGTGATTAATTTATTTAGTTTAAATTAATTATGTGATTAATTTATCTTGCTTATGGATGATTATTGTATTGAATGCTTGAATTGATCGTTACCTCTGATCTGAAGTATTTTGTGATGTGAATTATTGAATTAAGCTGAGTGTCTAATTTATATACATGTGATGCATTTACATATATATTTGTAAATCTATGAATGGAGGATAAGCGTTATAGGATTATATCGCTTATCAATATTAACGTGCTTTATTTGTAATGATTGATGATATTGTACTGTTGTGTAAAACCCCTGGACTACACACACAAATATGGAATCACAGGAAATTGGTTAAGTCATGGGTTTTACAGAATAATGGAAAGATTCTGAAAATTAAATCTTGAATCCAAAATGTTTGGAAGTGTAATGAGATAAAAATGGAAAACTTTTGTAAAGGAAGTTTTGAAATTACTTTGAATATAATATGGTTTATTAAAGTTTGAATTTGAAATGATTTCAAAGTATTAAAGTTGAATTTTTATAAGTTCAAAGATTTGAAATATCTTCCAAACATTCTTACATATAGTTAAAAATGATTTCTAGAAATAATGAAGTTTTAAAAGATGAATTGTTGAGAAATAAAAATACTTTGAAACTATGGTTTGAGGCAACTCGATCTTATCTTTTAAAAGCGCTATAACTTGAGTTAATTTAATCGAATTGTTCCGAAATGAAAAACGTTTGTTTTCAAAATAGTAACAGTTTTGTATAAAAAAATATTTTCCAGTTTTGTTGAAAGGGTTTTCCAAGTTATGAATGAATATTTGGAAATGGTTTTGAAAGCTATGAATTGAGTCTTTGATTTAAAAGTTGGATGAGTTAATCCAATTTGAAAGGGAAATTGTTTTGAAAGGCTATGGATGAATCTTCATTAAAGATTGGTGAACCTTGTTTTAAATTGAAAAGGGTCTTAAAGGTGAATCTTTTGTTTAAAAGATTAAAGTGTAGAAATCGTTTAAACCGTCGAAAGGTTTTTGGAAATAAACCTTTTTCTCAAAGATTTAAAGTGGAAATTTATTTAAACCATTCAAGGGAAAGGTTTTTGTGAAATATGTTATAACTTAAATAAGATCCGAATGGATCCATTTGTTTTTAAAGTTAAGCGCTCATTATTCGATTTAGTTGGGAGAGGTCTTTATGTCATAGAACCCATTCCAAATAGTGATGCGCGAAATGGGATTGCATTTGAAGACGGTAGTGAAGACCAGGTATTTTCGAGAGTGATAGGATTACCTATCAAATGACTCTGCACTGAGTAGCTACAGTTTAGAGATCTCTGTATGTGATGGGGAGTCCGATCTGTATTGTGAATACCTGGATTGCAAGGGCTTCTTTGGAAGTTCCTTCGGTTCCGTTCGAGCTCGAAACGGACTTGTATGGATGTATATCTGACATTACACTTTGAGATGTAAAGCTGATACCTATCAAATACATTTCTGTTTGATGGCGGAGAATTGTTCCCTTAGCTTAGCACCCTTCTCTAAGACGTGCGAGCTTAGAGGTTATGTAGTTGATGGTTACTTGTGATACATTCCCAATTTGGTAATGTGGCAGGCTGAGTGCTGCTAATCATTTGTTGATCGAAGCATGGCCTTTGTGAAAATCGTAGCTTGGTGGACGAGACCTCATCAAGACCTCACACCTCGAAAATGGTCGAAACAGGAGAAATGCAGCAAGGTTATGTGGCTATTGGTGTTGAGCGCTCGGATAAAGGTCGGTAATGACCGAGGGATGGCATACTCGTGTAGTAGTTACCTAGTTACAGAGGTAACCCGTCCTTGTGTTGGTAGAGAGCTGGTTAAGTTCTCAGAGCGTCCCTCCCGAGGCGGACCCATGTGGCATAGGAAGTTCCTTAGCCTGACCATTTGTTCGAAATCCAAAAAAAAATACGCGCCCCGTACGATTTTAGTTGTATAACCTGCTATTTACTTATGGTGGTGACCCTCCGTTTAAGTGGTGGCTATAGTAGGTATACTACGAAATGTGTATGCTGGCTAAGATTAATATTATACTTGCAAATTTTTTCTGCACTATGCACTAATAATAATATCAAAAGGATTTTACGTATCAAGCATGTTTGACTATCATAAGGAGAAATCTCCTCCAATTGTGCGTTTGCATTGTGTGTGGCGGGAGGCCTTATGATTGTTTCATTTTCCAAAAAGCATAGCGAATTTCTTTTTATTTCTTTTTATTTGTTTTGTTTCAAATAAACTATTTTCGTTTGCTCACACTGGTCCCATGACTGACCTGGAGTTTATTGTTCCCTTTCTAATTTCTAGGTTCATACAATTTCCCACACGGGCGGCCTAGAGTCAGATTTTCAAATAATCAGCTAGTAGATACAGAGTCGATAGCTTTCAACCTTTGGATTTTGGCAATATTTGGAATCTGTGGTTTGGTAATCACATCTGGATCTAGTTTGCTACACTTCAGCATTGATGGTGGATCAAGCTTCTTGATCGGAGTCTTTGAAGCTTTAGTATTGAAGTTATCTTTCCGTTGCTGATGTTATCTCTTCTAATGTTGCTATTATCTTTCTGTTGTTGTCTTGTATCTCTGATATTGATAATCATTTGTATCAATGTGTTGTATCAAGTACTGTATGTCAATAAACGAATTCATTTCTTTTTCCGCTGTGTTGTTACACTTAATCTGTTATAAGCTCCGGCGAACCAGATTCGACGTTTGAATCTGCGGCATTCGAATACATGTGAAGTATTTGAGTGTCGATTTTCGAAGGTCGAGTCAGGGTCGTTATATGATAGTAGGTGAGGCTGGGACATGCTTATGCTAATTAGAGTAAATAAGTGGCCAATAGATATATGCTCAAATGTGGGGATTTGGGAAAGGGCGCATATTAGAATTTGTTTGTTAGGACCAGTACTGGCAGCATTCCCTTTCAAGACTAGGACTGATGGTCTCACAACAGTTAGCTAAGGCTGGATAGCATTCTTTTTTAGGTCTAGGACTGATGGTATCATAACAGTTAGGTGAGGCTGGGCATGCTTATGTTGATTAGGGTAAATAAGAGGTCACAACAGGGGGCGGTAGTTAAAGTGTACTGGCAATGACCGAGCATGCGGCATCGATTAGGGTAAATAATCCGCTACTGCGTTCCACGTGCTAAAAGGTGTCTTTTGTTGTGACCAACAGGATTGCTTCACGCTGGCACAACAGAGTTAGAAGGCCTATCAATGGGTAGAATTAGGATTTTAGCCTAATCAAATTAGCAACTGAAATAGGATTTGGGTTTCAGCCTAATCACAGCAGTTAAAGACAAGTGCAAACAATCGAAACAATCCAAGACAACAGTAAAACAGAATCAGAAACAGTATTTTACCCCAGTTTTATCTTTTCGGTATTTCTTTCCATACTAGAACTATTTCTTAGTCTATTATCATTATCTTGCTTAGAAATTCTAGTAATTACTTTCACTTACCAGACTTATTGTCTAACCCACTCCTCTATTTCCCCTTTTCACCCCTATAGGCCAAGAGAGTTAAGGACAGTAGATTCAGGTTTCTTGGAGATATATTCTTGGAGTTCTTCTTCTTTTCATTTTTATTTTCATTTGGCTTTTGATGTACGAGTGCTTATGAGAGGGATGATTATAAATATTTATGTACTCTAATGATGTGAGACTGAGATATATTTTTCATAGGATTTGAGAATTTGGGTTTTTAGACATATTCTGTTTTATGACTTACTGATGAAATTTAATTCTGAATAATGAATTACCATTTAAATGTTTTTGCTGTTTTTACCTATTTGACTTGAGAATCTTAGTCTCTGTGATGTATTAGTTATACCTATAACCCACCACATTCTTTAATGTGCCCTTTCTTGTTATACTAAGGGATGTGTGATGTTTCACTAATAATGACATCTTTTATAATCAAAAGGATGTTGGGATTGTTCCAAATGATATATGAAGACATGATATTAATTTTTTTTTAATATGAAGCATATAAGATGGGTTCATTATGCATTGGAAGTAGGAATTATCATATGTGCTATATTGTCTAAAATATTTCACTTTGCATATGTATTTGATATACAAAGAAAATGTCCAAATTAAGATTATTATATGAAAATTGAGAGTGTTCTCGAGTATTTACGAAATGCTAGAGAATAATTTATTGAAACAACAAACTCCTTATGAAGGAATACGTGAACCTGAAATTCATAAGTGATATCGAGTGTACTATGTCAATTCTAAGTCATGTTCAATCTTAAGTTAAGAACTTTTGGCTGGAAATGTTCCAAACAATAAGTAGTGATTTAACTAGAGGCTAAGGACATCGCCTTAAATGACACTACAATAAAAGAAGTATAAATAAATACACAAAATTATAATTGAGCTAAGGGTGATTCTAAATGTTAAAATCTCATGACATTATTATATGATAACAATACTGCGATACAGTTCTTAAAGAATATAAAGCTTACTAGTAGTCAATAAACATACTTCAAAAAGTTCCATATGATAAAGGCAGTTTATCAAGGCAGAGAGAGTTGATTGACAAAGTAGATAATTAAAACATTATAACATACCTGTTCACTAGGAGACTGACTCGATTAATTTATGAGAAACCAATTGAAGAAGTTGGAATAAGATTCCATAATTGACCCCGACCGCAAGTGACAGACTGATAAAGTAAGGGGTATGCCCTGAGGGTAATTATATAATTTATTACTTATATCTAACTAGATAACCAATTTTGTACAAAATAAAAGTTTTTCTTTCTATTATATACTTCTTATATTGCGATGTAATTAATTGAGTAATTAATTTAAAGTATATTAAATATAAAATCCTTAAATAATAAAGTATGTGATAATAATTAAATTATGTTATAATTATGAGCAATTTGTCACATGTAAAATAACATACTATTAAAAATTTCCTAATCAACTGTTTCGAGATGAGATATTGATACATCTATTGAGACTGGAGTGGGTAAAACTCTTTAAATGTTGGGTAATAGATACTCATAGCTGTAGAGAACACCAAGTGGTTACGTACTGATTTTTATTGGATAATTATGGAATGACCTACTCGAGAGTTCTCTGTTAGTTAATATAACTATGGCCAAACAGAGAATTTCATAGTAATGATGTTACGTAGTTCACTCTATTTGAGAATACTATGTAACTTCAATATGGACACTCCACTTTGATTATAGTTAAATCGTGGCATGGCGTCCATCAAATGACTATGGATGGGTTTAAATTGAAACATTGAAAGTGAAACACTATTCAATAGAAAATTCATCTCCCTGGTTATATGTGGTTAGTATCATGGCCAACTGTAGTCTTGTTATTATTGAATCAAGGATTTTGTGTATGGACTTAAAAAGTTGAACATGGATGATGTTGGAATTTTGACCAAAACTATATTCCATAAATCCTAATATAATATAGTATTTATGAAGTGAATAGATGTGTAAGAAATAAATTCATCCAAAATATCATATCATTAGCTAATATGTTTTGTGAAGTTAATACCTGAATTATTTGATATTGATGGCTGACTGAATTTATATATTTGAGTCGCACAACCGAAATAATGAATACTCTTAATGAACCACATGATTTAATTAATTTATAATTGTTTTTGATTAATTAAGTCAATTAATATTTATGAAATATTAATTATTAGATTTTATTTGATTTGTTTGATGTCATTTTTATTTAGTAACATACATATATAAAGGCTATAACATGCGTATCGACATACGATGTTAGTAAAATATTTAAACAGCATTTAAATAGAGCTAAATGAGTTTTAAATAAATTAATCAATTAATATTTGTGAAATATTAGTTGTTAAAATTTTATTTGATTGTTTTAAAACCATTTGTATCTAATAAAGTGCGCAAATAAATAACGTGCGTATTGATATACGGCATCAGTAGAATATTTAAATTAGATTTAAATGGATTAAATACTAGACAAGTTAGAAGTTTTTATGGCCCATTTTCTCTTTAATATGGTCGGCCATCAAAGGGAAAGGAGGAGTCTATTTGAATTTGAAACAAAGTGGCTAAGACATAATTAAAGGAAGGTGAATCAACCTTATCTTTAATTATGTTTATTGCCTTTTTTTGTGATTTCATTTATTTGGTCATTTAGTCTATTACTCTCTCCATTTTTTGTAATGCCATGGCCAAATTTTAATGGCCACCCATGCCTAAAAATTTCAAAAATAAAAAATCAAATAAAGAAAGAAAACAAAAGGTGGTCCATATCTCTTGATTCTTGGAAATTCTAGAGATTGATTCTATTGAGTCTATAAGCTTTTGATTCACCACTTCAAGGTGTAATTTAAAGGAAACATCCAATACAAGTTTTTTATGAATGTATTATATATGTTATATCATTCATATGCTTGACTTTTGTGTGATTTTTCATGTGCAATTGGTCTTTTTGAAATCTTGTTTCATCTCAATTGATTATGTGAAATTGTATTGTTTTAATTCACATCCACATATGCTCCTCACACCACTATTATATATGTTTATTTCAAATTGATTTTATTGGATTCCTCATCACCTTACTTATTTTTATACTACATATTATTTAGTTCTCTTTGTTTTCTTGACGAATTTACATGTGCCTAGCTCCTCCTATTCCTTTTCTATTGTTTTAGTGTTTTTGTTTTAAAAAAGGAATTTGAAAATTAATTTTGATTTAGATCTATTTTATAATTCTATAAATTTATTGCACAATTTTAAATGAGCTGTTTATACTAACTATTTGTCATTCCTTGAAGATTAGTTTCTATAATCGTATAGTTAAATTTTGGATATAAACATTTGAATATTATTCATGTAAGAATGAAAGTTTTTGGGTCTAAATTATATAATGGACTTTTATGCAAATTTTGAAAAAAATTCACCTCTTCTAAATTTATTGTTTAGAAAAAAAATTTCCTAAACCCTGGCTTCCTTTCTAAATTAAAGCTTATCTTAGATTGTTTACTTTTAAACCCGACTAATTTATACACATGTTTATGTTTATACACACACAGAGTATTCGCAGTATTCACAAATATATCTTTTTAACCCAAAAATGTTAAATTGCAGTTTTATTTGCATACACATATTGTTTGCACCAAAAATGGTCACAAACACCTTGGTCCTTAGGGGCCCACCATAACTACCGGTATTCGTACTTCGTAGTTTTGGAACGATCGGTATAATTCATACAGATCGTTATTTTTGCTTCCAATTTCCATGTGATTGTTTTTAAGGGATCCCACATGCCTCTAGACCTTAATCCTAAAATATGGTGTCATTATGAGTTGTAATGTGTGAGATATGGATCAATCTTCATCGAATTTGGAATATTGGCTGATACACATCGATCGTTATGAACGATCAGCACAAAACAATCGGTGGTTCCTTGAACCTAAGAATTTTGACCCACGATCATTTTTGTGGGCTACCCCCTTCAATATATTAATGCCTTGAAAATTTCAAGTGAATTGGTTTTGTGGATTTTGAAATATCGATCTATCTTCGCTGATTTGATCCGTTTTATGGATCGTTCCCAATCGATCCTTGTAAATCCTTCTTTGTCCATAATTCGAGCATATGAACTCCGATTGACTTGAAATTTGGAATTATCTTCATGGGCAATGCATGTCACTCTATACTAATTACACCTCAATTAGGTCCCGGCTTCGATTTGCTCGACTATCGTCCATAGTATTGTATACAACTGATTCTAAAGGCTGGTTACCATCCGTTTATAGCAAAGCTGATGATATCACAGCCTTGCCAAAAGGCAGGATTACATTAGCCCTCAAAAGTACATCCTGTTTGAACATATAGTTCTTTGAACTGTTGCGAGCTTCGATTATCGTAAAGGATTCCATCCAGTTTTTTGAATGGTCGTTACCTTTCCGTTGAGTCGCTTTTTTCCAAGGGTCGTGTCTCCTTGTACTCATAATGACTACTGGTCGACTTCCAATAGTATAAGTACTAGATCACGGCTTGTCGATGATCATTTTGTCATTTTTCTAGTGATTATCAAGCCATAATAATCTGGTTTTGTTCTTTCTTCGATTGATTTCAGGAGCAAATTCAATCTGTCGATTTCAAAAAGTTGAACTTAAGAACGTATACTGGTTCGTATACGTGTTTATATCTGACCCTCGATCATGATTGCACATCCATGGGTCAATGCCAAGTTTCAAAGTTATTTCTTGTTTGTGTGCATGACCACAATCGATCATTGATCCTTGAAAGAAAGTTTGGATCGCTTTTGTACGATCATTTTTTATATGAACAAATCATCACGGTTGATCGTTATCATTGAAAGGATTTTCGTACCCATCTATTTACGATCATCCTTATACGATTGTTGCCATTTTCTATTTATTTATTTATTTTGAATCTAGGCCAATTGTTACTGAACATAACTAAATTTTGGATCGTTTTAGAATGATCGGTGTAGAAAATGATTTTCAAGATTGCGCTTAAGGAACAATCGGCTCTACATTTGGGCCATAAAGGGTTGGCACACATTTGAATATAAAAACGTTTCTACTTGGCCACATCCATTTTCACTTCTTCATCTTGTATAGTCCCACTCCAAATCAACAAGTAAAAAAGCCTTATTCTCTCCCCAATCGTTCAGACAACGATCAGAATTTCATAATCAAGAATTGATTCCATTTCCTTCCTAATTCCGCACAGATTCAAATTGAACCCATTTCCTTCTCCAAATTTCAACTTAGGTAGGCCGATTCAAACAAGCTTTGTGATTTTGGCATGAGACATTGGATTTCATCAATTTCGTGATGTTAGAATTAAATAGTGGATCGGTTGAAGGTTGGAGGAGATGAAAATTGGAGGAGATTCTTGCCTTATCAGATCGTCCTTGGGGAAAAAGAAGCGATAGTTGAACAATCGTTTTGAGTGGTGTATATATTTACATGCAAATCATTCTTGAATGATAGGTTGTGCCCTGTTTTTAGTGAATTTTGAAGTGGATAAGTTGTTTGTTCCAATCATTCTTGAATGGAAGTGGAAGAAAACGATCGATTGAAGCGTTAAGTCAATGATTATTGTGAGGAGTTGAGGTAACAATAGAATAAGGGGGTTATCAGGATTGATCGGATGGAGTAAGGGAGTGAACGATCGGTCTTGTTTTGGAAATGATCGGTTGTTAGCAAATGAACTTTAAAAAATGAAACTCAAATAAGTGAACTTGAATAAATGATGAGCTTCGACTTTACACACTTGAATGGACATTCAAACTTGCATATGACTTGAACTGCACATTCGTAAATATATAATATTTAAACTTCGGCGTGAACCAATGCCTTTGACAATTCTTTTGAATCTCATCCATGACTTGAACATAAAAATCAATCTCTTACTTGCTGACAATTGATCGTAAAACTCGAGCTGAATCATTCCCTAACGATGTAGAGAAATAGCTGAGATGGTAAGCGATGATGGTCACTTCGGTTGAACATTGAAGTCTCATCATCTTTTCTACCTTGAATTTCATATAACTTATTAATATATTGTATAATACTTCACCGCACCATAGTAGCACTCACTATGCACTAGGGGGTACAGGTTACTTTATCTAACCTTGACTTTTACTAAGTTTAATAGCAATGAAACCCAGACATTCCGAGCGTCTCATGGCTATGTCTGCTAGACCATCTTCTTTGTAGGATAATCCTGGTGTGGAGTCAAGTTCTACAACCGAGTCTTATAATATGTCCCCTAGTCATCATTCGAAGCACCGGAAAGCCTAGGCTCACAGTTCGGTTTTTCCTCTACAGTTTCCATTCTTCCACCAAAAGTTATTGATCCAGCTCCCAACGCTTTGGAGGATGTAGTTATCCTAGGGGATCCTTCTGTAGCCTCTAAAATTAAGAAAGATGCTCTTCGCCGAATCTGCGTAAGGCATGGAACCCTTTGACAATGTACTGGTTCCATCACAGGATGATAGGGCTTATAGACCTCCACAAGAATATACGACGTGCAACAAATACATGTGCTGGGTCAGATGCATCCCGCTATTTAACTCATCCAACCAGGAAATTCTCTATTATTTTAGGATAGCTCCAGCATAGCTTCATCCAATGGCTACGCTCTTCCCAATTGTATTTATATGGTATTTATGGAGATTTCGCATCATGCTTCGACCATCAATGACATTCGGTTCATATTCTCTTTCAAGCAACGGATGTGATCGTTTACATTTCTTGAGCCAACGAAGAAATGTTAGATTCTAACTGGGGCATAGAATAAATTAAGCGCATTTAAAAGTGAGTGGTTCTATGTCCTATGTCGTCTTAGTTTTGCTCGATAATGGCTGGAAAAAAACATAAATGTTATCCATCATTTTTATATTACCATGGAAAACTGATATTTCGGTCGTAGTCCTGACTAAGTAATTCTTTTTACAAGCAAACTCACATGGCCCAGCAGTAATCTTTATGAGGAGGCAGTCATGACTCTTGAAAATGCATCACCCAAAGATAGGAACATCGAATATCTTCTCACGAACGAATGCCTTGTTACTTTTTATTTGATTGAAGAGGGCCTCTGTGTAGGGCTAACAAAAGTTTCCAAAGCTGCAGAGGTAAGATCACGGGCTGCAGCCAGTCAAAGGGGCCATTGAATCGGTCCCGTCATGCCCTATGCTATGGGTGCTCAGGAATTCACTAATATTGATGTTGAAGGAGATAAAGGCGATGTGCTTGGTCGTAATGATGATGTATCTAGTCTTGGAGTCAAGATCGGATCCGCAGACCTCACAGCCTTCAACTCTCGATAAATGAAAATAGAAAACAATTACTTGTAAATTTCATAAATATTGCCTTTTTTATCAACTCAAGTTGTCGATGACTCACAAGGTTGTACAAGATGAATCCTCTTCTCAACCGTCGGGAGCGTTCAAGTCTACCGCTTGATTCTTTGTTTGGTCTACCAATACCACATGACCTTGTCGCTTTCCACTTCACCGATGTGAGGGTTTATGGGTCGGAATCTCCCACTAGAACTGACACATAATTCCAACTTCCAAAGAGGAAACTACTCGAATGAGCAAAGCTCCTGCATTTGGTCCGCCGAGGGGAAACACAAGTACACTTGCACACACTTAGACCCCTCAACATTGCAATATGCTCAACTTGTGCTTTTTAATACATAAGGTTGATTAACTTTTGCTTTCCTTTACAGAACAATGGGTGAAGAAAAGGAACAAGTTCAATCCATTCAAGATATACAACACCAATCCTTTGGGTCATGCTCTAGCTCGCACAGTCAAGGTGGTAGTTGAGAGTATTATGATTCTAAGCATCACTCCGGTCGAGACTGGGGTCATCAGAATGGTGATGACAGGGATAAATCATATCATGATTAACATCGATCAAGATCTAGTCCCCTCATCCAAAGGGTTCCGATAAGCCAACAGATCATCGAGGCCTACCTGTCGATTTCTCGCAGGGTCCCGCTCCTGTTTCAGTTCCTCCATAGCCTTTAGTTCCTTGTCATTCTCAGCGGTCTAGTGGTCGTCGTCACCATAGCAAACATGTTGTTGCTCATAGGCCTGGCAAGGAAAGCACTGAAGTCGAAATTACTGCTAAAGATCCTATGATTGATCCACTTGCTTGCATGGCACAACTTCAAGAAGAGTTTCCAAACCTATGCTTTGAAGGATTCTTTTTCCTTTCTAATTTGAAGAGGGTCCCAGACCATGCCCAAAAAATGACAATCGATTGTGTCATTGATATCCACAAGCAGTACCGTGAATGGATGAAAGAAGTGGAAAAGATATCGAAAGTATCTTTCGAGCGTGCGGTGGAAATTGAAAAGTTAAAACGCCAGGTGGCTCAAAATAAAAGAATTATTGATACTTTGACAAATGAGTTAGAGGCTTATAAGACCTCTCAAACAGAGTTGAGGACAAAACAAATGCTGCCGTCAAATCTACGGAGGAGATGAAGTCTGGTTATCTAGGTATGGTCTTACATCATCGAAATCAAGGTATCGGACTCGAGAGAGATATAGTTCGAAGAAATGGATCTGGAGCCTTGAAGGAGATAGCGGAACTCAAGGTGCAGTTTAAGTATGCAAACAAGGAGAAAGATGATGCTCAAAAAATCACCCAAGATGCTTGTGATGAGCTGGTGAATGTTAGACTTGAGAGAGATACGATCGTTGAAAGGGTCAAAGATGTTGATACACTCGTTCAGTGCGAAGTAGAAGCTACCAAGGATAGGGTTAGAGAAGTGATAATGAACAAGCTCGACCCGCTTCTTATTCTTTAGAACCCCAACATTCACAAGCACATAAATCTAACATGGCTTGGCGATGAATATCCCTACCAGCTTTGGGGCGCGTAGTAATTTCTTGTTGCAGAGGAAAAGAGACTCCTTAACACTGGGGAAACTGACCTGTCTGGGCTTGAAGGTGAATTGCTATTGGGTAAGAATCTAAAACATTGCATGACATCCAACTTACACTTCAAAAACAATATGCCGGTGCCCTTTTACATATAGTGGGTGAAGGATCTAGGTCGACAAAACCCAATGTTACAACTGAATTGCCCCTAGAATCCTAGGTTATCCCTAGCTCAATGGCATATTCTTCAACCACCCTCGAGTATGATTCAAACAAGCCTCGGCTTTCTCCAATTCCTGAACGCATTTATGCGGGTATTTCGGCTCAACTTAGGAGCCACACCGAGGAAGGTATTTTGTTGACAACTTCTATCATTCAAAAGGTTGGGGGCGTCATCAGTTGATATTTCTAATTTTTCGCCTATTTTTCCTCAGCTCAAGAAGAAACCTTCGTTATTACCGATCAATTCATGAAGGAACTGTTCAAGGAAGGATGCGACACACGCCATGAAATTCCTTTTGAATAGGACATCGTAATCACGGGCTCTTCCAACTATTAATTGGGTTTTTAACCCATCAAAATTCAGTAAGAATTAGAACATTCAGAATATCGCCAGAATAACTCAAGAATCAACTAAAATGACCGGAAAAAGAAGAAGAGAAAGACCCAAGATAAGCTAGCGATCCATCACCTATGGATTGCTAGCGAATCATAAGGCATGCTCATGGACCTTCCAAAATTCTCGCATCATGATTCGTTACCATTTCTAAGCACGCTTGTCAAGTTTTATAGCATGCCAAACAATCAAGCTCGAGAAGTGAAGTCTCATCTGATTCAAGCTGTTTAGCCTGAATTAGCTAACTTAAAATGGACTTACAGAACTCATACTGTTAGCACCAGAATTGGTCACTAACATGCTTAAGAGAGATTATGTAGAGAGATTAATGAAGAAAGTAAAGTTAAACAAAGGATAATATGCAGATTTAAATGCAGAAAATACGAACACCAGATTTATAGTGGTTCTATGTAATTGCCTACGTTCACTTTGAGGTTAATCTTTATTGCTTTTCTCGATAATCGATTACAAATTCAACCGTATAACAATTATATTGAATACAATTGCTAAGCAAAAAAGATAAGTCTTAAATGAGTCTTGAATGCGGTAGAGTCTCCCCGGTTCTCAGAAAAAGGTCCTTTTCACTGTGCCCCTGCCTCTCTATTTATAGACGATGAAGGATTGGACTCCCTTGGCGGGCCAGGTAGTTAAGTAGCTTGGACCAAAAAGATTGATCTCTGTATGCCGATCCATAGATGGCGAACGGCAAAATGCCGAACAAGGCATGAATGCCGAACGGCAAAATGCCGAACAAGGCATGTATGCCAAACGGTATCCTCATGCCGAACGAAGTGATGCCAAACATCCTGATTGCCGAACGAGGTATTGTGCTGAAAGACACTGGATACCGAACGATCTCGAATGCCGAACGACACCTATACCGAACGAAGTGATGTGCCGAACAAGGTTTGGATACCGAGCAGTATGAAATGTCGAATGAATTTTCCATGCCGAACGTCCATAGATGCCGAACGATATACAATACCAAATGTCTCTCAATGCCGAACGCTCATGCATGACGAATGTCCCATAGATCCCGAACGATATACAATACCAAGCGTCTCTCAATGCTGAACGCTCACTCATGCCGAAAGTCCCATAGATACCGAACGAACATGAATGCCGAACGAATCATATGTGTCGGACGACACTGCAAGCCGAGCGCTTTCTAATGCCAAACGCTCCTAAATGCCAAGTGATCCTGAATGCCGAGCGTTCTCTAATGCCGAACGATCTGGATGCCGAACGACTCATAAATGACGAACAGTACGCTAATGCCGAGTACTTAGTTGCCTGGTCAAATCTCCAGGTAACACATGCCCCCCAAAGTGCATCACATGGTGGAACGTGGTGCGCTTTGAATCACGTGTCCACTGTGCTTTGCTCCGAGCTGTGGCTTAGTTTCCTTAATGGTGACTTCCCTTGATTTCTAGGTGAGGCGATGTGTGCCAAACACAATGCTAATGCCAAACAGTATAGCCGAAGCCGAATGCTCCATGTACGCCGAACGGTTTTGTATGCCGAGGCTGAATGATTTAGCTTTGACTGGTTCTACCGATTATAGTCTCTTTGACTTCCTTTCTTCTCCTATAAAAGTCGGCATTTTCCTTCTTCTTCTCCTTTTACTTTTTACCTCCGTTATTTTTCAAGTACTTGCAACTTACCTCCCTGGAATCCATCACGCCTTTCCCTAGTTAAGTTCTAACAACCTTCAATCGTAAACTCACAGATCCTTGTGCTCTCACTGTACTCTTCGGTAAGAAGCTTTTGATCACCCTCTCAAATTAGGAGACATTAGATATTACTCGAATTTGTGAATCTTTCACAGATCGTAGAGACTAGGGGCGTGCGAATAAGGGTGATGAATTGAGGCTCGGTCGTGTTCTAGGGCTGGAACTTAGTATGCCCTTAGGTGGTTTCGAGGTGGATGGATCGGAGAAGAGAAAGGTGGAAGGTGTATTGTAGCGGCTCGGCATGATCTTTCAATATCGAGCGGTCCTATGGTAGCATGAGATGGAGTTAGAGATTAGGCCTGTTGGTGTAGGTTGATACGGCCATGGTTCGGCATGACCTCCCCATGCCGAACAAAATTGGAGTGGAAAAATTGAAAGGTAGCGGGGAATGGTCAGGATGCCGATTGATATTTTGGCCGAACAGCGCTTAAACCGAGCGGCTCGAATGCCGATCAATACTTAGGCTGAACGATGCTTAGGCTGATCGATAGTTTATCCGAACGACACTTAGGCCGAACAACATTTAAGCCGAACGATAATTAGGCCGAACGATATTTAGGCCGAACGATAATTAGGACGAACGATATTTCAGCCGAACGATACTCAGGCCGACCAATAGTTTGGCCGAATGATACTTGGGCCGATCAACATTTACTTTGCCTAATCTTATGACAAAAACAAGGACAAGGACCTAAGTAAACTAGCATATCGAAATAATCTGGACTAATAACTTCCTAGTTTCAGTAATCACAATCCTGAACCTAAATCGACAAAAATAGATAATTTCCTTTAACATATAGCATCAATGTTTGAGTCCAAAATTGAAAATACCATATGGCAAGTTTTTGGAGACGGTCAGCGATGACGGTCTTCGAAGGCGACGATTCGAAGTTCAACTTTATACCATTAACTCCGTGACTTTCAATTTCTCAGCACTTATACTTGTATTGTCACACTAGTGCACACGCCACATGGGGAGAATACTTGTGTTGTTAAGTCTAACGTCCATTGTTTTTCAAGTATAGTTCAAACATGTACTCTACTAGATTCAATTTCTACCAAAGATGTCTAAAAAATCTAGCTCCGCCATGATCTCAGATAGACCTAGGCCGTCTTCCAAACAAGGAGTCGTAGATACTTCAAACCCATCGACTTCCCCTGCTCATAACTAGCTCCCGACGCCCTAGAGGCATCAATTTTCTTGGAAAACCCGGTTGATTCATAGGCTTCGAAGACCAATGAAAGTGCACTCCGTCGGATATGCTCTATCCACGGAATCCCCTTCGACGACGTATTAGTTCCATCGGGGCATGATCATCCACACTTGCCCCCAGTTGGATATACAGCTTGTAAAAAGTTTATGTGCTGGGTCGGCAGTGTGCCACTGTTCAACTTATTTCTTCGGGACGTGCTGTAGTACATTGACATTGCCCCGTCACAACTGCACCCGAACGGTCACGCCTTCGTTTGCGGTACCTACATCCTCTTCATGAATGTCCTCTCTCGGCCTCCAACCTCGGGTGACATTATATATATATATATATATATATATATATATATATATATATATAATCAAGAAGCGGAGAGATAGCCCCTCTTTTATGTTTCTCGAGCCGCACCAGAAATGCCAAATCTTTACTGGGGCATGCAGCACGTTCGCCCTGTACAAGCAGGATTGGTTTTATGTGCGTTGCCCTCCTGGTTTCGCGAGGAGATGGTGGAAGGAAGTAAGTATTTTCTCTGGATTGATATTCATGCTTGGTCAAAGGCGTGCCTCTTCTAACTCCTTTTTCCATCTTTTCAGGTATCAATCCACGTCTCGACGGCCGCAGATATTCTGAAGCCATTAAAGCTATTAGAGCCCTTCCTGCCGACGAACAGGACATCCGAACTCTCATTTCAAATGAGCCACTTTCGAGGTTTGGACTGTTGGAAGAAGGCCGTCGGATAAGCCTTCCTCAAGGTGTTTCCATACCCAGGCCCACCTTTGGTAAACCGAAAAAACAAGCCGAGTCTTCAGCACGCAATGCTCCTGGTGCACTAGAAGAAGGAGAAATCAAAGAAAATAAAATACCGGAAGCACAAGATGAGAACGTTGGTCCTACCCAGGACCCATTAGTTGAAGTTCATGACATCGAAACATCATCCACCCCTAGAAGAAGAAAAAGAAACTGACGTACAAGATAAGGAAGGAAAAAGTTGGTACAACCTCTAAAGTTACTCTTATTCCAACAGAGAAAGAGGCTTCCTCACAATGTTTAGAAAGTTCTTTAAATGGCCTCTCGAACCTCTCGATACCTGACGATTTACTTAATTATGGTTTCGATGATCTGGAGGCACTTAAACTTCACTTGCCCATCAGAGGCGATGCAGTCGTTCAAGCCCAAACTCAGGGAGAAAAAACTCGCATTAGTAAAGAAACTGGTCCGTCGGGGGGAAAGATTAGGACACACATAAACACAAGCACTTTGCCTTGCACTTATATTTCTATCGTCACACTACTCTTTGCTAATTCGTTGTTTTTTAAATTCTGTGCAGGTGACATGGGGCGTATATACAGAATCGATCTTCACCGCGGTCGTCTATCTTCCATCACTCTGGATGGGACTTAGGTTTCAGAAGACGTCGGGATAGAGACGGTGATGGCGATAAGGATTACCATTCCCGGGACTCATCATCTCGGAAGAAAACATATTATCAGTCCAAGTACCACCAACATCCCTCTTCTTACTCGGAACAAAGAAAAGATAAGCACGGCCATAAGGGGTCGCAATCCGATGTCCCCCGAGATCAACACTCTGATTCTTCCTCCACCCGATAGTCCCGGGACCCTCACAGGAGAGCTGAACTTTCAAAGCCGTCTCCTCCTGTTCCCGCAACAGATCCAACAGTATCGGAGAGATTGGCCGAGCTTAAAGTTAAATTTCCAAAGATCTTCTTTGATGGTCTGAAGTTCCTCTCGGCGATCCATCATATTCCTGGAGATGTCAAGCAGAGCGCTATCGCCTGCACCAACAACGTCTATGTTCAGCATGACACGTTTGTTCATCTTGCCGAGAAAGTGTCAGAAGTCTTCATAGAACGCCACGCCTGAAGCTTGAGGCTATTCATGACAAAGACATTATCAAAGCTCAGGACGAAGAGATTGCGTCTTATAAATCTCAACTTGAGGTCGCCCGACAAAGCGCCAAGGATACCGTCGAAGCTGTAACTCGTCTGGAATCGACTCACAAAAAAGAACTCGATGAGGCGGTACAAAGCTGTGGGGCTTTGGCTTTGGAGAGAGACTCGATGCAAAAAGAGAGGGACGCATTCTGTCTCCGAGTTAAAGAACTTGAGGAGCGACTCCGCAAAGAACAAGAGGAGAAGATTGATTCCCAAGAAGAGTCACAACGGTATTGCGACGAGATCGTTGCAACGCGACTCCTAAAGGCGAAACTTGAGGGCGAGCTTTCTAAATTTGAGGCGCTGAAGAATGAAGCCCGCGAAGGGGGCAAAAAGATAGCATCTGTGGAAATCGACTCCCCTCTTGAGGCGGCCAAGGAAGAAGGTAGAGAAGAAGTCAAAACCATGTTCGACCCGCTTATTGCCGAATTCAATGCCCGTGTTCTCATGCACCGGGACTTAACTTTTCTGGGCGAGGGCTACTCGAATCTTTGGCTGAGGAGTGGGAGACATTAATTGAAATCAATAAGGCCGAACACGGTATCGAGGAGGTTGATGAGGGGGCCTTGATAAAAGAATTCCTTAAGGGAAATGAGCCTTCGGACCTGTCAGCGGCTAAATCCATTTATTACAAAGGCTCCCCCTCAACAAAAGAGAAAGAAGTTATCGCCGATCCATTCGGGGTTGAGTCTCCAGCTCGTGTGCCTACCTAGCTGGCCGGTCGGCCGATACTCAATCCTTTTGAATAGCACATCGGCTATGACCCGGAGGACCCCGGCCTTGGTGTTCATGTTTTGTCCCCTATTCCAGAGGGTGAGACCCCCCCGACGGCTGAGAGCCGGCTGGAACCTGGTCAGCAACTCTTTTTCTTTAACATTCCAAGAGTTTTCGTTTTTCATCAGAAGCTATCGCATTCTAATACTTGCTTTTCATGATTTTATGTAGGTCGTTTTGATCTTAAGCCCACTCCAAGAAGCGATGTCGTCAAGGAGGTGAGGGGAAAAACGAGTGAAGCCACTTACGTAGGAGAGGCTCTCAGTCCCGATGCTCAAGTGATTGGAGCGCTTGACGAGGACAAATCTGAGACTTCCCCTCCCATCGATGGGAGTTATGAAGTAGAAATTACAGGCGTCTCTGAGCACACATCCAAACTGAGAATGAAGGGGTGGCTTGATAAAGAGAAGGAAAAGACGATCAAGATCAAGGTCGAACCTCAAGCTGTGGACCTGGACGATCCTTTGAACAAGCTGTTGAAGTTCATTCTCCTAGACGGGTCCAAACCCATGGATGTTCCTCATACTTCTTCAGCTGTCACTCCCCCGTCAAAGAAATCTATCAAGGGTAAACGTACCGGGGAGGAGTCATCGGGCAAAAAGTCGAAGAAGTCAAAGAAGTAGTCTTCGCTCTCGTTCAACAAGAGCTAGTTTAGATTATGTAATTTTTTTGTTTTTGTAGTTTATGTAAATAAACTTTGACTCCGAGCTTCGGCGGAGTTGTAGTAGAAACTTATTTTTGATAAATAAAACTTAGTTCTTTTCCCTCTTAGATGATTGTTGTTGTTTGGTTTTTTGGTATAACCGTGGTCAAAACTTGAGCTACTATGAGTTACGTGAACTTCTCGATTCATCTTCAGACAAGTTGACAACTTTTTTGATATTTGCACATTCTTGTATCCCATGCTCTGGGGACTTAGAATATTTTCCAATTCGTACGCCAAGGGCTTGATGACTTCAAGTCATTTATATCCATTCCGCCCTCAGGGGACTTGGTCATTTAAATTGTTTATAGTCGAGTTCGCACTCTGAGGACTTGGAGGTTTTGAATCGTTCATACTCGAGTCCGCACTTTGGGGACTTAGATTACTCCAGTCCACACTCCGGGGACTTAGAGATTTCGAATTGTTTATACTCAAGTACGCACGCTGGGGACTTAGAGTACTCGAATCCGCACTTTAGGGACTTGGAGATTTTGAATCGTTTATTCTTGAGTCTACACTCTGGGAATATAGAGTATTCCAGTCCGTACTCCAAGGACTTGGAGATTTTGAATCGTTTATACTCGAGTTCGCACTCTAGGGACTTAGAGTACTCCAGTATTCATTTCGGGGACATAGAGATTTCGAACCGTTTATACTCAAGTCCGCACTCTGGGGACTTAGAGTACTCCAGTCCGCACTCCGGGGACATAGAGATTTTGAATCATTTATACTTGTTCGTACGTCGGACAGACTAATGTATCTCTTATTCATTTGTTACAGCGTTATCATACACAGAAACATCGACAATTCATGGGAAAAAGAAATGGCTTCAAGCCTTTATTAATGCAAATAAACTAAATTGTCTTTTTACATGCCATAAACTAGGAATAAAAACTTGCTGGAAATAAATGCAACTAAAAAATGATAGAAATGAACTAAGTGTAATAACGCCGCAAATGTTCACCATTCCATGCTCGGGGGAGTGTCGCACCATCGACGGTCGCTAGCTTGAAAGTTCCTTCTCCAAGCTTCCGTTCGATGACATATGGACCTTCCCATGCAGGGCTCTTGTGTGATGGAACTGGGAAAACTCGTTTCAAAACGAGATCACCCACGCCAAAGATTCTTAGTCGAACTTTTTCATTACAATATCGAGAAACTCGATGCCTATACGCGACCGCTCTTAAATTGGCTTCTTCGTATTTTTCATCAATGAAGTCCAACGATTCCAGCAAAAGATCTCGATTTGACTCAGGGTCATAATAAGTTACCCCATGTGATGGGACTTCAAGTTCCATGGGTATGACAGCTTCCATGCCATATGCTAATGCGAATGGAGTGTGGCCAGTCGTGGACTTGTAGGTGGTTCTGTAAGCCTAAAGTGCTGTCGGAAGCTCATCCACCCACTTGCCTCTAGCCTTTTCCAAACATTTTTCAATATGGATTTGATTATCTTGTTTATAGCCTCCACTTGTCCATTAGATTTCGGATGAGCAACCGCTGCAAACTTTTTCTCAATGCCATATTTTTGGCAAAATTCCCTGAACTCTTTGCTTTCAAACTGAGTTCCATTGTCTGTAACGATGGTTCGTGGTAGGCCAAAGCGGCATATGATTTTTCATACCACGAAATTAATGACTTTCTTGGTGGTGATAGTAGCCAAAGACTCTGCTTCTGCCCACTTGGTAAAGTAATCGCCACAACAATCGCGTATTTTGCACCACCTTAGATAGGGGTAAGGAACCGACTATATCGACCCCCCACATTGCAAATGGCCAATGACTAACCATTTGTGTGAGTTCCGTCGGCGGAGCTCTTGGGATTTTCGTATACTTCTGGCATTTGTCACATCTTCTTACGTAGTCTGCAGCATCTCGATTTACAGTTGGCCAATAGTATCCATAGCGGAGGATTTTCTTTGCTAACGTCTGCCCCTCGGTATGGTCGCCACATTCGCCTCCATGGACTTCCGTCAGGACTCGTTTTGTCTCATCATGGGCAATGCACCGGAGCAATGGGGTCGAGAATCCCCTCCGATACATTATTCCATCTTGCATTACATAACGAGAAGCCTTACGAATGACTTGTTGTCTTTCGCTCTTTCTTTTGGGCACGGCCCCGTGTAACAAGTACTGCTTGAATGGGGTCATCCAAAGCTCCTTCTCGATTTTGTTTCTAACATGAAATCTACCTCCATTATATTTATGCTCGGAACATGTAAGGATTCAACGGGAAACAATCCCATCTGCTGCGCATCGCCAGTGCTTGCAAATTTTTCCAATGAATCAGCTGTGATGTTTTGTTCGCGCGGAACATGTGAAATATCATAATACTCGAGATTCGCTAGCAGCTCCTGAACTTGGCCCAAATATGGGGTAAGTCTCTGCCCCCTTGCTTGGTAGTCTCCACGCACTTGATACACCACCAGTTGTGAGTCGCAAAAAATTTCAACCGATCTTATTCCTAGTTCTTTGACGAGTCTTAAGCCAGCGATCAATGCTTCATACTCGGCTTCGTTATTCGTTGCTGTGAATTTGAGATTCAAAGCATAGAAAACTGATCGGTTTTCAGGACTTACCAGAACTATGAAAACCCCCGAACAATGGTCGTTAGATGCCTCATCGGTGTACATCTTCCATCGGACGGGAGGTATGACGTTGCGGCCGTCTGTTTCGTCTGTCATGGTGAATTCAGCGATGAAATCTACTAGCGCTTGCCCTTGTATGGCCCTTCGCGACAAGTAGGTAATATTGAACTGACTCAACTCGATTTTCCATTTTAACATCCTTTCGGAAGTTTCTGGTCGTTGGAGTACCTGTCGCAGGGGTTGGTTGGTGTAAACACTGATCGAGTGTGCCTAGAAGTATGGGCGAAACTTGCATGATGCAATCACCAAGCAATAGGCTAATTTCTCGATCTTGGGATAGTTTCTTTCTGCCCCCGTCATACGTTTACTAACATAGTAAACTGGTTTTTGAACTCGGTCCTCTTCACGAACCAAAGCCGTACTAATAGCATGTTGGGATACTGCCAAGTACACATACAACATTTTATGGTCTGTTGGTTTCGATAGCACTGAGGGTCTCTCCAAATGTTTTACCTGAGCTCGGAATGCATCCTCAGAGTTGGATGTCCACTCAAAATTTCTTTTTCCTTTCTTTATCACGTGGAAGAAAGGAATACACTTGTCTGTAGCTCTGGATATGAATCGACTCAGTGCTGCCACCTTTTCGTTCAAGCTTTGTACTTGCTTTACAGTTCTGGGCACTTGTATGTCCCGAATAGCCTGAATCTTTTCCGGGTTAGCTTCAATTCCACGTGCATTCACAATGAAGCCCAAGAACTTCCCTGATGCCACGCCAAAATAGCACTTCAAGGGGTTGATCTTCATACCATATTGTCTGAGTATATCAAACATTTCTACTAAGTCTCGGATGTGGTCGTTTGACTGCCATGACTTCACGAGCATGTCATCCACATAGACTTCCATTGTTCTACCAATTTGGTCCTTAAACATTCGATTCACCAGGTGCTGATACGTTGCCCCCGCGTTTTTCAATCTAAAGGGCATTACTACATAGTAATATAGCCCCATATTTGTGACAAAACTGGTGCGCTCTTGGTCTGGAATGTGCATCGGGATCCGATTGTATCCTGAATACCATCCATAAATGACAATAATTTGTGTCCGGTGGTAGAGTCGACGAGCTGGTCGATTCTAGGTAAAGGGAAACTATCCTTCGTGCATGCTTTATTCAGATCGGAGTAATCAACAAAAGTTCTCCACTTTCCATTTACTTTCTTCACTAGCACTGGGTTAGATACCCATTCAGGGTAGAGGGTGTCGCGGACGAACCCATTAGCTTTGAGTTTGTCCACCTCCTCTTTGATAGCCACGGACCTCTCTAGTGTAGGATCGATTTCACCCTAGAGGGGGGGTGAATAGGGTGATAGTGTAAATTATAAAAATTAATCGCGGAAGCTTATAAAATAATTTCAATTCAGATCACAGAATAGCAGCACAGATATCGCAGAATATAAATAACAGAAAAAACAGAACAACACAGAATTTACCCAGCTTCGGCGAAACCCTGCCTACGTGCTGCCCCTAAGGTTTCTACTAGAAATTAGATAGTCCCTCGCTTACACACGTAAACTCGCTATACCCGCTATTGACTAATCTAACTCTACGCTCAAAACCTTGCCACAACTGAGTTGTGGCAAGGTTTTGAGCGTAGAGTTAGATTAGTCAATAGCGGGTATAGCGAGTTTACGTGTGTAAGCGAGGGACTATCTAATTTCTAGTAGAAACCTTGGGGGAAGCACGTAGGCAGGGTTTTGTCGAAGCTGGGTAAATTCTGTGTTGTTCTGTTTTTTCTGTTATTTATATTCTACGATATCTGTGCTGCTATTCTGTGATCTGAATTGAAATTATTTTATAAGCTTCCGCGATTAATTTTTATAATTTACACTATCACCCTATTCACCCCCCTCTAGGGTGAAATCGATCCTACAAGTGGTATCGGAGCTAGGAACATCTAGGTCCATACCTCTTCTTTTCTGTTTTACGGGAATGTGTTTCGGGTCTATGTTCAACATATGACTCGCAATTGCTGGAGAAATCCTGCACATATCAGAGTGTGTCCAAGCGAAAACGTCCAGATTCGCCCGAAGGAAATCAGTAAGATCCTCGGCCATTAAGGGGTCCAGTTGTGATCCAATCTTAAGAACTTGTGATGGGTCATCCTGGCTGACTGGAATGTCAATCGTCAGCTCAGCCAGTGCTGCATTTGTTTCCCTGGGTTCTCCATCATCATCTCTCGGATCTATGTCTCTAAGGATCCGAGAATGCTGCCCGAGCCAGGGCTCGGGCATTACTTGTCAATCATCAATCTTTAGGATGCGGACGGAGCTGTCCGTAACCTTTCCCCTCTCTCTTCGCTGACATTCTCTCAATTCCGCCACATAACATGCACGACCGGTTGCCTGATCGCCATGTACAACACCGACTCCTTTGTCTGTCGGAAATTTTAATGTCAAACACCATGGGGCCAAAGCAACCCTAAATTCTGCCAAGGTTGGGAGACCCAAAAAGACATTATATGGAGAGTCAACATCCATTACTATGAACGGTAGGACTTGCACTCTCCTACGTTCACCTTCCCCTATTTCAACTGGTAGCTCTATATACTCCATCGCGTCGGTTGCTGCACCGTTAAAGCTATGGATACGGGCTTTGCATGGTTTCAAATCTTTCGTTTCCATCTTCATTTGGTCATAAGCCTTCTTGAAGATGATGTTGACAGAGCTTCCACAATCAATGAGGATTCTTTTCACGTAAGCTGGCTCAATTGTTGCAGATATAACCATCGAGTCGATAGTAGGAGCCTCCACCTTGTCCGCGTCTCGACTACTAAACACTCTATCGTCAGTCATCGTGCGTTGTTGCTTTGTGGGGGTTCCATCTTCCACATTCGAACAACATTCATAATCCGCATGCCTCAAGGAGATAGCATATTGTTCCATCTTCTACCAATTTTTGTCTACAGGATGAGGTCCTTCGATAACAGTGTTTATAATCAATCTACCCACAGTCCGAGCAGGTTGTTCTGGTTGGCGTGGAGCCGGCCCGCGTCCGGGGTCCGACGTTCCTTGCCTTCCATCTTGCGGGTTTTTGACAAATTTCTGCAATTTTTTCTGTCTAGTTAAATTTTCTATGGCGTCATGGAGGTATCTACACTCCTCAGTATTGTGCCCATAGGTCTCATGGAAGCGACGGTACTTCCTTGTCCGTTTCCGTTCTTCAGTGGACTCCTTTGGGCGCGGGTTTCTATATTCAAGGGTGTTACAGGTAGATACATAAATGTTTTCAAGAGAAGTATTCAGCGGGATGTGTTAATTGTAGGTCGGAATCCTTGGCTTCCATTTCCATACTTCTCTTTTCTTTCCGGGATTCCCACCTCCAGATCCTTTGGACTGCCAAGCTTGTTCTGGACGTTGACTTGAACTTTTCCCGAACTATCACCGAACTGCTTCTTGGCGATGTTACTTTTCACAGTCTCCTAAACAGGCCCCGTGCCTTATCTCATCTTGTCCATCGAGCCACCTCCCTCCGTATGAATTGATGAGCTTTGGCATAGAATCGTCCAATGTAGCTGGGGGCTTTCCCGCCAACCAATCTCCAAACTCTGAATCTGGATCTACACCTCGCATTACAGCCATCAAAATTGCGTGGTCGTTAGGGTTGCTAACTTCAGTGGCGTCAACATGAAACCTCTATAAGTATGCTTTCAAAGACTCTCCCGAAGCTTGGATTACACTTGATAGGGACATCACGTGCTTTGATGAGTAGCATATATTCTGAATTGTTCGAAGAATTTCATTGCCAACTCGTCGAAGCTGGATATAGATCGCGGAGAAAGTCGAGTAAACTAAATAGTGGCAATTCCGGATAGAGTGATTGGGAAGCACCTACACTTAGTCGCGTTATTCGCCCTTGCCAAATCCATCATCCATTCATACCTCATCACGTGTTGCCTAGGGTCAGTCTCCCCTTCATAGGCCGGGATGGTTGGCATGCTAAACTTCCTTGGGTACTCAGCTTGTAGAATGGTATCTGTGAAGGGGGTATGACTCCTAGGCACTCCCCAATCTTCGTTAGTCAGGCCTTGATTTTCTCTCATTAACTGCCTCACCACGGCTGACAAATCCGGAATTTGTATGAAGGGTGGGAGGTTGGGTTCCGTTCCGCGGGACCGTGCAGGTTGATGTCCCGCTTGATTCGCGTCTTGGTGATCCAGACATCCGGTCTCATCATGTGCCTGATCCCTGGTGAATCGATCAACGGCACCTGCTTGTGCAGCTTCATCCCTACGGCATCTATGCCTAGGAGGTTCATCAGCTGAGGTCGAGCTATCAAATTCAGAATAAGGAGCAGAACTACTTCCAGCATTCTGGTGCTGCTGCTGGGCAAGCTGAGTCATGAGATTAGTGTTGGCTTGAATCTGCTCAGCAAGTTGCCTTCTACTTTCCCTGAATTCTCTTATCAAGTCGTTGAACTCTGTTCGGGAAACGACCTGCGCTTGGTTCTGAGTGGAGGGCCCTACGCCTTGAATTGCTGGTTGGTTGCTAGGTCCTATCTGTTGTACACTAGCAGTTTCATTGACATCTGCGTTGTGAGAGGCCAATCTAGTTCGTGGTCTTCTCATGATAGAGTTGTCGGTTGCAACTCTGAGTAGAATCAACAGATGTCTTGCGAATGATTTGGATCTCCTTCGGGGGATTTTTCAATTCAGTAGCTACAAAGTAGATCCTATCGTCCTGAGTTCAATTCTCAGTGAAAGCACCAAAATGTTAGCACCAGAATTGATCACTAACACCCTTAAGAGAAATTGTTAGAGCGACTAATGAAGAAATTAAAGTTAAACATAGGATAATATGCAGATTTAAATGCAGAAAATACGAACACCAGATTTATAGTGGTTCGGCGTAATTGCCTACATCCACTTTGAGGTTAATCTTTATTGCTTTTCTCGATAATCGATTACAGATACAATCCGTATACCGATTATATTGAATACAACTGCTAAGAAAAAAAGATAAGTCTTGAGTGAGTCCTGAATGCGGCAGGGTCTCCCCGGTGTTCTCAGAAAAAGGTCCCTTTCATTGTGCCCCTGCCTCTCTATTTATAGACGAAGATGGATTGGACTCCCCTAACGGGCTAGGTAGCTAAGTAGCTTGGCCCTAAAAGAGTGATCTCTGTATGCCGATCCATAGATGCCGAACGGCAAAATGCCGAATAAGGCATGAATGCCGAACAGTATTCTCATGCCGGACGCAGTGATGCCAAACATCCTGATTGCCGAACGAGGTATTTGTGCCAAAAGACACTGGATGCCGAACGATCCCGAATGCGGAACGAGATCTATGCCGAACGAAGTGGTGTACCGAATAAGGTTTGGATACTCAGCAGTATGGAATGCTGAATGAATCTGCCATGCCGAACGTTTGTAGATGCCGAACGATATACAATACCGAACGTCTCTCAATGCCGAACGCTCACGCATGCCGAAGTCCCATAGATGCCGAACAATATACAATACCGAACGTCTCTCAATGCCGAACGCTCGCGCATGCCGAATGTCCCATAGATGCCGAACGAACTTGAATGCCGAACGAATCATATGTGCCGGATGACACTGGAAGCCGAGCGCTTTCTAAAGCCGAACGCTCCTAAATGCCGAGCGATCCTGAATGTCGAGCGTTCTCTAATGCCGAACGATCTAGATGCCGAACGACTCATAAATGTCGAACGGTACACTAATGACGAGTACTTAGTTGCTTGGTCAAATCTCCAGGTAACACATACGAATTCAGACTGACTTGAAATTTTAGGAGATAATTTAGAACATATAGGAGAAGGCACATAAAAAAATTAAGTCATTTATAGTGGATTTTTGGGATCACTAGCGACCAATCTAGATTAGGCTCTACCACCTCAAATTTTTATGTTGGGTCCCTAACACCCTCTAGAGTGTTCCTGCAAAGTTTCATTCGATTATGTTAAGACTTTAGGAGATATGAATGATTTTTCAGGATCGAACGACACATGAAGATAGATGATCAAACTATCTCCAAACGACTTGATATTTGGACAAGACAATTAAATAGAAGATAGGAAAACAACCAAACAAAGATCATCCAAAAATATGTTAAGTGGATGGCGATCCATAACCTATGGATAGCTAGCGATCCATGAGGATAAGTCGGATCACCCTCAAATTTTCTGATCTCCTTCGTAGTACTAAGTAAAGGATTCTGGTAGAAAAATATGCTAGTTGATGGATGGATAGCAATCCATCCCCTATGGATATCTATTGATCCATAGAAATGAATCAGATTGATTTGAGATTTTCAATGAAACATGGCATAACAATTGGACTCTTCTACACGTGGACGTCTGGCCCATTACTCACTGAACTTCCATATAAATACTCACCTAACTGCAACTAGAGATGGATCTTTTTCAAATTGAGAGCTTCCATTACTCTACTGGAATTCTTTCACTTCTTCTTCTTTCTTCTCCCTCACAACAGTTATCAAGAGGGTTACTGTGATTTTCTAGTCCATCCATGAACTTGTGATTATTCTAACTCATTGTAACTTAAATCTAAGGACTAACTAGATGATATCTAGACAGATTCAACGAGAATAATCATAATAAATATTGATTAAAGTGGACGTAGGCCAGAGTCAGCTGAACCACTATAGAAATTATATGTCCCTTTTCTCACTTCTTCTCTTTATTTGTTGTTTATCTAAGATTTTGTTGCTCATTATCAATAATGGTGCTTTCACACTTGATCTAGGGTGTTGATCCATTTTTTAAGTTAACATTTTGGTGCTTTCATTGAGAGCCTATAACGAGATTTAAAGAGTTGATGTTTGAATCTAATATTTAGAGAAGATTAGTAGGCCTAACACTAGATCTAGAGCGGTAGCAAGTCAACCGGGGCCTAGGAGCAGCCAAGAGGTGTCCTTAAATTCTCATCAACCTGAATATGTGATTAGAGAGGAGATGCAAAAGATGATGAAAGAGACGTATGATGGAATCTTAGCTAGACAACAAGAGATGATGGATGGCTTCTTCTGTAACAACCCTGTATTTTGTGATTATTTTAATTGTATATTTTAATTATTTTAAATTGAATTTTTGATTAAAAAACATTATTTTATTTATTAAAATGGATAAATTTTGTTATTTTAAATATAAATTTTGATTTTTGTGTGAATTATATTTCCGAACCTGAATAAATAGAATATTTTCCATAAATGTGAATTTTGGTCAATATGGTCTAACTTTGACTTTTAAATTTAAAATTAAATATTTGAAATTTTGAATTTTATCTTTTATCATGAAAGTAAATTAACTTTCAAGTATACCGCTTTTCGTTTTGTTAAAATCCGATTAATATTGTGAAAATTATGCTTTTTATACTATTGTGTGTAAATTGTTTTATTTAACAAAAAAATTGTTTATTTTAATTGATATAAATAATATTTTTGTTTTATATATCATGTAAAATTGTGTATATATGTGTAACATGGTATGTTCTGTATGTATTTACGACATTTTTTCCGCTTTTTTTTCATTTAATTTGGATATATACTTTGTAAATTAAGTAACATATAAAGTTGTAGATAGCAATTAATTTATACATTTCTATAACCATTTTCTTATTTATTTCTATAATGTTTATATAAATGGTATGTATTTTTGAATTATTTCTTTGGCATATATTCTGTTAAGTATATAGGAAACATATAAATGAAGATACGTTACCTATTTTTAATTAAAGGCATACGTTGCGTTTTGATTTATTACCTCTTTATCTTTCCATCCATTGATTTCATACCATAACTTCTCCTTGATAGCCATGAGTTCTATTTTGAAATTAACGTGAGAAAACATCTCATTCTTTCATTTCTCACGCCTATTTTCAGATCTGAGAAAAAAGGTATTGGCTTCCTCTTATTTTTTTCTACTTTTTCTTTCACTTTTCTATTGATTTTTCAATTATTTTTGCTTGTTTCTTCATGTATTTTGCTCGGCTATCACCTCACTACCTCCTCCAACCACCACACCACCTTCTTCCCACCACCATACAAGGCCTGACATCCCTCTCCTTTGACCTATATTGGCTGTGGCCATCCAATGGTGCAATCATCTCAAAAAGTTGCAAAGTCCTTGAAAGTATGCCATAGCCAAACCTAGTTTGCACATACCCTTCATTTTCTACTTCGGCCACCTCCTTTGCCATCACCACTTATTGTTTACCACCACTAGCCATCTCTCCAGCCACTACCTGACCTGTACATGCCATGGCCGAACCTAGATGGGACCCTAGGCCTGGCCTATGTTGAACAAAAGTTCCACTTTTGCCTTGTCTCCTTGCATTCCTCACATGTAATTCCCAAATCCCTTGTATTCTCTTGCTTGCGTGCCTATATGTGCCAAATCAGACCTATTTCCACCAATTAGACCATCATGGCCGAGCCTAAATCATGTGTGGTCGAGCAAAAGTGTGAGCAAGTCAAGCAAAAATTGGTTTAAAAAGATTGGTGATGTCCATTTGTTAATTCTATTTCCATTTGTTTCAATATAAACTTTGGTATCGTATCTATATTTATATATGGCTTTGTTTTTGTAACGATCCAAAATTCAACCACATCAAAATATAATATTTAAATTGATTTTAAATATAAAATATAAATGGTTTTATGATTCAAATAATATTAGATAGGATTTGGAAATAGAAATATACGTAAAGATAATAACATATGCTTATATCCACAAAAGTGACAAAATCCCGATTTCAGAAAAATAAGTTTCAATGGTTAGATAAATTATTTTAATTTATTTATGAGTGTTTATATTTTTAAATGATATTATACAAATTTATTATTTAATTTGGTTTACATAAACAAATATCTTAAATAAAACGTCAAAATGACCGTAAAACATTTTGTCAAAAATCAACGTTTTGTTGATTTAAAGTTATCGCAACGTTGTTGCATCTTTATGCATACAATTTAATAAATATGATAACATATAAAGATAGTTAACAATTAACTAAACAAGGTTAATTTTATTAATCACACTTAGAAAATTCTACAAAGTAATTAGCAAAAGTAAACTAAAGAAGACAAAAGACATGTCACATCAAAAGTGACATAAAGTAAAGAAAAGTGACATAAAGTAAAGAAATGTGACATAAAGTAAAGTAATCATTATTATTCTTTACTTAACTCTAAAGTAATTGAATTTTAAAAGTGTGATGTGATGTGGATGGTAAGTTTTGAATTAAATAAGTTTACTTAATTCTTAAGAAAGGTTATTTAAGTAAAAACACAAATCTATATTTTATTCTCAAATATTTTCTATAAATACATACCCACTTTCTCATTTCCTTTCACACTTCTTCTTCTCAAAATTTCAAGCTTCTTCTTACCTTCTTTAATGGCTTGCAACCTTAACAAAGTTATGCCAAAATATTTTCAAAAATAAAATAAAGAAAATATCGACAAAACACCGTCCGAACCACTTCAACCTTCTCCTCCTTACTCACATTGCTCACGCCTCCCTCTTTCTCCATTTGGCCGAGCACTCCTAGCCTTCCATAAGCCAAGGCAAGCCATATAAGTCGAAACGTTCAAGGGGTCGTAAGTTAAAAACGTCAAGTAGCGAAGCTATAACCGATTTTACGTTTGCCAAAACCTAACAATGTGAGAACTCTAAATTTTAAGTAGGAAATATTTATATGATGTTTTTCAAGCTTTAAATGTTATTTGGATATTAATAATGATGTTAGACAAGTGTTTGAAAAAGAAAGCAACCACTTTTAAGTCATCTGCAAAAGTTAGCAAGCAACTATGTACATAAATGACACTTATATGACATTGTAATAAAAATGTTGTTAAATTGATATGAAATTTCATATGACATACTAGCATATGTTAAAATGATTATAAATATGTTTTGGATGTTTATTAGTCGTATATTGATTATATATGTTGCAATAAGTCACGGATTTACACGACGTATAATCGCATGGAAATCACTTTCCAAAAGAAATGAAATGTGATATGGAATCATTTATACCTTTGAAAAATGTTTGCAAATACTTTAGAAATGATTCCTAAGTGTTTAAACTTGTCTTGACAAAGTTTGGATATGAATCTCAAAATACGCCAAAAATTTGACGCGTCGCGTAACGGCAGTTCGCGTTTTCGCGTCGAAAGTTCAAATGAACATACGAAGTGGAATATAGTTCGGAATTCTTCAAATAAGAATTTTCCAAATCCTTATATGTATATCTTTCATAAAAAAAAGAAAATCAAGATTTCATCTTGTATATTTTGAAATATGGCAAAATCAATTTTCAAGAAAAATCCAGTTTTTGCACTAAATGACCAAAGTTGAAAATTGATGAAATTTGTGTTTTAAAAGTATGAAATAAATTCTAAAAATCTTTCAAAATATTTTAAAAGTAATTTAAGTTGAAAAGATGAATTTCTAAATGATATAAAAGTTGTTTTGAAGAATATAGCTTTTAAAGCACTTTTTGCAACACTTTCTGTAGCGCTTTTCAATAACTTTTGAAATAAAGTTTGAAACTTAATAATTCTTTTCCAAATCCTTAGTAAATGTTTTTAAGTGAATAATAAAGAATTTCAAAAGTAAGCTGAACAATTTTAACATTATTTCAAAGATGGTTAAACAAATAGTTAAGTGATTTAAAAAGGGAAAATGTGTATGCGGAAATGACTATTATATGTGTCCCGCCTGTGAGATCTAAAAGTGCAAACAAGGTGTGTAACTAAGGTTAGGAATGGAGCAACCAGTGCCCTGAACTTACCTGACCTCAGTTTTCTCTTTTAGGCGAGGGGTGGAACATATCGAAAGGAAAGCCTGGATGCTCAACTTGGATTTTAAAGAAATAATCTTTTTATACTCATTATTAAAATCCAAAGAGGAAGCTTGTCCTATTCATGGAATTTAAAAGATGATCTCACTATTATTCCACCCATAGTACTTGTTGAATACGGAAGTTGATTTTGGATAAAAGTAGAATGATTTCTATAATCCTATTTTCTCAAAAGATAATCTATAAAAATTATTTGAGAAATATTCAAAAAGAGGTTTAAATGATTTCGTACTCACTAAACGAATATTTTGAAAATATATATCTCTCGAAGATATTTTAGTAAGGGAAAATGAATGAATCGAAAAACAATCACCTAATTACATCATTTTTATCGATATTTGGATTTCAAAGGAACCGAGGTCGGATTTGGTTAATTCCTATCCGAAAACCACTTCGAACCAGTTTACGTGTTCGAAGAATGAAGATGTTTGAAGAGAGAGATATTGAGACGAACAATAACGAGGGATTACTTGTCGATTAATTGGGGATAAACTCCCATTTCAATATATTGTAACAGTGGTCTCTTTGTTATGAAAAACCTCAAAACCACATGGGCTTCTCGCCTAGTAATGGCCGAGGAAAGTGCCTTTGGTTTCGTTCGGTCCCAGAACGAACTTGTATGGATGAATGCTTGACCTTGTATTCCAAATCATAATGAGTGGTTCTATAAAAGTATATCAGTCGGTGGCGGAGAAGACACCTTCTCTTAGCTTAACGCCCTTTCCAGAGACATACGAGCTCAGGAAGTTATACGTTTGTAGAAATCAGTCATGTGAATATGGAATGGCAATGTGGCATTCAAATATGTTATGTGTGCTTTGTGAAAAGGTAATTGTAGCCTCGAGCCTCATCAACCAGAAACGACCAAAACAGGGTTAGATGCAGCAAGGCTAAGTGGGTCATTCCCATGTAGGGTGTGATCATTCCCTTCTAGATATATTTCTTCCCGCTATGACGTTCGGAATGTAAATTAATATGGATGTATGCGAAGAGAGCTCTCGGATAAAGGTCGGTAACGACCGGGGGATGACATATTCGGTACTATCTAATTAAAGAGGTAGGCTGGTCTTATGTTGGTAGAGAAATTATGTGATGGTTTCTCGGTACATTTTTTTAGAGATGTACTGCCGGAAGGTAGTCCCTTCACCTGGTCATTTGTATGTAAATCCATTCTTCAATAAGAACCTTCAGACTTGATTGTAATCTTATTATACTAGAATTTAATCAATGTAACAATTTCGGCTAAGATTAATAAGTTTATTTGAAAACATTTTCAAAGAATGTCATTAAAAATAATATCCCTAAATTTTGCGTAATAAAGAATTTGGTTATCATAAGGTAAAAACCTGTTCCTTGTTTATGTGCAGCGTGGTCTTATGAGATACCTTTTTGTTTTCAAAAACATCGTACTTTGAGTTCTCACACCAGTCCCATGACTGACCCGGAGTTTGTTTTTCCCTTTAAACGCTGGGTGCCCTATTTTTCGGGCAGCTGTGTAGTCAGGATACCTTAGGAGACGAGTCATCGCAGTTTCGTTATTTAATACAAGATTAACATATTGGCTCTCATTCTCTCCATTCAAATCAAAAGTCATATCGTGCTTTCTGGAATTCGTTTGTGTGTTTTGATTTGCTAACTCCAGCATAAAAGGTGAGTTTTCACTCATGACATTTAAACTTATATAATTAGTAAAGTGACAAGAAGTGAATGTGTAAAATTGTTATATCATGTTATACCTATGTGATGTTAATTATAAGATGTTAAACCCTGTTATAAACTTGTCCCATCATCTGTTATGTTTTAGTTTGTTACGCTATGTATTTATTTCTGTTTCTCACACTGCAAGTTCCCTGTAGAATAGAATCACTATGGGTTGAAATGATGCATACCCGAACGGACTTTAGAATAGGAAAAATCATTACGGGCTCAAATGATAGGCCTGGGTGATTTTTATTTATTTATATTTGTCTTGGGATTGCGGGTTTGAATTAATTAAACCTGGAAATTTTACTGATTATGGATTTAAATGATAATTTCTGTATCACTTGATTTAGGAGTGAAATAGTATCCGGACCCATGGTTGATTTCAAAATATGATTTCTTATAAAAATTCATGTATTGTAAAAGAAAGAAGAAAAAAAAATTAAATTTGACTTATATTGGATTTAAAATGGTTAAGTATTGATTTTCTAAAAGTTTAAATGGTATAAGTTAGTAGGTGGTTTGAGTTGTAGCGTGAAAGTTTGATTTAACTTAATAATGGGAACTTAAATAAAAATGGAATTATAAGCTTAACTTGGTAATTAATATAATTTATGTATGAATTGGATAAATATAAAGTAAAATAAAATATCAAATTATTTGTAAAATAAAGTTAAGCAACTTACAGTGTATTTTGAATTTATGTAATTAGTTAAATGCAAAATAAATGGGTAGTTAAATGGAAATTTGGAATTTAACATAACTTGGAATTGTGAGATTTGGTTTTAAAATGGAAGTTTAAGTAAATTAAATAAAATGGAAATTTAGTTCAATGTATGAAATGGTGATTTGAAATTTAAGTGATAAATAATTAAAATTTAAGTGATAAATAATTATTAAAAGGTAAAGAACGAGAAATTTGTACACTTGAATTTAATAAGTGAAATTATTGATATTTATTTGTGAAATTTACTTTATAAAAATCATAAGTTCAAGGGTATTTAATGACCATTTTTAAAGTGGAAAATATGAAATTTTGTAAGTTAAAATGGTTTAGATTGAAGTTTATTTATGGCTGAAATTCTACTGTAAATCTAGAAGCTAAATTTTTTTGAATTGAATATTTAATTTGAAGGAATAGTGACTTCACTTTTTAATGGTTTTAAATGAATGATTTTAATTTGGAATTATAATTCATTTTGAAATTTATAACCATGGGTACACTGCTTTGTGTGTCATGTGATTTCCTTGTGATTGTTTGATGCACACCTTTGATTTTGATAGTTTGGCTAGAGGTGAGCGGTTACTGTAGCTCTACGCTACCATAGTCACAATAACACTGTTATTTTCATTATTTACTTTATTATGGATATTTCTAGGATAGTTTTTATTACTACCTAATTGGTGGTTTGACTGATCCTTAAAGGATGGACAATCCCAAGCATCCTTTAAGTTATTGTGCATTGCTATTACAGTTCACTTGAGTTTGTTTACTTGTATAAGTACGTATGTCCTGACTCGAGTGTTTGTGTTTTACATTACGCTCGGATTAGCCTGAGAGTTACAACTTTGGATTCACCTTCTGGAGCTAGATTTGTTGGAGCTTATCTGACTATCTATTCGTCTATTTCTGATCCAGTTATTTCTTATTCGGTATTGCTTCTGTATTAGTGATTTATGTATCCAGGCTTCTATTGTATCCATTTTTAAACTACGATATTTTGTATATGTTTTGAGAGTATGTATATAGTAGCTTCATGAACTACCATGGTATTTTATTTCCGCTGCGAGTTATTCTGATATTCTGTGTTTATGATTCTGTGTTTGATTTTATTTGCTCCAAATTTTATTACAATATGTTATTTTTTATTATTCAAGTCCGACATGTGTGGATTATTGTCGATTTGAATGGTCCAAAATAGTGGGCCGTTACAATTCGGTATCAGTGCTTTGGTTTTAAGCAAACCTTAGCTTGAGGAACAAAAACTCATTAGAGATAGGGTAGAAATACCCTAGAATGAGTGAAATCAATCTCTGAATCATTTTCTTGTGAGAGAATGTACTTTCGAAGTATAAAATGATTTTAAAGCATTTTTTAAAGATTATTTTGGTATAAATTTTATTTCAAAAGCAAAATTTTCTACACTTCATCCTTTTTGCATCCACCTTGTTAGGATATCTCTTCGGTTAGGATTCGCTAGAATTTTGAACTTCTATCTTGTTCGATCCTGATGCTTTGTTTATGTAGGAGTGGTATTCCGTGGATCTGTTTGTTATCTTTAGCATGTTAGGTTGCGTTAAGTGAACTATATTGCATCTTTTGCTTAGCTGAAGTTGTCAAACCAAAGATATTTATGCTCCTGTTCTTCGTATGATATGAATTTGAGTCTTCCCAAATAGTGAATATAAACTCTTTTGTATTAACATAAGTTATATATCTCTAATTTTGGTTAGGATTCTTTTGATTAGGGTTCCTCTAAATTTGACCCTTTTTTCTATTTTTAAATCCATCCTTGAATCATCCCTTGAAAATTTTTGTTAATTGTATTTTGAAATTTTGTATACATCAAAATTATTATTTTGATAAGGATGACCATATTTTGTATATAAAAGTGAATTTTTTTCGATAAGAATTATATACCTTTTAAAACGAAAATTTGAAGCTTTGAAAGGATTTGAAATTTTTGAAAATTATTTGGTTTATAAATGATTTTAATGGAATGGTTTTGAAATGGAAATTTGAGTGATTGAACTCCAGTATTTTAAATTGGTTTAAGGTTTTGAAAATATATAATAAAATGATTTGAAAGTATTTTTCTGAATAAGAAATGTTTCAAATGATTTTAATGAGTTTCAAATGATTCGAAGAAATTTCCAAGGAAGTTTTTGAGAAAATAAAAGTCCAGAACTCACTTATGTCGTTGGAAAATAATTTCGGTGATGAATGCATGCATCATCGACATTAATTTTCGAGTTTCTGGGTAGGGAGAAGCCACTCTAATAGCTTTGTTATGCGAGTGATTTTATGAAACCAATTTGATTTAAAATACCAAAGTAAAATTTGATTTTCTAAAAAATATATGCATATATATGTGACACAGTTTTGAATTGAGCCGGTGTTCAGTTCTTGAGTTTCGAATTTGATTGATATAACCCTATATTTTGGAATTGATTTACTGATTTGTCGTTGATTTCAAACTCTTGGATTTGAAATATGATTTCTTCGACTATTTGAATGTTTGAACACTTCCAAATCAAGGTTAACTTTTCCAAGCTAAGTAATTTTGAAAGTATAAAGTATTTGATAAAGTAGATGAGTTTAGTTTTATATGTTTTAATCTATTAAAATTAATTTGAAACTGCTTTGTTAAGTAAATAAACAAGACTATTTTGAATTATACTAGTATCAAATATAGATTGGAAATTTTTTCAATGAAGTATGTATATATATAAGAATAATCTTTCCAATGGTAATTGGATTTTCACATAGAAATAAATAGTTTAAAGGTTTTAAAAGGGATGGTTTTAAACTTAGTAACCAGTTTGGGTATAATTGATTTTGAGAAAATATTTGGTTTTGTAAATAGATTGGAATTTAAAGCCCAGTATTTATATGATGACTTTAGAAACAGATTTACTTGACATAAATTATGTCGATTTTGAAATTAGGATTATTTTTCTGAACTTATTATTTTGGAAACTTTGAAACTGAAGATATTTAATTTGGAAGAAATGATTTGATGAAATGATATATGATTTTCAAACTGAATTGGTATTGAAATGATTTGAAATTGAGAACCTTGTATTATTAAGTACTTGATTTAGGAGTTGTCGAACTTATATAAAATGGATTTGTATAAGTATGAAGTTGATTTGAAAACTATTGATTTGAAAGGTACTCAATTTGGAAAGAGAAATCTTATATGATCAAAGTCTATATAAGTATGATTTGATATACAATTGATTTTGGAAAGTATTCGATTGGAAAACGGAATCTTATATATAATGGACTTTATATAAGTATGATATTTGAAAGTGACTTGAAAAGGTACTATATGATTTATTTTTTTGAAGTAAAGATATGGAAAGTGCCTTCTGCTTGATATTCGCTCTGTGGCTACATTGTGGATTCATTATATTATTATTCTCTCTGATTTTGGTTTTTCGGATGTGATACTCGAGTGTCCTACCATGGCTAACCCATGGTTTTTTTTTCGAGCGCGACTGCATAGCGTAATTCACCTGGCTGAGATGGCCTAGAGGTACGGATTGTTTCCTGGGGGATCCAGGCGTAATCATTGTGTATCTTATGACCAATGTAGGTCGCATTAGTAGCCAAATCCGCCTGGCTGAGATGGCTTAGGAGTACGGGTTGTTTCTTGGGGGATCCAGGCGTAACTATTGTGTATCATGCGGTCTACTAGTCATCATGGCGTAATTCGCACGGTTGAGAAAGCTTACGGATATGGACTGTTTTTAAAGGTTTTTCCACTATTTTCACCAGGTGTTGAAACAAGTCTACTAAGTACCTGGAGAATTCTAGCTTTGCGCCAGATCAACGTACTACCAGAGTCTACGGGAACGAGGATAAACTTGTTAAGATGTCGAGTTATAAAGTATTACATAAAGGTTATTTTGATCATTTATTTTACCTTTCTAAATAATTTAAAATGTTTTAAATATTGTTACTTCAAACTAACGAATTTTAAAATGACTATTCATCATATCATAAATTGTTTAAATTGTTATAAATATTAAAAATTCAAATTGAAATTATATAGTTTTAATTAATGGTTCATCCTTGTCTTTCAACCTATTTTCCTTCCTAGATATTTCTATTCTCTTATTTTCCCATTTAGCTATTCCTATTCTCCACCTTGTTAAACTTACCTATAACAATAGTTATTAGGTATAATTTTAATCTTCTTGCCATCTTGTCTTAACCCCATTTCATTCTATCTTTTTCAGTGTTTTCCGTGCCTCGTTCCATTTCGAGGAAGAAAAGTTTTGAGTGGAGGAGAATGTAACAACCCTGTATTTTGTGATTATTTTAATTCTGTATTTTAATTATTTTAAATTGAATTTTTGATTTAAAAACTTTATTCTATTTATTAAAATGGATAAATTTATAAATTGTGATTTTTGTGTGAATTATAATTCCGAACCTGAATAAGTAGAATATTTTCCATAAATGTGAATTTTGGTCAATATTGTCAAACTTTGACTCTTAAATTTAAAATTTAAATATTTTAATTCTTAAATTTTATCTTTTATTATGAAAGTAAATTAAATTTTAAGTATACCACTTTTTATTTCGTTAAAATCCGATTAATATTGTCAAAGTTATGCTTTTTATACTATTATGTGTAAATTGTTTTATTTAACAATTTTTTTATTTTAATTGATATAAATAATATTTTTAGTAGATATATCATGTTATAATTATGTATATATTTATTACATGACTTGTTATGTATATATTTACGATATTTGTTTCGCTTTTGTTTCATTTAATTTGGATATATACTTTGTAAATTAAGTAATATACAAAGTTGTAGATAGCCATTAATTTATACGTTTCTATAACCGTTTTCTTATTTATTTATATAGTGTTTATATAAACGGTATGTATTTATTGAATTATTTCTTTGGCATATATTCTATTAAATATATAAGGAATGTACAAATGAAGATACGTTACCTATTTTTAATTAAAGGCATACGTTACGTTTTGACTTATTACCTCTTTATCTTTCCCTCCATTGATTTCATACCATACTTCTCCTTGATAGCCGTGAGTTTTATTTTGAAATTCACGTGAGAAAACATCTCATTCTTTCATTTCTCACGCCTATTTTTAGATCTGAGAAAAAAGGTAACGGCTTCCTCTTATTTTGTTCTACTTTTTCTTTCACTTTTCTATTGATTTTTCAATTATTTTTGCTTGTTTCTTCATGTATTTTGCTCGGCTATCACCTCACCACCCCCTCCAACCACCACACCACCTTCTTTCCACCACCATACAAGGCCTAACATCCCTCTCCTCTGACCTATATTGGTCGTGGACATCCAATGGTGAAATTATCTCAATAAGTTGCAAAGTCCTTGAAAGTATGCCATAGCCAAACCTAGTTTGCACATACCCTTCATTTTCCACTTCAGCCTCCTCCTTAGCCATCACCACGTGCTTGTTCACCACTACTAGCCATCTCTCTAGCCACTACCTGACCTGTACATGCCATGGCCGAAACTAGATGTGACCCTAGGCCTGGCCTATGTTGAACAAAAGTTCCACTTTTGCCTTGTGTCCTTGCATTCCTCATATGTAACTCCCAAATCCCTTGTATTCTCTTGCTTGCTGTGCCTATATGTGCCAAACCAGACCCATTTCCACCAATTAGACCATCATGGCCGAGCCAAAAGCATGTGTGGCGGAGCAAAAGTGTGAGCAAGTCAAGCAAAAATTGATTTAAAAAGCTTGGCGATGTCCATTTGTTAATTCTATTTCCATTTGTTTCAATATAAACTTTGGTATCGTATCTATATTTATATATGGCTTTGTTTTGTTGTTGAATACAAGATTAACATCTTGGCTCTCTCTCTCTCCACTCAAATCAAAAGTCGTATCGTGCTTTCTGGAATTCGTTTGTATGTTTTGATTTGCTAACTCCAGCATAAAAGGTGAGTTTTCACTCATGACATTTATACTTATATAAATAGTGAAGTGACAACAAGTGAATGTGTAGAATTTTTATATCATGTTACACCTGTGTGATGTTAATTATACGATGTTATAAACTTGTCTCATCATCTGTTATGTTTTAGTCTGTTATACTGTGTATTTATTTCTATTTCTCACACTGCAAGTTCCCTGTAGAATAGAATCACTATGGGTTGAAACGATACATACCCGAACGGACTTTAGAATAGGAAAAATGATTACGGGCTGAAATGATCGGCCTGGATGATTTTTATTTATTTGTATTTTTCTTGGGATTGTGGGTTTGAATTAACCAAAACCCAAAATTTTTACTAATTATGGATTTAAATGATAATTTCCATGTCACTTGATTTAGGTGTGAAATATTATCCGGACCCATGGTTGATTTCAAAATATGATTTCTTATAAAAATTCTTGTATTGTAAATGAAAGAAGAAAAAAATGAAATTTGACTTATATTGGATTTAAAATGGTTAAGTAGTGATTTTCTAAAAGGTTAAATGGTATAAGTTAATAGATGGTTTGAGTTGTAGTGTGAAAGTTTTATTTAACTTAATAATGGGAATTTAAGTAAAAATGGAATTATAATCTTAACTTGGTAATTAATATAATTTATGTATGAATTGGATAAATATAAAGTAAAAGAAAATATCAAGTTATTTGTAAAATAAAATTAAGCAACTGACAGTGTATTTTGAATTTATGTAATTAGTTAAATGTAAAATAAATGGATAGTTAAATGGAAATTTAGAATTTAACTTGACTTGGAATTGTGAGATTTTGTTTTAAAACGGAAGTTTAAGTAAATTAAATAAAATGGAAATTTAGTTCAATGTATGAAATGGTGATTTGAAATTTAAGTGATAAATAATTGTTAAAAGGTAAAGAATGGGAAATTTGTACACTTGAATTTAATAAGTGAAATTATTGATATTTATTTGTGAAATTTACTTTATAAAAATCATAAGTTCAAGGGTAATTAAATGACCATTTTTAAAGTGGAAAATATGAAATTTTATAATTTAAAATGGTTTAAATTGAAGTTTATTTGTGGCTGAAATTCTACTGTAAATCTGGAAGCTAAATTTTGGGAATTGAATATTTGATTTGAAGGAATAATGACTTCTCACTTTTTAATGGTTTTAAATGAATGATTTTAATTTGGAATTATAATTCATTGTGAAATTATAACCATGGGTACACTGCTTTGTGTGTCATGTGATTTTCTTGTGATTGTTTGATGCACACCTTTGATTTTGATAGTTTGGCTAGAGGTGAGCGGTTACTGCAGCTCTACGCTACACTAGTCATAATAACACTGTTATTTGCATTGTTTACTTTATTATTGATATTTTTAGGATAGTGTTTATTACTACTTAATTGGTGGTTTGGCTGATCATTAAAGGATGGACGATCCCAAGAATCCATTAAGTTATTGTGCATTGCTATTATAGTTCACTTGAGTTGGTTTACATTGTATAAGTATGTATGTCCTGACTTGAGTGTTTGTGTTTTACTTTACGCTCGGGTCAGCCTGAGAGTCACAACTTTGGATTCACCTTTTGGAGCTAGAGATTTGTTGGAGCTTATTTGACTATCTATTTGTCTATTTCTGATCCTGTTATTTCTTATTCGGTATTGCTTCTGTATTAGTGATTTATGTATCCAGACTTCTATTGTATCCATTTTTAAACTATGATATTTTGTATATGTTTTGAGAGTATGTATATAGTAGCTTCATGAATTACACTGGTATTTTATTTCAGCTGCGAGTTATTCTGATATTCTGTGTCTGATTCTGTATTTGATTTTATTTGCTCCAAATTTTATTACAATCTTTATTTTGAATTATTCAAGTCTGACATGTGTGATTATTATCGATTTGAATGGTCCAAAATAGTGGGCCGTTACATCTTCTATAGCATTGAGCAGCAAGAGATGGCTAGATCTGCAGGGAATAGGAATCAGACTTCAGGGGACAGCATTGGAATCAACATGGGAATTAATCCCAATGTCGGAGTTATTGTTGGAATGCCAGGAACTGGTGGTACTGGAGCTAATCCAAATACTAGGATGCAATCAATAGAAGAATATGTACTAGAACTTCCTCAAAGGAACATAGGTCTGAATGAAGCTAAAGTTATGAATCAGAACATGAGCATGCAACCGAAAGAGTGCATCTCGAGATACCCTCAATAGAACATGGGCAAAGTATAGCTTTAGGATGGGAACCTTCATTGGATGGTGAGAATAGAATTGCTGAACTGGTATGAAGGTTCATTAGAGTAGGACCCCCAGATTAAAGTTTGGAAGACATAAACAGGAATCCGTGTACTCTTAATATCAAGAATGCAAGAAATCCTCCAAATTTCAAGCTTCTAACATTGGAAATGTGCGACAGGAAGACAGATTCGATGATTCATATAATGAAATACATCCAACATATGGAGGTGTTGGGTGCTTTTAAGAAGGTAATGGGGTGGTGCTTCATGTTATACTTAATGTATTTAGCTGCAATGTGGTCCAGACAGTTGGAGAATGGGTCCACAAGCACATGGACCGACTTTGTGAGCAAGTTCTTAAGACAGTTCAGAGTTCATGTCTCACAACCGAGGAATGTACTAACGCTCTCAAATGTAAAACAAAACCCTAAAGTGTACTTAAGAATTACTTAACAAGATTCAATGTGGCGACAGCTGCGGTTGACAAGCCGGATCCATCATTTATCCCAACGGCAACAGTATTTAGGGTCGCGGGTAAGACTGATTTCAAAGCTGCATTGAAAAGGGATCCACCGAGGGATCTTGCAGAATTCTACTTGAAAGTTGTGAGATATTTGCGTCAGGAAGACGCTGAAGCCGAAGACGAGCATCTGGATGCTTAAACAAACGCCGTGGAGGATATAGGACCATCCAGAGCTGGAATTAGAAAAGACGAAGGGAAAAGGAAAACAGACGACGACTTCGGGGGCCAAAATGACAAAGGAAGGAGCCGAGATTCGCTTCATACACTGAATTGACTGAAACCTCGAAGAGGATATACTTGGATACTAGAGGCAGATCCTCTATCGGAGGCCTCCTAGGTGGGATATCACCGATCGATTGAAAAGATCTGGAAAGTTTTGCATCTTCCATGAGCTGAATGGAATGAAACGAACAAGTGCCGACACCTTCATGATCGGATAGAAGAATTGGTTCGGAACAACCAGCTACCACAATACACGAGGAACAAAATGTGGTAGTATTGCAAAACAACCACTATCCATGGCAAATGCATCAATAAATGCCCAGGGATTTGAGCCAAGACAAATTATCCCATGATCAAGGTAGATGGGAATTAGATCCAGCTCCTATTATTTGCTTTTTCATTTATTTTTTCGCACTTTTATTTTGGTATCTAGAAAATAATAACCTCAGGCTGATTATACGTGTAAAGGATATTGAATAGTCCCTAAGCATGCTCTGAGTCGGATGCCTGAGATGACTGTTTAGCACAATAATGACCTCGGACTGCTTACACATGTACGAGACCCAGATTGGTCTCTAGGTACGCTCTAAGTCAGATCTCTGAGGTGAAAATTAAGGGTTTCTACTTATTTTGATTCTTTCTTATTTGATTTCTTTTCTTCTTGTTTTTTTGATTTGAACATTTGAATTTTGAAAAATCCACATTGATTATGATGACTGATATCGATCGCCTTAGAGTCCCGCCACGGGACCAAAGTGCAGGGTGCAAGTTCCCTTGCCAGAGGGCAAGCGGATGGACTTGTACAATGTTGAATGCCTTAGAGTCCCGAACGAAGAGATGGGACCAGAGTATAAGAAGTAAGTCTCCTCACTGGAGAGTGAGTGGATGGGCATACCTATCCCCCTTAACTTAACAAACAAACGATCCCGAGAGATCGTCCCCTTAACTTAAAATATTAAATGAAGCAGAGAGATCGCGCATGAAACTTAAATGATCAGGAGAGATCGAGCATTAAAAAATTGATTTAATAAATGGATTTGAATGCCTTATAAATATAATAAAATGGATAAATCCTGGATGAACACAGGATGACATCGATATATGATGTGGATTTTCATATATAATGTGATTTGGTATATGATATGACAACTGTGAATAAAAAGAAAAATGATAATGATGTAAATCCTAAATGAACATGGGACGGTTAGAGATATGTGATGTAAATGGATATATGTGATGTAATTGGAAATATGTGATGTAATTAGAAGCATGTGATTTAATTAGAGATATGTGATGTAATAACTCCGAATGAAATCGAAATGATTGTGATGTATAGATTACACTTGAGTAGAGTCTTAAGTTGTAAGTGGTTTGGAATAACTTGTGATTGGTAAGAGAATCCGAAGGAGCTGGACGATTCACCAAGGCTAAAGCAGCTAAAAACCTCAATTATCGAAGACTGAAGACAGGAACAAAGTACACCTTTCATTCAAAAGGCATACATACATTGGGGGACATGTGTTAACTAGGTTTTTAATCCACAAAAAATCAGAATATTCAAACTATGCTAGAATAACTCAAGAATCAACCAAAATGACCAGAAAAGAAGGAGAGAATGACCCAAGTGGAAAGATGCCAAAATAAGCTAAGGTGATGGATCGTTAGTGACATATAAGGCTTGCTCATGGACCCTCCATACCTCTTGCATCATGATTCTTTACCATTTATTAGCACGCTTGCCAAATTTTACATCATTCCAAACAATCTATCATGGAATCTTAGCTGAACAACAGGAGATGATGGATGGCTTCTTCCAGAGGATGGAGCAGCAAGAGATGGAAAGATCTGTAAGGAATAGAAATCTAACTTTGGGGGCAACGGTGGAATCAACATAGGAATCAATCCTAATTCCAGAGTTACTGTTGGAACACCAGGAACTGGTGGTATGGAGCTAATCCAATCACTAGGATGCAATCAACAGAAGAATATGTACTAGAACTTCCACGACGGAATGTAGGTCTAAATGAAGCAAGAGTTATGAATCAAAACACTGGCATCAACCAGAAGAGTGCATCCTAGGATACCCCCATCGGAACAGGGGCAAAGTATTGCTTTAAGACGGAGACTTTCATTGGATGGTGAGAACCGAATTGCTGAATTGGTACGAAAGTTCATTAAAGGAGACCCCCAGATCGGGGGTTTGGAAGACATGAACATGATTCGTTTACTGCTAACATCCAAAATGCAGTAAATCCTCCAGATTTCAAGTTTCTGACATTGGAAATGTATGATGGGAAGATAGATCCGATGATTCATATGACGAGATACATCCAACATATGAAGGTGTTTGGTGCTTCTCAGAAGGTAATGGGGCTGTGCTTCCCATTATACTTAACGGATTTAACTGTAATGTGGTTCAGACTGTTGGAGATTGGGCCCATAAGCACATGGACCAACTTGGTGACCAAGTTCTTGAGACAGTTCAGAGCACATGTCTCACAACTGAGGAATGTACTTATGCTCTCAAACGTAAAAAAAAAGCCTAGAGAGTCCTTAAGAATTTATTTAACAAGATTCAATGTGGTGCCAGCTGCGTGTGACAAGCCGGATCCATCATTTATCCTAAAGGCAGCAGCATGTGGGATCGCGAGTAAGACTGATTTCAAAGATGCATTGAAAGGGATCCACTGATGGATCTTACAGAATTCTACTACAAAGCTGAAATATATTTGCGTCAGAAAGATTCTAAAGCCAAAGATGAGGATGTGGATGCTGAATTAAATGCCGTAAAGGACAAGGGACCATCCAGAGCTGGAATTGGAAAAGACAAAGTGAAATGGAAAAAAGAAGATAACTTCGGAGAGCCAAAATGACAAAGGAAGGAACCGAGATTCTCTTTATACATTGACTTGACTGAAACCCCGGAGAGGATATGCTTGGACACTAAGGGTAGAACATCTATCGAGAGGCCACCAAGTTGGGAGCCCAATAATCAAGAGAAAAGATCTGGAAAGATTTGCATCTTCCATGAGCTGAATGGGCATGAAACGAACGAGCACCGACACTTTTGTGATCTGATAGAAGAACTGGTTCTGAACAATCAGCTGCCACAGTACAAAAGGAATAAAACTGCGGTAGTATTGCAAGAACGACCACCATCTGCGTCAAATGCATCAAGAAACGCACAGGGATTTGATCCAAGACAAATTATCCCATGATCGGGGTAGATGGGAATCGGATTCGGCTCCTATGCTTTGCTTTTTCGTTCATTTTTTTGCACTTTTCTTTTGGTATTTAAACAATAATAACCTTAGGCGGTTAATTGTGTATGGGATCCTGAACGGTCCCTAGGCATAATCTGAGTTGGATGCCTAAGATGACGTTTTAGGACAACAATGACCTCGAACCACTTACACGTATACGAGACACAAATTGGTCTCTAGGCGCGCTCTAAGTTGGATCTTCGAGGTGAAAATTTAGGATTTCTACTTTTTTTGACACCTGCTTATTTGATTTCTGCTTGTTTGTTTGATTTGAAAATTTGAATTTTGAAAAATCCACATTGATTATGATGACTGCTATTGATCTCCTTAGAGTCCCGCCATGGGACCAGAGTGCGGGGTGAAGTCTCCTAGCCAGAGAGCGAGCGGATGGACTTGTGCAATATTGATCGCCTTAGAGTTCCGACTGGAGAGACGGGACTGGGATGCAAGAAGTAAGTCCCCTCACTAGAGAGTGAGTGGATGAGCTTACTCAATCCACCTTAACTTAGCAAACCAACGATCTAGAGAGATCGTCCCCTTAACTTAAAATATTAAATGTTGTGGAGAGATCGCGCATTAAACTTAAACGATCAGGAAAGATTGAGACTTAAAAAAATTTGATTTAATAAAAGGATTTGAATGCCTTATAAATAGAATAAAACAGATAAATTCCGAATGAACACAGGATGATCTCGATATATGATGTGATTTTTGATATATAATATGATTTTGACATATGATATGACAACTCTGAATGAGAAGAAAAATGACAATGATGTAAATCCCAAATGAACATGGGACAATTAAAGATATGTGATGTAAATAGGCATATGTGATGTAATTTGAAGCATGTGATTTAATTTAAGATATGTGATGTAATAACTCCGAAAGAAATCGAAATGATTGTGTTGTATAAATTACACTTAAGTAGAGACTTAGGATGTAACTGGTTTGGAATGACTTGTAATTGGTAAGAGAATCCGAAGGAACTAGTCGATTCACCAAGGCTAAAGCAACTAAAAAGCTCAATTATCGAAGACTGGAGACATGAGCTTGTTCTTAAATAAAGCACGCCTTTCATTCAAAAGGTGCACTTTGAGGGGCAAGTGTTAACTAGTTTTTTAACCCATAAAAATTCAATAAGAATTAGAACTTTCATACTCTAGAATAACTCAAGAATCAACCAAAAGGACCAGAAAAAGAAGAAGAGAAAGACCCAAGAGGAAAATGCCCAAATAAGCCAAGGTAATGGATCGTAGCGATCCATCACCTATGGATCGCTAGCAATCCATAAGGCATGCTCATGGACCCTTCAAACCTCTTGCATCATGATTTGTTGCCATTTCTAAGCACGCTTGCCAAGTTTTATAGCATGCCAAATATCCTAGCTCGAGAAGTGAAGACTCATCAGATTCAAGCTGTTTGGCCAAAATTAGCTAACTTAAAATGAACCTACTGTACATATACAGAGTCGAATTACGTGAAATTTTGGAAGAACATTTAGAAAACATTGGAGAAGGTTTGCAAAAAAATAATTCATTTAGAGTTGATTTGATGGATCGCTAGAAACCCATCTAAAGTGGGCCCCACCACCTCAAATATCTATGGTGGGTCCATAACACCCTCTAGTGTGTTCCTGCAGAGTTTCATTCGATTATGTTAAGATTTGAGCGAGATATGGATGATTTTTCTGGACTATATGACCCATGAAGACTGATGATCAAACTAACTCCAAACAACTTGATATTTGGACAAGGCACTTAAATAGAAGATAAGAAGATAATCAAGAAAAGATCACCCAAAAATAAGCTAAGTAGATGGACAGCTAGCAATCCATCCTCTATGGATAGCTAGCGATACATCAAGATAGGTCGGATTGCCCTCAAACTTTCGTAGCTCCTTCGTAGCACTAAGTAAAGGATTATGGTAGAAGAATATGCTAAGTTGATGGATAACTAGCAATTCATCCCTATGTATAGCTATTGATCAACAGAAATAACTCATATTGATTTGAGATTTTGGTGATAAATTGGCATAACAACTGGACTCTCTGCACCTATACTTCTGGCACAATACTCGCCGAACTTCCCTATAAATATTCGCCTACCTACAACTAGATATGGATCTTTTTCGGATAGAGAGCTGCCATTACTCTACTAGAATTCCTTTACTTCTTCCACTTTTTTCTTCCTTACAACATTCATCAAGGGGGGTTACTAGTATAATCATAATAAAGATTGATTAAAGTGGACGTAGGTCAGAGTCAGCCAAACCACTATAAAAAAATTTGTGTCTCTTTTCTTACTTCTGATCTTTATTTATTGTTTATCTGAGATTTTTGCTGCTGATTATCTACACTGGTGCTTTCACACTTGATCTAGGGTATTGATCCATTTTTTAGGTTAACACCAAACCTACTGATGAGCTCAGCACGACCCAGCACGAAAGAGCGTGTTGCGAAGGAAGAGCTATTGAAGAAGAAACCGAAAGCTAAACCCGTATATATGGATTTCAATAAGCCGATTCCTATCCCACTTTAGGTACTCTCTCCTAACGGCATAATTCCTTGAGATGAGGTCCCCGTGCTTCCGGTGTTGAGTGTGCCTTGATCCCTCCTACTTTTAAAGATGATGCCATCTCAAACCACATAACTGAAGATGTTTTATCAAAGAAAATCCGTGGTGGAAAAGGATCGAAGAGAGGATTATGTGGTAATTCAGATGGATCCACTCCTAAGAACAAAAGAAAGAGAAGAAACCCAATAAATAATCGTTGGGTTGATGTGATGTGTAAAGAGCTTGGTTGGCTACCTTTTCTTTTTATTGGTCATATTTGTACGGATGACCCCCATATTTACTTCTTATTTTGGATAAATTTGTATTGTGAAGCAAGTTTAGTGTGAATAATAGTTCATTTATTCTTGTTTAGAATTCTCATACATGCTTGTTTAAATGACCGAGATATTATGTTTTCGATTTAACGTATTTGTGATTTGTTTCTCATTGGGTCACATATCAATCTGATTTATCCATCCCAAGGCCTCCCTGAGGTCATGGCCTCGAGTCGTATCCAAAAGTTAGGCTTTAGCCCTAACGTTACGCTGCCAAATTCAGCAATCAATTCATCGTGCCTCTGCCCCGAACTTGAGTTGGCAGGGTAGATCAGGGTCAGTTGAGTTTCATCTCCACTAACTTCATTCTCATCCTGTCAAGTTTGAGTTATTTGATCACAACTTTTTAGCATTTATACTCATATCTACACTCTGGGGACATGAGTTATTTCATAGGTGGTCAGTTGCACCCATTTAGCACTTGTACTCATATCCGCGCTCTGAGGATGAGAGTCATTTCATAGGTGGTCGGTCAAACATATCTAACCTTTGTACTCATATCCGAGCTCTAGGGACGTGTGTTATTTGGAAAACTGTCGAGTTTAAGTCTCTTTGGTCAGTTGTTCTTCCCTTAAGTATGGGGTTTGACAGATAAGTGACCGATCGAATCTCAATCACTCCCGAGTCATGTCAGTCCCATCGAACAGTAGTATTTAGTCATATGTCACAACTAACATGTACTTCAATGGAAGATCATAGATATGATGGAAAATTCAAAGCTCTATTGCTGAATAGAAAGAAAAGACATAATTCGTCTTATTACATAATTGAAAAACCAAATACTAAAACAAATCCTGAAATTAAATACAACTAAATGAGAAAGAAAAAACTAAGTGAAATAGCACTGTAAATGCTTGCTATTCCACGCCTTGGGAGTGTGATACCATCAACAGTCTCTAGCTTGAAATTTCCCTCTCTAAGCCTCTGTTCAATGACATACGGTCCTTCCAATGTTGGATTCATATGCGACGGGGTAGGAAAAACCCATTTTAAGATAAGATCGCCGATTTCAAAGTTTCTAGGTTGGACTTTATGTTGTAGTATCGGGTGACTCGTTGTGCAGCTGCCCTCAAATCAGCTTCCTCATGCTTCACATCTATAAAGTCTAGAGATTCTAAGAGGAGACCTTTAACTGGGATTGTAGTAAGTTACTGATGAGTTGGAACTTCGAGCTCAATAGGAGTGACAACCTCAAAGCTGTAAGCGAGGGCGAATGGGGTATGGCCAGTCAAGGACTTGTGGGTGGTCTTGTAAGCCCATAATGTTGTCGGAAGTTCATCTACCCACTTGCCTCTAGCCCTTTCCAAATGCTTCTTTAAAATGGATTTTATGATTTTGTTCATAGCTTCAACTTGCGAATAGAAGAAACCCTTTATGTACATAACTCCATCCTGTATGATATACCGTGGAGCTTTGTGAAGGACTTGTCGCTTTTCATTCCTTCATTCAGGAAGAACACCCTGTAGCAAATAGTCTTTAATCGGAGTCATCCACGACTCCTTCTCAGGCTCTGTCTTTGGTACTTCCATCAAGTTTATGCTTGGAGCATTTAATACCTCTACTAGAAACAGGCCTATCTATTGTGCATCCTTGAAGCTAGCAAACTTTGCTAATAAATTAGCCTCTCTATTTTTATCCCGAGGAATGTGCGTAATTTTCCATAATACTCAAAGTTAGTCAACAACTATTGGACTTAGGTAAGGTATGGAGCAAGTCGTTGCCCTTAGCTTGGTAATCTCCCCTGACCTAGTATACTACAAATAGTGACTAGCAAAATATTTCAAGAGACTTTACTCCCATTTCTCTGGTGTGTTTAAGTCCAGCATCAGAGCCTCATACTTGGCTTTGTTGTTTATTTAGGGAAATCAAGCTTTGAAGCATAGAAAATTGACCGATGTTCGAAATTTACAAGCACAATCCTAGTTCCAGAACAACAACATTAGATTCTCCATCTATATACAACTTCCACCGTATGGTAGGGATTTCAATGCTCTTTGGGAAATCATCAGGTGTAGTAAATTCTGCTATAAAATCTGCCAGTGCTTGACCCTGGTAGTCCTCCGAGGAAGATAAGTGATGTCAAATCGGCTAAGTTTGATATTCTACTTGAGTGACCTTCCATATGCCTCAGGTCACTACAAGACCTATGATAATGGCTAGTCGGTGTTAACATTAATATTGTGTGCCTAAAAGTAAGGGCGAAGCTTCTGTGATGCAATCAACAATCAGTATGCCAATTTCTCTATTTTTTGGATAGTTCCTTTTAGCCTTTGTCGATAGCTTGCTAACATAATTGACCAGTCTTTGTATTCGATTTTCTTCGCGAAGCAATGTGGCACTTATAGCATGTACCGACACGGTCAAGTAGATGTATAAATCTACATGATCCACTGGCTTTGATAAGATGGGAGGTCTCTTCAAGTTCTTTACCAAAGCTTGAAATGCGTCTTTACAATCCTATGTCCATTTAAAAGGTCTTATACTAATCAAGTCAAAGAAAGGAATGCATTTATCGGCTGCTTTGGAAGTGAATCGGCTTAAGGCAGCAAACTTCCTATTCAGGCTCTGTACTTGTTTGATAGTCTTTGGTGCTTGGATATTACGAATAGCTTGAATCTTCTCAGGATTAACTTTGATTTCATGGGCATTAATGATGAAACCCAAGAACTTTCCTGATGTAATGCCAAAGGAACATTTTAGAGAATTAATCTTCATTTTATAATGTTGGAGGTTGTCGAACATTTCTGCTAAATCTCCAATGTGGTCACTGTACTGTCGTGACTTCACAAGCATATCATCCATATATACCTCCACCATTTTTCTGATCTGATCTTTAAACATTCTATTAACTAGGCATTGGTAGGTTGCTTCTGCATTTTTTAGTCCAAAAGACATCACCACATAGAAATATAACCCAACATCGGCAATGAAGCTAGTGTGCTCTTTATCGGGAATGTGCATTGGAATTTGGTTATATTTTGAGTATGCGTCCATGAAAGATAGCAATTCGTGTCCTACGTTTGAGCCTACCAACTGGTCGATCCTTGAAATGGGAAACTAGCTTTTAGGCATGCCTTGTTCAAGTCTGAGTAATCAACGCACATCCGTCGTTTCTCATTCTCCTTTCTCACAAGTACAGGATTAGCTATCCATTTAGGATAGTGGGCGTCGCGAATAAACCAATTGTTTTTGAGTCTATCCACCTCCTCTTTAAGATCGGTAGATCTCTCTGGATCCATGCCACGTCCTTTCTGTTTCACCGGGACATGCCTTAGGTCGACAATCAATGCATGGCTCGCAATGGCAGCCAAGACCCCACACATATTGGAGTGAGTCCAAGCGATTACGTCTAAATTCGCTTAGAGAAATCTAACAGGTTCTTACATCATCGAGAGGTGAGCTATGATCTGATCTTTTGGACCCATGATGCGTCATCGTGGCTAATTGTGATGTCAATCGTCGGCTCAGTTTGTGCAACCTTGGTTTCTTTTGGCTCTTATCGTCATCTCTCGGATCTATATCTCTATACAACCGACTGTGGCATCCGAGCCAAGGATCAAGCACTAATTGTCAATCTTTAGTGGTTTGGATGCGGTCAAACTTGTCCACACCCTTTCCTTTCTTCCTAGATTGAGCATCCCTAAACTCAATTTCATAACAGGCACGTCCAATCGCCCGATCAGCATGAATAACTCCAACACCATTATCTATCGGGAACTTCAAAGTCAAACACCCAAGAGCAAGAGCTTCCCAGAACTCATCTATGGCCGATCAGCCAAAAAACGTTATATGGAGAGCCGACTTCCAAAATTACATAAGGCAGAATACGCACTCTCCTATGGTCACCTTCTCCTGACTCTACAAGTAATTCAGCCTAACCAACAGCTTCAGTAGTTGCAGCACCATTAAAGCCGTGAATGTGAGCTTTGAATGGTTTTAAGTCCTTGGCTTCCATCCTCATTTAATCATAAGCTTTTTTGAAAATTATGTTTACAGAACTTTCACGGTCAACCAATATCCTTCTCACTAAAGTAGGGCTGATCATGGTTGAAATGACCATTAGGTTGATCGTTGGAGCTTCCATCTTATCTGCGTCGTTGGATCTGGATATGAAATCATCTGCCACTATAAGTTGCTTCTTTATTGGAGCTTCGTCTTCTATATTTGAATAGTATTCAAAATCCACATGCTTAATTGCGATAGCATAATGCTCCATCTCATGCCAAATTTTATCAGTCGGATGTGGTCCTTTGACTATTATATTAATTACCAATCCTCCACTAGTTCGCGCAGGCTCTTCAGCCCTATGCATTACTTAACTGGGTTGGAGTTAGATGTTGACTGTCTGCCATCCTACAGGGTTTTTACAAACTATTGTAACTTCCTTTCTCGAATCAACTTTTCGATAATATCCTAGAGATGTCTGCATTCATTTATGTTATGCCCATAGCATTTGTGAAATTAACAATATTTTTCGGTTTTTTTTGCTTCTTTGATGATTCTTTTGGAGGCGGCTTCCTGTGTTGCATGGTATTACAGGTGGACAAGTAGATATTCTCCAGGAACGTATTTAGTGGTGTGTAAGTATTGTACATTAGAATCCCAGGCTTTCCACTTCCAGAATCGCTCTTTCGTTCTCAGCTCCTATCTTCATCTTTATTTTGTTGATTCGGTTTGTTATGGACATTCACTTGAACATTTCCATAACTATCTTCAGACCCTTTTACATCAATATTACTCTGTACTCCCTATCCACTTGGTCCTACAACATTCTTCTTCCTAGAGGATCTGGCTTCCTCCTTCGTCAAATACTGAGCCTCCTTTGCATAAAAGCATTATAACGTTGTGGGTGGCGTGCCAGCTAACTGATCGCCACAATTAAATTCTGGATCAATCCCTCTTGCTGCGGTCATCAATATTGCAAGGTCATTTGGATTACTGATTTTTGTAACAGTTGTATGGAATCCCTTCAAATAGTCTTTCAATGATTCTCCTGGAGCCTGGATCATGCATCACAGGGAATTACATCATTGGAGCGAGTTACATGCATTCAGAATTGCTCCACAAACCTTGTTGCCAACATTAAATATAGATATCGACCATGTGGGTAGACTTGTAAACCACATCGTTGCTATTCCAGAGAGAGTTATGGAAAAACATCTAAACTTGGTTTCATCATTTGCTCATGCGGTGTCCATCAAACATTCATATCTCATGATGTGCTGCCCGGGGTCGATTATTCCCTCAAAGGCAGGCATTGACGACATATAAAACCTCCTTGGATATTCTGCATGTAGGACATTATCAGTGAACGGGGTATGGCTTCTTGAAATTCCCAGTCATCGTTGGTCAAGCCTTGGCTTTCTCTCACTAGTAGTCTAACTATAGCCAATAAGTCCTGTGTTTGGATAGTTGGTGCCAAGCGACGTTTGAGTCCACCTCACATGAATGGTCTAGTCAATGTCTACGGGTTGTTCCATGCCATCTTGTTCAACATCTTCCCGATGTATATCTCATAAATTCGGTTCATCATCATTCTGGGGAAGCATTTCGTCAAAATTTAACTAAACTCCATCATCCAAATTGGTTGCAGCGGTTCCAATTGGTTCGTTAGGTTGATATTGGTCTGAGAGTTCTTAGTTGACCACGATGGTCTGCCTGTTGACGCCCTAAAGTTTCTACGTAACCTTTGTCTGTACTATGATGCCTATACGTGTGATACTCATCCAATAAACTAGAAATATCCAATGTCGAGTAAGGAGTAGGGTCCCTTCTAGCTTTTCCTCATTGTTGCCGGTTGAGTTTGTTCATTAGGTTGATACTGGTCTGAATCTACTGATTTAATTGTCGATGGCTATCCACTAGCTCTCTTATCAAATTCTGGAATTCAGCCGTGGTAATCAAATTATTTGGATTTTGGACGTCAACTAGTTCAGCATTCACATCCATTGGTTGATGCTCGGGCCTTGATGTTGGATACTAACATTATCGTTTCCTTCCATATTTTGAGGAGTAGATCTAGTGTTCCTCGGCATTCTTGATAGCTTTGCTTAGATATTTGCAAATCTGAGTAGAACGTGCAAACTTCGTGAAGATAACTATGGATCCCCTTTGGAGGATTTATGCAGTTCAGTAGTAGCAAAGGGATCCTAATAAGCTGAAAATCAAAATTCTCGATGAAAGCACTAAAATGTTTGCACTAAAATGGTCATAAACACTCAAGAATAGTTTTTGTAGAGAAGTAAATGAAGAGAAGTAAAATTAAAATGAGTAAATTAATTAAATAAGCAACAGAAAACAAGAAATAATCAAAGACACAGAGGTTTATAGCGGCTCGGTGTTGTATGCCTACGTCCAATTTGAAGATTATACTTTATTACTTTCATATAAATCTGATTACAATAGTAGAAAAAAGTTAGCACTTGATTACAATAGAGTCTAGAGTAACAAGCAGCGTAAAAGATCCCAAAAATGAACCAATAGGTTTGTATTTATAGGGTGAGATAATGAGATATTTTGCTAGGACTTCGGCAGAGGGTTCTTCAGGTCCCTAAGGCCCACTGTAACGAGCGGTAGTCGTACTTCGTTGTTTTGGAATGGTCAGTATAAATCTTATCGATCATTTTTTATTCTGATTACCATGCGATTTTTTATGGGGATCCTATATGCCTCTAGACCTTGATCCTAAAATATGGTGTCTTTCTGAGTTGTCGTTTGTGAGATATGGATCAGTCTTCATCGAATATGGAATGTTGGCTGATATACATCGATCATTATGAACGATAGGTACAAAATGATCGGTGGTTTCTTGAACCTGAGAATTTTGAACCAAGATCATTTTTTCGAGCTCTACCCTTCAGTATATTGATGCCCTGAAAGTTTCAAGTGAATTAGCCTTGTGGATTTTGAGATATTGATCGATCTTTACTGATTTGAGCTGTATTGTGGATCGTTCATGATCGATCCATATAAATCCTTGCTTTGTCTATATCGAGCATATAAAATCTGATTGACTTGAAATTTGGAATGTAGCTTCATAGGGCTATGACTGTCACTCCATACTGATTGCACCTCGATTGGGTCCCCATCTGGATCAAGTCGACCATCGTCCATAGTATTGTATACAACTGCTTCTTAAGGCTGGTAACCATCCATTTCTAACCAAGTTGATGAAATCACGGCCTTGCCAAAAGGTGGGATAATGCATAAATACTTGTATATATATACGTATATATAGTTATATATATATATATATATATTTGGAATTGTGCGTATGCAGTTTTATTTTAAACCAACAAAACAAATCTTGTAGAAATATATAACTTTAAAGGTCAAATCTTTTTTTAACTGAAACCAAACTTATTAATATTAATTTCGGATTTTAATTACATAAAATCATCTAATGTAGTTTATATACACACATCCCTATATATTATATTCGGTATCATGGACAACAAATGCATGTGTGAAGGGGAAATGGGTCTGTTGCAATGTAGATCCTAGCACCTACCAACGTACCCATCAACTATGTACACATTTATATGTAACATTTTCTCTTCACACAAACAAGTATATTTGATATACTTATGAAAATAAAAAACTTCTTGACAAAATTCCATAAAATGAAGATTTTATTTCAAACTTTTTAGATTCGATCTAAAACCCGTTTCGGCTTTATAGACTAAATAAAGATCAAAATGGAATTTTTTTGAAATTCACAAATATAACTCGCTTTCAATTGGCCTAGTTCCAACATAAGTACTCCTTCACATTAAAGAGAAAATATGATTTTCTTATTAATGCCAAAAAATGAATTTCCCCAATTATCAATAAGGCATTCAGAGTATTGACTCTACCATATGAAATGATGTGCAAATCTAGAATGGATTCCACATACATTAGCAAAATATGATTTTGATAGTTCTACCTGATTAGATATGATCTATCAGCTGCAAATTTGAGTTCGAGAAGAAGACCAATGCAATTGGAATATAAACTACGTTCATAGAATAACAACATAAATTTCAGCAATTGAAATTAATAAAATAGATTCATCATTCGATGTACTTAAGTTAATTCGGATTTTTCTTACAAAATTTATGCTTGGTATGACTTGTAGTTTTGATACATACTTTTGAAATAAAAATTCTAAGCAATGATTTAAAATGGACTGTTTTCACATTACTGTCAAAATGTCTCGATATCAGTAGGAGTGCTAACAGAGTTTGTGAGTGTTAGATATGATCCAAGAAATGATATGAAAGTATTATTCAATAAGCATCAGAGTTAAGAAAGTAGTTTAAATGAGAAATCAAATAGATTAAATCTTAATCAAAATGCATAAGGAGTGTGTGTCTGTAAGAAAGAACACTAAAGGTACTAAAATGTTTCTAAACTATAAGTAAACAACAAACTTATGATTGTTAACGATGTAATCATGTTAAATATCTATAATTTGATTGTTTAAATCTTGGTAAATGATTTGAAAAGTCATCTTCTATAATCAACATGCAAGTATGTTAGGATTGTCCTAAACGATATACATAGAAACCATATTAAAGTGTTTAATGGAGAGCATGTAAGATGGATTCCTTATGCATTACCGATAGGAATTATTATATGTATTGTATTACCTACAATATCACATTTTGCTTATGTATTTATACATAAAGCAAGTATCAATTTCGAATTAAGCTTACTACGTGATAATTTGAGTGTTCTCAAGTATTTAAGAAATAGTATAAAATTGTTTATAGAAAAAATGAACTCCTTATGAAGGAGTGCAAGGACTTAAACTTCGTAGGTAATATCATGTATGGTATGTCTATCCCAAATTCATGTTCAATCCTGAGTTAAGAACTTTAAGTTGAAATGTTTCATACAATAAGAAATGGTTGATTCAACCAAAGGAAATGTACATCATCTTGAATAGCATTGCAATAAAAGAAGTATAAATAAGTGCACAAATCAATAACTGAGCTAAGGGTGATTCCAAATGTTGAGAGTTCATGACATTATTATATGATAATAATGTTGCAATACATTTCATAAAAAAATCTAAAGCTTAGTAGAAGTCGAAAAAAACACTCCGAAGGTTTTCACATGATAAAGGCATTTTGCCGGCATCGGAGAGACATGATGGTAGAGTAAATAATTAAAATAATATAGCATACTCATTCACCAAATGGTTGGACCAATTAATTTTTAGGAAAACCGATCGATTAGTAATAAGTTCATTATACTTCATAGGCCTGCTAAAGATCCAATTTTTTTTTTGAAATCTACTGATTTCACCTGCTTTGAATGGTCTCATTCCTTCAATTTGGATGGTGCCATCACAGTTTGCTAAAACAACTAGTGATGGACTTCTTAAGGATGTGTCAAGGGTTTATAGGCTTTGGCAAGAAGCCATACATAGGTATAGAGACTTTTCCAAGACTCAAGTTCGGATCAAATATTGTGATCGTATATTCAATAACATGGCACTTGATCGCGCAATGCAGTGTAGGCTTGCTTCATGGCATTTTCAAGTGGTTTGTTGGTGGGAAGTAGTAGCTATTGAAGTAAATGAGGAGGAAATTACTTGAGAAGATTTCAAATGTTGTTTTGATGGAAAATTCGGTATAGAGGCCTAGTGGGGAACTAAGCTTGAAAAGTTCATCAACCTTCTTTATGGGAATCTTTCCATTTTAGATTATATGAGCAATTTTAATGATCTAACTATGTTCAAGATGGATCTTATCAACACTTCATTGAAGAAAGCTTCCAAGTTTGTAAGGGGTTTAACCATAGTTCTTAAAAGTAAAGTTCTTGGTCAAATTGTAATGCAAACTACTTTGGAAAATCTTGTAGAGACGTCTCTTCTCTATAAAGAGTCTAAGGGAGTTGTTAAAGTTGCTATGAAAGTTAAAGAGAAATTGAAGTTTTCGATGAAGCGCAAGGTGCAAAGAGGTAAGGATGAGCAACAAAAGGCAATCAAAGGAAGTGAGATCATATGTAGAAGATGAAAATTCAAGAGGCATATTGTCAAGGATTGCAAAGTAGATCTTGCAAAGCATAATTTATTTAATTTTGATCAAGTGGGGCATTAGAAAAGGAAGTGTCTATTACTTTCTAGAGGAGATTCGATAAAGGTTTACGCTATTAGAGCTGCTTTAAGCTCTAGTAGACCTAATTCTCAAAAGAAGGGGAAGAACATCATTTTGGAAGGTTTGATTTCTATTTATAATACATATATTCGAGTTCTTTTTGATACAGGGGCTTCACATTGTATATATCTAGTTATTTGGTTGATAACTTACATTTGGTTTAGGAATTTCTTTATAGTCCACTTATTGTGTCAAATCCCATTGTGGGTTTTAACTTGATTGAATTTGGTTTACCAAAAAATCACATTAGGTAAAAATGGATTCGAGTTTTATTATGATGCATTTGTTTTTGGGGTTTTTGGGGTAAGGTCTTATCTTGGGTATGGATTGGATGAACAAACTTAGCATAGTGCTTAATTACGAAGGGCAAGGGGTTTGAGTGGAAAATGGTAAATATTAAGGGTTTGACATGCGTTGTGAGCTATGGAGCTCCGTCATAAGTTGCTACTTGTATTCTTTACACATTCCTCACGACGATTTGTCATCGGTCCCTACTGTTCAGATTTTACCAATGTGCTCAAGGTGGGTACGTATTTACCTCCCCATAGAGAGATCGAGTTCGATATTAATCTTGAGAAAGATGCCAAGGCAGTGGTTATTGATTGAGTTAAATCATGGAATGTGGAATATTGTCGATCTTTAATGTGGAAGCTTTGCTCTGATTATAGTTAAATTGTGGCATGGCGTCTATAGAACAACTATAATTAGGTTAAGTGGAAGCATTGGAAGGGAAATACTATTCAAGAGAGGATTTGTCTTCTCGGTTATATGAGGTTGGTATCACGGTCAACTGAAATCAACTCAAAGTCAAAGCCTCTAGCCAAAGTAGTACTATTAATAACAACTTTAATTATTGAACGAAGGGTTTTGAGTTTGGACTATAGAGTTGAATATGGACGTATTGGAATTTTGACCACTACCAAATTCCGTAAGTCCAAAGTGATACAGTTTTGGTGAAGAGAATTGGTGTAAATAATTTTTACTACCTGGTAATGCGTAATAACTTAAAATTGGGTTTTAAGAAACTAAGTACATGATAAATTTTGTCATAATGTCGAACCACTTGATAAGCGAAGTGGGAGCGAATTAACACATAAGAATCACACAACTGAAACGTTAATACTCCTTTTTCACCCGATTTAATCAATTTGTAATTGTTATAAATTAATTGATATTTGAAATGTTAATTATAAAATTTTATTTGATGTGTATTAAACAATATTAAATAGTGTCATATAATATTTATATAAACGCTAAGAGATATCGATACACGTTTAGGTTGAAATTAAATGCAATGAATATTGTTCGCCCTTGAAATGGATTTAAGGCTCATATAGGGAATGTTATTTTTGGCAATGATAAGGACATAGAAGCCAGTCATAAAATAGCTAGGAGGGAGGGATTTTAAATGTTTAAAAGGAGGAAATGGGTAAGAGAAATTTAAGATTATTGATCCTACTTTTGCTCTCTAGCCACTCCCTTATATAAACATCTTAAGCTTCACTTTAGATTAGATCCTTTTGCCACCTCCATCCTCTTCTTTGTTGGTCGAATAGGTCCGTCTGGCATGGCGGGTAGGGACCCTTCACTCTCCAAAAATATTCGAGCAATCTAAATGCAAAATTAAATCAAACAATCGTCGACGGTAAGGCAATTCGGAAGCTAGCAACTTTAGGATTGGAATTCAATTCAAAGAGTACACTTTTTCATTTCAATGTGCGCGGCTTTCGGCTTTATTGAAAGGTACTATTCTAATTTACTATTATATTATAATGTTTATATGATTTTTGTTCTTAAAAATCACACGAATTGGTATATCGATGGATTGTCACATGTTGATGGTTGTACATATATAAGTGTATATATATTAAAATAATTTTATTTGCATATTTGTTTATGCATGCTCTCGGCCTAAAATTAAAAAAATTAAAATTTTTAAATAATGTAATATTATATGGATTTAAATATTAAATCTAATTTTAAAAGTTTAACACTATATATAATACACATATGTATTTTAAAACTTAATAAATTTTAATTTTGCTAGTATTGTTCTCGGTAGTAATAAAAAGATTTTTTGGATATCTAATATTTATACACTATTTTAATTAAAAATTGATTATATAAAAAATGTATATATATAATATAAAATTTAGGAAAAATTTACATAATATAAATATACATTATGGTTTCGAAAATAATTTTTAAATATTTTTATTTTTATTTCATATGGTTTAGTAATTATAAGTTTTTAAATGATAAATTATTTGAAAATAAATAATTCAATTAAACTAAAAAATTACTTTTATTATTAGATCAAAAGAAGCAACAAAAATTTGTAATAATAAATTTCATTATATATACATAATTTTAAGTAGTTATACGTTTACACGTAATATGTTAAACTTCAGTTCAAATTTTATATAATAAATATTCCAAATAATTTTTAGATCAATGTTTAAAATTTATATTTTATTACATATGTTAATATATATGTGTGTGTGTGTGTTTGTATGTTTATATACGTATTTCTTAATTAATGTTTTATCTAAATAATTTGCAACTCATATTTTATAATAATTATATCATTATATTTTCTCTCACAAACATATATATAAACAATTTTATGCATGCCTATATATATAAACACACATTTAGACAATCCATTTTTATACACGAGGGGCTAACATATCTGTTGCCATGTAAACATAACATCTACACATGGGCATGTCAAACCATGCACATAATATCCCATTGCACGTGCACGTATAGAAATATGTGTATATGTGCACGTATATAAAATGTATACACATTATATAAAATAAAAATTTATTTACAAATTTAAGTAAATTATTGATTTTACTTAAAAAAGGTTTTAATGGATTTAGACTACATAGGCTCATGTCGGTTGGCCCAGTTTCAACAGTTATGCAAGTTAGGCTCATGTCACCGGAGGAGCGAGTGCAAACCAAGTAATTGCTAAGGAATGGTGTTATTCAATAAAGTACTTTATAATGGGGTGCACCGGTTGTATTTTCCACTAAATTCGATGGTTCACTACGGCTTTATGTTTATTATAGAGAGTTAAATAAGTTGACTTGAAAAAAAAAGCATACGTGCCCAAGCATAGTTGACATATTAAATAAACTTAGTGGCGCAAAGATATTCATGCAATCAAACCTTACAATATGGCTCCATCAATTGAGGGTAGCGGAATGCCGAAGTCTACTTTTTAGATGCTTGATGAGTCCTTTGAGTGTAAATTCATTCCATTTGGGTTGATCGATTTTCTAGTGAATTTTGTTGATTTGATGAGCCATATTATCTAAGAGAAACTTAATAAATTTATGGTTTTGTTTGTTGATAGCATCGTATTATATTCTAAAGTTGATGAGGCATATAAATCACCTCTTAGAGTGGTGTTGAAAGTTTTGAAGCAACATCGGTTAAAGGCTAAAATTTCTTGGTGTCACTTTTGGAGGCGAGAAGTGAGATTCTCGGGTAATGCTGTATTAGAGCATATGATCTTGGTAAATCTAAGTAAAGTAGTCAAGGTAGAAGATTTAAAGGTACCAAAGGTGGCCATGATAACGTAGTTTCCTCGGACATGATGGGTATTGATTGCAGTTTATTAAATACATTTCAAAAGTGGCTACTCTGTTACTAATATAGACAGAGGTATGCCCTAGGGGCAGTTATGTAATTATTTACATATATCTAACTTGATAACAAAACTTGTTTGAAATAAAGGGTTTTTCTTTCTATTGTATACCTGATATAATATGCTATATTCATTTATTAATTTATTTAAAATTATATTTGATAGAAAATCTATAAATAGTATATTTTGTGATACTAGTTACAATGCTTTGTGACAATAAGTGATTTACAACAATGAAATAAATTTACAATTTCAAATATTCCTAGTCAAAATGTATTAAGACTAGATATCGATGCATCCATTGAGACTAGAGTATGGAATTCTCTCCAAATGTTGGGTAGTCTATTACTCATGACTATACGAGAGCATCAAGGGGTTACATACTGAAAGTTATTGGATTACAATGGAATAAGTCGCTCGCCAGTTTTTTGTTCGTTAATATAAGTAGGGTCAAATAGAAAATATCAATATGACAATATCAGACACTTAAGAATGCTGTCAAGCTTCAATGTTGAAACTCCGCTTTGATTATAGTAAATCATTGCACGACGTCCATCAATTGACTATAATTGGACCGAGTGAAAACATTGAAAGTGAAACACTATTCAAGAGAGGATTCATCTCCTCGGTTATAAGAGGTTAATATCACGGTCAACCGAAGTCAACTCAAAGTCAAAGTCTCTGGCCATAGTAGTTAGGTTAATAGTAATTGTTATTATTGAACCAAGGACTTCGTCTTTGGACTAAAGAGTTAAATATGGGTGATATTTGTTGAATATGCGCTTATATGATTTTTGTTTGATGATAATAAACATATATACATTCGTTTAAATGTATTTGTTAATGTACTATTTTATTTTTCAGATTAAATAAATATTTGCTGAATAAAATTAAATAACACAGAGTTTGAATTCAAACAGAATTTTATTCAAACAAATATTTATTACAATTTGAATAGTACAAATTCAAGCTCTCACTATACATATAAAATTTTGATTCTCATTATATCACAGTTTAATTTACATAAATTCCTCACTACATATCACTCACACTCGTATTTTATCTTCAACTTCATGCCAGTTAGAATCCAGCATCTGAGCAATCTGTAAAAATATTCATTAACGCAGTAAAATTGAAAAAGAAATATTTCTGCAATATAAAATAAAATATGAATTTTTGAAAATAATATTTGCCTCAGTTATTTGGGTTGTTTGTCATGATTTATATTTGAATTCATCACACACGAACAATGTGACATGCACAGTGTATCACTGTACATGCCACAAGGCCGTGCACACCGATATACACTTGATAATGTTACAGGGACAGGTGAGCACAAGGTCAAACCCAAAATAAAAAGACAGGTTCAACTCAGGTGCAATATAAATAAAGTCTCGAAATCAGCACAAGGTCAAACCCGAGTTTTAAAACTAGATTCAACACAGGTGCACTTAAAAATGTGCAAGTATGGAAAAACGGTCTCGACAACTAAAACAAGTCTCGACCAAAAATTAGGGATATAAGTCAAAGCCCGAATCCAAACTATATCAAACAGTGACAATATGTATGGGGCAATGCACAAGAGGCTAAGGCACAATACCACCAACATAACAGCAAACAAATGCCAGGTCGAACAGTTATATACATCAACTACAAACATCAAGTGTCGACCAGGAAGCAATTCAGATCAACACAGCAACAATGTTCAGGAAATATGCATCATGCACAGGTCAGGCCACAACAAAATGCAACAAAAGAAAGCCGAGGCTCAGTGGTGAACCAATAATAAAACTACAGTGCAGAACAAAGAGCAAAAGTAATTTGGATCAATGAATCGGATGAAAAAGACTCCGACCATCAATACACAAAGATAGCGATCAATATGCAGATGTCAATGAAGCATGCAAACAGCAAAAATGAAAACCAAAACCAACAGCAAACTACAAACTACTCACAAAAATGCTCAAAGACTCAGCACTCAAATGAACACAGTGAATGCAGACTTGAATGTACAGTGACTCAACAACACACAGTGACATAGTGCCAAAAACCATCAATGAACGCAATCAAGTACAAGTGCACAAAAGAGTCAATGCACAGCAAGTATGCAACAGTGAATTTGGATTAAGCAGGTGGAAACACAAGTTGTACAAGAAATGAAATGAAATCAAGTGCACCAGTACAAAGTTTAACCAGAAATGCAACTCTAAGCAATGTTCAAATGGTCGACTAATGAACATCATATATACATGTGTATTGAAGACCAGTGATTATGCAACACTTCAATATCAATGCCTGAGCCAAGTAGAAGTTTCAAAATAATCAAGTAACAATTTCACAGAAACCAGATTTTGAATCTAGATAGACCAACACTAAGGTTCAAGTGATATCAAGACTCAGTGCAACAGAGAGTATGTAACATAATAGTAAGCAGTGCTCGGTGATCAAACATGAACACAACATATAACAATACCAAATGACAACAGTAAATCAGACGAACGTAAGTACAAAAGTAAGAGCAAGTTTGAAGACAATGATATACAGGTTAAACCAAAACAGTAATGTTCAGGGACGAACACAGATGAACCATTAACGAAGTCACAGTGAAATCACCGTGGAAAGAAAGTCAAAAATATATGTTTTTGAACAAGTCGCAATCATCTCAAATGAACAAGTCAAGCCGTAATCAACATCAAAGCCGTGGGAAGCAAGCAACGAAAATATACGCATATGAAAAGGTCAGAAATCATCTCAAACATCAAAGTGAAATCGAACGGCCAATCAAACATAATTGACAAATTCAAATATATTCGTACGAACGCAAATCTTGGGTTACAAACCCTATATAAACAATCATCATCGACAATTTCAAAATCATGGAGTTCAAATCAAGCATAACAGAATAACATAAATGAAAATCACATACCGAATTGAAGTCGAACTCCATCAACTCGAAGCAGCCGAAGCGAGCAACAAGGAGTACAATTGATCAAGGCTAAACGTGAACAATCATTGATTCGATCAATTTAAAGTCGGCACTTCGTAAAACCCTACTTTGGATCGAAGAGAACGAAGCCCTAATTTCACAAAGAGGAACGAACGAGAGAAAGCCGCCACTAACCAAAAATAAAGAAGACGGGCCGAATAATAAACAAAAGGGGCCGGCTTATTTCTCTTTTATATTATATAAGGGATTTTTATTTTTAAATTAGGGATACTTTATTTTTAAATTGTTTTTAATTTGTATTTTCTTTTTTTAAACCGTTTAATTTTCTAGTCGTGTGACTAGGGGACAAACTACGTGGCGTAGTTTGAGAATTCGCAACTCGGTGGCTGAGTTGTGGAAGGGTTTTGAGCGTAGAGTTAGGTTAGTCAGTAGCGGGTGTCGTGAGTTTACGTGTGTAAGCGTGTGACTATCTAATTTCTAGTAGAAACCTTGGGGGCAGAACGTAGGCAGGTTTTTGCTGAAGCTGGGTAAATTCTGTGTCGTTCTATTTCTGCATTTGTTATTCTGCATTTATCTGTGCTGCTACTATTCTGTGATCTGTGTTGAAATTATTTTATAAGCTTCCGCAATTAATTTTTATAATTAATACTATCACCATGTTCACCCCCCTCCCTCTAGGGTGAAATCGATCCTACAAGTGGTATCAGAGCTAGGAATAGAAGTCAATTTTTTGTTTTAAAAAATTCGTTTTTCAAAAACCAATTTTTGTTTTTAAAATTTGAATTTTTTAAAATGGCTTCTTTTAATACTGCTTTTGCTGAGGGTCAATCCATAGTTAGACCACCAATGTTCAATAGTGAATATGCTTATTGGAAAAATAGAATGGAAATCTTTTTGAAAACCATTGACGCTTGGAATATTGTTGAGACAGGTTATAGAACACCGACTATAACTGTGGATAATCAGGAAGTAGATAAACCAAAGGAACAATGGATAAAACTAGAAAATAAATTACAAAATACTAACGCTAAAGCTATGAACTCTATTATCTGTTCATTGGAGCAATTTGAATTTAATCATGTCTCACATTGTCTAACTGCGCAGGCAATATGGCACACACTAGAAGTGACTCACGAAGGAATATCTCAAGTCAAAGAATCTCGCCTTGCCATGCTAAGCAGCGAATACGAGAACTTCACAATGGCGAAGGAAGAAAATGTTAAAGAGATGCATGGATGACTTTCCAATATCATATATAAATCAAAAGCTCTTGGAAAATCATACACAGAGTTGGAGATAGTCCGAAAAATCCTCAGAGTCCTTCCACGAAAATTTGAAGCGAAAGTGACTGCCATTCAAGAATCAAAAGACTTAAAATAAATGAAAGTTGAAGAACTCGTTGGAAATCTTACCACTTATGAGCTAGAAATGAAATTCAAGGAAGGGCGTGAAGGAGGAGATACGCGAAAGAAATCAATAGCGCTCAAAGGAACAACCAAAAGTGATGATGATAACGATGATGATGATGGAGCAGCAGAGCTGGCACTACTAATAAAGAAATTCAAAAGGTGGAATCGCAAATACGGAAATCCAGCTCGAAATCAGGAATGGAAAAGCAGAATAGGCAAAGCACTTGACTACTCAGAAGAACAGGAGATCATCTGTCATAAGTGCAACCAACCCGGACACATCAAGCCCAATTGTCCTCGAAATCGACGCGACTTTGGAAAGAAACAGAAAAAGAAAAGTTTTGCAGCCACTTGGGATGAAATGGATGAGAATGATAAAAGTACTAGCAGTGAGAGTAAGAAAGCAGATATGTGCCTTCAAGGAAATATAACTGATAGCGACGATGACGAGCCAAGCGAGGTATCAAAACTTACTCACTCTGAATTACTTATTTATTTCCACGAAGTAAACGGCTGTTTTGAACGACTTAGGGAGAAATATGCTAAACTTGAATCACAAAAAGTTACTTTGATAGAATTAAATGAACAACTCGACCAATTAGTTAAAACCTATCAAAGTATGATCCCTAAGTGTGATAAGTGTCCAACATTTGAAGAAGAAATTAAAAAATTAGAAATTAAAATAAAATCACTTGAAAATGAAATTCTGATTTTAAAAGAGAATGAAAATACTAGGGAGAGAATTCTATTAAAAAGTGCACACAATTGTTAAACGAAAATGAGTCTCTCAAAACACAAGTCCAACAATTGTCAACGACTTTAGTCAAAAAGTGAAAAATCGTTAAATATGCTATTAGGAAAGCAAACTGTTAATACGGTTAGACTAGGACTTGGATATAATAAAACAAAAATTGTTGAGAGCGATATTAATCAAGTCAACTCAATGTGCACGATTTGTAGAAAATATGGACACAATCACAATAATTGTTGGTATAGACCCAAACATGTGAAAACTATACCGATTTGGGTTCCAAAAGACACAAATATAAAATCTCTCAAAGTTAAACAAATTTGGGTGCCGAATGGAACAATTATAAATAGTTTTGGGTCTTTATAAAATTGTTTTTCAAAATATTCTGCCACTAACAACCATGGACCTATAAAAACAAATAGGTCACATAAATCCTTTTCCGTGTAGGTGTGGTGGCAGGCTAAGGAACAACAACAGTGTTCTCTGGATTTTTGGCTGTTCAAGAAACACAACGGGCGACAAAGAAAAGTTCCTTAGCCTAGTATAAAGGTGACAGAATCACAATGGACGACAACGAAAAATATCGTAAAGGTAAAACAGGTAATGGTATATTTTGAACGATGTGTTAAATGTGATAATCTGCACCATATTCTGAATGAAAATCGGCCAATATTGAGATGATGAAAAGTTGATGATTTTGACCCTGACTTATTCAAAATAGTTGGCCAATTATATTCTTATGCCAAAAACACTATAAAAATCTCTAGATTCTTTGAATTACTTCATATATATCATTTGGATTAATAATAGTGTTTTTTGTTGGATGATAATACATTTGCTTATAATATGGCTAACTCTATATTCACGTTTTTTGATTATTTACACGGCTTCAATTCAAATTCAAAAGAATGTCATTTAAATTGTTGTTAAAATTGAGTTTAAAATTTTTGGTGCACACTTCATGTTTTGGTCTATCAAATTCAATTGATGATAATTTTGAGTGAAAGAGAAATTCAGATGCAGATTACACTAGTAATCTAGTTGATAGAAAAATTACTAGTGAAACGTGATTTTTGTTGGGACATTTAGTAACTGCATCGTTTTTCAAAGAAAATATCTGCATATTTTTCATTTCAAATAATTTTCAAATAGCAGAAAATTTTCTTATAAAACCCCTTCGAGAAAATCATTTTTGACCATATTTTCAGATTAGTCATTTTTGAAAAATTGATTTCATAATTATTTTTGAATTTGATTTTAAATGACTATTTTGACTAATCTGACTCCCTAGTGATTATTGAAAAGATAAATAGTGATTGAAAAAGTATTGATCATATATTATAACTCGAGAAAGTATAATTAGAAAATTTCTTTAGAAATTTAAACAAGAGTTATGAAATTTTTTGTTGGTAAAAATTCCATGACCATCTATATCTCTATCATATTTCTAACAACCATCACTCATCAAAATTCTATATAGTTTGTCGATGTGTGGTACTTTAAAACAGGAATCGTTCGTTTTTCATTTTTACATTTTTTTCAAAAAAAAGGAAAATAATAATAATAATAAATACCAAAGTATTCACTCTCATTTAAAAGTCCTCACGGTTATGCGTGGGTGAATTACTTGGAATTTGTTATGTGCTTCCATGCTCATTTAAAAGTCCTCACGGTTATGCATGTATGGAACGCATATCAAAAGTTGGTTTTTAAATAAACAAGTTGATTCTAATCCCATTTAAAAGTCCTCACGGTTATGCGTGGTTAGAAGATACTTGAATTCATTTTTTAAAAAATAAAATTGGAATACTACTAATCTCATTTAAAAGTCCTAACGGTTATGCATGGTTAGTAGATATTCAAATTCCTGATATAAATATACCATAAATAGACATAACTGTATGGTTTTATATGATGACATAATTCCCATCATTCTAAAAGTGGAATATGCGCCTAACAAAATATTTATGATTTTTGTTTGATTTTTTATTGAAATTTAATATTTATATTCAATTGAGTTTTAATGTTGAATTAATATTGATCACTTTATCTCTATTTTCTCTAACATTATTATTCTTTTGCTGATAACAAAAGGGGGAGAGAAAAGTTAAGATTTTATCAACTAAAATCAAGCAAAGGTCAAATATTTTCCATTTGCATATAGGCTCATTTGCATATTATTTAATTGTATGCATATTTGTAGGGGGAGCTTTGTGTAGAGAGGAAGCATTTAAATAGGGGGAGCAATTAGAGCATATCAATGATTAAATACATTTACTATATTCAAAATCTTAAATATATGTTTGTTATCATCAAAAGGGGGAGATTGTTGAATATGCGCTTATATGATTTTTGTTTGATGGTAATAAACATATATACATTCGTTTAAATGTATTTGTTAATGTACTATTTTATTTTTCAGATTAAATAAATATTTGCTGAATAAAATTAAATAACACAGAATTTGAATTCAAACAGAAATTTTATTCAAACAAATATTTATTACAATTTGAATAGTACAAATTCAAGCTCTCACTATACATATACAATTTTGATTCTAATTATATCACAATTTAATTTACATAAATTCCTCACTACGTATCACTCACACTCGTATTTTATCTTCAACTTCATTCCAGTTAGAATCCAGCATCAGAGCAATCTGCAAAAATATTCACTAACGCAGTAAAATTGAAAAAGAAATATTTTTGCAATATAAAATAAAATATGAATTTTTGAAAATAATATTTGCCTCAGTTATTTGGGTTGTTCGTCATGATTTATATTTGAATTCATCACACACGAACAATGTGACATGCACAGTGTATCACTGTACATGCCACAAGGCCGTGCACACCGATATACACTTGATAATGTTACAGGGACAGGTGAGCACAAGGTCAAACCCAAAATAAAAAGACGGGTTCAACTCAGGTGTAATATAAATAAAGTCTCGAAATCAGCACAAGGTCAAACCCAAGTTTTAAAACTGGATTCAACACAGGTGCACTTAAAAATGTGCAAGTATGGAAAAACGGTCTCGACAACTAAAACAATTCTCGACCAAAAATCAATGATATAAGTCAAAGCCCGAATCCAAACTATATCAAACAGTGACAATATGTATGGGGCAATGCACAAGAGGCTAAGGAACAATACCACCAACATAACAGCAAACAAATGTCAGGTCGAACAATTATATACATCAACTACAAGCATCAAGTGTCGACCAGGAAGCAATTCAGATCAACACAGCAACAATGTTCAGGCAATATGCATCATGCACAGGTCAGGCCGCAACAAAATGCAACAAAATCAAGCCGAGGCTCAGTGGTGAACCAATAACAAAGCTACAGTGCAGACCAAAGAGCAAAAGTAATTTGGATCAATGAATTGGATGAATAAGACTCAGACCATCAATACACAAAGATGGTGATCAATATGCAGATGTCAATGAAGCATGCAAACAGCAAAAATAGAAACCAAAACCAACAGCAAACTACAAACTACTCATAACAATGCTCAAAGACTCGGCACTCAAATAAACACAGTGATTGCAGACTTGAATGTACAGTGACTCAACAAACACAGTGACACATTGCCAAAAACCATCAATGAACGCAATCAAGTACAAGTGCACAAAAGAGTCAATGCACAGCAAGTATGCAACAGTGAATTTGGATTGAGCAGGTGCAAACACAAGTTGTACAAGAAATGAAATGAAATCAAGTGCACCAGTACAAAGTTTGACTAGAAATGCAACTCCAAGCAATGTTCAAATGGTCGACTAATGAACATCATATATACATGTGTATTGAAGACCAGTGATTATGCAACACTTCAATATCAATGCCTGAGCCGAGTAGAAGTTTCAAAATAATCAAGCAACAGTTTCACAGAAACCAGATTTTGAATCTAGATAGACCAACCTAAGGTTCAAGTGATATCAAGACTCAGTGCAACAGAGAGTATGCAACATAACAGTAAGCAGTGCTCAGTGATCAAACATGAACATAACATACAACAATACCAAATGACAACAGTAAATCAGACGAACGTAAGTACAAAAGTAAGAGCAAGTTTGAAGACAATGATATACAGGTTAAACCAAAACAGTAATGTTCAGGGACGAACACAGATGAACCATTAACGAAGTCACAGTGAAATCACCGTGGAAAGCAAGTCAAAAATATACGTTTTTGAACAAGTCGCAATCATCTCAAATGAACAAGTCAAGCCATAATCAACATCAAAGCCGTGGGAAGTAAGCAACGAAAATATACGCATATGAAAAGGTCAGAAATCATCTCAAACATCAAAGTGAAATCGAACGGCCGATTAAACATAATTTACAAATTCAAAGATATTCGTACGAACGCAAATCTAGGGTTACAAACCCTATATAAACAATCATCATCGGCAATTTCAAAATCATGGAGTTCAAATCAAGCATAACAGAATAGCATAAACGAAAATCACATACCGAATTGAAGTCGAACTCCATCAACTCGAAGCAGCCGAAGCGAGCAACAAGGAGTACAATCGATCAAGGCTAAACGTGAACAATCATTGATTCGATCAATTTAAAGTCGGCACTTCGCAAAACCCTAGTTTGGATCGAAGAGAACGAAGCCCTAATTTCATAAAGAGGAACGAACGAGAGAAAGCCGCCACTAACCAAAAATAAAGAAGACAGGCCGAATAATAAACAAAAGGGGCCGGCTTATTTCTCTTTTATATTATATAAGGGCTTTTTATTTTTAAATTAGGGATACTTTATTTTTAAATTGTTTTTAATTTGTATTTTCTTTTTTTAAACCGTTTAATTTTCTAGTCGTGTGACTAGGGGACAAACTACGTGGCGTAGTTTGAGAATTCGCAACTCAGTGGCTGAGTTGTGGCAGGGTTTTGAGCGTAGAGTTAGGTTAGTCAGTAGCGGGTGTCACGAGTTTACGTGTGTAAGCGTGTGACTATCTAATTTCTAGTAGAAACCTTGCGGGCAGCACGTAGGCAGGTTTTTGCCGAAGCTGGGTAAATTGTGTGTCGTTCCATTTCTGCATTTGTTATTCTTCTTTTATCTGTGCTGCTACTATTCTGTGATCTGTGTTGAAATTATTTTATAAGCTTCCTTAATTAATTTTTATAATTAATACTATCACCCTATTCACCCCCCCCCCCTCTAGGGTGAAATCGATCCTACAGGTAATATTGGAATTTTGACCATTATCAAATTCTATAAGTCCAAAGTGATATAATTTTAATGTAGAAAATTGATTGGGCTGGAATTGGATTTAAAGCCTATGAGGCATACAAATTTTGGCTAAAATAGCTTGGATATACAAGCCAAATGTTGACAAAAGAGGGAGGCTTTTGAATGGTTTAAAAGAGCGGAATTGGTAAGAGAGAGATAAAGATAAGATCAAATTTTATCTCCATTTGACTTCCTATTTATATGCCACTCTCTACATTCATTATTTTTCATACTATTTTTCCCCTATCCATTTGTAAATTTTGACTAGCAAATCTCATTCAAACCTAAAGGAAGTCCGAGTTCAAATCACATAAAAAATTTCGATTCCATCGTCGATGATAAAGCAGTTTGGGAGCCAACAAATCTAGAACTGGAATTTGATTCAAAGAGCCATTTCATTGTTTCAAATGAGATCTCTATACCTTGGTGAAAGGTATTCAACATGTTTCCTAATTCATTTTATATTATTATCTATTATTGAAATATATGTATGTTAGTATATTATATTATGAATCTAATGTATCGACGTTCCATCACATTTCGATGGTGAATATATTGGTGCATATTATATATATATATATATATATATATATATATATAAACTAAGAAAAAAATTTGTATACATATTAGCATTAAACTCCTGGCCTAAAATTTTATAAAATAACATTCTATAATTAAATAATATGACATATATGATTTTATTAATTAATATACTATATCTTAAAGATAAAGATCATATAATAATCATTTTAAAATTCATAAAGTTGATTATGTGTGTGTGTGTGTATATAATTTGAGATTAAGTATAAAATTTTATATAAAAATAATACAAAATATTTAAATATCAGAAATGATTTTTTATAATTTTAATTAGTTTAATTAAATCAGTTTTAAAATTGTTTTATAACTGTTTAATTAAAAATTGTTTTAAGATTCAAGAAAATAGTTTCCATTGGGAGTTTAAAGCCAGATATTATTAAAATATACATGATTGTGTGTGTGCGTGCACACGTGTATGTATATTTATAAATATTTATAATTAAATATAAAAAGTTTTAATTTCATACTCAACTTTATAGCATCAATTCGAATAAGTAGATTTAAAATTATTTTATACTAACATAAATAAACATTTGTTCAAATATATTTTAAAAATATTGCGTATAAATTATTATAGTTATTATTTCTACATATTTGTGTGCGTCTTTGTATATATGATTATATTTTACATAAATATATATAATTTTCGATGTGTATATGTATATTCATTTAGACAGCACATAAAATGCTAGATGGGCTAACTGGTCTGTTGCAATGTAATTCTTAATACGTATGCATCGGCATGTTAAACCATGTACACTTTATTATGTTGCAGGTGGACGTATACATATATATGTATATGATACACATATTCAAATATAATATAAAATATTATAAAGCAAAACTTTATTGATAAAATAAAATAATTATTTTATTTTAAATAAATTTAGAAAGTTCTAAATGAATTAGACTTCTAAGCCCAATGAAGATCCAAAATGTTTAAAAAAAATAGAAATTCACTCATTTCTTCTGCTGTAGGGTGGATTAGTTTCATTAATGGTATCAAAGCCAAATAGCTTATGCGGTCTACATTAGTCATATTAGAGCTAACTATTTGAGCTTACAACCCAGTTAGTAGGGTGTCTAAGAAAGGTAGTGTAGGCTGGAGTATTGGGTAATCAAGTACCACATCCTACATGGTTATCGTCCTGACTCGAACAGTTATGTAAGCCCAAAGGTTGCCCCTAATAGAAAACGACCTAATTTGAATTAGGCCTTGGGCTAAAAATTTTTTAAAAATTGAAATTAAAATAAAAGTTTTGTATTTAAAAGTTAAATTTAAAATTAGAAAATATATTATATAATACAGATTTTCAAATTGTTTTGAAAATTAAAATAAAAGTTTTAAATTTAAAAGTCAAATTCAAAACAAAACACGTATTATAAAAATTATAATATAATTTCTAAAATGTTATAAAATTAATTTTGTAAATATTATTTATTAATAATACTAATAAAATAAATTAATTGATTAAATATACATATATGTATACTCATATAATGTTATATATTTTGTTATCTTGAATTGTTTAGGGAAATATGAGTATACATGTATGTATAAAAGAATGTTCGAAATTGATAAAAAAATTAATTAAATTTATTTAATTAAATTAATTAATTAAAGTTATTCAATTAAATAAATTAATTAAAGTTATTCAATTAAATAAATTAATTAAAATTTAGTTAACTAATTAAAATACATATAAATAAGATATATGTGTATCATTATAAAGGTTAAAGTACGCATGTTCAATATAATATGTTATAACTGAATAACATAATAATTAATTAAAGTGTTAATTAATTAATTTAATTTAGTAAGGTTTAATAAATATGATGTTATACATAAAATATTATATAAATAAAATATAAAAGTTATATAATTATCGAACCTATATAATATAAATACATGAACTAAGTGTGGAACATTAAGAAACCAAATTAGAATTAAGGAAAAAATACATGCGTATAGTACGTATACGGTTATTTTTTATGCGTCCATCTCAATCATGAGGGTATTTCAAAAGAATTATAATATTACATAAGTTAGCATCACTCGTTAAATAAATTGAAGATTATGGATCGTTAATATAAGCATTGTCCTCTACCATTTTTATATTAACAAATACTTGCATACTCTTTGGTTGTTGAGTAAAACAAAAGCTAGAGATGTTATGTGTAGTATTATTAATATATTGACAGGACGAGGTAAGATAATTATATATATTTGTTAAGAAAACTCAGGGTACATATACTATACTTAACCCATCGCAAAATGGTAAGTACGAGTGAATAATTTCTTTCGATTTGTTGAGAAAACTTAAGGTCAAAATGAGATTAGTACAAGGAACCATGGGTTAGGAGTTGTATATTATACAATCAAAAAGGAGTTATCCATCATTTGTAAGGCTATGACTTGTTGAGTAAACTTAAGGTCAGAATCTCAAGGCAGACGAGTCCTAACACTCATTTGTGTAATCAAAAGACTTCTAAGTTTTTTATTAGGGTTGGGTGTTACATAAAAGACTGTTGGAAGCCTTATTTAAAGAAATGAAATGGTAACATTTAAATTTTCAAATATTGTAAGAGCGTCTCTATATAAAGTTGGAATAATTTACGTCGATAAATTTGTGCATTAAATATAATTGATAAAATATTTATTAGTAAAAAGATATACAAATGAACTATAATAATATTGACAAATATAAATATAAAATATACTTACCAATAGATTTTTTCATAGGTATACCCATGAAAGTGCCTAATTATACAACCATTAAATTCGTTTATAACTTGGTCATGTACGAGTTTTCTTGCTTGAAACTGTGTCTTGTCTTCAACAAGTTTTGAACTCTAAAATAAATAAAAGAATATGGATATTTAATCTGTATATGATAATATATAAATGCTAAATGGTGAACGGTCACAATTCATAATGTACGAAACGTCGATGAAAAAGTTCATTGAAATAAGTATTCACCAGTTTTTAACCCAATAGAATCTAATGGGAGTTAGAACATTCAGATTAAGCGATAACGACTCGAGACCTGATCAAAAAGCCTAAAAATACAAGACAACGGACCTAAAGAAATTTGAGCCAAAAGTATTCCATCTTTTCGGATCGGCATCGATCCGATCCAATCGGATCGGTATCGATCCGAATTTATGGTTCTTAGTAAACCCAATCTCTTTGCATTATGACTCTATGCCTCAACCAAGCTTACCTAACAACTTTGGCTGCATTCCAAGCATCTGAATTCAAGAAGTGAAGGTTCATCCGATTCAGAATACGGTTTAATCTAACCCACAAGTGAATCATTATCTAAACAAGTCAACAAGCTACGAAATTGTACAGAGAGCATATGAAGTAAGAATCATTGACTAAACAAACCGGAGACAAAAACTGGCTAAGAATTTGGATCGGTACCGATCCAAAACAATGACCTATTTTGGCTTCAAACCTACTTATATATCTTTGCATGACAACTATTGGCTTATTACAAAGCACTTCTCAGCCCAGGAGCTTTCCAACCCCTATAAATACCATCTCATCTGCAACAGAAGAAGGATCTGCTCTGATCTCTACTGAAACTCTGCCATTGCTTTTCACTTTTCTACCTCATAACAACCATTGAAGGGCAACTAAGATTCTCCCTTTTGTCTCTAACAGTGGTGGCTTGATTTTACTTAGGAAAGAAGAATCATATTGTAATCCAAACTCCTTTGTAGCAGCAGTTGAATAATAAAAGCTATAAAGTGGACGCAATCTTCGTTAACAGCCGAACCACTATAAAAATATCTTTTCTCTTTACTTTTTCTACGATTTACTATTGCTTTTCTCTATTTTATTTGCCTAGATAAACATGGTTGGTGCTTTCACATTCAATCCAAGGTATTGATCAGTTTTTTAGGTTAACATTTAGGTGCTTTCACTAAGAACCCAACTCAAGTTTAGATCTAGCTATCTATTTGGATCAGACAGCTTCAAAAGTTAGATCCTCGATCTTTGTTTATATGATTTTCCACTGAGAATTAATGGCACCGGAAAGAAAGAGAACTTCTTTCGAAAGATCTATATGAGCTGTAATAGCTAGAGAAGAAACCAATCCTAAGCAAGGTGAGGTCAATGGCGCCAATAATGCATTAGTCAGAACAAATTATGGGGCCAACACAGGAGATCGGCTGCTAGGATCTTCTATCCAGCATGAAGTAGTCATTAGAGGCGAATTGAATAAGAGGGTTGATGAAATCAATCAAAAGATGCAGAATAGCCAAAAAACTCTTATGGACAAATTAAATAACCTCCTGATCTCGCAATCATTTGCTACTCCTAGCACCATGCAAGAGCCTACGGCTGCCATGGAGCAGGAAAAATCTTCCATTTTTGGCCTAACAGAAGAAATGAAAGGCAGAAGAAAAAGGAAGTAGCGGGTGGAGCTGTAGGAATCACTATAGAAGGAAACATAGGCACTCCACCAACTGCAAAGTAGCCCACTATGAACTTGAATCTTAGGGCGAAAACCCCATGGGAAGATGTTGATCTGTCCAACTCTAAAGATAGAGAGCAACTTGACGACGATGAATTGGAAGAAAACATTAATGCACTCAATACTAGGAGGGAGATCAGACCTTACCCGAGCAACCGCATGACAACGAAACTCTGACGGAGTAGCTTTCCAAAAGAAATGAGAGCCTAAGCTTCAACCCCTTACCAAGATCATTTGCAAAATCATACACTTGGTATAGTCACTGATGACCAACCCATGGATTACCGGACATCCGAGGCATATATTGTGGACAAGATCAAGCACCTAATGGACGAAAGTAAGGATAGGACATATGATGAATGGGGATCCACTCCATGCTGGACTCCCTTTTGCTGATGACATTCTGAATGCACGATACCCTGATAAGTTTACTATGCCGACTATTCTGTCCTGCGTGTTAATCCTTGAGATGATGGTATTGATGACAACAACCTTGGAATAGGATTATAAAATATAAGTAATAACAGTATAGTTTAGATATATATGTATATGAAGGATTTAACCATGCCGTACCAAGAATGAAGACTGTACAGTATAGAGATTCCAGATATCAAGATTGAAGACTCGTGAGTATCAAGAATATCAAGATTATCAAGAGTTCAAGATTTCAAGAATAAGTAATTTTAATTAGGAATTTTGTTAAAACTCCTAGAAAAGCACTGGCATTTAAAATCCAATTTATTCGTGGAATGGAATCCACTTTATGCCCGTTAAAGGGATGGAACCCGAAGTAGGATGGAACCTACGAAAAATCTAGCAGAACATTGTTTTATATCCACTAACTTTTATTCAAAATGTTTTTACAAAATTATATCTTGTTTTCAAAGTGATTTTAAAACCTTCCTTTTAAAAGAATCAAAATCATCTATCCTGCTTTTAAATAGTTTTAGCCTCAAAATATTTTTTAATTTCAAAATCAAATTATCCATAGTTTTAAACTATCTTTTAATAATGATATATTTAACTTTTAAATATTTATACTTAGATTTAAATATAAAATTATAAGTAAAATTTTATATATACCAAAATATTATGCTCTTTATTTATTTAAGTATTTTAACTATAGTTAAGTATATTTATAAAAGTTTAAAATAGTTTTAATATAAGATAAAAGTTATTTTCAAAGAAAAACAAAACATCAAAATTTCCATTGGGATGTCGACATACCCAAGTCACCCATATCGACATAGTGTCAGTTGATTTCAAAATTTTGAATTTCAAAAGAAGTGTCTATACGTCATATACCTTCATGAATGGACATGGCTGTTGTTCTTCTATAAATAGGAGCTGTTTTCAACGAATTTCTAATCATATTTTCTGGTTTTCACTTCTCTTCTTCTTCCACATTTCTTTATACATATTCTTACCATTACTCTGCCGAAATCAACATTTAATCTAACTAGATCATTTCTTGTTTGATTCTCTATCACTATCTCAACAAGATCCTCAGTGCTATTCAGAGTTATAGACTTCTTTGTAATCAATTTAGTGAGAAAAGGTGTAAGTGTAGCCTTGAAAATCAATCAAGTGTAAAGATGTGATTGTAGCCTAGGAAATCAATTGAATGAACTTGTTGCCTATGAAATCAAGTATCTCTACCCAGAGGATTGTGAATCTGAAGGGTGTACCTCATAGCCTTGAAATCGAGGGTATACTTGAAAAGATTACTTTTGAAAGGAAATCCGTACTTGTGTGCGGGACTGGATGCAGGGTAACTCTGAACCAATATAAAATCTGGTGTGTTCTTTCTTTTATTGCTTTTACTTTATTTCCGCATCTGTGTTTGTTTCTGTAATCATATGTATGTCTGGATATTGCATACATTTGTGTTTAAATTAACAAAAACTCTAAAAGATTTAGTAATTCCTTAAAACACAATTCCTCCCCCCTCTAGTGTTTATCCTATCCTTAAGATCCATATTCTGCATTTCTAACATTTGGTATCAGAGCAAGGTTTTCAAAGTTTTCATAATCTGAATTTTGAAAAAATTTCAAAATGGCTACTAACACTGGTACTGGTAACACTACCAACACTAGTCCTATCATCCCTATCACTAGTTCATTTGTAGAAGGCCAGTCTACTATCAGACCACCACTTTTTAATGACAGTAGTTATCCATATTGGGCATGTAGGATGAAAATATATTTACAATCTATAGGATTAGACACTTGGAATATCACACAGACTGAATATTCTAAACCCACAACTGATTTTTCACAGTGGACCGCTGAGCAAAAGACTATTACACAAAATAATTCTAAAGCAATGAATATTCTATTTTTTTCACTTGATAGGAATGAATTTAATAGAGTGTCAGTTTATAAGTCTGCATATGAAATCTGAAAAACTTTGCAAGTTACTTACGAAGGAATAAGCAAAGTTAAACAGACCAAAATTTCCATGCTCACAAATCAGTTTCAATTATTTAAAATGAATTCTAATGAGTTTATTTCAAATATGTATAGTATATTTCCGGATAATGTGCATTCTCTAATATCCTTGGGAAAGGAATTTTCAAAAGAAGATCAAGTCAGAAAAATCTTAAATTCTCTTACTCCAGAATGGGATCAAAAGGAACTTGCGATCTAAGAGGCAAATGACATCAGCACCTTAAAGATAGAATAATTAATTGGAAATCTAATGTCGTTTGAAGTTCAATTGATTGAGAGAAGAGAAAGCGAAGCATATGTAAAGAAATCAATGGCATTCAATGCATTGACCGATGGATCAGACTCAAACAGCGATAATGATGAAGAGATAGCCTTTATGACCAGGAATTTTCGAAAATTTCTGAAATACAGAAAGATGAACATCTCAAGAAAAACAACTATAAGAACTTTGGAAATCAGAATGTAGTGCCAAACAATATCAAAAGTTTCAACTGTGACGAATCAGGCCATATCAAAAGAGATTGTCCTTATCCAGATAGGAAAAATCTTCTTATAAACAATGATTCCGTAAAGAAACGAAAACGTGCATTTACTGCTACTCTAGATGACTCAAACTCGTCCTCAAGCGATGATGATCAAAAGACAGATAATTCAAATATGTGTTTTACAGCAGTTCTCGACTTCGACGAACTCAGAGAAACGGACTCAGAAAAAGGTACACATTTACAATACAATTGGTTGAAATTGCATGCTTAGAATTGGTTGCTTGATTGATTGATTTTGAATTGGCGTGTTGTTTGAATTTTAAAATTTTTATTTTTACTATTTTATTATTATTATTATTATTATTTTATTTTAAATTTTAATAGTATTATAATATTTTATAAAATATACTATAATTTCAGAATTATTCCAGATATATACATTAAAAATAACAAGTATATATATATATATTAGAATACGTAGGAAAAATAATTCACAGAAATTCAAAGACCATGTCGACATGGTCGCCATTATGATGTCGACAAGGGTACAGAATTGAAATTCAAAATTTGAATTCAAATGTTTGAATTTCCCTCCACCTTTTCGCCTCATTCAATTCTCTGAAAAGGAATCTTTTGACCAGAGAATATGTTCTTTGAGAATCTATTTATTCACTATCTTTTATCACATCTTTTCACTCTCATTTTCATATTCAAACTCTCTCTTCAAAACTTCAAGCTCTCTACTCTCTACTCTCTACTCTAATGGCTTCTTCAACCAACCCCTCCACCATGAGAATTTCCAGAAAGATAAAAGAGCAACTCTTTAATGATCCGGAGGCTATAAAATCATACATCAATTATGCTAACTATGCAAAAGTTCATCCCAGAAAGTTTGCTATATTTCAATATTTCTCTTCTTATGAAATTGATTCTCTTTTTGCATACAATCAAATTCTTAGTCTTGTTGATGCTTCTCAAAACGATTTTGTTTGTTGTCCAAATCTTGTTAAAATTTTCTATGCAAATTTAAATCGTGAATTTTATGTTGGAAATGATGATGAAATTTGGTGTAGTGTAAAAGGCACTAAAATTGTTTTGAATTATGATCTTTTGGGTACCATTCTCAATTGCAAGAGTATGGAAATGGATCTTTCTAGTTTTAAAATCAATGAAAATGGCCGTGAGGCATTTCATCACATTTTTGAAGGAAATGATAATTTTGAATTCAAAAATCGAAACTTTCGACCAAAAGCTAGAATTGTTAATATTCTTTTACAACATACTTTGACCCCAAGATCGGGGAATTTTAACAATCCTACTTCAAAAATTTGCAAAGCACTTTTTGCTATTTTTGGAAATTATTATATTAATTGGGCGCTAGTTATTTTGGATGAACTTCGTCCCAAAAATCTTGAAATGGGTGAGAATACTTTGTATCATGGAATCTATCTCACTCGAATATTTAACTATTTTGGAGTGGATTTCAAAGGAGAAGAATTTGTTTCGAGAAAGGATTTTAATCACTCAAACATTTCTCCTACGAAAATTCCATTTGTTTTTCAACCTTATGAGACTCTTACCGAAAAGGAAGAGCGTTTGTCTTATGAGGAGATGGAAGAGGAGGAAGAGGAAGAAGAAGAAGCGGATGAAATTGAAATTAAAGAAGAAGAATAAGATGAAACATCTTTGGAAAGCATTGGTTATCCTCCTAATCCAACCAACAAAACTCTTCTCAAAAAACAAAAGACCATTGTTGAGAATCAACGGATTCTTAAACGATCCGTTATTAAGAAGTTGGACAATATTTCATCCAAAATGAACAAGTTTGTTTCCAAAGTTAGCAAGAAGCTTAGATTATCTTCATCTTCGTCATCCTCTAACTAGTTTTACCTTTTCATATATCGTTGTATTTGTTTTAGTTTATTTTGATTTGAATGTTCGTGTAGTTTTAATGTTAAATCATTGTATTGATCTATTATGCAATGAAATTGAATTTCCTTTCTGTTTTCTAGCTTATCTTATCTCCAGAATAAATGTTAGTATATTATATAAATATATATACACAATTATTCACAAAAATAAGCCATCAAAATTCACAGCACCATGTCGACATCCCCCCTATGACCATATTGACATGTACTTGTCAGAAATGACACTTCATTTTAAATTTTAAATTTGAATAACTACCTTATGTCTATTCATTTCAAACGAATTTCTACACCTATAAATACCTATTTCTTCCAGAATTCATCACTCAATATTATTTCTTATTCACTTTTTTTCTCTTTCTTCTCACAAACTCGAATATGGCCAATCCAATTCATAATTTATCCGAAAATCTTGAAGAACTCTTAATTCTTTTAAGAATATTCTTTCGTTCATTCTTCGAAACCAGCGACACTTAGAGTTGAGTCAAATGCAGATGATCAAGGAGCAAGAAAGGCAGGTCGATGCAATATGATGGATGATTTCCTCCCTACACAAGGATGATAATGAAGCACATCCTCCAGTCTCTCTCGCTAATGATAATGAAAATTGGAATTCCATGAAAGCAGACCCTATATTTGGAGAAGAAGGATGGGTAAAAGTTCCTCATAATGTTTGATTTGAACTGTTTGATTTGATTTGAATTGTTTGATTTGATTTGATTTGGATTGATATTTGGTGTGAAAAAAAACATGTATAAATATGCATTGATATTTATATGATCATTAATTAATTGTCATGTCTATTAGCATAATTATCTCTTAATATATCTATTGTATATACTCCACTGTATACTTTATAAAATGGAGGTACTTTAGTACAAGAATGAGGGGGAGTTATATAGTTTGGAGATTATATAGTTTGGAGTTAGTTTTGGTTGATGACAAAGGGGGATAAATATAAAATAGGATAGTTAGGCATAGATTAAGGGGGAGTTATTAGATTAAGGGGGAGTTTTTAGGATAGAAGTAATATTTTATAAACAAAGGTTGTCATCACCAAAAAGGGGGGATAGTTAGTCCTTAAGATGATGGTATTGATGACAACAACCTTAGAATAGGATTATAAAATATAAATACTAACATTATAGTTTAGATATATATAAGTATATGCAGGATTTAACCATGTAGGTACCAAGAATGAAGGCTGAGTATAGAGATTCAAGATTGAAGACTCATGAGTATTAAGAATATCAAGATTATCAAGAGTTCAAGATTTCAAGAATAAGTACTTTTAATTAGGAATTTTGTTAAAACTCCTAGAAAAGAACTGGCATCTTAAAATCCAATTTATTTGTGGAATGTAATCCACTTCGAGCCTGTTAAAGGGATGGAACCGTAAGTAGGATGGAACCTACGAAAAATCTAGTGGAACATTGTTTTTTATCCATTAAATTTTATTCAAAATGTTTTTACAAAATTATATCTTGTTTTAAAAATTATTTTAAAACCTTCCTTTAAAAGAATCAAAATCATCTATCTTGGTTTTAAATACTTTTAGCCTCAAAATAATATTTAATTTCAAAATCAAATTATCCTTAGTTTTAAACTAACTTTTAATAATAATATATTTAACTTTTAAATATTTATACTTAGATTTAAATATAAAATTATAAGTAAAATTTTATTTATACCAAAATATTATTCTTTATATTTATTTATGTATTTCAACTATAGTTAAGTATATTTATAAAAGTTTAAAATAGTTTTAATATAAGATAAAAGTTATTTTCAAAGAAAAACAAAACACCAAAATTTTCTTTGGGATATCGACATACCCAAGTTACCCATGTCGACATAGTGTCAGTTGATTTCAAAATTTTGAATTTCAAAAGAAGTGTATTTGTCATATCCCTTCACGAATGGACATGGCTGTTGTTCTTCTATAAATAGGGGCTGTTTCAACGAATTTCTAATCATATTTTCTGGTTTTCACTCTTCTTCTTGCACATTTATTTATACACATTCTTACCATTACTTTGCGGAAATCAACACTGAATCTAACTAGATCACTTTTGGTTTAATTCTCTATCACTATCTCAACAAGATCCTCAATGCTATTCATAGTTATAGACTTCTTTGTAATCAATTTTGGTGAGAAAAGGTGTGATTGTAGCCTTGAAAATCAATCAAGTGTAAAGGTGTGATTGTAGCCTAGGAAATCAATTGGTGAACTTGTTGCCCGTGAAATCAAGTATCTCTACCCAGAGGATTGTGAATCTGGAGGGTGTACCTCGTAGCCTTGAAATCGAGGGTGTAATTGTAAAGATTGCTTTTGAAAGGAAATCCGTACTTGTGTGCGGGACTGGATGTAGGTAACTCTGAACCAGTATAAAATCCGGTGTATTCTTTCCTTTACTGCTTTTACTTTATTCTGCATCTTTGTTTGTTTCTGTGATCATGTCTGTGTCTGAATATTACATACATTTGTGTTTAAATTAACAAAAGCTCTAAAAGATTAAGTAATTCCTTAAAACACTATTCACCCCCCTCTAGTGTTTATCTCAGCCTTAAGATCCATATCGCATTTCTAACACCACGATGGAGCTAGAGACCCGAAACATCACTTGTACAAGTACAGTTGATACATGGACGGAGCAAATGCTTCGAATGCTGTTTGATGTAGATGTTTTTCATTCTTCCTAGATGGAATTGCTTCCATGTGGTTCACCGAGCTCCTATCAAAATCCATCTCCACTTTCAATGAATTAGCAACAAAATTCCTCGATCAGATTAGGATTTACATGGCATAACAAAAGGACGTGATGTCCTTATCTGACCTATTCTAGGGATGAAAAGAATCTTTGAAATTCTTCACGAGTCGGTCCAACACCACGGTGACTGAAGTAAGTAACCCAAACTAAGATATGGTCTTCATGGCCTAGGTGTGCGTTATCCATCTCGACATTGTATTCAAAAAAAAGATCAAAATGAAATAACCTAACACTATGAAGGACTTTAACCGGAAGACAAGAAGGTACGTAAGATTGGAAGAGGCAGAGGAGCTAGAAGGAAAACCTATTAACCTACAACTAACCAATGTCAGCCAAAATGGTATGTCAACTAACCAAGACGCAAATTCCTCCGGAACCTCTATAGGGAACATGGGGAAGAATAAGAATCATAAAAGGAAGAACCAGAATTCCAACAAGAAAAATGGAGGTACAAGCAACTTAAAGCCTAAGGCCCAAAGACTACACCCAGCTCAAGGATAATCTAGAAAACATCCACCTTGTGACATAAAGGATGGAGGAGTAAAATAAGCCGCCTAAAAAGGAAGCAACTGAATAGCAAAAGAATTCTGAAAAGTACTACCACTTCCATGAAACACATGGCCACAACAGGAATGAGTGCCGTCACCTGAAGAACCCGACCGAAGAGATGATTGGAGAAAACAAGTTTCAACAGTATGTGAGGAAGTCACAAAATCCTGATCAGTCTATAGCACCCCAAGCTCCTAGAGACCGGGGAAACCAAGCTGGAATAAGGGAAGAGGGTTCCAAATGGACCGACTAGAGACTCATCATTGAAACAATATCTAGAGGACCTCATCCCATGTAGAAGAGTTATGGAGAAATGGAGCGATATGTAAGCTCACTAAGACATGCTCCAAAAGATTCATGCTTCGTGATCGAAGACGGAACTCCTGCCAAGTAGGAGAGAACCCTGAACGATGATATAGTATTCTAGAATCGAGGCACTGAAGGAATAAAAGCTTCGACCCTCGACCCCACGGTTGTGATGGTAGGAATCGAACCAGCCATGGTCCGATGAGTATTGGTGGACAGTGGAAGCTCTATGAATATCTAGTTCCATCAGACGTTTGATCAGATGAAGATCAGTATAAGAGACGTATTCGCTTGCTGAACAAAGATCTAGAGATTCACTGGTGAACCTAAGTAACCTATCGGAACAATTGATTTACCTGTAGAACATAGGGAAGGCGATCGAAGAGTCATCCTCATCCAAACCTTTGTGATTGTAGATGAAATATCTGCCTACAATGCTTTCTTAGGTCGACCCACTTTGGCATATTTCAGGATTGCTTTAGCTCGGTGGTGTCTAACCATGAAATTTTCGACAGAGAATGGAGTTGGGGTGAACAAAGGAGATCAAAGTGCCACTAGGGAATGCTACACCACAAACTGCATGAGTCTAGAAGAAAAGAAAAAGGTAAGAACGTGGGGAGAACTCTCCACATTCATTAACCTACCGAATAGTATCTACAAAGCCATCCCCATCTCGGGGGCCATAGCCAATTCAATAAGGCTTTGGACGGCAGAAAGAAGAGTTCAGGGGCGGATTGGGCAGCACCGACGGAAATGACGGTACATGTCCCAACTGATATGGATGTCCCAATTTGGGTCCTGAAAATTGGATCACATCATAGAAACAAGTTGTTACAGGAACTAATCAAATTTCTCCATGCCAACCCGGACGTATTTTCTTAGACACATTCCGATATATGCAGGGTGTCGTTGAAGATTGCATGCCATGCACTCAATATTGATCCCAAGTATACACCATTGAAGTAGAAGAGACATGGCCTAGGGCCCAAATAGTCCATAGCACTGAGAGAATAAGCGGATAAGCTGATGGCGAATGGCTTTATCCACGATACAACCTACTTCGAATAGGTATCTAACTCGGTCTTGGTTAAGAAGTCCAATGGAAAATGGCGAACTTGTATCGACTACTTGGACCTAAAAAAGCTTGCTCAGAAAACAGCTTTGCTCTGCCCAGAATCGACCAACTTGTAGACGGGACAACTGGACATGAATGCTAACATTTATGGATGCCTACTTAGGATACAACTAGATCATGATGTACGAACCTAAATAGGAAAACACCAGTTTTATTACTGATATGGGATTATAGTACTACAAAGTGATGCCATTCGGTTTAAAGAATGCTTTGGTAACCAACCAATAACTAGTGAACGCCATGTTCAAGCATCAGATTAGGAAGACTATGGAAGTTTATGAACATGATATATTGGTTAAATCACGCGTAGGTACAAGTCCCATGGACAACCTTGCTGAAATGTTTGAAATACTCCGAAAATATATAGAATGAAACTCAATCCACTTAATGTCACTTCGGGGTAGCCTCTGGAAAGTTCTTGGGATTCAATGTAAGTGCCAAAGGCATCAAAGCGAAGCTCAAATAAATTACTGCTTTATGGGAATTCGAGGCCCCAACAAACAAGAAAGAGTTAAAAAGCTTGAATGGAAAAGTTGCATCACTAAGCCCGTTCATCTTAAAAGCAACAAACAAATGTGTACCGTTTTTAACGCAATAAAGAATGGAAATAAGTACTTCGAATGGAATCAAGATTGTCAGACTGCTTTGAAGAGCTACTGCGACGTATGGAAAGTCGGCCAATCTTATCCATGCCAGTGGATGGAGAAGACTTGTTCATCTACTTAGCAGTCTCGCCTCATTCATTAAGTGTTATGCTCGTACGAGTAGAAGCTAAGGTCCAACGACCCGTATATTACACTAGTAAACGATTCGCTTGAGCCAAGAAGAACTATCCGAAATTGGAAAAACTAGCATATTGCCTCTTGATCGCATTCATAAAGATACGACCATACATCCAAGCATATCCGATCAAGTACCAACAGATCAACACTTTAAGAGTTGTTGTACCTCCTTGAGACCTCTGAACGGCTTGTCAATTGGAACATCAAATTAAGTCAGTATGAAATCACTTATCATCCACGTAGGATGATCAACAGGTAGGCCCTGGCAGACTTCATTGTCGAGTTTACTATACGAGATAATGAAGAAGAAGTTACTTCGAAAGTGGAGACACGCTAGAAGTTTTCGTCAATGGTGCATCTAACAACTTCTGGTGGGGGCTGGGGTCGTGCTTGAAACTCCTGAAGGATGATCCGTTTTTTATGCCTTGCACTTGAAATTTCTTGCAAGAAATAATGAAGCGGAATATGAAGCATTGATAATCAGGCTGAAAGTTGTAAAGGAACTCAGGATAAAGTCTATACACATCTATAGCGACTCTCGGCTAGTCGTCTATCAGGTGAGAGGCGAATATGAAGCCCAGGGAGAGAACCTCTCCCCATATCGATCTAAAGTGCAGGAATTGTTGAATGACATCGAACATTACACCATAACTCATATCTCGAGGGAACAAAACATGAAAACAGACTATCTAGCTAAACTGGCCAGTTCTGGGGAAGCATAGTCATTAGGTCCGGTCCCAGTTGAAATGCTAACTGCTCCAAGCGTAAGCGAGATGGATATCGACTATATTTTTGAAAGATCCGAAGAGCCAGAAACATGGATGACACCGATCAAGGACTACCTACTTAAAGGAACACTCCCTGCAGATAGGAATCAACGAAAAAAGCTTCTTTGAAAGGCACCACGGTTCGTAGTATAGGATGGGATACTCTACCGAAGGGGATTCTCTACCCCCTTGCATAGGTGTGTGACCAATGATGAAGCTTGAAGAATCCTTGGGGAAGTTTATCAAAGCAACTGCGGAGATCACACTGGAGGGCAAACCTTTGCAAAGAAAATTTTCCGATATGGGTATTTTTGGCCAACGGTAAACTACGATGAAGTAGATCATGTCAACGGTGCGATTAATGCCAAAGAGCCGACAAGATCAGAGGAACTTCTTCAACAGAGCTAATGCAGATGGTCAACCCATGGCCATTCATTATCTAGGGAATCAATTTGATTGGTATTGCCAATAGCCAAAGGAGGAGCCAAATACGCTATCATTGTTGTTGACTACTTCACCAAATGGGCCGAAGCGGAACTACTGGCCATTATTACCACAAAGAAAGTTATTAATTTTGTCACTAAAAACATTATTTGTTGGTTTGGAGTGCCACTAAAAATCATCATGGACAACAGGACTTAATTTGAAAGCGCTAAGTTCGGAGACTTTTACAAACGCTTTAAAATTAAGAAAAACTTTTCCACTATTGCACAACCGCAGGCAAACGGACAAGTGGAGGCAGTAAACAATATCGTCAAGTCCACCGTCAAAAAGAAGCTAACTAAAGCTAAAGGAAATTAGGTTGATGAACTTGCACTCATATTATGGGCCTACAGTACAATACACAAATCTGCAACCAGGCATTTTTTGCTTGCCCTGGCTTATGGTTCAGAAGCAATGATCCCAGTCGAGATAGAAGTCCCCTCTCATCGAAGGCAAAATTTCAATCAAAGGCAGATCAAGTAGCTCCTGCTCAAGTCGCTCGATATGGTTGACGAGAAGAGGGAAGAAGCAGAACTAAAGACCGCTGCTCACTAAAAAAGATCGCACGATTTTTCAACTCTAAGGTCCGTAACCGTACTTTTGAAGTAGGAGACCTTATCCATTAATGGGTCTACCTTGTACCAAGAACATTTGGACCAAACTGGAAAGGGCCCTATGTGACCAACCAGAAGCTGGGGGATGGCACGTTCCAAGTTAACTACCGTAGATGGAACGCAAACTCTCTGAGCCAGAACTACGAATCACTACATCGTTACCTTATCTAAGACTATTTTATGTGTTTCCTATTTCCCACAAATAAGCCATCCTGAAATACCGAAGGCATTGTACATAGGCAGAACTTGCCCAACTTTTCTATGAAATTACTTTACTTTTTGAACTAATAAAACTGTATTCATAAAGTAACTTGCTGTGTCGACGGGGTCAAATCCGCTCAAAATCATCCAATCACTGATCTAGATAGTGGAACCATGCTCAAATATGCCCCATTTACCCACCGAGCTGATGGAAGCAAGTCGACTCAAACCCTTGATCGAACGGGGCTCGATCCTTGCCTTTTAAAAACTGGTACTGCTCCGGCAACACTTGGAAAGCCTAAATCAAAACTACACATTTCGTAAGCCGTGCACAACCTCTTGGAGTGTGGAATCACATCCAAGCAAACATAATTTCCTAAGCCACGCATCTCGTAAGCCACGCATCGCTTATTGGTCCATAAAATTGCGACCAGGCAAGCTTCGATACCACGGTGCACATTGCGCAAGCCGTACATTACTACTTGGATTAGCAAAATTGCATCTAAAGACAAGGAACTCTCATATTTCAAAATCACATACTGCCCCCAAAGCGAAGAAAATAGGACTCCAAGGTGCGAATGTCACATCACGATGAAATCACTTAACATATAATCAAGTAATCGATGTTGCTCCGGCGTTGTCGATCACTTAAATATGTAAATCATTTAAGTACGTAAATCACTTGAGTAGCAAACTACTCGTCGTGAGGCCGGCCGGCAAAAATCTTCACAAACATCTCAAACCAGAAGTTCCCAAAGGTAGGAGTTATAGTATAGATCTGACTAGGGGCATCCGAAAGGCTACCAGGGGCGCCTAGTCTCGTATTAAATGTTCGGAGTAAACAATCCCCTGAACTAGGGGGCACACACCACACTCAACCAAAGTAGCAAATATTTCACAGTTCTGTTACTCCAAAAAAAAGAATTTTGGCAGTGATCATGGGACTATATAAAATAGTGATGAATAAAATTATAATGTAGCATAAAAGGGCAACACCGCATGGAACATAGATAAGTAGACAAGTGAAGTTACAATCAAAAGATCAAAAATTTTATTACTTTTAATGTTTTTCATGTACAACATGAATGGTATAAAAAGGCAACACCGCATGGAACATAGATAAGTAGACAAGTGAAGTTACAATCAAATTTCAATAGTTTTATTACTTATAATGTTTTCCATGTACAACAAAAAACAATAAGGGCCATCGTTTAATGGAAAATTTTATATTGATTAGAAAAATGCCAATAAATTTTGAAATATAATAACCGCAAGCGCACGGCGTACAATTTTAGTACGTGACGAGTATGGGGCGATACGCAAGGAATTTTTAAGATTTTGAAATTCTCAATTCAATCAAATTTGACCAAAGTGAGAGGAAATTGTTAATCACAAAAAGAAGCTAAAGCTAGAACTGAAATGTGATTTAAAAACTATTAGACTATAGAACAATTTAGAGGAAAATCTACTATCATATTTTTTCGTAAATCAACAAACAAATAATTTATGATCTCTAGCTGTGATATTAAGTGAAATAATTTTTGTATTTATCATAAGTATGGTTTGTTTATGTTATTAATTAACATAACTCAAACAATCAAACTATAGTACAACAAATAAACCACTTATCAATTCTCATGAAAATGAAGCCAAAGCAAAAGCTATTTTAAGTATGACCTATTTACTATTGTAAATAGTAATATAGATCATTAAATTTAATTTTTACTTTCATTTCAAAATCAAAAATTAATTAGCAAACGACGATGTAAATTGTGTTTATGTTGAATAAGAATAGCTCATTTGCATAAGCAATATAAGCTATCAAATCCACTTGTATAAACTTACATCAAAATTCACTTTCATGAAGCACAAGCTAAAGAGATCATGAATCATAAAAATGTTGAAATTACACAATATTTGAGAGCTTCATTACCCCTAAATTGAAGGGGTTTAGCTATTCATTTGTATTATCAAATCAAAACATGTAAGTTTCAACATTTAAAAGCAAAGAAATGAAAACTAAGAAAAGGAAGAAAGAGAGATTAACTACTAACTATTTGCATAAAAATTAAAGCTATACTTTTGTATAAATGTAAATATAAGCTATGAACATAAAAAAAAGAGCATAGAAATAAACATTAACAATAAAACAAAGAAAAGCATGTAGAAAAGAGAGGAGAAAGAGGCTTGGAAGCCATTTTTATTTCACTTGGATTTTTGTTTACAACATGCTAGTTTCCTAACCAAATATATGGAGAGTAGAAGATATTTACATGTACATAAGAGGGCTATTTATACATGCATAAAACCATAATTCTATTTTTAATGAGCTTCCCAAAATTCCCTTTAGGAAGTGTGACCATTAAGTAACCATTGGCCACTAATTAATCCCTCATTAAATATATACGAAGCTTTAACCTCCACATAGTTGTCTATTAGCTTCTAATTGTAGTTCTAGGCAAGTGGGTGGGGTCCTCCATGATCTTGGGCTTGAATTATTTCCTTCTTATTTCCTTTGTATTCATTTGTGCATGCATATATCTTGATGAATCCATCTTCCATGTGCATCAAAATTTCCTATAAAAATCATAAAAAAATGTCCAAGTAAAAATTCTTAAATTGTCACATGCACAAAAACGACCATTTTGCCCCTGAATGAAGATGAATATATGATGATTTGAAAAAAAAACTGAGTTTTGGTTTTAAACATTTTAAAATGCTCAAATATGATATTTATTTAAATAAAAAGAGATAACATATGGATGTGTGTGTGTGTGTGTGTGTGTGTGTGTGTGTGTGTGTGTATGCACATTTACGTGCACATCAAATACCTCCACACTTATCTTTTTATTCGTCCTCGAATAAAGGAAAACTAAGATAAATCCATTTTCATGGGGAGCACGATTGCATTAAGCGTATGCAACAAACCGTTAAACCTCTGAGTGTCCCAGTAGGACGAGTGTTGCCTTGTGAGGGTTTTTAGCGAATACTACCCACAAAATCCAAATGCAAAATTGAAAATATTTACGAAGTGCAACATTTAATTACAATGGGATGAATGCAAGTTTTTGAAAGTATTTACAAATGAAAGATTTACTTTTAAATAGACACAAAGAAGTTAAATATAAGTTTTGGTCATTATTTTGAAAATTTAAGTCATTTACTCATCAAAATTTCCAACAAAAATTAAGTTGTCATAATAGATAGGCTATAGTTTGGTTAGTTGTTTCGGTTGATAACACAATGTAATTATGAAATGGATCCTTAGTTGATTATCAAAGTTTATCAAAGTGGTATTCTCATTTCTTTACAATAACAAGTTAAATCAAACAAGTAAAAGTAATGCTAAGATTTCAATTGCTTACTCTCTCTTATTTGAAAATTTTATTGATATTAACAATATTTACGCATGCCTAACTCAGGTAAACTGAGGCCAGATATATTACCCGTGCATTGCCTTACAGACTGATGTGAGGGGAATACAGAGCATGGCGAATGAACACACAAGTGTGAACACTTATCGGCTGTAGGCGTTATTAAAAATAATTTTTATATACATACACCTAATGTAGATAAACTGAGGCCAGATATACCGATCGTACACTGCCTTTCGGGCTTTCGTGAGAAGGGTACAAAGCATGGAGAGTGAACAAACGAGTGTGAATACATGAATTTAGGTGTCGAAAACATATACATATATACAAAAGTTTTTTTTATATTTTTTTATAAAGGGAGAGTTTTGTAAAATCATCCCAGCACCATTTAACTTAGAAAATAAAATTGTTATATCCTTTACTTCAAATTTACCTCTTTTTTAAACAAAGATTATGAATTAGAACATACTTTACAATTAAAACATATGAACCTTTCTATATACTAGTTAAACCATTATTATTTGTAATCAAACTTCATTTTTATTTTTGTTAGGACAAATAAATTTTCAAAAATTTCAATTTATTAACCAAAACTTATACTTATCCCATAGTGTTTCTTCAAAAAGAAATCAAAATGCTAAAAAGAAAATGATTTTGAGATTTAAGAGTTTTCAGATTTTTTTAAGTTAAAAGAAATGAAAATTCAAAAATGCCATCAAAAGCTAAAAAGAAAAATGAAAATAAGACCCCTCGTACTTAATTTTTGACTGTGTCCCCACAGTAAATGCACGACATAATGAGTGTAACGGGGAAAAATATATACATATTTATAAAAGAGGGCTAACATTCTTACTAGACGTAGCTTGGCTCTTGAAGAATCATGAGCTCCTCCTCTTGGTTACTTGGCAATTCCAAAAAAGGTTTCAAACGATGACCATTGACTTTGAAAATCGATCCATCCCTGGGGTTTTTTTTCCTACGGCACCATATGGAAAAATAGTTCGTACCACAAATGGTCCGGTCCATCTTGATTTATGTTTCCCAGGGAAAAAAATGAACTCTTGAGTCGTATAAAAGAACTTTCTAGTTAGGCGAAAATGTTTTCCTTAGGATTGACTTATCATGAAAAAATTTGGTTCTTTCTTTGCAAATTTTCTTGTTTTCATACGCGTCGTTCCTAAGTTCTACTATTTCGTTGAGTTGTAGTTTTCGGTTTTAGCCAGCTTTTTCAACATCATAGTTTAACTTCTTTATTGCCCACAATGCTTTATGTTCGATTTCAATGGGTAAATGGCAAGCTTTATCATAAACAAAACATTATGGGGACATCCCAAGGTTAGTTTTAAAAGCAGTATGGTAAGCCCATAACGCGTCGGTCAATTTTTGAGACCTATCTTTTCGATTTTTGTTGACAATTTTCTCCAAATTTTGTTTTATTTGACAATATGAAACTTCACCTTGCCCATAAGTTTAAGGATGATATGGAGTGGATAACCTGTGGGTTATCGAGTATTTCTTCATTTAAGTTTCAAAACAACTGTTACAAAAATGGATTCCCTTATCACTGATTATTATGCGAGGTGTGTCAAACCTCGAAAAGATGTTTTCTTTGAGAAATTTTACAATAATTCTATGGTCGTTGCTTTTGTAAGGAACGGCTTCGACCAATTTTGAGATCTAATCGACGGCGAGAAGGATATACATGTTTCCAAAAGAATTAGAAAAGGTCCCATAAAGTTGATACCCCAAGATCAAAGATTTCGATCGTAAGAATGGGGTTTAGAGGCATCATATCTCATCGAGAAATTCTTCTAAGCATTTGACATCGATCACAAGTTTTGCGAAATTCGAATGGGTCTTTAAAAAGAGAAGGCCAATAGAAACCACACTGAAGCACTTTTTTCGCAGTTTTTCAAGGTCCGAATTGTCCACCACATGCTTGATCGTGGCAAAAAGAAAGAACACTCATGATCTCATTATGCAGAATGCAACGTCGAATGATTTGGTCTGGACATTATTTAAACAAGTATGGATCGTCCCAATAGAAATACTTCACTTGGGACATGAATTTGCATTTGTCCTATTTTGACCAAGATGAGGGAGATACTTTAGTGACTAAGTAGTTTACTATATCATCATACCATGGATCGATAGAAACTGAAAGAAGTTGTTCATCGGGGAAGTTTTCATTGACTGACAAAGAAGATGGTGCATCTGAAGACGAGATAAGTGGTCGGCTATGACATTATTGGATCCTTTTTTTCCTTGATTATAAGATCAAACTCTTGAAGTAAAAGGATACAACGAATCAAATGTAATTTAGCATCCTTTTTAGCGAAGAGATATCGAAGCACAAAGTGGTCCATGTACATGGTAATGTGTGAACCTATCAAGTAAGGTCGAAACTTTTCGAGCTCAAGAATGACAGCTAGAAGCTCTTTTTTGATTGTTATGTAGTTGAGTTGAGCATCGTTCAAAGTCATACGTGCGTAGTAGATGACTTGAAGCATTTTGTTGATGCATTGTCCAAAGATAGCACAAACCGCAAAGTTAGAAGCATCACATATAATTTCAAAAGGAAGATCCCAATTGGGTGCGCAAATGGTCAGAGAAAAAATGAGTCCGTTGAGTTAAAATTAAAAGGAACGTCTTTTCCAAGAAGAGTCATCAAAGGATGAGCGATTTTGCTAAAGTCATTCATAAAGCGTCGGTAAAGCTAGCGTGTCCTAGAAATGATCGAATGTCTTTAACATATTTGAGAATGGATAGGTTTGCAATTACATCGATTTTTACTTTATCTACCTCAATGCCTTTATTTGAGATGATATGTCCAAGGACTGTGCCTTGTTCGACCATAAAGTGGCATTTTTTCCAATTCAAAGTCAGATGTTTTTCTTTACATCGATTTAGAACCAAATCGAGATGATTTAAACGTTGGGAAAAAGAATTGCTAAAGATAGAGAAGTCATCCATAAAAACTTATAGAAAGCGTTCAATCATGTCGGAAAAGATGCCAACCATGCATCGTTGGAATGTTACAGGAGCGTTACAAAGTTCGAATGGCATACGTCGAAAAGTAAAGGTACTGAATGGACATATGAAAGTTCTTTTCTCTTGATCTTCGAGAGCGATTGGAATTTGGTTATAGCCGGAATAACCATCGAGGAAATAGTAGAATTCATGACCAGCTAAACGTTCGAGCATTTGGTCAATGAAATGAAGAGGGAAGTGATCTTTTCGTGTTATGGCATTTAGTTTTTGATAGTTAATGCAAACATGCCAACCTGTTTGAGTACGAGTTGGAATAAGTTCGTTTGAATCGTTCTTGACAACGGTTATCCCAGATTTTTTTTGGTACGACGTGAAATTGACTGACCCATGAACTATCAAAGATTGGGTAAATGATTCCATTGCGAGAAGTTTAAGAATTTCATCACGCACCGCATCTTTCATTTTTGGATTAAGCCTTCGTTGCGCCTCACGAACAAGCTTGGCATCGTCGATTAAATGAATGTGATGATGAACAAGAGCAGGACTAATTCCCTTTATATAGGAGTCGACCATCCCATCGCTTCCTTATTTTTTGAAAGAATAGGGAGAAGAGAAGCTTCATGTTCAAGAGAAAGATTGTTAGAAATGATGACAGGAAAAGTTTCGTTTTCATCTAAGTATGTGTACTTAAGGTGATCGGGAAGTGGTTTGACGTCCAACTTTGGGAGTTTCTCGATCAAAGAATTGGGTTGAGATTCGGACTCAACTGGAAGAGATTCAAAGGGAAGAGTGTATTCAATTTTGTTGGGAATTTCATGAAACAATTTTTCGTACTCGGCTTCGCGTTCGTCATTAAGGTCAAGTATCTCATTTTTGAAGGTTTCGTGAATGACACTAAATTCCAGCATTTGGTTACGAGGTTCGTTCAATTGGCTTTCAAGATTGAAAATGTTGTGATCCAAAGTCATGTTTCCAAATGAGATTATCATCGAACAATTACGACAATTAATTGAGCCATTTGAGGTGGCTAAGAATGGTCGGCCTAAAATCAATGGAATTTGACTCATAGGATTTGTCACGGGTTGTGTTTCGAGAACGATAAAATCAACAAGGAATATGAATTGCCCTACTCGAATGGGCACATCTTCGATTTCTCTCACGTGCTTTTTAATGGAACGATCGACGAATTGAAGCGTGACTTTTGTGGATTTGAGCTCAACTAAGCCTAATTGTTCGTACACGGAGTATGGAATCAAGTTAACCCTCGCACCTAAGTCTATTAAACATTTGTTAATCCTCTTGTCTCTAATTGTAGACGAAATCGTAGGGCAGGCAGGATCTTTGTATTTTATGGGCATGGATAGGGACAAGACTTCACTTAAACTAGCGACTAAGAAGACTTTTTTGGGCACCTAAGTTAGTCGCTTTTGAGTACATAAGTCCTTAAGAAATTTAGCGTAAGTGGGGACTTGCTGAACGATATCAAGAAGTGGGATGTTCGCTTTCACTTGTTTAAAATTTTTGATATCTTTTCCATTTAGTCCGAGTGTTTCTTTGGTCGAGGACGATGTGGAAATGGAACATGATACTCGATAGGAGGGTCTACTCGAGTAGAAGAAGAAGAATTTTGATTGGCATTCGATTCAATGTTTGGTCCACGTTCTGTTCAGATTCGTTCATTGTTTTAGAAGTGTCGAGAGAGGTTTCCGGGAAATCTTTTGGATTAACGACTTGATTATCGATTTGTTTACCAGAACGTATAGTTGTTGTAGCATTCAATTGGTTGACATTGCTATCTTGAACAACATGGGCTTGATTTGAATTTGTGTTTTGATTTCTGGTGTAACGTTTGCGATTTTTCGTTGCCGAAAAACCGAAATGTTAGGGTTTAAGAAAGAAGAAAGAGGTAGAAGAAGAGAGAGAAAGAAAGAAAAACAGAAAAACAAATACCAGAACATGAAAGAACAACAGACAATATCAGAATCTCACAATCGCAGCGGAACAACATATAATAGATAAATGAATATTCATTAAAACAAAAGAACTGAATATTTTATACATTACATCACATTACATCACATCATCAGAGTGTACAACAACAAAATAGCGGAAAAAAATATATACTATAATAGTAATATACAACGCCATCCAAGCTCGCCTCCAAATCTGCACAGCAACTCCCTAATCCAGAATAACCTGATAACCTAACTCTAGACTGCCCGTATGGAAAATGGGTGGGCACCCAGAGTTTAGGAAGGAAACAATAAACTCCAGGTCAGTCATGGGACTGGTGTGAGAACTCAAAACAGTTTATCTTTAAAACAAGCAAACAGAGAATTTAAATTTTGAAATCCGCAATGCGTTTTGAAAAATGAAACTACCATAAGGCCTCCCGCCACACACACAATGCAAACGCAGAATTGGAGGAGATTTCTCCTTATGATAGTCAAAGATGCTTACTACACATAAATCAAATCATTTTTGATATTATTATTAGTGCATAGTGTAGAAAACAATTTCGAAAGTAGAATATAAATCCTAGCCAGCATAGACATTCCGAACTATGCCTACTGTAGCTACCATCCAAACAGTGGGGCGCCACCATAAGTGAATGACAGGTTATACAACTAAAACCGTACAGGGCTCGTATTGTTTTGATTGGATTTCCAACAAATGGTCAGGCTAAAGAACTTCCTACTGCCACATGGGATCGCCTCTGGCGGGACGTCCCGAGAACCTAACCGGATCTCTGCCAACACAAGGCCGGGTTACCTCTGTAACTAGGTAACTACTACTCGAATATGTCATCCCCCGGTCCTTTGGGACCTTTATCCGAGCGCTCGATTCCAACAACACCACACAGTAATAGATATAGTGTATCAACATGAGTAAATATCTGGGCTCCATACCATGATACCACCCTTTTCCAGAAGGAAATGACATACCCTAAAGGGCGCGACCCTCATAACCTTATCGCATATTCCTGTTTCGACCATTTTCGGGGAGTGAGGTCTGACGAAGTCTCGTCCACAAAGCTACGCTTTGTGCAGCAAAGCCATGCTGTAACGACCCTGATTTCCGACCCGATTTAAAATTGTAAAATACATCGTTTTAATGTAAAATTTTGAAAATTTATAAACGATTTCAATTTGCGTCCAAACTTTATTTATGACATACGTCTAGTTAGATATGAGCATGGAAAAAGTTTCGTCGCAAAATATTACAGTAAACTTCGTTCACGTTTTACTGTATATCAGTCCATATAAAGCTGCGTAAAATTTATCTTCCAAATCCAAATATTTTTACACAGTTATGTTGTAAAAAGTTTTCTGATCATGATTATGAAATTCGTTTCGTCAAAAACTGTCATCGCTTACTCCGTTTAAATTGTTTTATAAAACGCGCAATTTTAGCGGCGTAAATGCGAATTTTATAAAACCATCGTATCGCAATAATCTGTATACCGTTGGAATCGCCTCGTCGCACTGATCATAACGGTATATTTATTTGCGCAAATCTGAGGGGAAAAAAACGTCACGTTGTTTTAACTGTTAAACGGACCGGTTAAACACGTTACAGCCCAAATCTTCTACCCGTTACTAAAAAAATTGAAAAGAAAATAAAAGGCCAGCTGAATTAATACGTTTATTGGGGAGGTGAAGTGTGAAGGGTTGTGTGGAATAATGAAACGTTTGAAGCTGAATTAATGCATTTATTCACGTACCATTTAAAGCAAACAATGACTTTCATTTTTTCACAATTCCTATTCTCTGTAGCTTCAGGTAACAACATTTCCTCTTCATCTTTATTTCCATTTCTCCACTACTTTCTCTGATTCATCTGCAAAGTAAAATATATAGATGGCCGAAACAAGCTCCACCCTCTCCACTTCCCTCTCCTTCCCCACTTCAGTCCACCTCCTTTCAACCCGTGCCGTTTCTTCCCCATGCGCGCCACCACTCTTCGTGGCCGTGTGTGTATGCGTGTATGTGGGTATGCGTGTGAATGGAGTGTATTATGATGGGTGCGTGAGTGAAAAAAAAAAGTTGAAACTGTACATATGTGCGTGCATGAGTTTTGGCCCGCATGCATGTTTTGGAGTATGTATATGTGTAGTGAAGATATGAGTGTATGTGCATGCATTTGTGAAGTGGTCTAGTGTTTTTTAAAAAAATAATAATAATAATAATAATTTGGAGGTAGTGTTGTAGCTTACTGAAGGGGAAGGGAAGTGGTATATGTTGAGTGTGTGAATGGGTGAGCATGTGTATGTTGTGTGAAGGGTAGGGAGGAAGGTGGATGCGTGAGTATGAAGTGTAGGGAGGAAGGCTGGAACTATAAAAAAAAAATTGGAAGTTGAAATGGGTGGATTTTTTTCTTGCGTGTGAGTTTGTGTTGAAAGAAAAATGGAAATGAAAATGGGTTGGATCTGGAAGCATGAGTGGGATAAGAAGGGAATATGTATATGCATGCATATGCATGCATGAGTATGGGAATGTGTATGCTGCCTATTTCCAGTCTTGCTGAAAAAAAAACAAAGAAAGAAAAAAAAAGGAAACGGAGTTTTCAAATAGTTTTTAAATATTGCAGTATAGTATTACGCCAATATCTATTCTGGTTGCCAAATAGTAACCGACTTTTCTTTTCGTTATGTGCAGAACCAACCGACCGATTTCTTGTTGCAGCAGCACCGATCTCTCAGCTTTTGTTCTTTTCTCCGTCGTCGGTAAGCGTATTTATATAAATTTATAAATTATATACAAACGTTCATCGTGTTAATATCGTTTTCTTTTGTCGATATTACAGCGTTCGTTGTTCGTGCTATACCGACTCTATTCTTGCTTCTTTCGTGCTTCTTCTTGCTTCGCCGTCGATTTCTTTATCCACGAAAGGTGAATTAATTTTCACGACTATATTCTTATACAAATATGGTTGTTGAATGATTGCTATGCAATGTTGAATTGGATGTTAAATTGTAGTGTTAATTGATAAATAATTTGCAATTTAAAGTGATATAGGATAGTTAACAAAATAAATTGGATTATATATGTCGAACTTGATTTGTTAAACTTGACCACTTTATATGTTAATTTGATTAGATGAACTTGACCCATTTATATGATGAATATTGATTAGTTAATTGACACGTAGGAATTTGATAAATTTCACTTTGAACCTTTGAACGTATATTGTTGTAGTATTGAAATTGAAATTGAACGACAATTGAAAACCGTAATATAATAATCTTTAATCTACATAAAATGATAGTGTAGATTCTAGAAATAATTATATTAATTTGCATAAATAACAAATGTAAATTAATACGATTATTTCGGGATTATTTAAATAATTGTTGAATTGTTATGTATGGATGCTATTGCTTGTTTATTTACTTTGACACCATCCCAGCTATCACACTGCAAGTTCCCTTTGTATGTTTTGATTGTGAATTGAAATGGAATCGGATTGAAATACCCAAATAACTTTGACTTAGGATAGAAAATTAAATTAAACCGATTGGTCAATGTTTTGATTTAAAATAAAATAATATTTTATTTGACAAATATTAAGGTTTTGAATTAAATTGGAATTTAAATTTGAATGAACGAAAATGGGAATATTGAATTTGAAACAAATATTAACGTCGTAATGGATAAAAAAACATTGATTTTAAAGTTTAATTATTTAATGATTAAATATAGAATTAATTGATAATTGATTTGAAATTATTAATAATTAAGTTGAAATGGTAATAAACAATTTGGAACTATTAATAATCAAGTCTTGAAATTTATTAATAATGAAGTTTGAAGTTGTTAATAACGAAGTTTTGAAATTTGATAATTAAGTTTGAAATTATTAATAAATTTAGTTTTGAAATTATTGATAATTTGGTTTTAAAATTAATAATTAAGTTTGGAATTATTAATGAATAAGTTTGAAATGATAATAATTAAGATTTGAAATTATTTGATAATTGAATAAGATTGAATTGTTTAATGATTGAACTAAATTGAATAAGATTGAATTGTTTAATGATTAAACTAAATTGAATAGATTGAATTATGCAATAATTAAATTGAATTGAATATTCTTTATTTTGAGAAATTGAATTTGCGAATAAGTGAAAGTAAGTTGTTTAATTGAGTTTTGAAACTTGTAACGAAGGAAATAAATATATGAAATTGAATTTCCTTAATAAGAAATAGAATACGCTTTATCGAAACAAATGAAATGGTTGTAATTTTAAGAATTGGATTCGACTATTCAAATTGAATAAATATTTAAGCTTTGATAATGAAGTTGAACTTATGAAAGTAATGTAATGAATTAAAAATTTGAATTGAAATTGTTAAATGATAAATTAATTTAATGAATATAGAATGAAATCGATAATTGGATTTAAATCGATTTGGACGTTAATTGATTTGGAATGAACTTATACATGGAATTAAATGAATATTTGAAATTTTTTAAATTGAAACTTTGAAATTGAATTATAGAAAGAGTTATGAAGCTATAAAACGTAATCTCGAAATTGATTTAGGAAGACTAACGAAATGTTGATTTACGAATTATTATTGAAATTGAAATTGAATTGGTTTTTGAAATATATTAAGCGACCAATCGGCAAAAATTTAATTTCGAAGGTTATTAAAGGAACCGGAATCGGTTAGGGACATACTCACTGTCTAAACCGAAAACCACTTTAATAACTATACGCGGAGTGTGATCCAGAATGAAGTGGTTGGAATGACGTACGTTGATGATTGAAGAAAGTGAACGATAATGGATAGCCTTGACACTTGTGTCAAATTGGAAATGACTAAAATCAGGAGCCGTGCCGGGCCAAATGGGGTTAGCTACCTCAAGCGAACACACTTCTTCGTAAACTACTCATTTACTTTTGTGATTGATTGGTGCGCACCCTTGAATTTGGAGTGTTGTTTTGCGGTGTTGCGATCGTTGCGGCGATGCGTTCTCACCAGTCCGGATCAGGCGAACGGTAGTTTCACTACCTTGGGTATTGCCTCATGTGCCTTGTCATACTTGTATCCCGTATACGCGACCACTACGAATTTGTTTTGTATTATACCTATGGAGTACTCCCTGATATCCCACTAGTTTACGGTGGAGTTTACAGTGCTGTATAGTCTATGATGCTTATATAAAATGTGTTAAGGGGGATAATGGTAACGCCTTAACACTATTTTGATATTTTACTTTACTGTTAGACATTATCTATGTATCGAACACTATTATGTATAAATAGTTTATCGGATCCTGAAAGATGTTTATTCCATTCATCTTTGAGTTATTGTTATTTGAATTTTGAACTATATTATCTATATAAGAATATATGTCCTGATTCGAGTGTTTGTTTGTGCATATGCTCGGATCAGACTGAGGATTGTTGTTGCTGTTTATTTGGAGCTGAAGACCGAAGACTATCATTATCTTATCTTATCAGTATTGCTCTTGCTATTTAGACTATTGGACACCTATGTTGTTCTATTTTATTTTATCTGAGACATTGTTGTATTTCTGTGTAGCTTCATGAACTACTCTTATGACTATGTTGTATTTCCGCTGCACTATTCTGTGATGTTATATTTCTGTGATTCTGTGATGATTCTCATTTATATATATCTATACTCCATTAATGATTCGTGTTTTGTACTATTTAAGTTGACATGTGTGGATTATTGTCAATTTAAATGGTCCAAATATACGGGATGTTACAGTTGGTATCAGAGCTTTGGTTCCCGATAACTTTAGCCTGTGGAGTTTTAAGGCTCATTAGAGATAGGGTAAACATACCCTAGAATACTGTAACGACCCGCTATTTTGGACTATTCGCATCCGCACACGTCGGACTTGAATAATTCAAAATACCGAATTGTTAATTTAAAATTTGTCAAAAATCAGATATACAGTAAATAAATAATCACAGAATCACAGACACAGAGTAATATGTAGCGGAAGTAAAAGAGATAGTAGTTCATGAAGCTACTATATAAATATATAAGATACATCAGAGTTAAATAAGTTACAACAGAAGTCTCGAATACAACAGTCAAATATAAGAATCAGAATACATCACTGGAATGATCGAATATCTGAAAGCTGGATAGATAGCTGGATCTTCAAGCAAAGCTCCAACTCAAAAGATGAGCCTCAAAAGCTGAACCACTCAGTCTGACCCGAGCGTAAAGCAAAACACAAAACACTCGAGTCAGGATTAATATTCTCATATCAATAAATCCAACTCAAGTGAAATAGCAATCGAAATACAAGTAACTCAAAGGATGTTGGAATCACCATCCTCTAAGGATCCGTTAAACTATCTACTATGTAGTAGTATACGCTAAATAGATAATGTCTATCAGTAATATAAAGTATCAAAATAGTGTTAAGGCGTTACCATTATCCCCCTTAACACATTTTATATAAATGTCATAGTCTATACAGCACTGTAAACTTCACCGTAAACTAGTGGGATATCAGGGAGTACTCCATTGGTATAACACAAAACAAATTCGTAGTGGTCGCGTATATAGGGATACAAGTATGACAAGGCACATGAAGCAATACCCAAGGAAGTGAAACTACCGTTCGCCTGATCCGGACTGGTGAGAACGCATCGCCGCAGCGATCGCAACACCGCGAAACAACACTACTGAAATTCCGAGGGTGCACCAATCAATAACAAGTAATGAGTAGTTTACGAAGAAGTGTACTCGCTCGAGGTGGCTAACCCCATTTGGTCCGGCACGGCTCCTGATTTTAGTCATTTCCAATTTGACACAAGTGTCAAGGCTATCCATTATCGTTCTCTTTCTTCAGTCATTACGTACAACATTCCAACCACTTCATTCTGGATCATCACTCCGCGTATAGTTATTAAAGTGGTTTTCGGTTTAGATAGAGAGTATATCCATAACCGATTCCGGTCTCTTTAATAACTTTCGTAATTATTACACCGATTGGTCGTTTAATAAATATCAAAACCAAATCAAATCCAATTTCAATTAGAATTTATAAATCAACATTTCATTTGTCTTTGAAAATCAATTTCCAAAAATCTATGTTTCAAAACACTCCCAAATTATCATTTCAAGGTCTTACAATTCAGTTTCAATTTTATTTAAACCATTCCAATATTAATTCAAGTTCATATATAAGTTTTATTCCGAAAATCATTTAAATGATTAAATTCAACATTCAAACTAATTTAAATTCATTTATCGACTTCATTCATTAAGTTACTTTATTATTCAAAACAATTTTACTTGATTCCCAATTCATTAAGTCAATTACCTAAGTTTATCTTCATTTTATCAAAACTTCAAATTAACTAAATTTGATTTGTCAAGTCAATTCTCAAAATTACAAGTCTTACATTAATTTCAATAAATCGCATTTAATAATATAAGTTTCACATGTTCGAGAAGTTCAATTTCACTTTTTACTTATTTAAATATTTTTCCAAACTTCATAAATAAAGCAACTCCATTTCATTTGTTAACGAAGATCAAATTCACTTAAACGAAAGTTCGATTTCCTCTTATCAAAGAATTCAAATTTTTATTCAATTATCAAATAATTAAATCTCATTCAACTATTAAATAGTTTCAATCTTAATTATTAATATTTCAAAACTTAATAATTACAAACTTGATTATAAATTCAAACTTAATTATTAATTCATTTCCACTTAATTATGAATTCAAACTTAATTATCAAATCATTGTAAATTCAACTTAATAATTTCAAACTTAATTATTATTTCAAACTCAATTATTAAATGATTTCAAACTTAATAATTTCAAAATTCAGTTATTACTAATTCCAAATTATTTATTAATAATCCCAAATTTAATTATTAAATAATTAAATTCCAAACAACGTGGTTTCATCTATTACTACGTTAACATTTGTTTCAGATTTCAATCTTTACATTTTCTTTTTTTTAAAAAAAATTCAAATTCCAACTTCATTTCATAACTTATTCTTTGTTCGAATAAACTCATTATTTTATTTTTAAATCAAATTATTGACCAATCGGATTTTATTTAATTCTCTATCCTATGTCAAGTTCATTTTGGGTATTTATCATTTCAACCCGATTCCAATTCCAAATCAAAACATAACAAAGGGAACTTGCAGTGTGATAACTGGGATGGTGTCAAAGTAAATAAACGAGCAATAACAATCAAACACATTTCAATAATCAATCCAAATAATCCCGAAATAATCGTATTAATTCGCATTATTATTTGTGCGAATTAATATAATTATCTCTAGAATCTACACTATCATTTCGTGTAGATTAAAGATTATTACATTTCGGTTTTTCCACTTGTCGTTCAATTTCAATTCTACACAATTTATTCAATATACGTTCAAGGTTCAAAGTGTAATTTATCAAATTCTACGAGTCAATTAACTTAACAATTTCGAGGGGTCATATTATTCAAATTAACTAATCAAATTCAACACATATGTCGATTCAAAATTTATAACTATCCTATGTCAAATTCAATTGCATACTATTCATCATTTTTTACATTTCAATTTAACATCCAATATAAACAACAAACAATCAATCAATTTCAACCAAACTGTATTATCATCGCATAATAATTAACAGATAATGGTGTCACAAGTCATAGGTGAACAGATACAGGTAATAACAGTGTACATAACTAACAACAGGTATATTTCAATTGTTGTTTCAATTGAAATCAAATTTAATAAATAAAAGAATATTAATCGTGAGTGATTGCTCACCTTCCGAGGCTAGAGAAAATAGAAGATGGCACGGATACGCACACTGATACGGACACTGAAATTGAGTTACAAATCCAAGCATGAATCTCAGAGAAAAGTAAGATTGGCACGAATCGATGAGCAAAACTGTTAAATAGGAATTGCCGAAATCAAATCAAAACATTCAACATAGCAACAATTACAAAACATGTCCTGCGTCAAAGTTTAACAATAAAATTCTATGTGCTACCGTGATCGAAATGGTCAGAAATTTGGTATGAATAAAGATCAAAACTCGTATTTCAAAACTGCAAAGAATCACTTATTTGGACAAGAGACCAAAAAGTCACGATGTCACAAAAATAGACTCAGGCCATGTTGCGACTGTCAAATGATCAGGTCTGAAAAACCCTCTGGGTCTGACTTTCAGATAAGAACCAGAGGACTGAAACACCTCGTATGAAGCTAAAATTTCATATACAGAAAGTAGAAAACTTAATCTTTTAAACAAAAAAAGAATCACTGTATTCCGACGTAAGACGAAGGAGATACTATGCGTCAAACATGAACTCGGGTCGTGTTTCCAACAGTGTAAAATAATTCTAAGTACAAAAGAATATCTGCCTGGGTCTAACTTCCAGATCCTCGACCATTAATCAAACGATGTCGGATTTCGCTGTAATTTGACATGTATAAACTAGGTAACTTCAACTTCTTTTTAAAAATAAAATCAACTCATTCCGATAAAACATGAGTGGGATATGATATCGTGAACATGAGGTCTAACTACTGTTCAGAAAAAAATAAACATACAAACCTATTCAAATACACAACCTATATTTTAAAACTATATACATTTCAAATCATTGTTTTAAGCAAAACATATATATTAAAAGTCGATAATAAAGTTGAACACAAATAGCTTAAAGTCAAAGTAACTTATATTTCCAAAACAACCCTTTAACCGGATTTGTAAAGCAAACTAAAGCTCGAACATATTACATATTTTATAAAACAAACCAAAGGGACACTTCTTCACAACCTCCGTAATATAAAACACGTACAGATCACCTTCAAAAAAAAAACAACTATCACTAATACTTACAAAAACCCTACAAAAATATATATCTAGTCCAGATTGTTTAAATCAACCATTACAGTACATATTGAATAAATATTCTTCATGCTTTCCTATTTTTATAACAGGCGAATGCAACAATATATATAGCTTAGAATAATATTTTCAAAAGCATTTGAATTTTTTTTTTAATAATAAATATGGTCAGCCGTATCATACATACATAATCACATATAAAGTCTGCATGTATAAATTATAGTTACAAATGCAAAAGATATGCAGACCATATGTTAACATATATATAAATTTTTTCCAAACTAGCAAGGTATAAACATATATACCTTACCAAAACATGCACGGCTGAGCTCCAGTAGTGGAGGAAAAACACGGTCATGTGAGAAAAAATGGTGGAGCTGACAGGAGGGGAGGCACGGCAAATGGCAGAGGAATGAAAGGAGGAGGCCATTGGTCACAAAACTTCGGCAAGGGATATGTTCGGCAAGGAAGATGTTCAACGATTGGCTAGGCGGAGGCGGATGGTAGAGGAGCTGCATGGGCGGAGCAGGGAGTGGCGGCAGCGGCATGAACATGGGGAGGGTCGGATCGGAAGCATGGGGTAGCAAAAGCGTTGAGAGCCGGAGACGGTGTGTCGGAGCTTGGGCGTGGTGATGGGTGGCGGTGTGTCGGAGCTTGGCGTGGAGGAAGGCGGAAGAGTGCGTGAGTAGTTGGAACTAGAAATACTTGTATAATTATTATTCTTCAATGTGACAGAGAGCTAGGATGCAAACAAATGAATTGAACCAGAGGGAAGAAATGAACTGATAGCCTCAAAGAAATGAACGTACAAGAATATAATTTGAATAGCACAAAAATTTGAAAAGGTGGAATGGTAAGGGTCAAAACTGAAAATATTAATGACTGGTGTCCATTGATTTTCACGGAGGTAACGAATTGACACAGATAATTAATTAAATAGGCTCCAAATCGGTAACGATAGGGTAGGTGTTTCGCTAAGTGCAACGTACACCGGACTTCAAATTTGACAACCAAATATACCGTAAAGATCAACACGACGAGACGATCAAAACGGTATACAGATGTTAGCGGTACGATTGAATTATAAAAATTTCAAATTTTATACTACGGAAAATGCATAAAAATCGCAGAAAAATAAGATCGACGGAGCCAAAGATGTCCGAATTTGGAAAAACAACAAACTGACAACTTGCTCAAAAGATGGTTTAGAATTTTTCTATAAAAAAATTTCGGTTTTGAAAACGTTTTATTTTCATTGCTTTTTAACTGATTAAATTGAAGTAAATTTACGCGCGAAATAAACTTTCGTATTTTCGGACGAAAATTTACCAGTTGCTATGTTTAACTAGACGCATTTCAAATATCAAATTTATATTTCAAAATTTTATCGTTTAAAATTTCACAAAATTTTAATTAAATACATTACTAAAACCGTTAAAATTTACGGGTCGTTACATTCTTCCCCACTCAAAACTTTTCGTCCTCGAAAAGGGAGAAAGTAGGAAAATAGAAACAACCAAAAGAGAATAAACTTGAATTACATTATAAAAAATTTATTTAAACCATATAAATTTTAATTTAAATAAATTTATATACAACAATTTGTTTTTAATTTCACATTTTCATTAAATTGATTTGATTTCACATTTATTAACGTTAGTTACAAAAGTTTCTTTCAAAACGGAATTCAATTTAAATTCAATTAATTCAAGATACTCTCTTCAGTTGATTTAATTCAATTTATTAACTCTCAAAATAAATTTTTATTTTATTTACATTAACCCCATCTATTATCCAATTAACGTATTATTCTATTTTCCTCCATAAACATTTTATAATTAGAATTTAAGTGAATAACATTTATTATACGCACTCACATTTATTTTTAAATAAAATTTATGTTATATATTACCAAATTTCTTAAATTTACAATTTCAAAGATCATAAATAGTAATTTATTATAATCATACTCTATTCGACAAATTTAATTCTTTTTAATTTCAAATTATTATTAATTTATTCTACTCGATATATTTTATCACATATATTATGTATATTTACATTTATTATGACTACTCAAATTTATTTAAAAATTCCTTGATATCATTTTCTACTGTATAATATTCAATTACATAGTTAACTTTTGAAAATTTATGGTAAGTTATATATAATGCAATTGAGTATTGTCCAAATAAAATTTTCAATTCACTTAACTCAAGTTTACATATTAATTCAAAGTTTTGGTTTTATTTATCATTGAAATCATCCTTTACCCAAATTTTAAGAATTAAATTTCCGACTAACTTCAAACAATATATATATATATACACATTCAATATATCACATCAAATCAATAATCGTATACCCATATATATAAATCAAGTCATAATCTAGAAATTCAAATCTATTTAAAAAAATTTCCCAAATCATAGTGTAGCAAGGCTACGAATAAGTCTCTTCGCTTCGAAACTCGAAAATGAATGTCGATGATGCGGCCATCATCACCGGAATTATTTTCCAATGACAAAGAGAAGAGCACTGATTCAACGTTTTAACTCTTTGAAATGATTTAAATTTGAAAATATTATAAAACTATACACTTTAAACTTTCAAATAAAAGTTTGAAATCACCGAAAATTTAAATTCTCAAATTTAGTTTAAATCCATTTAAATTTCTAAATCAATTTTATAAATTCATTTATTTATAATATCCAATAGTCAATGGTTTACAAACAATAAATGACAGTCAAATATTATTACAGGCAACAATTTCTTTAGCAATTTAATTTCAGAAAAATTTACACTAATATATAGTATAATCATAAAAAAACTATTTATTTTACCCAATTTGAAAATTTTGTGTCAGTTTGCTCTGCTGAAGTGTTTTAGAAATCCTATCGATAGCATTGATCAGACAAATCGATCGGAAACCCAAATCAACATCAATAACTCAAACAACACAGAATATATTAAACATTTAAATATTAATTTACAAACACAATTCCTCACTCGATGATACAATAATGAATTTCAAAATAAGTATAGAGATTCAAATTTAATGGAAATCAAATCAAAGAGAAATTTGATTCAATAATAAGTTCGAAACAGAAGATAAGATAATTCAATTAACAGAATCGGGAGATTGATAAGCTTATTTAATTCATGGCCAACCTTAACCGGGTCGACCGTGGCTTCAAAAATAAGAACGATGTAGAATTCCGAGGTAAATCAACATTCGATCTTAAGAGATAGAATTCAAGTATAGCAGGAGATAGATAGCATCGTAAACCAAGGATACAGAAATCTCCGGTAAATCGATGCCTATTGTAAAGGAGTTTCACCCCTTTACAAATCATTCGAAGATTGGCAAGACTGCCGATTCATCATAAAGATCATTCGAAATGTAGTTATGGAATATTCCAGAATGAAAGAAGACGAATAGTGAGGGACACAAATGAATTTCGAAACTGAGGGAACGATCCAAAACCCAAAGGAATTGAGTCAAAAAGAAGAGATTGAAACTCGAGTGGGAGTGACTCTGTAAATACATTTACCATATATGCTAAGTTTTGCCTAGAGCTATCAAAAGCTCTGATACCAACTGTAACGACCCGCTATTTTGGACTATTCGCATCCGCACACGTCGGACTTGAATAATTCAAAATACCGAATTGTTAATTTAAAATTTGGCAAAAATCAGATATACAGTAAATAAATAATCACAGAATCACAGACACAGAGTAATATGTAGCGGAAGTAAAAGAGATAGTAGTTCATGAAGCTACTATATAAATATATAAGATACATCAGAGTTAAATAAGTTACAACAGAAGTCTCGAATACAACAGTCAAATATAAGAATCAGAATACATCACTGGAATGATCGAATATCTGAAAGCTGGATAGATAGCTGGATCTTCAAGCAAAGCTCCAACTCCAAAGATGAGCCTCAAAAGCTGAACCACTCAGTCTGACCCGAGCGTAAAGCAAAACACAAAACACTCGAGTCAGGATTAATATTCTCATATCAATAAATCCAACTCAAGTGAAATAGCAATCGAAATACAAATAACTCAAAGGATGTTGGAATCACCATCCTCTAAGGATCCGTTAAACTATCTACTATGTAGTAGTATACGCTAAATAGATAATGTCTATGAGTAATATAAAGTATCAAAATAGTGTTAAGGCGTTACCATTATCCCCTTAACACATTTTATATAAATGTCATAGTTTATACAGCACTGTAAACTCCACCGTAAACTAGTGGGATATCAGGGAGTACTCCATAGGTATAACACAAAACAAATTCGTAGTGGTCGCGTATACAGGGATACAAGTATGACAAGGCACATGAGGCAATACCCAAGGTAGTGAAACTACCGTTCGCCTGATCCGGACTGGTGAGAACGCATCGCCGCAGTGATCGCAACACCGCGAAACAACACTCCTAAAATTCCGAGGGTGCACCAATCAATAACAAGTAATGAGTAGTTTACGAAGAAGTGTGCTCGCTCGAGGTGGCTAACCCCATTTGGTCCGGCACGGCTCCTGATTTTAGTCATTTCCAATTTGACACAAGTGTCAAGGCTATCCATTATCGTTCTCTTTCTTCAGTCATTACGTACATCATTCCAACCACTTCATTCTGGATCATCACTCCGCGTATAGTTATTAAAGTGGTTTTCGGTTTAGATAGAGAGTATATCCATAACCGATTCCGGTCTCTTTAATAACTTTCGTAATTATTACACCGATTGGTCGTTTAATAAATATCAAAACCAAATCAAATCCAATTTCAATTAGGATTTATAAATCAACATTTCATTTGTCTTTCAAAATCAATTTCCAAAAATCTATGTTTCAAAACACTCCCAAATTATCATTTCAAGGTCTTACAATTCAGTTTCAATTTTATTTAAACCATTCCAATATTGATTCAAGTTCATATATAAGTTTTATTCCAAAAATCATTTAAATGATTAAATTCAACATTCAAACTAATTTAAATTCATTTGTCGACTTCATTCATTAAGTTACTTTATTATTCAAAACAATTTTACTTGATTCCCAATTCATTAAGTCAATTACTTAAGTTCATCTTCATTTTATCAAAACTTCAAATTAACTAAATTTGATTTGTCAAATCAATTCTCAAAATTACAAGTCTTACATTAATTTCAATAAATCGCATTTAATAATATAAGTTTCACATGTTCGAGAAGTTCAATTTCACTTTTTACTTATTTAAATATTTTTCCAAACTTCATAAATAAAGCAACTCCATTTCATTTGTTAACGAAGATCAAATTCACTTAAACGAAAGTTCGATTTCCTCTTATCAAAGAATTCAAATTTTTATTCAATTATCAAATAATTAAATCTCATTCAACTATTAAATAGTTTCAATCTTAATTATTAATATTTCAAAACTTAATAATTACAAACTTGATTATAAATTCAAACTTAATTATTAATTCATTTCCACTTAATTATGAATTCAAACTTAATTATCAAATCATTATAAATTCAACTTAATAATTTCAAACTTAATTATTATTTCAAACTCAATTATTAAATGATTTCAAACTTAATAATTTCAAAATTCAGTTATTACTAATTCCAAATTATTTATTAATAATCCCAAATTTAATTATTAAATAATTAAATTCCAAACAACGTGGTTTCATCTATTACTACGTTAACATTTGTTTCAGATTTCAATCTTTACATTTTCTTTTTTAAAAAAAAAATTCAAATTCCAACTTCATTTCATAACTTATTCTTTGTTCGAATAAACTCATTATTTTATTTTTAAATCAAATTATTGACCAATCGGATTTTATTTAATTCTCTATCCTATGTCAAGTTCATTTTGGGTATTTATCATTTCAACCCGATTCCAATTCCAAATCAAAACATAACAAAGGGAACTTGCAGTGTGATAACTGGGATGGTGTCAAAGTAAATAAACGAGCAATAACAATCAAACACAATTCAATAATCAATCCAAATAATCCCGAAATAATCGTATTAATTCGCATTGTTATTTGTGCGAATTAATATAATTATCTCTAGAATCTACACTATCATTTCGTGTAGATTAAAGATTATTACATTTCAGTTTTTCCACTTGTCATTCAATTTCAATTCTACACAATTTATTCAATATACGTTCAAGGTTGAAAGTGTAATTTATCAAATTCTACGAGTCAATTAACTTAACAATTTCGAGGGGTCATATTATTCAAATTAACTAATCAAATTCAACACATATGTCGATTCAAAATTTATAACTATCCTGTGCCAAATTCAATTGCATACTATTCATCATTTTTTACATTTCAATTTAACATTCAATATAAACAACAAACAATCAATCAATTTCAACCAAACCGTATTATCATCGCATAATAATTAACAGATAATGATGTCAGATGTCATAGGTGAACATATACAGGTAATAACAGTGTACATAACTAACAACAGGTATATTCAATTGTTGTTTCAATTGAAATCAAATTTAATAAATAAAAAAATATTAATCGTGAGTGATTGCTCACCTTCCGAGGCTAGAGAAAATAGGAGATGGCACGGATACGCACACTGATACGGACACTGAAATTGAGTTACAAATCCAAGCATGAATCTCAGAGCAAAGTAAGATTGGCATGAATCGACGAGCAAAACTGTTAAATAGGAATTGCCGAAATCAAATCAAAACATTCAACATAGCAACAATTACAAAACATGTCCTAGTCAAAGTTTAACAATAAAATTCTATGTGCTACCGTGATCGAAATGGTCAGAAATTTGGTATGAATAAAGATCAAAACTCGTATTTCAAAACTGCAAAGAATCACTTGATTTGGACAAGAGACCAAAAAGTCACGATGTCACAAACATAGACTCAGGCCATGTTGCGACTGTCAAATGATCAGGTCTGAAAACCCCTCTGGGTCTGACTTTTAGATAAGAACCAGAGGAATGAAACACCTCATATGAAGCTAAAATTTCATATACAGAAAGTAGAAAACTTAATCTTTTAAACAAAAAAAGAATCACTGTATTCCGACGTAAGAAGAAGGAGATACTATGCGTCAAACATGAACTCAGGTCGTGTTTGCAACAGTGTAAAATAATTCTAAGTACAAAAGAATATCTGCCTGGGTCTAACTTCCAGATCCTCGACCACTAATCAAACGATGTCGGATTTCGCTGGAATTTGACACGTATAAACTAGGTAACTTCAACTTCTTTTTAAAAATAAAATCAACCCATTCCGATAAAACATGAGTGAGATATGATATCGTGAACATGAGGTCTAACTGCTGTTCAGAAAAAAATAAACATGCAAACCTATTCAAATACACAACCTATATTTTAAAACTATATACATTTCAAATCATTGTTTTAAGCAAAACATATATATTAAAAGTCGATAATAAAGTTGAACACAAATAGCTTAAAGTCAAAGTAACTTATATTTCCAAAACAACCCTTTAACCGGATTTGTAAAGCAAACTAAAGCTCGAACATATTACATATTTTATAAAACAAACCAAAGGGACACTTCTTCACAACCTCCGTAATATAAAACACGTACAGATCACCTTCAAAAAAAAAACAACTATCACTAATACTTACAAAAACCCTACAAAAATATATATCTAGTCCAGATTGTTTAAATCAACCATTACAGTACATATTGAATAAATATTCTTCATGCTTTCCTATTTTTATAACAGGCGAATGCAACAATATATATAGCTTAGAATAATATTTTCAAAAGCATTTGAATTTTTTTTTTTAATAATAAATATGGTCAGCCGTATCATACATACATAATCACATATAAAGTCTGCATGTATAAATTATAGTTACAAATGCAAAAGATATGCAGACCATATGTTAACATATATATAAATTTTTTCCAAACTAGCAAGGTATAAACATATATACCTTACCAAAACATGCACGGCTGAGCTCCAGTAGTGGAGGAAAAACACGGTCATGTGAGAAAAAATGGTGGAGCTGACAGGAGGGGAGGCACGGCAAATGGCAGAGGAATGAAAGGAGGAGGCCATTGGTCACAAAACTTCGGCAAGGGATATGTTCGGCAAGGAAGATGTTCAACGATTGGCTAGGCGGAGGCGGATGGTAGAGGAGCTGCATGGGCGGAGCAGGGAGTGGCGGCAGCGGCATGAACATGGGGAGGGTCGGATCGGAAGCATGGGGTAGCAAAAGCGTTGAGAGCCGGAGACGGTGTGTCGGAGCTTGGGCGTGGTGATGGGTGGCGGTGTGTCGGAGCTTGGCGTGGAGGAAGGCGGAAGAGTGCGTGAGTAGTTGGAACTAGAAATACTTGTATAATTATTATTCTTCAATGTGACAGAGAGCTAGGATGCAAACAAATGAATTGAACCAGAGGGAAGAAATGAACTGATAGCCTCAAAGAAATGAACGTACAAGAATATAATTTGAATAGCACAAAAATTTGAAAAGGTGGAATGGTAAGGGTCAAAACTGAAAATATTAATGACTGGTGTCCATTGATTTTCACGGAGGTAACGAATTGACACAGATAATTAATTAAATAGGCTCCAAATCGGTAACGATAGTGTAGGTGTTTCGCTAAGTGCAACGTACACCGGACTTCAAATTTGACAACCAAATACACTGTAAAGATCAGCACGACGAGACGATCAAAACGGTATACAGATGTTAGCGGTACGATTGAATTATAAAAATTTCAAATTTTATACTACGGAAAATGCATAAAAATCGCAGATAAATAAGATCGACGGAGTCAAAGATGTCCGAATTTGGAAAAACAACAAACTGACAACTTGCTCAAAAGATGTTTTAGAATTTTTCTATAAAAAAAATTTCGGTTTTGAAAACGTTTTATTTTCATTGCTTTTTAACTGATTAAATTGAAGTAAATTTACGCGCGAAATAAACTTTCGTATTTTCGGACGAAAATTTACCAGTTGCTATGTTTAACTAGACGCATTTCAAATATCAAATTTATATTTCAAAATTTTATCGTTTAAAATTTCACAAAATTTTAATTAAATACATTACTAAAACCGTTAAAATTTACGGGTCGTTACAGAGGAGAATCATTTCAGAATCCACATCTTTTGATTCATCTTTCTTATTGAATTCGTTTGAGTAGAATTTCCTTAAGTTCTATAACTTCCTATGTTGGATTCTAAATCACTTTTGGTATTCTAGGATGGCTGCTAGAAGAAATGTTAGAGGTGGAAGGGGTGGAAATGCTCCTGCTCCACAAGCCCCCGCAATCCGATTCTCTACTCTTAGTAAGGAGTACACTCAGCTTGGAGGAGTCAAATTCACTGGCTCCGAGAGTATCATCGAAGCACAGCAATGGCTAAAGAGTTTGGAGAGGATCTTTACTGGCTTGGAAATCACGGACGCTCAGAAGCGTCAGTTGGCCGCTTGGCAACTCCAGAATGCTGCACAAGACTGGTGGGAATCCGTCACTTCTCGTACCGATGAGGAAAACATCACTTGGGCCCAGTTTAGGTAGAAATCTATCTAAATTACATCGAATAAATTCCTTCTATCTTGTTCAAAATTTTGACTCGTTTTCATATCATTTGTAAATAGGGACTCCTTTATGGCTCAGTGGATGCCAGCTGCTGGGAAAGCCCAACTCTATCGTTCTTTTATGGATCTCAAGCAAGGCAATATGACCTTCACTGAGTATGAACGGAAGTTCAACGAACTATCCAAGTTCGGACCTGGCTTGATTGATACACCACTGCTTAAGAATGAGAAGTTCATACATGGCGCACGCCCTGAGTATTACGAGCTTTTCACCGCTCATGTTCATGGAACCTTCACTGAGTTGATGGACTTTACTCTTCGCTATGAGGGAAAGCCAAAGGAAACATCATCCTCCAAAGCTCCAATTGCTCAGACATCAGCTAGTAAGTCGGGAAAGAGAAAGCCAAACTTTGCATAACAGAAGAAGAATTGGCAGCAGAAAACAGGGCTTGGATACTCTCAGAAGAAGCCCATTGACATATCATCCATTACTTGCTTCAACTGCAACCAAAAGGGTCATTATGCTAGTAGCTGTCCATCTCCAAAAAGCGCAGCTGTTCCGCCACCGGCACAGATGACTAGGAGGGATTTGTGTCATATCTGCTTACAACCTGGACACTTAAAGAAAGACTGCCCAACACAGAAGCGTGGTACACCATCTGGAGTCTTTGCTCTTTCCACACCTGCCCCGGAAGTTCCTATCCCGGAAGTTCCGGATAATCAAGGTACTTTACAAAGTACTTTCATGTTGCATACCTTGCCTGTTAGAGTTTTATTTGATACCGGAGCAACTCACAGCTTCATATCTATTGACTTGTGTAATAAACTTGATTTGGAACCCACTCTTGCACCTATTTCTTTATGTGTATCTAATCCTATCGGGGGGCCCGCTAACCTCAAAAGGGTTTGCAAATATGTCACTCTTATGCATGGCATTCACCGCTTCACTTGGGATTTCTATGTTCTTGGATTCGGGGCATTTGATATTCTATTAGGCATTGATTGGCTACGAAAGTTCGAAGCCGTTATCTCATGTAAAACTCGAACTGTCTCTCTTATTGACGACAAGAGTATGCCTTTAGTTGTTAAAGGCAAATCACCTCAAGAATATGCTGGGAGTTTTATATTCTCTCTTGACTCCCATCCAAATGAACTAAGCTCTACTCCAGTTGTCCAACTCTTTTCTGATGTATTTGGAGAGGTCAATTCTCTACCACCTCCACGGGAAATCGAATTCCGCATCGACCTTATCCCTGGTGCACGACCAGTAGTTCTTCCTCCAAGGAGAATGGCTCCTAAAGAAAAGGCAGAGTTGAATGTTCAAATTGAAGATTTATTTTCTAAAGGCTTGATTCGGCGCAGTCATTCAGAATGGGGTGCTGCAGTCGTATTTGTCACCAAATCTGATGGCTCACTCAGAATGTGTGTGGACTATAGAGAGCTAAACAAGCTCACACACAAGAACAGGTACCCGATGCCTCGCATCAACGATCTCTTCGACCAGCTTCATGGAGCTAAAGTCTTTTCTCAACTTGATTTGGCTACCGGTTTTCACCAACTCAGAATCGCCGAGGATAGCATTCCTAAAACAGCATTCCGCACTGAAAATGGATTCTATGAATGGCTAGTTATGCCGTTCGGCCTCAGTAATGCTCCAGCTTATTTCGTCGACTTGATGAATAGAGTTTTCAGGGATGTTCTTAACAAGTTCGTGCTTGTTTTCATCGATGATATTCTCGTCTTCTCCAAAGATGAGAAAGAACATAGTTCACATTTGGCTTTTGTACTTGAAACTCTTCGCAAACATGAGCTTAAAGCCAAGCGAAATGCCACTTTTGGAGAGATGAAGTTCGTTTTCTTGGCCATATTGTTTCGGAGAATGGGATTTCGGTCGATCCAGTTAAGATCGCCGTAATCAATGTAAGTTCTATTCTTACTTATTAATTCTATCTAAAACAGCTTATCAATATCTAAATTCAAATCCGTGGAATTTGCAGGATTGGGAGACTCCCAAAACTCCTACAGATAACCGCAGTTTCTTGGGATTAGCTGGCTATTATCGCAGATTCATAGAAAATTTTGCTCGTATCGCTGCCCCACTTACCGCACTGACCAGAAAGAATGTGAAATTTATTTGGAATGAAAAGTGTGAAGCAGCTTTCAATGAGATGAAGCGAAGATTGACATCTGCCCCGGTTCTTACAGTTATTGATGGTAGCGAAGGATTGACAGTCTATACAGATGCTTGCCGTGATGGATTGGGCGCAGTTTTAATGCAGAAAGGAAAAGTGATTGCATATGCTGGTCGTCAGTTAAAGACCCATGAAACAAACTATGCAACTCACGATCTAGAGCTCCTTGCAGTTGTATTTGCTCTTAAGCTATGGAGGCACTATTTATTGGGAACAAAATTCGAGTTATTCACTGACCACAAGTCATTGAGATATATCTTCTCACAAAAGGATTTGAATCAGAGACAAGTCCGATGGCTCGAATTTCTAGCTACATATGATCTTGATATTAATTACACTCCAGGGAAAGCGAATGCCGTAGCCGATGCTTTGAGCAGAAACCAAGCAATGGCATGTTGTAATCTTGTTGAGGGAATGTTATTCCAGCTTTCCGTCTCCCCAGCTCTTATGGATCGTATTATAGCCAAGCAATACGAGGACACTTTGCTTTATCGCATCAAAGAAATAGTTCTCGGTAGAGTTGGAAATGCTGACAATAAATTGGGTTCACATGTGGATAGTAATGGAGTCTTGAGAATTGATAATCGCATATGTGTTCCTAATGTTGATGGTCTTAGACAAGAAGTGCTGAAAGAAAACCACAACTCTTCACTTTCATTTCATCCCGGTGTTACTAAAATGTACCAGAATATGAAGAAGTTATATTGGTGGAGTGGGATGAAGCGCGATATCTCTACCTATGTCAGCAGATGTACAACTTGTCAGCAAGTTAAAGCTGATCATAGAAAGACACCCGGTTTGCTTCAACCATTAGAGGTTCCAGGATGGAAGTGGGAGCAAATTTCTATGGACTTTATTGATGGGCTGCCAAGGACTAGAAAGGGTAATGAAAGCATTTGGGTGATTGTCGATAGATTGACGAAATCCGCCCACTTTATTCCAGTCAAGTCCACTCGTACAGCTTCGAGTTTGGCCGAGATATACATGAGAGAAGTCGTTAAACTCCATGGTGTACCATCTAGTATCGTATGCGATCGAGATCCTCTTTTCACCAGTAAATTCTGGAAAGCATTTCAGGATACTTTGGGAACCAAACTAAATCTGAGCACAGCTTATCATCCTCAGACAGATGGCCAAACTGAGAGGGTGAATCAGATTTTGGAAGACCTTCTCCGAGCTTGTATTATTGACTTTGGTGGATCCTGGGAAGACCATCTTCACTTGGTAGAATTCACTTATAATAATAGTTACCAGGTAAATTATTGAATTTCAAATTTGAATAAGTATATTTGAATTTGAATTAATCATCTGTAATAAAACAGGCAAGCATTGGTATGGCACCGTTCGAAGCCTTATATGGACGGCCATGCAAATCGCCAGCTTGTTGGATCGAGTCTGGAGATAGACTTGTGCTTGGCCCAGAAATGATTATGGAAGCTTCTGAAAAGGTCGAAGAAATCAGAAAGAAAATAAAGACGGCACAGGATAGACAGAAGAGCTACGCTGACAAAAGGAGAAGAGACCTTGAATTCAGCGTAGGAGACAAAGTATTTCTGAAAGTGTCGCCTTTAAAGAATATTGTTCGATTTGGAAGAAAAGGGAAGCTAGCTCCGAGATTTGTTGGTCCGTTTGAGATTACGGAAAGAGTCGGAACATTGGCATATAGAGTTGCATTACCAGAGAAGTTCGCTGGTGTACACAACGTGTTCCATGTCTCTCATCTTCACAAAGTTGTACACGATCCATCTATGACTATTCCTACTACTCAGTTGGAAGAGATAGTTATTGAGCCTAATTGGACTGTCGAGCGAAAGCCACTTCGGATAGTCGATCGTGAGACCAAGCAACTCAGAAGGAAGTCGGTAAATCTCGTCAAAGTCCAATGGAGTGCAGATGAGCGAGATTGCACATGGGAGACTGAGGATAGTATTCGGGATTCAAACCCCGAATTACTAATTTCAGGTATAATTCAAATTTCTTAAAATCTATCTTTATTTTCTGCTTGTTCCATTCCTACTTCACTCGTCTCGTTCCTTTTCGAGGACGAAAAGTTTTGAGTGGGGGAGATTGTAACGACCCTGATTTCCGACCTGATTTAAAATTGTAAAATTCATCGTTTTAATGTAAAATTTTGAAAATTTATAAACGATTTCAATTTGCGTCCAAACTTTATTTATGACATACGTCTAGTTAGATATGAGCATGGAAAAAGTTTCGTCGCAAAATATTACAGTAAACTTCGTTCATGTTTTACTGTATATCAGTCCATATAAAGCTGCGTAAAATTTATCTTCCAAATCCAAATATTTTTACACAGTTATGTTGTAAAAAAATTTCTGATCATGATTATGAAATTCGTTTCGTTAAAAACTGTCATCGCCTACTCCGTTCAAATTGTTTTATAAAACGCGCAATTTTAGCGGCGTAAATGCGAATTTTATAAAACTATCGTATCGCAATAATCTGTATACCGTTGGAATCGCCTCGTCGCACTGATCACAACGGTATATTTATTTGCGCGAATCGGAGAGAAAAAAAACGTCACGTTGTTTTAACTGTTAAACGGACCGGTTAAACACGTTACAGCCAAATCTTCTACCCGTTACTAAAGAAATTGAAAAGAAAATAAAAGGCCAGCTGAATTAATGCGTTTATTGGGGAGGTGAAGTGTGAAGGATTGTGTGGAATAATGAAACGTTTGAAGCTGAATTAATGCATTTATTCACGTACCATTTAAAGCAAACAATGACTTTCATTTTTTCACAATTCCTATTCTCTGTAGCTTCAGGTAACAACATTTCCTCTTCATCTTTATTTCCATTTCTCCACTACTTTCTCTGATTCATCTGCAAAGTAAAATATATAGATGGCCGAAACAAGCTCCACCCTCTCCACTTCCCTCTCCTTCCCCACTTCAGTCCACCTCCTTTCAACCCGTGCCGTTTCTTCCCCATGCGCGCCACCACTCTTCGTGGCCGTGTGTGTGTGCGTGTATGTGGGTATGCGTGTGAATGGAGTGTATTATGATGGGTGCGTGAGTGAAAAAAAAAAGTTGAAACTGTACATATGTGCGTGCATGTGTTTTGGCCCGCATGCATGTTTTGGAGTATGTATATGTGTAGTGAAGATATGGGTGTATGTGCATGCATTTGTGAAGTGGTCTAGTATTTTTTTTAAAAATAATAATAATAATAATAATTTGGAGGTAGTGTTGTAGCTTACTGAAGGGGAAGGGAAGTGGTATATGTTGAGTGTGTGAATGGGTGAGCATGTGTATGTTGTGTGAAGGGTAGGGAGGAAGGTGGATGCGTGAGTATGAAGTGTAGGGAGGAAGGCTGGAACTATAAAAAAAAATTGGAAGTTGAAATGGGTGGATTTTTTTTCTTGCGTGTGAGTTTGTGTTGAAAGAAAAATGGAAATGAAAATGGGTTGGATCTGGAAGCATGAGTGGGATAAGAAGGGAATATGTATATGCATGCATATGCATGCATGAGTATGGGAATGTGTATGCTGCCTATTTCCAGTCTTGCTGAAAAAAAAACAAAGAAAGAAAAAAAAAGGAAACGGAGTTTTCAAATAGTTTTTAAATATTGCAGTATAGTATTACGCCAATATCTATTCTGGTTGCCAAATAGTAACCGACTTTTCTTTTCGTTGTGTGCAGAAGCAACCGACCGATTTCTTGTTGCAGCAGCACCGATCTCTCAGCTTTTGTTCTTTTCTCCGTCATCGGTAAGCGTATTTATATAAATTTATAAATTATATACAAACGTTCATCGTGTTAATATTGTTTTCTTTTGTCGATATTACAGCGTTCGTTGTTCGTGCTATACCGACTCTATTCTTGCTTCTTTCGTGCTTCTTCTTGCTTCGCCGTCGATTTTTTTATCCACGAAAGGTGAATTAATTTTCACGACTATATTCTTATACAAATATGGTTGTTGAATGATTGCTATGCAATGTTGAATTGGATGTTAAATTGTAGTGTTAATTGATAAATAATTTGCAATTTAAAGTGATATAGGATAGTTAACAAAATAAATTGGATTATATATGTCGAACTTGATTTGTTAAACTTGACCACTTTATATGTTAATTTGATTAGATGAACTTGACCCATTTATATGATGAATATTGATTAGTTAATTGACACGTAGGAATTTGATAAATTTCACTTTGAACCTTTGAACGTATATTGTTGTAGTATTGAAATTGAAATTGAACGACAATTGAAAACCGTAATATAATAATCTTTAATCTACATAAAATGATAGTGTAGATTCTAGAAATAATTTTATTAATTTGCATAAATAACAAATGTAAATTAATACGATTATTTCGGGATTATTTAAATAATTGTTGAATTGTTATGTATGGATGCTATTGCTTGTTTATTTACTTTTACACCATCCCAGCTATCACACTGCAAGTTCCCTTTGTATGTTTTGATTGTGAATTGAAATGGAATCGGATTGAAATACCCAAATAACTTTGACTTAGGATAGAAAATTAAATTAAACCGATTGGTCAATGTTTTGATTTAAAATAAAATAAGATTTTATTTGACAAATAATAAGGTTTTGAATTAAATTGGAATTTAAATTTGAATGAACGAAAATGAGAATATTGAATTTGAAACAAATATTAACGTCGTAATCGATAAAAAAACATTGATTTTAAAGTTTAATTATTTAATGATTAAATATAGAATTAATTGATAATTGATTTTGAAATTATTAATAATTAAGTTGAAATGGTAATAAACAATTTGGAACTATTAATAATCAAGTCTTGAAATTTATTAATAATGAAGTTTGAAGTTGTTAATAACGAAGTTTTGAAATTTGATAATTAAGTTTGAAATTATTAATAAATTTAGTTTTGAAATTATTGATAATTTGGTTTTAAAATTAATAATTAAGTTTGGAATTATTAATGAATAAGTTTGAAATGATAATAATTAAGATTTGAAATTATTTGATAATTGAATAAGATTGAATTGTTTAATGATTGAACTAAATTGAATAAGATTGAATTGTTTAATGATTAAACTAAATTGAATAGATTGAATTATGTAATAATTAAATTGAATTGAATATTCTTTATTTTGAGAAATTGAATTTGCGAATAAGTGAAAGTAAGTTGTTTAATTGAGTTTTGAAACTTGTAACGAAGGAAATAAATATATGAAATTGAATTTCCTTAATAAGAAATAGAATGCGCTTTATCGAAACAAATGAAATGGTTGTAATTTTAAGAATTGGATTCGACTATTCAAATTGAATAAATATTTAAGCTTTGATAATGAAGTTGAACTTATGAAAGTAATGTAATGAATTAAAAATTTGAATTGAAATTGTTAAATGATAAATTAATTTAATGAATATCGAATGAAATCGATAATTGGATTTAAATCGATTTGGACGTTAATTGATTTGGAATGAACTTATACATGGAATTAAATGAATATTTGAAATTTTTTAAATTGAAACTTTGAAATTGAATTATAGAAAGAGTTATGAAGCTATAAAACGTAATCTCGAAATTGATTTAGGAAGACTAACGAAATGTTGATTTACGAATTATTATTGAAATTGAAATTGAATTGGTTTTTGAAATATATTAAGCGACCAATCGGCAAAAATTTAATTTCGAAGGTTATTAAAGGAACCGGAATCGGTTAGGGACATACTCACTGTCTAAACCGAAAACCACTTTAATAACTATACGCGGAGTGTGATCCAGAATGAAGTGGTTGGAACGACGTACGTTGATGATTGAAGAAAGTGAACGATAATGGATAGCCTTGACACTTGTGTCAAATTGGAAATGACTAAAATCAGGAGCCGTGCCGGGCCAAATGGGGTTAGCTACCTCAAGCGAACACACTTCTTCGTAAACTACTCATTTACTTTTGTGATTGATTGGTGCGCACCCTTGAATTTGGAGTGTTGTTTTGCGGTGTTGCGATCGTTGCGGCGATGCGTTCTCACCAGTCCGGATCAGGCGAACGGTAGTTTCTCTACCTTGGGTATTGCCTCATGTGCCTTGTCATACTTGTATCCCGTATACGCGACCACTACGAATTTGTTTTGTATTATACCTATGGAGTACTCCCTGATATCCCACTAGTTTACGGTGGAGTTTACAGTGCTGTATAGTCTATGATGCTTATATAAAATGTGTTAAAGGGGATAATGGTAACGCCTTAACACTATTTTGATATTTTACTTTACTATTAGACATTATCTATGTATCGAACACTATTATGTATAAATAGTTTATCGGATCCTAAAAGATGTTTATTCCATTCATCTTTGAGTTATTGTTATTTGAATTTTGAACCATATTATCTGTATAAGAATATATGTCCTGATTCGAGTGTTTGTTTGTGCATATGCTCGGATCAGATTGAGGATTGCTGTTGCTGTTTATTTGGAGCTGAAGACCGAAGACTGTCATTATCTTATCTTATCAGTATTGCTCTTGCTATTTAGACTATTGGACACCTATGTGTTTCTATTTTATTTTATCTGAGACATTGTTGTATTTCTGGGTAGCTTCATGAATTACTCTTATAACTATGTTGTATTTCCGCTGCACTATTCTGTGATGTTATATTTCTGTGATTCTGTGATGATTCTCATTTATATATATCTATACTCCATTAATGATTCGTGTTTTGTACTATTTAAGTTGACATGTGTGGATTATTGTCAATTTAAATGGTCCAAATATACGGGATGTTACACATGCTTTGGGTCAACAGATGACCAAAGCAATGATCACAAAGATAAATGATCAAACAAATGATCATATCACAAATGACCAACCAATGATCATCACACAGTAGCACTCAGCATGTCACATTACCAGATTGGGAATATATCGCTGATAACCTTCAACTACATAACCTCTAAGCTCGTACGTCTCAGAGAAGGGTATTAAGCTAAGAGAATAAATTCTCCGCCACCAACAGAAATGTATTTGAAAAGAAATCTGCTTTATATCTCAAAATGTAATGTCAGCCACGTAACCATACAAGTCTGTTCCGGGTTCGAACAGAACCGAAGGCACTTCCAAAGAAGCCCTTGCAATCCGGGTATCCACAATCCCAATAAAATTTCCCATCACAAAGGAAATATCCATACCGTAGCTAACGATGCAGAGACAATCGATAGGTCATCCTATCGTTTTCACAAATACCCGGTCTTCAACACCGGTCTTCAAATGCTATCCATAACGACGTATCACATATTCAGAATGGGATATACGACACAAAGGTCCTCTCCCGGCTAAACCGAATAGCGAGCGCTTATTTTAAAAATAAGTGTAGCATTCAATTTCAAACAATCACAACAAATACCATCCAAGGGTAAATACTGATAGTCGGTTATTTAACTATCAATAAAGATGCGCTACATCATCAGATTCCAAATAATTTTCCAAAATTATTTAATTCCCAAAAATATCTTTATAAGATATATAATTTTCCACACTTCAAAAATAAACAACGTTTATTTTGAAACCAATTTTCCCTTTCCATTTATAAATTACATAGTGAATTTATATTTCAAATTTATCTATTGATCTACAATTTTCAATAGATTTCAATTATTCAATTCCAATTTATCTTCAAAAGGATAATTCTTTAAAACGTTCCATTTCATATTGGAAAAACAATTCCATACTTATATTTAAAAATAAGTATTTTCACAAATTCATTTATTTTCAAAAATTTGAAAATATTCAATATACTTAACCCATAGTTAAGTATATATTTCATTTGTTAAGAAAATCATTCTTTAATTCACATTTAATTGGGTCAAAACGAATGTTGCGTAAAACATCGTTACAACGACCCAAAAACACTAGTATAGGGATTCAAAATTAAATTAGATATATAAATCCCAATACTATACAAAACATTTTCTTTCGGGAATCATTTACTATAATAACAGTGTTATAGTCCATCATTTCCTTATTTTCTCGAAAACGTCTATTTCAACAATGAATGTTGAAATCTACGACTTCCTTTCCTTCTATTTCTCGAAAACGTCTATTTCAACAATGAATGTTGAAATCTATGTTTTTGATACTTGATGCATTTTAAAACATCTTTAAATCGTTTTAAATTCTATTTAAAACATCCTTTTCCCAAAAGATATCCATTTTATTTAACGATATATTCACTGTTCAAAATTGTGAATATAGCTCCTTTAATAAATTTTAATATTAAATTTATAAAATTAAATTTGATTTCAAATTTATAAACAATGTTTATAAATTCCGACCCTATTTATAACTTTGATTTATAAATTTCCTTTATCAATCCAATTCAATTTATAAAATTCAATTTTATACCAAAAGTCCATATTATAAGTTAAGTACTTATAATTCATTCATTCATCTACCAAATCGTTCTTTTTAAGCTTCACAAATTCCGAATCTTATTGCTTATAGGATTCTTTTATATTCCATGACAATTTCAACTTATAAAAAAAATTCCTTTATTTACAATTTCTATAAATATCTCATTTAAATGCCCAAAATCCATTTTATAAGTTAATGACTCATGAATCTTTTATTTTCAATATCTATTCATTTTATCACTTTCACAATTTTATAAATCTATAATTTTCAATGATCCATTTCATACTTCATTTTAACACATAATAAACTCGTTTATACTTCCAATATTTTTATTTATAAATATCAATTCATAAAATCTTTCATATTCATCCTTTATAATAATTCAGAAATCCAATTTAAATTATTATATAAATCTATTTATTTTTTTTAAAACTACCTTTGGTTATATTTCACAAAAATCTTAAATTCTATAACTTTAAAAATTAAAATTTTAATTTAATTAAAAATGAATCAACTCAAAATTTCAATAAAAACATATACTTTGGAAAAATCAATTTTGAATCCTTTATAATTCAAAATTGTTAAAAATACTTTTTAAAAATGGATCCGATGATGCAACAGCATCCAATAGTCAATCATGGCACAAATATCATATATCAATATGATAATCAATAATCACACAATATCTATAATCATATAAATATTTGTGAGGAATCCAGTTGGATCCCTCCAACCTGTTTCCCTGCATCCACAGATGTTAGCACAATACCAATTCCACTTCGAGGTGGAATATCGCGGTATATGGGATTTTATAAAATATTATCCGCTTACTAACGGCGCAATAGGGTCTCATCCGCTATATAAGGCGGGAAATCAATCAACTGCAATATATACATATGCCAATATATATATATTGCTATATATAGATATATTCTACGATATCTAATATCACAATCAAGCAATCAATCAATCAATCAACAAATTTTAAATATAACTATTTAAAATTTAAATAACCCTTTTGAGTGAGAAGTTCTCACCTTAGCTTTTATTTTGCAGTCCATTTCCCATCCAGTTTGTTTCCTTTGTAGTTTTGACCTTATATAAACATTATATAAATTTATTAATATTCGATTTAAATTGAACAATTAAATTTTCATTTAAAAATTTTAAATTAACAATTGATTTTGTTTTAAGCCAATTCCTCTTTTAATAAATTTATTTAACTAATTATTGCTTTTGAATCAATATCTTTAAATCAATTTCTTTTAAATAAATTTGTTTAACTAAAATTTAAACTTTGAAACTAAATTTTCTTTAATCATTCCTAAAAATAAATTAAACAGGTAAGTCAAATAAATTTATCTTCCTTTTGAAAATATATATATAAAAACTGTCTTTATAAAAATCTGCTGCATATATTATTTTTCTATATTTTAAACATAAATGTACGTTTCCTGTAAATAACATAAATAAAAAAATTTATTACTGTAAACTTTTCTGCAGATATTTTTTTTTTCATCTACAGCATAAATTAAATTAAAACGAACAAGAAACAAAATTTTTACCTAACTGCTGAAACCCCGACCACGCGACCCAAGACCCCAATCGATCGCACGCCCTAGCTATCGCGAATTCCCCTACCTGCGTGATGCTCCACCTAGCCCACGGCCATTGATGAGTCGCCGCCACCGAAACCCCATCTGACATGCGCGCGAAGCCCTTGCCGTCACCCTCATGCCGTCGCAATTCGCGACCTGCCAGAAGCCCTAGGCTTCACACTCCTTCGCGTCGACCACTACCTTGCTCGCGATGATCCACCAACCCCTGTCGACTTCCCCAGTCGCGAGTCGATCGCACTCAGATGAACGCCCTCCCTTCTCTCGCGTTCGTAGCCACCCATCACGATTTCCATTTTTTTTATTAGAACGAGAGGCTTCGGCCATTTTCATTCGAATAGGTTTAAACAAGAAAAGGGAAATTGAATGGGAGAGTTGTCTTCTGAGAAACAAGGAAAAAGAAGAAGCCGTCCCCCTTAAAAAATTCGAACGCCATGTCCTTTTTATTATTATTTTTCGCCTGCAATTACTTCAAATCAGAAAAAGGAAGTAGGGTGGCTGATAGGAAGACTTGATTTTAATTTATTCTATTATTATTATTATTTTCTTTTATTCAAGTGAATTTCGATAGGTACGCCAGCGCGTTTGCTCACTGTGTGCTCACACAGCAACTCCAAACACTACCAAATTTGAAATCCGATAATAATTCAATATTGCGGACCCAATGGAACTCGTTTCGTCGAAATCCGAGACTGTATGAAAAATGACTATTTTTAAATATCGATTTAAATGATATAAATCCAAAACTGAACAATTCACTATTAATTTCAAATCTGAAGCTTCTATTATCTTCAGTATTATCAATATAAATTTTACAAGCCTTTGAAATATTTTAAATCAGCTTAAAATTGAAGATTCAAATTTTATTCACTTTCAATAGATTAAATTTTATAATTTAATCGTCAAATTCATTCTGATAATTTGAAATTTTATTCGAACCATCATACAAATATTTAAAATAAATTAAATATTCTCAATTTAGATTGTTCAAAATTCTGGGTCGTTACATCTGGGATTTAGAATGGGCTGGTATGGGAATGTTCCTCGTTCGCGTTCATTTACAAACATGGCTAATTGACTCATTTGCATTTTGATTTTTGCAATTGATTGGTTTGTATTTTGCATATATAAGGTCAATAAATTTTGCAAATTGTTGTTTGATTGAAGATTGGAGTAGTTTCTTTAGCCAACGTTTCAAGAGTTTTCTTAAGTGAACTTAAACGTTTATCGCCTTGGGGAGGATGAGCAGAATTTGGATGAAAATTTGATTGTTGCGGTTGATTATGAGAGGGACCTGCAAAGTTTGGTTGAAAATTGTTGGGCTGAAAGGGAGGATTTGAAGCGTTATTTGGGAATGCTTGAAAATCGGGAAAATCATATTCGTGTTGGGATTGTTTTGCTTCCACGCAAAATTCGGATGATTTCTCCAACCAGGGTTGTACGTTGGAGAAAACGAAATATTTTTGGCTCTACTGAAAGCATTGATTTGTTCAACAAAATTGGGAACTGATCGGCTATATAATTAGGATCATTGCATTTATAACACATTGGTTGGGAAGCTTGGTTCAATTGATTCGATGAGAAAACGTTATCGATTTTTTTAATCATTGCGTCGATCTTAGCTTCCAAAGAAAAAGATGATCCTATCGGGTGTGCATTCGATCGTGAGTAAATTGATTTTTCGTTCGAACGTTCCTATTAGGATGATTTTTTGGCGACGCTTTCAAGAAATTGCCAAGCTTCATCGTGATGTTGGGCAAGAAAATTGTGTTGGCACATAGATTCGAGCATGGTTCGTGAGCTGTTTTCGAGTCCATCATATAAGATTCGGCAAATCGTCCATTTTTCAAACTTATGGTGTGGACATTTTATCAAAAGCTCTTTAAATCTTTCAAAATATTTTCCGAATGGTTCTCCCTTGAATTGATGAAAATTTACAATTTCATTTTGGATTCTACTTGTTTTTTCCAATGGATAGAAATTTTTTAAGAAAGATTTTATGAATTCTTCCCAAATTTTAATCGAGTTCGATGGTAAGATATACAACCATTTTTCAGCGTAATTCAAAAGAGCGAATGGGATTAATCAAAGTTTGACTCCGTCATCAGAAAGTTGTTGGAGTTTAATGGTTACGCAAACTTGTTCGAATTCAGTCAAGAAAATGTATGGGTCATCGTGCTCGAAATTGCCAAATTTTGGAAGCGTGGCAATATGGTTCGAGTGAATTTCGAAATGGTTACCTGTAGGGGCGGGTGATGTGATGCAAAATGGAATAGAAACTATATCGGGAAAGATTCTATGCATAAGAGTTCGAGGGGTGTTCTCATTCGCTATTTTGGGAGAATCGTTTGTTCGAGTTAAACGGTTAGCTGTTGAGTTGCGAGTCTAACAATTTGTTGTTGTGTCACGAGTCCAATTACTCATGCATAAGTGGAAGTCAAGAAGAGAAAAAAGTTCGATTCGAGTTTAGAGAATGAAAGAAGATTTGAAGTGAAATTTTTTTTTTGTTTTTGTTTTTTTTCTTTTAAGGAAGAAAACTCTTTATCAAGTAAAATTTATTCTCAAAAGAGAAGTTTAATTTTGTTTTTTTCTTTTTCTTTTCAAATTTTATATGCTTTTGAAATTTTTTTTTTGAATTTTCAAATTTACAAATATTTATCAAAGGGAATTTTGTTTTTTTAGAAAATGGAAATTTGATTTTTTTTCTTACTTTGAAAATATTTTATATTTTTTTTTGAATTTGATTGAAAATTTTCAAAGGAAAGTAAAAGGGATTTTTTTTATTTTTGGTTAAAAACTAAGTAAAGTAAAATTTACAATATTTTGGATTTTTAATTTTTTTTAATATGCATGTACTAATGCAACTAAATGAATGCAAATGACTTAATTACAATTTTCAGTCCTTAGTAGCTCCTAACTCAAAATTGTATAATCACACTTTGTGTTAAATCAACAAAAATATTTCTTAGCCAGGTAACGGATAGGGGTTATCGGTGCACCACGAATCACCATAGCAATGCAACCGAAAGTTATAATTATCTTCAGACGAACAACCACTATAATTTTTACGAGTCGCCGTAATATTTATAAATGGTTATTACTATGCCGTAGCCTAGACACCAAGAAATAAAATTGTTTAAAGAAAGCAATTGTGAAGATACAATTAAGCCCTAGATGAGCTCGTGACATCCTTAACTCGAATGTCTAACCTTTATTATTAGTCAAATTCTTTGATGAAATGCGTTTGTGGGCTAAGAAATGGTAATAAAATCCCTCACCTTATGTAAATTGGGGTATTGCCATTAGAAAAAAAAGATGAGATGAATGCAAAGCAGAAATTAAACGTGAATTTACAATGCAACTAAAATGGAGTTGGTGTTTTGGATTTTGAATTTTTTTATATAAATGTAAGTGCAAGCAACCAACAATGCAATTCAAATAAAAACAAGTGAAAAAGCATGATACCAGAGTGTGCAGATTATTAGCAAATTATTTTTAAGCGGCGATTTTTTTAAGCAAGCAGACAAGCAATTATTTTTAGCAAGCACTTCTTTCTTTTGCGAATTGTTGCTTTGGCAATTTGCAAGTAAAAAAAAGATATATATATGTGTGTGTGTGTGTGTGTGTGTGTGTGTGTGTGTGTCCACGAAGTAACCATTAGCCACTAATTAATCCATCGTTAAATGTGTATGAAGCTTTAACCTCCACTTAAGTGTCCATTAGCTTCTAATTGTAGATTTAGGCAAATGGGTTGGATCCTCCATGATCTTGGGCTTGAATTATTTCCTTCTTCGTTCCTTTATATTCTGTTTGCGCAAAAAATGGGCAAACACCTCAAAGTCGTACGATTTAGTTGATTATATGTTGTTCTTAGTGATTTGGGTGATTTATGCAAATATATAAAAAGCAGGGACTAAACTATAAAAGACGCACAGATTTATAGTGGTTCGGCCAGAACGTGCCTACGTCCACTTTATATGTTATTCTCCTTTTTCTCTTCAGATTACAAGTACAAAGCTTTGTATACAAGTATAAGAATGTTGTTTGAAAGTTCTATCCGTGCTTGAGCTCTCAAACTTGTCTGCCATTGTTGTACCCCTGCCCCTCTATTTATAGAGTGAGGCTGGGGGTAGGGGTTCTGGATGTATATAGCTGCTGGTGGGCCTGGGCTGATGCAATCTGGCCTGGCAAAGTTGGTTCGGCAGTGCTTTGGTCCGGTGTGGGTTTGGACCGGTGGAGCTTGGTCCGGTGGAGGTGATTCGGTGGAGCTCGTTCGGTAGTACATGGAAGTGTGGTTGGTTCGGCTAGGAAGGGAAGTGGAGTTGGTTCGGTGATGAGTTGGTAATGCCGAATGCTTCTATATTTGGGAGTGCCGAATGAGCTCTTGTATTGGGAACGCCGGATGAACCAAGGCATCTTGAATGCCGAATGAGACTTCGCTCTACATTGCCGAATGAAACTTTAAACCTTTGATACTGAATGGACTTTTATACTTGAGTCATGAGTGAAACCCCAAACTTATATACGCTTGCTGGCTGCTTCTTCTTGGTTCGGTCGTGGTGGAAACACACCCAACACTGATATTCCAGTTTTGACCAAAAATGGGATAACACTTTGCCCCCTAAAACATGCCTTGCGGTAGGAAGGCGTGTTTTGTAATGCCATGAGCTGGATGTTCGTATCCTGTTGATGTCCTTGCGGTAGAAATGCGTGTTTTGTAATGCCATGAGCTGGATGTTCATATCCTATTGATGTCCTGCAAAGGAATTTATAGTTTTATGTGATCTCCAATGACGACCGTTTGGGATCGAGATATTTGAGATGAAGTGCGACCGTTCATGGTCAAGCGCCTAACTTCAAATGACGATCGTTCGAGATCAAGCCATTCGAGGTGAAGTGCGACCGTGCGCGGTCAAGTGGTGGACCTCAAATGACGACCGTTCGTGATCGAGTCATTTGAGGTGAGGTGAGTTGTGCCGTTCGGGGCGAGTTGTGACCGTTCGAGGTCGGATGCCGTTCGAGGCGAGTTGTGACCGTTCGAGGTCGGGTGCCGTTCGAGGCGAGCTGTGACCGTTCGAGGTCGGGTGCCGTTCGAGGAGAGTTTGCGACTGTTCATAGTCGGGTGTCGTTCGAGGCGAGTTTGCGACTGTTCGTAGTCGGGTGCCGCTCGAGGCGAGCTTGCGACTGTTCGTAGTCGGGTGCCGTTCGAGGCGAATTTGCGACTGTTCGTAGTCGGGTGCCGTTCGAGGCGAGTTGTGATCGTTCGAGGTCGGGTGCCGTTCAAGGCGAGTTGTGACCGTTCGAGGTCGGGTGCCGTTCGAGGCGAATTGTGTGTGCCCGGGGGGGACTTAATATTATCAGTGTCGGAGTTATTGTTTGGGGGAGTCTCCGAATCAAAGACTTCGGCAGTTCGCTGCCATGCAAGAGGTGCTCGTGGACCGTTCGCGATCCAACGGGCATACAAGTAAATTTTTCCATAGAATTGTAAATGTTAAAGAAATAACCATATGAACCTTACGGCAGAAATGTCCAAACAGGAAGAATTTAAATGTTCAAATCAAAATCAAAGCAAAAGGCAGAATGAAGATGTCAAAGCGCAAACTCTTACTATAACGCGGTTGGTAGTCATTCAGAGCATGCCTATGGATCGTACGCGATCGCTCACATGTGTAAATGATTTAACCGCGTTAGTGAGAGGTTTACAACTTGTTCATCGTTATTTTAATCAAGCAATCAATGGATAATCAAACGGTGCCCCGATCCAGGGTCACCTCTAGCCGATGTAGACGGTGGTCGCTCTGGCTCCACTACTGGAGTTCGCCTCCTCACATACTGAAGGAGCATACCGTTCCTGATATGCCCTTCCACCTCGTCCTTCAAATGTCTACAATCATTAGTGTTATGACCATTTAATTCATGGAATTCACAAAACTTATCTGATTTTCTTTTGTCAGAAGTTGGATCCCTTCGCATTGGTCTACGATACGGAACCTGCTCCTTGGTATCCTGGTAAATTCGTTCCAGACTCTCACTCAGCTCAGTGTAAGTGGTGAATCGCGGCTCCCTCCGTTGCCGCTTTGACCTGTCCCCGTCATTCTCAGTCTTTCTTTTACCTCTACTAGTTTCCGCGCCTTTCTCAGGGGGATTTCCTCCTTTGATCGCATAAATACCAATTCCTTCTTCTTCTCTTTCGGCGTTCGCATCCTCCAATCGCAGAAACTTTTCCGCCTCATGATAGAATTCTCCTAGATCCACGGGTGGATCCTTAGTTAATGAATTTTTGAACTCTATTCCGTCAGCTATCCCGGACACAGCCGCTATCATAACCATGGATGGATCTGGTCGATCCACCGAAGCTGCCGCCGCATTGAATCGCGTTAGGTAACTCCTCAAAGTCTCTCCAGTTTTCTGCTTTAGGGTTGCCAAGGTCATCACATTCTTGGGTCTTGTAATGTGGACCCTGAATTGCCTCATAAATCTCTCAATCAAATCATTCCACGTTCCGATGGATCCATTCTCCAATTGTCTAAACCACAATGCTGCGATATCCGCCAAGTACAATGGAAAGCACCAGGCCATAACCTCCTCTGATGCCCCCAGCACTTCCATATGCCTCATATACTTCGTTAGATGAACCGTGGGGTCCGTTCTCCCGTCATACATGTCCAGCGATGGTAACTTGAAATCCGGTGGGTTCCTAGCTTGTCTGATTGCTGGAGAAAAAGGACTCCTATTAACATCCTCCAAATCTTTGTTTACCAAACCGCCTCTCATAGCTTTTCTAACCATCTCTGCCAACCTGTCATTGTCTCCGAGATGCAATCTTTGTTCATTACTTTCGACCTGCCCCCCGAGTCCACGACTGGGATCTGCCCCCTTGACTGAGCGTTCGCTCCTCTGCTGCTCCCAGGTTGTGCAGATGCTTCTCTTTCTCTCTCCGAAATTGGATCTATGTTCTCCATGGGTGTGCCTCCTAATCCAGATGCTATGCCAGATGGTCCTGCTCCGTTCTGAAATCCAGTTGCTCCTTGGTTTTGCGCTCCAAGTTGCCCAATTTGTTGAAGCAAGTTCTGGATCATCTCTTCTTGTCTTCTCATCATGGCCTCCATCTCATCCCTGGTGATGAAGACTGAAGCTTGGCTAGCTCCTGAGGAAGCCTCTTGACTCCCTTCCTGTTGATTTTGCTCTGGCCTTGGCCTTCTGCTTGATTGTCTCGCCATGACTCTTCCAATCTGAATCTCTAAACTTTCAAATTCAACTTCCAAGCGGTAGGTCCTTGAGTTCAATTCTCAGTGAAAGCACCAAAAATGTTTGCGCAAAAAATGGGCAAACACCTCAAAGTCGTACGATTTAGTTGATTATATGTTGTTCTTAGTGATTTAGGTGATTTATGCAAATATATAAAAAGCAGGGACTAAACTGTAAAAGACACACAAATTTATAGTGGTTCGGCCAGAACGTGCCTACGTCCACTTTATAGGTTATTCTCCTTTTTCTCTTCAGATTACAAGTACAAAGCTTTGTATACAAGAATAAGAATGTTGTTTGAAAGTTCTATCCGTGCTTGAGCTCTCAAACTTGTCTGCCATTGTTGTACCCCCGCCCCTCTATTTATAGAGTGAGGCTGGGGGTAGGGGTTCTGGATGTATATAACTGTTGGTGGGCCTGGGCTGATGCAATCTGGCCTGGCAAAGTTGGTTCGGCAGTGCTTTGGTCCGGTGTGGGTTTGGACCGGTGGAGCTTGGTCCGGTGGAGGTGATTCGGTGGAGCTCGTTCGGTAGTACATGGAAGTGTGGTTGGTTTGGCTAGGAAGGGAAGTGGAGTTGGTTCGGTGATGAGTTGGGAATGCCGAATGCTTCTATATTTGGGAGTGCCGAATGAGCTCTTGTATTGGGAACGCCGGATGAACCAAGGCATCTTGAATGCCGAATGAGACTTCGCTCTACGTTGCCAAATGAAACTTTAAACCTTTGATACCGAATGGACTTTTATACTTGAGTCATGAGTGAAACCCCAGACTTATATACGCTTATTGGCTGCTTCTTCTTGGTTCGGTCGTGGTGGAAACGCACCCAACACTGATATTCCAGTTTTGACCAAAAATGGGATAACATATTCATTTGTGCATGCATATATATTCATGAATCCATATTCATATGCATCAAAATTTCCTATAAAAATCATAAAAAATATTCAAGTAAAAATTCTTAAATTGTCACATACACAAAAATGACAATTTTACCCCTAAATGAAGATGAATATATGATATTTGAAAACAATTGAATTTTGGTTTTAAATATGTTAAAATGCCCAAATATGATATTTACTTAAATAAAAAAGATAAAATATGGATGTTTATATATACACATTTACGTGCACATCAGCCATGCCTGCACAATATGGGCAACGGATAGGAAAATACAAACACCACTGTTACAACAATAAGAAGAAGTGCTAATTGCAGACTTTGCACTTGTACAAAAACAATCAAAAAAGCAAAAGAAAAATCATCACCTCTTAGCATCGCTACCTCTGTCGCCTTTTCCGCTTCTGAATGGCAACTTCTCAGGTTTCTCCCCTCCCGGGGCGATCTTGCCCTCTAAAACATAGCCACTGGTTGACCCTCCTTTGCCATTGTGCTTGCGGGATCTGTGAGAACTCTTTGACGGCCATTTTTGTTCTTTAACCTTCTCATTCTTCATCGATATCATCTGCTACTCGGTTATCAACTGCTCGGCCTTTGCTTTGTCTGGTTGGCTAGCTTAATCCACCTGCTCCTACGTATCAGTAGTTGCCAAGCCTTCCTCTTGAGATACAGAGGGTTGATCCAAACCATGCAGCGCTGCAATTTACTTGGAGTGCGAACCGAGCTGCAAGCTAAATGCGGAGACGACGGTTGATGCAGTTAGAATGACAGTAGATCCAGCATCATGACCAGGAGGTATCTTTACAGGAAGAGAGTGTTGATTTATAAATAAAGGGCAGTTATCTCGGCAATTTCATCAGGCGTAAATTGGAAGTCTTCAAGCATAATATAGATAAGAAAATTACCTATTGTGGGGGCCGTAGCATAGACACCAAGAAATAAATTTTTTCAAAGAAAATAATTGTGAAGATACAATTAAGCCCTAGATCAGCTTGTGACACTCTTAACTCAAATGTCTAACCTTTATTATTCGTCAAATTCTATGATGAAATGTGTTTTTGGGCTAAATAAAGGGCGATGAAATTCCTCACCTTATGTAAATTGGGGTACTGTCATTAGAAAAGAAAATAAGACGAGATGAATGCAAAACAGAAATTAAATGCGAATTCACAATGCAAATAAAATAAATTTTGTGTTTTGGATTTTTTTTATATAAATGCAAATGCAAGCAACCAACAATGCAATTCAAATAAAAACAAGTGAAGAGGCACAATACCAGAACATGTAGATTATTAGCAATTTATTTTTAAGCGGCGATATTTTTTAAGCAAGCAGACAGACAATTATTTTTGACAAGCACTTCTTTCTTTTACGAATTTTCGCTCTGGCAATTTGCAAGTAAAACAAATATATGTATGTATATACTGGTTTTTTTCCATAAAGATTAGAATGGAACTTAAAACTATTGAAAACATAACAAAACAAAACAGCTTTAGAAACTAAAAACAAATTGATCAAACACTCGTTTTTTTGAGAAGACTAAAACAATTTTAACAAATAAAATTAAAACAAAACAAAAGAGAATAAAAAATTTAGGCTCACAATCCAAACCCGGCCCACTAAGTTAACACGTTTTTTATATTAAAAAACCGTAAACCACATCGTCCTCTTTCATTTGATTGAAAACACTTTTCAACTCCAGAATCAAAACTAAAAGCCAAGTCGATTTAAACTTGTTCAATTTGAAGGCGGTTGCTGTGGGCTACTGCAGAGGTTGTGATGAGGGATGTGTTCGTGTGTCGCGTGGAGTCGTGGCGATTTCGGGTGAAGTTGCATCTTTTTGATTCTCGAAGCAGGGTTGTGTTGGTGGCCATTTCAGGTTCAACTTGTATCGTGGTCGTGGGGTTGATAACTTTGGGTTTGAGATTGCGGATTTCGGCGAAGGAAGGATGAAGTTTGGGTTGTTCGATTGAGTAATTACCATGGGTCGCGGCGGATTCATGAGTTACAGGCGAGTTTGGTTGGCTGCTTATTCGATCGCAATTGGAGTTGAAGTTTGATGATGCACAGTGGGTTGGAACTGTGAAGTGATGATTCGGTAAAGGAAGTGGAAGTCGCGGTCGAGGCTGTGAGGGTTAATGTGGCAGAGACGAAATTTTGCGATACGTGTTGTTGAAGGAATGGTATGAAGAATGGTGGTCCTGTCGGAAGGGGAGGTGCAGTTAATAGAAAGCTGTAAGTGGTTTGTGGCAGAGGGTTTCAAAGTGGTCACGAATTGGATTGTAGGCGGTGGTGGGTTTGGGCAGAGAGAAGGGTGGGTGATTGGGAAGGTTAAGTTTTAGGGAATGGTTCGACGAAGTTGTGAATTGAAGTGTGAACTTTGGCATTAAGTTTGTGGAGAATTAAATGGTGGTTGAATGGCAGCAGTTGTGAGTCTGTTGTATCCGTGCACAGTTTGTGATATGGTGTGATGTTTGTGTGCTGATGGTGTCAGGCTAGGTTGTTGTAGCAATGCAATGGCAGTGGGTTGTATGTTTGTATGTAAGTTGTGGTGATTGTGGTCTGAAAGAAGTAGGCAAAGGAATGTTACAAAGGATGGTGGAGTCTTGACAGTTAGGAAGGGGATGAAGTATTGCAGCAGTGGGTCTGGTTAGGCAATGGGATGGTGATGTATTGGCAGAGGAGGATGAAGCGATGATAGATTATGTAAATGGTATATGTACAGATGTAGTTGCTTGGGATGGTCAAGGTAGAGGATATTTGGTGGTAGTTGATGTTGTAGACTGTGGGGGAATGAAGTTTGAAAATGCTATGTATGCAGGCAGGAGTTTTGATGATTTTGTATTGTTGCAGAAGGTTGCAAGTTTGGGAAGAGGCAAGTAGCAATGTAGAAGTTATTGAACTGTGTGAAATGGGATGTTTGACAGTAGCAAGAGCAGCGGATGATGTCTGCACTGTGAGGTGGTCGAGATGCTCGAAGCAACATGGATGGAGATTTAGTTGCACTGTTACTGTGGCAGACAGTGCATATAAATGTGCACGGTCATTTTTTTTTAGAACTTTGTAAAATGTAAATTGAAGCTTAAAAATTGTAAATGGAATGGAAATGGAATGCAATAAAAAAAATTCTTTTTCAATTGAAGTTGTGTATTTTTTTTTAAAAATAATATGAAATGCAAATAAACAAAATAACTAGAAAACAACACTAAACACACAAAAAAATGTCAACACAAAAATACGAATTTTTTTTCTTGCAAACAAACACACAAAATAAAATTATACAAAAAAACGAACAACAATAATTCAAAAAATAGAAAATTAAAACTACTCCGACAACGGTGCCAAAAACCTATTTAACGGCAAATTTTCCATTGATTAGAAAAATGCCGATAAATTTTGAAATAAAACAACCGCAAGCACAAGACGTACAATTTTAGTACGTATCGAGTACGGGTCGATCCGCACGGAATTTTTAAGATTTTAAAATTTTCAATTCAATCAAATTAGACCAAAGTGAGAGGAAATTGTTAACTACAAAAAGAAGTTAAAGGTAGAACTGAAATGTGATTTAAAAACTATTAGACTGAAGAATAATTTAGAGGCAAATCTACTCTCATATTTTTTTGTAAATCAACAAACAAGTAATTTATGATCTCTTGCATTGATATTTACTGAAATAATTGCTTTATTTATTAAAGTATGCTTTATTTATGTTATTAATTAACATAACTCAAATTATAATACAACAAGTAAACCACTTATCAATTCTCATAAAAATGAATCCAAAATAAATTAAAGCTATTTTAAGTAAAATCCGTTTACTATTGTAACTAGTAATAGATCATCAAATTTCATTTTTACTTTCATTTGAAAATCAAAAATTAATTAGCAAATGACCATGTAAATTGTGTTTATGTTGAATAAGAATAACTCATTTGCATAAGCAATATAAGCTATCAAACTCACTTATATAAACATACATCAAAATTCACTTTCATGAAGCACAAGCTAAAGGGATTATAAGTCATAAAAATATTGAAATTACATAATATTTGAGTGCTTCATTCCCCTTAAATTGGAGGGGTTTAGCTGCTCATTTGCGTTATCAAATCAACACATGTAAGTTTCAACATTAAAATGCAAAGAAATGAGAACTAAGCAAAGGAAGAAAGAGGGATTAACTACTAATTATTTGCATAAAAATTAAAGCTACACTACTTGCATGAATGTAAATCTAAGCTACGAACATAAAAAGAAAGAGAGCATAAAAATAAACATTAACAATAAAAAAAGAAAAGCATGTAGAAAAGAGAGGAGAAAGAGGCTTGGAAGTCATTTTTATTTCACTTTTATTTTTTTTTAAAACCTACTAATTTCCTAAGCAAATATATGAGAGTGGAAGATATTTACATGTAGATAAGAGGACTATTTATACATACATAAAACCCTGATTCTATTTTTAGGGAGTTTCCCAAAATACCCTTTAGGAAATGTGACCACCAAGTAACCATTAGCCACTAATTAATCCTTGTTAAATGTGTATGAAGCTTTAATATCCATTTAAGTGTTCGTTAGCTTCTAATTGTAGATTTAGGCAAGTGAGTACGGTCCTCAATGATCTTGGGCTTGAATTATTTCCTTCTTCTTTCCTTTGTACTCATTTGTGCATGCATATATCTTCATGAATCCCCTCTTCCATATGCATCAAAATTTTCTATAGAAATCATAAAAAATGCCCAAGTAAAAATTCGTAAATTGTCACATGCACAAAAAAGACCATTTTCCCCCTAGATGAAGATGAATCGATGATGATTTGAAACAATTGAATTTGGTTTTAAACATGTTAAAATGCCCAAATATGATATTTATTTAAATAAAAAAGATAAAATATGGATGTATATATATACATTTACGTGCACATTAGTCGTGCCTGCACAATATCAGCAAAGAATAGGAAAATACAAACCCCACTGTTACAACAATAAGAAGAAGGGTTAGTTGCATACTTTTCACTTGTACCAAAAGCGATCAAAAAAGAAAAAAAAATCATCACTTCTTGGCATCGTTACTCCTGTCGCCTTTTCCACTTCTGATTATCAGCTTCTCAGGTTTCTCCCCTCCCGGGGCAATTTCGCTCTCTGAAAACATAGCCACTAGCTAACCCTCCTTTTCCATTGCGCTTGCGGGATCTGTGAGAACTCTCTAACGGCCATTTTTTTCCTTTAACCTTCTCATTCTTCATCAATATCATCTGCTACTCGGTTATCAACTGCTTAGCCTCTGCTTGGCTAGCTTGATCTACCTGCTCCTATGTATCAGTAGCTACCAAGCCTTTCTCTTGAGATACAGAGGGGTCATCCAAACCATGCAGCGCTGCAATTAACTTGGAGTGCGAACCGGGCTGCGAGCTTGATGCGAAGATGACGGTTGATGCAGTTAGAATGGCAGCAGATCCAACATCATGACAAGGAGGTAACTTTGCAGGAAGAGAGGGTTGATTTATAAATAAAGGGCGGTTATCTTGGCAATTTCATCAAGCGTAAATTGAAGGTCTTCAAGCATATGAGAGATAAGAAAATTACCTGTTATGGGGTCTTTCATGCACCATAGCTTCAAAGCCTTCGCCACAACGCTCCTTTGATGGCTGCATAATTATGGGAGAAGTAGAAATGATCCCCTCATCAGTGTGAAGATGTGAAGATGGTTCACCAAGGCCTGAAGGAAAATACCCGGTTGCAGCCTTAGCGATGGTTGCGACATTAATAGCTTTCCGTTCCCTCTCCCATCTCAAGATTTTCTGGTACTCTACTAAAGCTTAGTGGAATTCTTCATTCAGATATGCCTGAACCAACTCTTCTTCGGTATAACCACCACCCATATGTTAAAATAGGGTCAGAATCTCTTCCAAGACTATGGCAAGTGTACGAGGAAAAAACAGAACCATGTAGCTGAGACTCTCTTGATGCTGCATAAAGTTGACATAAAAGCCCAGAATAGTAGCATCCAATCTTTCCATCTTCTTTGTGAAGGTATAATGGAGTTTTGAAAAGCTAGCATCCATGCTGGCCTTCTCCACCACTAGCTTCTTTTTCTCAACGTCCAAAGTCGAAACTTGTTCGCGAAGAGAGATAATTTCTTAAGCCTATTCGGCGATGGTTTTCTTCTGCATCTCTACCATCATCTCGCTTATCCTTAACTTATCTTTTAAAGCCGCTTCATCAGAGTAGCACTTCTTTATTTCATCTCTAAATATGAGGGCAGCCCGATCGGTGGATTCTTTTAGATCCTTAAACAAAGAAGCACTTTTGCTCTCTCTCCCTTGAGGGCATCATCCCTCTCTTTCTTCAGCCCCTCAATCTTCAGGTCATGATCCGTGAAATTGCCAACAATGCCCCTTAAGAAGAAGTTAGGGAATACAGCTTCCATATGCAAGCGACCAGTGGGGAGAATATAAGGTGCACGCCAAGAAATTTAGAGAGAGGCGATCATAGCAACGTGAGTGAAGGAGGTCACGACACCAGAACTAGGAATGTTTATCCCATTAGAAGTAGGAACCTGTGAAGTGGTTTCTCGCTCTTGGTCTCTTTGTGGCCTCTTTAAAGGATCTTCCCATCGGTCGTGCTCTTCCTCTTCTCATAGCCACTTACTCTATCACGACCTTGATCTAAGTCGATACGACGATGCTCTTCTACCTCCCTATCCTTCCTCGTCTTCCTCTCCTTATCAGTCTTCCATGGTGCATGGTACCTGGAAGAGTGTCTCTACAAAAGATGAGACTCCAAAACTCAGTCAAGATCGCTATAAAAATTGTGAGACATATTTCCTGTAGCAACCGATAAAATAGCTTTAGGAATGAGGCATTTGATGAACTAAAAGATTCTAGAAAATACTAATTATATAAAGTGTGTGATCCTAGTGAAGTGTATGCTGTAGCTCAACGATCCAGGTAGAATACACAAACCAGATCGATCACCAACCGATGTTAGGACATTAGTTCCTGCATGGATGATTTGACTAATCTGGAAAAGCAATCCTTTCGAAGTGAAGTTATCCATGAAGTCACCCATATTCACAAAAATGTCGCTCTTATCTCCCAAGTCAATATCGACACCTTTTGGGAAAGAGTTGGATGTAGGTTCATTCTTGGGAGAAGCTCCTTCAATGGGCACTTTCAATGGTGGTGAGGGAGCAAGACCAGGGCTCAACCCCGAGGCCTTGTTTTCAAAGTTGACGTCACCCTCGTCAGTGTCCCAGTCTATTTCTTCCTCATTTAGAGGATGCTCCTCGATGAACTATCCTTCCTCATTCCCTTCAATCAATGGAGCCTTGCCCCTCCATTGAATAAAATCTTCTTCTTTCTCTTTTGGGATTGGTGGCATTTTGAATGGATTGTTGACCCCGACATAAATTGGATTTCCTCAAGGGTCTTCTTTGACCCATCAAATGGGTCACTTTCTTCTTCCTCCTCATCATCTTCAATAGAGTCATGAGAAGAGGAAATGGAACAGGTCTAGGCTTTGGAGTGGGAAGGAGCATTGACAAATCCAATAGACCTCCCAGGATGTAAAAGCCAACATCGATGAAGATTTTCATTTATGAGCAAGAATCTTATTGTGCTCTCTTGAGCATCGATCGCTTTCAGGGAGCTACGAACAATTCCAATTGTCAGATCCTTGTTAATCATTGGAATAACCGCAAGGTGTATACGATCATTTAAAAGACCTATAGTAGTTAAAGGAAAATCCTAGCACGACGAAAGAGATTTACCCCCAATGGTCCATAAACAGGTGAATTCCATTGGACATTTAGCGAAAAAGAACCGATTCTTGAATTGAGGAACTTTGCTTTGAAGATTCAGTATAAGTTTCTAGCTATGCTATGCCTCAATATGAACAAGTGATGGGTTAGCCTCTCTTTTTTGAATAATAGAAGAAACTGCAACTCAATGAAACTCAGGGCACGACTGAGTGCCCACATGAACAGAACATATAATGACATCATGACATATTCATTTGGAAGAATCTGGAATGGGGCCAATCGTATGTTCTGAAGTGTTGTCACTAAGAAGTGATTGAACAGGGGCATTGTACCGTACAAACACATATACCGATGGCAAACCACGTATTTAGAAGATGGCCTATGAGAAAATTCTCCTCTCGATGACAAAAGCTAGTCGTCCTGTGGGATACTATATGGTAAGCAAATGCTTTGCAACATACTATGTGTAGGGATTTAAGGAGCTTTCTCTAAAGGATCAAGCAAGATTATGAAGTTAGAAGGAGTGTGATCGACGTCAGGGCCGATAAGAATCAGGCGACCATATTGACTTGAAGTTATGGAAGCGGTGGATCTAGTTGGGATCAATGATGACTCTACTTCAAAAAGAGGTGGATTCCCCTCAAATTATTTTCACCGAGAAGATTTGCGCATCATTTTATATAAGAAAGCTTATGTTCAAAACGGTCCGATGGCGCACTCAGTGGAAATAGTGATCAGTATCACATGTTAATTTCTTTTCTTCTATACTTATAAGTTATCGATCGACGATCAATAAAAGATCAACTATCCGAAGCGACACGAAAAGCGCTTCCTATTCCAAGTACACAAACTGTGCAATGATAGGACTAATCCAAAGCAAGCAATTATAAATCGATTGGTCCGAATCAAGTAGAGAATTCTTAGCATAAGTCAATTTTAGTTCTTTGGAAAGTGATAACGGCATAAGATGCATACAAGATGCTACCCTAAGCTATTATCACCTATAAAAAAGCCAAAATCAATCCGTAAGATGTTGTGTCAGGATCGACTGTGTAGCTCGATGCAACTTAATTCTGACACTACGGATGAAGGTAGCAAAATATGTCGAGCACTGAGGCAAAACCCTAATTTCTCTTCATGAAAAATTCAAGACTCGATTTGCTATCTTCTTCCACAAAGTCACAATCAGCTCAAATTGTCCACAATATTCGTCACCAACACAACTTTATCACCAATTGCTAATGTAATAATACATCAAAATCAATATCGTCGACCTTCGAAATTGAGAAAGGTGGTTCGATCTCTGCTTCAAGACAACCCAAACCAGGGTTTGGATGAATCAATTTGGAAACACCTCAAAACAGACGTAATCTCGATGGTGGGACCCACTTAGAATAGTGGCGGTGGCTCTAGGAGGTGGCAGTTGATGACTTTGGTGGTAATGATTAATGATGGTGGCTCTCAGGAATTTGCAGGTTTCATATCGATGGGGACTTGGAGCAGATGGATCGGCTCGGCTCAAAAAAGGTAAAATGAGAAAGGGGAAGATTCGACCCTTTATATGTAAAAAAGATGAAGAGAGGAGTTTGGAAAATTTGTTCAAGTACTTGGATTGGTACCGATTCAAATTTACTCCTCCAAATGGTTTTGAATTTTCTCAATTTGACCTACTTGATGTTCATATTCATTCGAGAAATTTTCAAGTCTAGATCACTCCGTAATTACGAACGATGGAGACTCACACTAAAGACTGGACAATTGGCTGGTACATCATAGATAGCTTTTCAAGATAGTCAAATATGACCAATAAAACTAATTAAAAAAACAAAAGATAAATAAAACCGGAGCACACCTTGTTTTTAATGAAAGTGTATTCTGGAGGCAAATGTTAACGGGGTTTTTAACCCAGCAGAATTCAATGGGAGTTAGAACACTCAGATTAAGCCAGAATGACTCGAGACTTGATCGAAAAGCCTAAAAATACAAGAAAACAACCAAAAGAAGTTTAGTCAAAAATATGCCATCTTTTTGGATCAGTTCCAATCCTAATTAATGGTTTCTGTGAACCTAACCTTTTCATTGTGACTCTATGCCTCAACCAAACTCACCCAACAAATTTGGCAACATCCAAAGCATCTGATTTCAAGAAGTGAAGATTCCTTCGATTTAGAATATGGTTAAAACTCATCCATTGGTGAATCATCATCAAAACAAGTCAACAAGCTACGAAATTTTATAATGAGCATCAGTATGTAGTAAAAAGCTTGACCAAACAAATCGAAGCCAAAAATTGGCTAAGGATTTGGATCGGATTGGTACCGATCCAAAAGGATGGCCAATTTTGGCTCTAAGCTTTCTTAGGTCTCTCTGCATGATGACTATAGGCTTCTTACAAAGCAGTTCTCGGCCCTAGAGCTTTCCAACCCCTATTAATACCATTTCATCTACAATAGAAGAAGGATCTCCTCTTATCTCTGTTGAAACTCTACCATTGTTTCTTCACTCATCTTCTTCCTCACAGTAGCCATTAAAGGGCAACTGAAATCCTTTCGATTGTCTCTGACAATGGTAGCTTGATCTAACTTAGGAAAGAAGAATCATATTATAATCCAAACTCTTTTATAATAGAAGTTGATTGATAAAAGCTACAAAGTGGATGCAGGCTTCGTTAACAACTGAACCACTACAAAAAAAATCTTGTCTCTTTACTTTTTCTATGATTTATTATTGCTTTTTTATATTTTATTTGCTTTGACAAATAGGGCTAGTGCTTTAACACTCAATAAATGGTGCTGATCCATATTTTGGGTTAACAATAAGCAAGTAAGCTGCAATGTGAGACCGTGTATCCAATATGATTGATTACAGTTAATAATCTTGTTGTATTAATGTAACATCCCTTACTTTAAGGCTCGAAGCTTAGCGCTACAAATGTTGTAGTCATCTATAATATTAACTTCCGGTGATAAAATACAGTAACGTTAATGGTATCCATAATATCAGAAGCAAATGAATACGAAACAAAATCAATGCGGATTTAAAAAAATGGCTTTCATGGTTACTTTTCAAATCAATATTTTATATTCAGTTACATGATCCCAAAATGATTCCTAGGTTTTGATTAAATAGAAAATTACAAATTATGCCAAGAGCAACATATGAAGATGCCCCCTTGGATGATCAAAGTACTAGATAGACATATTAGTCATAAATACATCATAGCAGAAATAATACTAAAAAGCTCCTACATAACTAGCTTTGCCTCCTACACGTCTTCAAAAGCTAATTCGTCCAACCTACTAAACCTGAAAAGTCCTTAACTCGCAATCTGCTCAAATTTAATTTTGATCACCTAAGAGTTTAAAGGGAAAACGTAAACTTCATGTCAAGCATAAAACCTGGTGTGAATAATTCTATTACATTTTAGTTTTTTGATATTAAGTGAGACAACGTAGCTTAGTAGAACGGGTTTCCCCTCACTAATAACCTTTTATCATTTCTTTTGCAACTCAAAAACCTACAATCAAACTGATTTTAGCATAATAGCAATAACGTACATGCATATAAATCAGGTAATCAATGGGCTTTCTATCCATACTATAGTTTTATTTGGCTAACTATTAACCACTAGAAAACTCGGGCCTACCAAACATAATAAACGTTCAAACTTCTGTTAGACACAATATCAGGCTACCTGCCCTTAACTATCTTCTTCTAGGGTCAACTGATCCTCATGGTTTTGTGATCTCACCAATAACCTATGTTTACTTTGCATATTTCCTTCTGTGTGTAACATCATTTTAGTCTTACCTGTGGCAAATCCCTACACAATGGAAATTTGGAATTATATTAGCTAAAGTATATGACGCGACCCCATACTCTTTGCTTCACTCAAAATACCTATGCCGTGATATATGCTTTACACAAAATAATATTGATGAAAGCAAATCAATGGGATTGCCTATCCCTTCAAATAAGTTAAAGCCTCGTTTTTAACTTAGAAAACTTTAAGCCATAAGGCCAAAAATATACCTTCGAAACCTTTGCTTAAAACCTTAAACAATCCCTTTCGAATTCATTGAAAGTACCCCTTTTAAAATAAGTTAACTAATTTAACCTTGAAAATATTAGATCAGAAGGCCAAAACATACCTTTCGAAATCATCACGTACACCCTAAACATCCTCTTTCAAAATCATTAAAACAAAACTTTCAAAACACTTAAAATATACCTTTTGAAAGCATTGGGGGCTTCCCTTTGAAACACTTATAACAAACACTTATAGCATACCTTTCGAAAGCATTGAATTCAAGTAAGCGTTTGTGAATAAATTGCTTTGAAACAATTTCAAATTATTCCTTTCGAAACTATTGGGTATAATTTTTAATATAACTAAATGGTCATAATGAACAGAGGTGAAAGCATTAATCTCGTAAGCTGTAATCCTAATTAAAAGAAAGAGGATAGTTTTAAAACCTACCCATCCAAAATCATTGCCTCCAAGACCATTTAAAAGCGGCTACATGACCATTTCGAAAGAATTGAGAAGGTGGCTTCAAAGTTAAAAGGCGAAAGCACCCCTTTTGAATACATTATAATTTCAAAGGTATGAAAGCGGAAACATGGTTAAAGCGGCTATCCTTTTGAAAGCTTTTTTTAAAAAAGTAAGCGGCAACTCTTTCAAAAGCTCATTTCTGAAAACAAAGGCAAGAGGCAACTTGTTCGAAAGCCTCCTTTTAAACGAAGGTAAGTTGGATTTGAAAGCTAATTAAAGTGGCTTTAACCCCATCGGAAGCATGTCTTTGACACCATCATTCCTTCTTCCTTTCTCCAATACATTACATGTCAATTTAATATTGCCTTTCAAAGTAATTCCTTTTTACCTAACTTGCCTAATTTGTCAAAATATGATTGGTTGCCCACTCTTTATCAATTTTTTTCTTCTAAAAAGCCTATCGAATTCAAAATTTACAATTAAAAACATTTTAACAAATAAGCCCTTCTCCTTAAAAAAATATGTAAAACATTTAAACCCTTTATCTTAACAATTGTAACGTCCCGCCTTTTTGCATGCTTTAAATCGACGATAAACTACATACGTCAGAATTAAACATACAGAAGTGCGGACTTTTATGGAGTAAATAAGAAAAAGTAGAGAAAGAAAAACAAATAGAATCTTACAGTGGAACGATAAAATATAGTAATCAAATAAACAGTTCATGAAGCTGTTTTACAAAAATATTCGATTATACTTATAAAATCATATAAGAGTTACACGTATCAGAGAATAATAAATAATGCAGCGGAATACATGATGCAGTGGAATAATATAATAAATAATAGTAATACAATCTTCGTCTTCGTCCTCCAGAAACAAAATTTTCAAATCCTGAAATGCTTGGACTGATCCGAGCGAATTGAAAAGACAAAACACTCGAGTTGGAACTAAAAGATCTTATATGAGTTAAATCAACAGAAATAAATATGAATGGAACGGTGTCAGAGATGTTTACGGGATTTGACATCTCTTATCCAGTGTCTAACGTGAGTGTAGTAACTTAAAAGATGCTCGGGATTTGCATCTCCTAAGGATCCGTTAAACTATTTACTATGTAGTAATATTTCTATATTATAATAATGTCTATAGTAAAACAAACTTACTTTTAAATAGCGTTAAGGAGTGACCCAGTATTCCCCTTAACATAATAATAGTCCCATTAGTCCATTCAGTATCATAGTTCCTCTTGATCGGGAAGTCACCAGAGGATACCACAGGCTATGGGAGAAATCCAAACTCGTACAAGGCGCGCTTGGGTAGGTGACACGACACAACTAGGCAATGCCAGAGTAGATATACCAATTACGCTTTCAGACCGGTGGTAACGCATAGCAGCTACTACCGCCCACCTTGAGCCATATCCCCAAAATGAAAAGGGCCCAAATCAATCACAAAGTAATAGAATGGTATCGAAAGAGTGTGTCCGATAAAAGGTGCTACCTTCTTAGCCCGTCGATCGCTCCTGTTTTAGCCACCTTATGTCAACTCACGGGAGTCGGGTCCACGTATTTACCTTAAAGGAAATGCCGCCATCATCCTACTTCATTCTGAAATCTCCACCGCATACACGGTTGTTAAATTTATTTTCGGAGTTGGCAGAGAGTATGACAACTTCCGATGCCGGTCTCTTTAACAACCAAACGTTATTATAACACCGTGGTCATTTCAAAATAATTATACTTCAAAACCAAAATATAATATCCATTTCAAAACCATATAAATACGATATCATTTCCATTTTAAAAACCAAATCAATATGATATCATTTTTATAAAACCCAAATCAATATAATATCACTTTTATTTCAAATATGTCCTTTTTCCATAATCACAGCACTTTCAAAGTTATAACACTTCAAAATCAAAACACTTAAAGTATAACACTTTCAAATCATAATACTTTAAACTCATAACTTTGAAACATAACTACACCACTTAAATGGCTTAAATATTAAATTACTTCATATAATAAAATAGCTTCTTCACTTTCACAAATCAATTCCAAACACAGATTTGAACCCCCAAATAAACCATTTCAATTTCCATATATTTCAAAGCTTTAAATATTCCACCATTTCAAAACTGATTCTTTGATAATTCCATATATATCAAATTCAATTACTATTATTTAGATTTGAAATGTTTGCTTAATAAATCCAATACCATTTAAGTACACTTTTAAACTTCAAATAATTGGATATTCTTTCAATTTATTTAATTTGATATATTCATTTAAATCAATTTGATATTCATTTAAATCACTCTAAACCAAAATCAACTTAAAAAAATCATACCCTTTAAAATCTCAATTTTATTTAAATTTCAAATCAAATTTGTTCGAGTATAATTATTAAATAATTTAATTCAAATCAATTTCATATTTATCTTCCAACCTTAGTTTTATTTAAATCATTATAAACTCCATATACAATATAATTTAAACAGATACTTAACCATATTATATAAAAACAATCAAACTTACTACTAAGCTTATTCTATATTAAAATAAATTATACATAGCTAAAAATCAAGGATAAAATAACATTTATATAATATCTAAAATAAAATTTATCTAAAACCATATATTTCTTTACGAAACCATAGAAATCATTTCAAGATATTTTTATATATAGACCACGGTGTCTGTATATAATTTTCTATCCCATGGTCAAGTGATACTGATATTTATCATTTGAATCCGTAATTTAAAATATAAATACGGTTATGTATCATTTCAAACCGCAATCCCGAATGAAATAAAATCCATAACAACTTGCAGTTTATAACAATAAAAAAAAAATATCCATTCATCCAATATCAATCATCAAACATTTATCCCAACCATCATCCAATTCAATCAATAACATCAATATAGAATAGATAATAAATAGCAGGTATTTACTGGCAGTTATATTAAATAATAAATTAAATACTATTTTATCCAAATAATTCAAATAAACTAAGATGATCATTTAAAATATGTCAAAAAATAATAAATAAATTTTAAATCACATCATATATCAATTTAAAAAACATAAGAAATTTTTGAAATTACGAGTGGGTTAAAACACTCACCTTTTGAATTTAAATTGAATTTAAATCCAATTTAAACCCAAAATTTGAACAATCTTAGAATTCATCCAAACTAGGGATAAAATGTCCGGAATTTCAATACGATCCTAGCGGAGAAAACCATGCGTATATCGGACCTTGTATGCACAAGTTATTAACATTTAAAGTTAAACGATTTAAATTAGAAATAATTAAAATAAAATAAAAGAAATTTACACGTCACTAACCTACTTCATTCCCAAATCACGCAACAGCAGAAATCCCTAACCCACGCCTCGTCGAAATCATGAAGCCACTGCCTCACCACACGCTGCCGTAGCCTCGGCCCTCAGCGCGGCCTCTATCGGCCCTCACGCGTGCCTCGCGCGCACCCATGCGTCCACGACGACCCAGCCGCCACCCTTTTTCTAAACCCTAATCTAATTGTTGAGCTCGATCCAGCCGTCAAATCGACCAACCAACTATGCCGATCAACTCCCCTCCGTCCACTCTTCAATACCCATAAATCAATTTGACGATCCGATGAAGTCGATCAACGCGTGATGAACGGCCGCGGGTTGTCCTCAAATTTCCGGATAGACAGAGGTTCAGATTGGAAAATGAATTACAGATTTGAGATGCGCTCGTCGGGAGCTTCAAATCGGTATAAAATTTGATGTTGTTTGAGGCTTTTGAATTTTTGAGGTTGAATTTTGAATTGGAATTGAATTGGAATATTTAGGTTTTTCAGCCACTGAGAAAGAGGAGAAACAAAAGTTTCTATACGTATAGAAAAATGAATATAAGAAATAGGCTAGGGTTTATAATGACATATATATAGGCAGAACACAATAGAAACAAATGGGCTTGATTTGGTTTGGAAAACTGAATGATAAATGGCCCGAAAAGCCCGTTTTGACTCCGGAACGAAATTGGTTCAACCCATATATCAAAATAGATGTTTTTAAATATTTTAAACGCAATGGAATAGGTTTCAAATCCAAATTCCATCGTATAAAGAAGTTATGTTAAAACAAGTTATTTCAAATTGATTTCAACTAATTTCAATTTAATTTATTTAAAAGCGTTTCGAGTCCATACGATCAAATGACAAGTCTGATTGTTATGAAACTTGAAATCCTACAATAATTGTAACGACCCAGAATTTTTATTAATTTAAATTTGAATATTTAATTAATTTTAAATATTAATAAGTGAATTTATAAGTCAAATAAATTTTTATTTGAATTATTGAATTTAATTGAATAATTAAATCGATAATTTAATATGTTAAATTATGGAAATAATTGAAAATTGAGTTAAATATGATTGAAAATGATTTGTAAAATTTTATTTTATCATATTGAAGTTAGAATGATATTTTAGAACTTTTAAAATCGAATTAAAAGTTAATTTGTGAAAATTGAATATTTTAATATTTAATAATCGACTGTAAAATAGCTAATTTTTGAACAGTCTCAGAATTGAACGAAACCAGTTCCATTGGATCCATAATAGTTAGTTATTACCGGATTTCAATTTTCGTGTCAATCGGAGCTATCGTTTGATCGTGGCAGCTCGAAACGCATCGAATTTATTTTTAATTTAAATTTGGCGAGTCAAAATAGCCATTTTTCAAAAAGTCTCAGATTTCGACGAAACCAGTTTCATCGGATCCGTAATGTGATATTATTGTAAGGTTTCAAATTTCAAGTCAATTGGATTTACCGTTTGTCCGGTACAAATTAAAACGCCTAGAAATCGATTTAAATCGGTTGAATTTTAATTGAGCGTTTATAGCCATAACTCGCACATACTTCCGAATTAGCTTCCGAAACCTGTTCCATTGTGTCCGGAACGCGGGATAAACCCTAGGTACGCTGGTTACGGCGCGTAAATCGGAGTTCGAAATTCCCGGAATGAATAGTGTTTACGCTAGCTTTTTCTATAAATAGAAGTTAAAATCACAAAAAAAAAAAAAAATCAAAAACCTAACCCTAATTTTATACTACAGCCGCCACCATTAGAATCTAGGGCCAGAAATCCATGAACTTCCACCTCCAATTACTCGAAATCCATCAGCAATTAGACAAAACCCTCAACTACAAAGTGGTAGAGCGCATCGAGAGCTAGAGATTCAACGGCTGTGATGTAAAATGGAGTCGCGTAGAAGGAGGAAAGGAGGGCCGTTTGCATCAGTTTTCGCACGCAATTCGAGGCTATACATGAGGCCGAGCTTGGCATGGTGGGGGCCGAGTGTAGTGGAGGAGGAGGGCTTCGCGTTGGTGTATCCCGATCGTGTTCAAGTTGAACGATGAAGTTGCAATATTTAACCCTAAAATTTCTATATGGGTTCGGCCTCTTCAAATATTTCCTGTAGGTTGCGAGAACATGAGGGAAGAAAGGGGGGACGGTGGAGATGGCTTGGGGCTTGGATCTGCGGTCTGGATATTGCTAGGTTATAAAATATAGAAAGAAAATGTTGTTTTAATTTTATTTAAGTCGTGTACAAACTTGTAAAATCAATATCTTTTTCATACGAGGTCGAAAAAATGCAAACTCAGTTGCATTGGAATCGTATGGACGAGCACTACGCGATGGAGTTGGTTTGGAGTCGTTTGGAGTTAGTGAGAATTTTGGGTAAAATTAAACGTCCGTTTAATTTTATTCGAAATAAATCGCTAAAACGGAAATTAAAATCAAGGTGAGAACTTCTCACTCAATCGAATAGATTTCGATTTTATTTTAAATAGTTAGATTTAAAATATTTGAATGCATGTTTGAATGATGACTGTAAATTATTGATTGTTAAAATAGACATTATACGCCGTTAGTAAGCGGATGTTATTTAGTAAAAACATATACCGCGAATATTTCATAAACAGTGAAATTGGTATTATATATAATATCAATATATATATTGGCATATATATATATTGCAGTTGATTGATTTCCCGTATTTTTTGCGGATGAGACCCTATTACGCCGTTATTAAGCGGATAATATTTATTAAGAACATATACCGCGATAATTTCGTACTGGAGCGAAATTGGTATTGTGCTAATGTTTTTGGATGCAGGAAAACAGGTTGGAGGGATCCAACTGGATTCCTCAACAGTTTTTATTTGATTTCAGATATTTTGATATTTGATGGATTATCATATACGATATATGATGTCGTTGTAGTCGTGATTGACTATTTGGTGTGTAGCATCATTGGACCCAGATTTTGGGATTTTAAAATGATTTTAAAGTGATTTTTGAAAATATATAAGATTTTCGGAATTGATCTATTTTAAATAAATAAACGTTATAATTTTTATTGTTATAAAAATTATGGTTTTTGTGAAATATAGTTAAAAGCTGATTTTTGAGAAATATGAATTAATGATTTTATAAAATAGTTTAAACTGGATTTTTGAATTTATTATGAAAAGTTTAAATATAGGATTTATAAAATTTGATTATTTTATAAATCAAAATGGTGAAATTATAAAGGAAATTAAAGACGTTTCAGAATAATAATATAAACTGATTTATATTAAGAGATTTATAAATGGATATTTATAAATTGGAATATAGACATTATAAAACAAGTTTTTATAAATGTTTGAATGATGTGAGAATGAATTTCATAATAGAATGAAATTTATGGAATTATAAACTGTGAAGTTATAAATGAAATTTATAAATAGTAAGATTTATAAATTTGGTGAAATTATTTGAAGAATAGATTTGGTTAAATAAATGGATCTTATAAGTTATAAGATTCATAAATTGGAAAGTCTTAAAAAAAGAACGATTTTGTAAAATAATCGTTTTATAAGTAATTAACTTATAATATGAACGTTTAGTTTATAATTTAGTTATAAACTGGAATAGGTTAATAAAGGACTTTATAAAAAGAAGTTTTTATAAATAAATAGAAATGGAATTTATAAACGTTATTTTATAAGTTCGCAAACGACTTATTTTGATAAGTTAATTGTTATAACTTAGAAATAGAGTCATATTCACGTTTTTAGACAGTGAATAATCCTTTGAATTAAAATGAATAAAAGGATGGAATTTGTTAAAGAAGTATATTCACGTTTTTAAATAGTGAATGATATGTTAAAGAAATTGTTTTGAATGAGATGTTTAATTTGAATTAAAACGATCTAACGATGTTTTAAATGTGTTGAGATTCGAAACCATAGATTTCAACATTGATTGTTGAAATAGATGTTTCGAGAAATAGAAGGAAATGGTGGACTATAACACTGTTGTTATAGTAAATGATTTCCGAAAGGAAATGTTTTGTATAGTATTGGGATTTATATATCTATTTTAATTTCGAATCCCTATACTAGTGATGTTGGGTTGTTGTAACGATGTTTTACGCAACATTCGTTTCGACCCAAATAAATATGTTTAAGTGAATGATTTCCTTAAAGAATGAATTATATACTTAATTCGATTTAAGTATATTGAATATTTTCTAAGTGTTGAAAATAAAAGAGATTTGTGAATTACTTATGAATAAATAAGTATGGAAATGTTTTCCAATATGAAGTGAATATTTAGGGTTTATCTTTTTGAAGATAAATTGAAATGGATTTTGAAATCATATGCATGGATATTTTGAAAATATAAATTCACTATGGAATTTATATAAGAAAGTGGAATTGTTTAAAAATAAATATTGATTTATTTTTGAAGTGTTGAAATTATATATCTTGTAAAGATATTTTGGAAAATAAATAATTTGGAAAATTATTTGGAATCTGGATGATGTATGCATATCCAATTTATAGTTCAATAGCCGACTATCAATATTTCCCTTTGAATGGGTGTTTGATGTGATTTGTTTGAAATTGAATGCACACTTATTTTTGAATAAGCGCTCACTATTCGGGTTAACCGGGAAAGGACCATGGGGTCGTATAACCCATTCCGAATATGTGATACGTCGTTGTGAATTGCATTTGAAGATCGGTGTTGAAGACCGGTATTTGCGAGAGCGATAGGATGACCTATCGATTGTCTCTGCACTGAGTTGCAACGGTATAGAGACTCCCTAAGTGATGGGAAATCCGATCAGGATTGTGAATATCCGGATTGCAAGGACTTCTTTGTAAGTGCCTTCGGTTCTGTTCGAGCCCGGAACAGACTTGTATGGATTGTATGTCTGACATTACAATTTGAGATATAAAGCCGATTTCTTTCAAATATATTTCTGTTGGTGGCGGAGAATTTATTCTTTGCTTAACACCCTTCTTTGAGATGTATGTGCTCAGAGGTTATATAGTGGAAGTTATCAGCGATATATTCCCAATTTGGTAATGTGACATGCTGAGTGATGCTGAAATGATCATTGTGTTGATTATTTGTGATAGGATCATTTATTTGATCGTCTATCTTAGTGATCATTGTGTTGATCATTTGTTGACCCAAAGCATGGCTTTTGTATAAAGTATGTTTTTGTGGACGTGAATTCGTCGAGCCTCACATCCCGGAAATGGTCAAAACAGGAAAGAAGCAGCAAGGTTATGAGGGGTAGCGCCCTTTAGGATATGTGCATTTCCTTCTGGAAAAGGGTGGTATCATGGTATGGAGCCCAGATACTTACTCATGTTGAAACACTTTGTTTTTATGATTGTGTGAATTGATTAGAGAGCGCTCTCGGATAAAGGTCCCAAAGGACCGGGGGATGGCATATTCGGTCAGTTGTTACTCAGTTAGGGGTAACCCGGCCTTGTGTTGGTAGAGATCCGGTTTGGTTCTCGGGGATGTCCATCCAGAGGCATTCTCATGTGGCAATGGGAAGTTCCTTGGCCTGACCATTTGTTGGAAATCCAAAGAAACAATACGATCTTGTACGGTTTTAGTTGTAGAACCTGCTTCCTCAGGAGGTAGCTATAGTAGGCATAATATAATGGTACCTATGCTGGCTAAGATTTATATTCTACTTTCGAAATGAATTTCTTCTACACTATGCACTAATAATAATATCAAATTGATTTGATTTTAATGCGTATCAAGCATGTTTGGCTATCATAAGGAGAAATCTTCTCCAAGTCTGCGTTTGCATTGTGTGTGTGGCAGGAGGCCTTATGGTAGTCTCATTTTTAAAAGCATTGCGAATTGATTAAAAATATTCTTCTATTTTGATTTTAAAAGTTAAATAAACTGTTTTGAGTTCTCACACCAGTCACATGACTGACTTGGAGTTTATTGTTTTCCTTCCTAAACTCTGGGTGCCCACAAATTTCCACACGGGCAGTCAAGAGTTAGGTTTATCAGGATATTCTGGATATTCTGGAGTTGCTGGAGGCAAGCTGGATGGCATGGCGTATTACTAGTTTATATAGTATTCCTTTTTCCGCTGCATTGTTGTATGTTGTTGTACACTCTGATGATATGATGTAATGTAATAACTGATATAGTTCTTTGTTTAAAGATTATTCATTTATTATTATATGTTGTTCCGCTGCGAATTGTGAGATTCTGTTGTTGTTCCTTTCTGTCCCGTTCTATTTTAAAAAAATTCTTCTATCTTCTATTATCAAATTTTCTATTTTTCTATCTTCCTCTCTCTCTATTTTCTGTTATCTTCTTCTACTTCTCTCTTTTTCTTTTCTTAAAATTTTTGTTAAAACCCATAACATTCCGTGTTTCCGGCCTTCGATTTCTCGGCAGTCGATAAAGTGAGTATCGATGTTGAATTTTCGAAAGTCGAAAATTTTCGGGGCGTTACATTTGGTATCAGAGCTGATGGTTAAGCGACAACCATGGTTCTGTAGGGTAGTACTCATTAGAGATAGAGTCAGCAGTACTCTAGAATGAGTTGAGTGTAATAATAGATATGAGAGCGTATTTGTTAGTGAATATAAAAATTGTTTTATATTGTGATGATTGGTTTATTGAGTGGCATATGAACTTTCGTCAGCGTGGTCCGCAAGACTATGCCGAAGGGGTTTCTAAACACTTGAATAAGAACAATTCGGCACGATATTGATTTTAAATTGGGTAAATGAAATGATTTTACCTTGATTATATTTTATATATAAAGGAATAATTTTTCAAAATTATTAAAGTGTATATAAGTGATTGTTTAGTTGTTGAATAATCTAAATAAAAGAATAATTGTATAAGTAAAAGAATTATAAGAATTGAATTATAATTAAAGTAATTTACAATTGTGAAATAAACTTATATATATAAAAAGTGAAACTATATGAATATTTACAAATATGAGTTGTAAATAATCAAGTGGATTAAATGAATGTGAACTTAAGTTATATGAATGAAATTCAACTGTTGTAATTGAATTGAATGAATGGATTGAATATTAATCAATTGAATGTAATTTAAAGTTGATATAAAATAATGAATATAAGTGTTGATTCATTAAAATCTAATGTTATTAGAAGTTGAATAAAAAAATTGAATGAATATAAGCAAAGGAATTTGGTTGAAATTAATATACTTTGGTTGTTATATGATTGTTGATTGGTTGTATAAAATTCATTAAGAGTTAATGAAATTGGAAGCTATGTAATTGAATTCAAATTAGAAGTAAATAAATTTGAATAGAATTGAACGTGAATTGGATTTAATTAGTGAATGCAAACTAATTAAAATTGAGAATGAATGTTGATAAAATCCAATGTTAATAAATCAAATATGATTTAGAGTGAAAACCAATTCATTAAATATGAATGAGAATATGAATGAATGTTTATTGGATATGGATGTTAGTTGGTTGATGGTTGAATATATATTGCATTTGTTGTTTTGAATGCATAGCTATGTTGACGTATATAGTTATTATGTTGCTATATGTTGTATATTGATACTATTTACATATATGCATGTTCTCATATTGTTTGTTAAGTGTTTAGTAGGTGCGGATCGCGTTTGCTTCGCATTTGGAGTTCGCTTTAGCGCTATATTAGCCGTATATGCTTGCTAATAAAATATAAGGTACATATCTCGGATTAAATATCGTACTTTTACACTTTTTTCCCTTCGGGATGCCTCATTACTTGATGAGATGTATATTTGTGATATATATACTGTCATTTTTTTTTCGGATCGAGCCGCGCAAAGGAGACTATGGCGAATTTTTCCGAAAATTTAAGGCGTTAGAAAAATTTGAGAAAATTTGGAAATTTTTTTGAAAACTTTAACTTTGATTTTGGAATTGAAAGTTAAATGATATAGTTTGTTTTTGAAAAGATAACTAAGTATGATTTGAAAACTTAGTAAAGATTTATAAGAAGTTTAATTATAAATTTTGGAAAGTTAATAGATTCTGTAACTTTTCTTACTTGTAATTTCGAGGACGAAATTCTTTTAAGGGGGAAAGATTGTAACGACCCAGAATTTTTATTAATTTAAATCTGAATATTTAATTAATTTTAAATATTAATAAGTGAATTTATAAGTCAAATAAATTTTTATTTGAATTATTGAATTTAATTGAATAATTAAATCGATAATTTAATATGTTAAATTATGGAAATAATTTAAAATTGAGTTAAATATGATTGAAAATGATTTGTAAAATTTTATTTTATCATATTGAAGTTAGAATGATATTTTAGAACTTTTAAAATCGAATTAAAAGTTAATTTGTGAAAATTGAATATTTTAATATTTAATAATCGACTGTAAAATAGCTAATTTTTGAACAGTCTCAGAATTGAACGAAACCAGTTCCATTGGATCCGTAATAGTTAGTTATTACCGGATTTCAATTTTCGTGTCAATCGGAGCTATCGTTTGATCGTGGCAGCTCGAAACGCATCGAATTTATTTTTAATTTAAATTTGGCGAGTCAAAATAGCCATTTTTCAAAAAGTCTCAGATTTCGACGAAACCAGTTTCATCGGATCCGTAATGTGATATTATTGTAAGGTTTCAAATTTCAAGTCAATTGGATTTACCGTTTGTCCGGTACAAATTAAAACGCCTAGAAATCGATTTAAATCGGTTGAATTTTAATTGAGCGTTTATAGCCATAACTCGCACATACTTCCGAATTATCTTCCGAAACCTGTTCCATTGTGTCCGGAACGCGGGATAAACCCTAGGTACGCTGGTTACGGCGCGTAAATCGGAGTTCGAAATTCCCGGAATGAATAGTGTTTACGCTAGCTTTTTCTATAAATAGAAGTTAAAATCACAAAAAAAAAAAAAATCAAAAACCTAACCCTAATTTTATACTACAGCCGCCACCATTAGAATCTAGGGCCAGAAATCCATGAACTTCCACCTCCAATTACTCGAAATCCATCAGCAATTAGACAAAACCCTCAACTACAAAGTGGTAGAGCGGATCGAGAGCTAGAGATTCAACGGCTGTGATGTAAAATGGAGTCGCGTAGAAGGAGGAAAGGAGGGCCGTTTGCATCAGTTTTCGCACGCAATTCGAGGCTATACATGAGGCCGAGCTTGGCATGGTGGGGGCCGAGTGTAGTGGAGGAGGAGGGCTTCGCGTTGGTGTATCCCGATCGTGTTCAAGTTGAACGATGAAGTTGCAATATTTAACCCTAAAATTGCTATATGGGTTCGGCCTCTTCAAATATTTCCTGTAGGTTGCGTGAACATGAGGGAAGAAAGGGGGGACGGTGGAGATGGCTTGGGGCTTGGATCTGCGGTCTGGATATTGCTAGGTTATAAAATATAGAAAGAAAATGTTGTTTTAATTTTATTTAAGTCGTGTACAAACTTGTAAAATCAATATCTTTTTCATACGAGGTCGAAAAAATGCAAACTCAGTTGCGTTGGAATCGTATGGACGAGCACTACGCGATGGAGTTGGTTTGGAGTCGTTTGGAGTTAGTGAGAATTTTGGGTAAAATTAAACGTCCGTTTAATTTTATTCGAAATAAATCGCTAAAACGGAAATTAAAATCAAGGTGAGAACTTCTCACTCAATCGAATAGATTTCGATTTTATTTTAAATAGTTAGATTTAAAATATTTGAATGCATGTTTGAATGATGACTGTAAATTATTGATTGTTAAAATAGACATTATACGCCGTTAGTAAGCGGATGTTATTTAGTAAAAACATATACCGCGAATATTTCATAAACAGTGAAATTGGTATTATATATAATATCAATATATATATATTGGCATATATATATATTGCAGTTGATTGATTTCCCGTATTTTTTGCGGATGAGACCCTATTACGCCGTTATTAAGCGGATAATATTTATTAAGAACATATACCGCGATAATTTCGTACTGGAGCGAAATTGGTATTGTGCTAATGTTTTTGGATGCAGGAAAACAGGTTGGAGGGATCCAACTGGATTCCTCAACAGTTTTTATTTGATTTCAGATATTTTGATATTTGATGGATTATCATATACGATATATGATGTCGTTGTAGTCGTGATTGACTATTTGGTGTGTAGCATCATTGGACCCAGATTTTGGGATTTTAAAATGATTTTAAAGTGATTTTTGAAAATATATAAGATTTTCGGAATTGATCTATTTTAAATAAATAAACGTTATAATTTTTATTGTTATAAAAATTATGGTTTTTGTGAAATATAGTTAAAAGCTGATTTTTGAGAAATATGAATTAATGATTTTATAAAATAGTTTAAACTGGATTTTTGAATTTATTATGAAAAGTTTAAATATAGGATTTATAAAATTTGATTATTTTATAAATCAAAATGGTGAAATTATAAAGGAAATTAAAGACGTTTCAGAATAATAATATAAACTGATTTATATTAAGAGATTTATAAATGGATATTTATAAATTGGAATATAGACATTATAAAACAAGTTTTTATAAATGTTTGAATGATGTGAGAATGAATTTCATAATAGAATGAAATTTATGGAATTATAAACTGTGAAGTTATAAATGAAATTTATAAATAGTAAGATTTATAAATTTGGTGAAATTATTTGAAGAATAGATTTGGTTAAATAAATGGATCTTATAAGTTATAAGATTCATAAATTGGAAAGTCTTAAAAAAAGAACGATTTTGTAAAATAATCGTTTTATAAGTAATTAACTTATAATATGAACGTTTAGTTTATAATTTAGTTATAAACTGGAATAGGTTAATAAAGGACTTTATAAAAAGAAGTTTTTATAAATAAATAGAAATGGAATTTATAAACGTTGTTTTATAAGTTCGCAAACGACTTATTTTGATAAGTTAATTGTTATAACTTAGAAATAGAGTCATATTCACGGTTTTAGACAGTGAATAATCCTTTGAATTAAAATGAATAAAAGGATGGAATTTGTTAAAGAAGTATATTCACGTTTTTAAATAGTGAATGATATGTTAAAGAAATTGTTTTGAATGAGATGTTTAATTTGAATTAAAACGATCTAACGATGTTTTAAATGTGTTGAGATTCGAAACCATAGATTTCAACATTGATTGTTGAAATATATGTTTCGAGAAATAGAAGGAAATGGTGGACTATAACACTGTTGTTATAGTAAATGATTTCCGAAAGGAAATGTTTTGTATAGTATTGGGATTTATATATCTATTTTAATTTCGAATCCCTATACTAGTGATGTTGGGTTGTTGTAACGATGTTTTACGCAACATTCGTTTTGACCCAAATAAATATGTTTAAGTGAATGATTTCCTTAAAGAATGAATTATATACTTAATTCGATTTAAGTATATTGAATATTTTCTAAGTGTTGAAAATAAAAGAGATTTGTGAATTACTTATGAATAAATAAGTATGGAAATGTTTTCCAATATGAAGTGAATATTTAGGGTTTATCTTTTTGAAGATAAATTGAAATGGATTTTGAAATCATATGCATGGATATTTTGAAAATATAAATTCACTATGGAATTTATATAAGAAAGTGGAATTGTTTAAAAATAAATATTGATTTATTTTTGAAGTGTTGAAATTATATATCTTGTAAAGATATTTTGGAAAATAAATAATTTGGAAAATTATTTGGAATCTGGATGATGTATGCATATCCAATTTATAGTTCAATAGCCGACTATCAATATTTCCCTTTGAATGGGTGTTTGATGTGATTTGTTTGAAATTGAATGCACACTTATTTTTGAATAAGCGCTCACTATTCGGGTTAACCGGGAAAGGACCATGGGGTCGTATAACCCATTCCGAATATGTGATACGTCGTTGTGAATTGCATTTGAAGATCGGTGTTGAAGACCGGTATTTGCGAGAGCGATAGGATGACCTATCGATTGTCTCTGCACTGAGTTGCAACGGTATAGAGACTCCCTAAGTGATGGGAAATCCGATCAGGATTGTGAATATCCGGATTGCAAGGACTTCTTTGTAAGTGCCTTCGGTTCTGTTCGAGCCCGGAACAGACTTGTATGGATTGTATGTCTGACATTACAATTTGAGATATAAAGCCGATTTCTTTCAAATATATTTCTGTTGGTGGCGGAGAATTTATTCTTTGCTTAACACCCTTCTTTGAGACGTATGTGCTCAGAGGTTATATAGTGGAAGTTATCAGCGATATATTCCCAATTTGGTAATGTGACATGCTGAGTGATGCTGAAATGATCATTGTGTTGATTATTTGTGATAGGATCATTTATTTGATCGTCTATCTTAGTGATCATTGTGTTGATCATTTGTTGACCCAAAGCATGGCTTTTGTATAAAGTATGTTTTTGTGGACGTGAATTCGTCGAGCCTCACATCCCGGAAATGGTCAAAACAGGAAAGAAGCAGCAAGGTTATGAGGGGTAGCGCCCTTTAGGATATGTGCATTTCCTTCTGGAAAAGGGTGGTATCATGGTATGGAGCCCAGATACTTACTCATGTTGAAACACTTTGTTTTTATGATTGTGTGAATTGATTAGAGAGCGCTCTCGGATAAAGGTCCCAAAGGACCGGGGGATGGCATATTCGGTCAGTTGTTACTCAGTTAGGGGTAACCCGGCCTTGTGTTGGTAGAGATCCGGTTTGGTTCTCGGGGATGTCCATCCAGAGGCATTCTCATGTGGCAATGGGAAGTTCCTTGGCCTGACCATTTGTTGGAAATCCAAAGAAACAATACGATCTTGTACGGTTTTAGTTGTAGAACCTGCTTCCTCAGGAGGTAGCTATAGTAGGCATAATATAATGGTACCTATGCTGGCTAAGATTTATATTCTACTTTCGAAATGAATTTCTTCTACACTATGCACTAATAATAATATCAAATTGATTTGATTTTAATGCGTATCAAGCATGTTTGGCTATCATAAGGAGAAATCTTCTCCAAGTCTGCGTTTGCATTGTGTGTGTGGCAGGAGGCCTTATGGTAGTCTCATTTTTAAAAGCATTGCGAATTGATTAAAAATATTCTTCTATTTTGATTTTAAAAGTTAAATAAACTGTTTTGAGTTCTCACACCAGTCACATGACTGACTTGGAGTTTATTGTTTTCCTTCCTAAACTCTGGGTGCCCACAAATTTCCACACGGGCAGTCAAGAGTTAGGTTTATCAGGATATTCTGGATATTCTGGAGTTGCTGGAGGCAAGCTGGATGGCATGGCGTATTACTAGTTTATATAGTATTCCTTTTTCCGCTGCATTGTTGTATGTTGTTGTACACTCTGATGATATGATGTAATTTAATAACTGATATAGTTCTTTGTTTAAAGATTATTCATTTATTATTATATGTTGTTCCGCTGCGAATTGTGAGATTCTGTTGTTGTTCCTTTCTGTCCCGTTCTATTTTAAAAAAATTCTTCTATCTTCTATTATCAAATTTTCTATTTTTCTATCTTCCTCTCTCTCTATTTTCTGTTATCTTCTTCTACTTCTCTCTTTTTCTTTTCTTAAAATTTTTGTTAAAACCCATAACATTCCGTGTTTCCGGCCTTCGATTTCTCGGCAGTCGATAAAGTGAGTATCGATGTTGAATTTTCGAAAGTCGAAAATTTTCGGGGCGTTACAATAATTCACTGTTACGGACTCAATGAAACGGGTTTCGTCGAAATCCGGGTCAGTGGCCAAAATGGCTATTTTCCAGTTATTAAATTAAATTAATAATTAATTAACTCACCCTTTTTAGTTTAAATTTAATTATTTACCATTCCTATCATTTTTGATTTCTTAATCCTTTACAATAGCTTAAACAATTTTAGATGTCAATTTAGAGTTAATTAATTTATCCATTTTAGTGTTCATCTCAATTTCATTAAATTCAGAAATTATAAATTTAATTTCCAATAATTCCGCTTAATTTACTTTCCATTCTATCATTTAATCCATTGTTGTCAAAATGGATGAAATTAACATTGGACTCATGATCTATTACATTAATATTCTCAATTTCATCTTAATTTCCATTAATGTAATATTTAAATTTTTAATTTCATTTATTTGCAGTTAATCCACTTATTAAATTTAAATTCCAATAAATTAATAAATCTTGATTTTCCATTCTTTAAATCAACCAATTTTCATATTATAAATGGAATTGTCATTATTTTCAAATATTATCTAAATTTACCTTAATTTACATTCAGTTTCTATTAACCAATATATTATTTCATTGGTTAATTCAATACTTACATTTATTTACTTATTTTCACTTTTATACCCAAGTGCAACAATTTACACTATTTCATTATTGTGATTACACTTCGATTATCAATACTTGGTTTTAATAACTGTTGCTACACTTCATCCTTAACATTCACTTCACTATAAATCTTAAAGTTTTAATTTCTTTCTAAATTTAACTACAAAAATCTTATTAAATTAACCAATTTAATTATTGAAATTTACGGTCGTTGCACTCTCCCCCACTCAAAACTTTTTGACCCCGAAAAGGAAAAAGAAGGGAAAAAGAAAGAATTGAGTAAACAATATATCTTATTCAAAAGTATTAACTTTATAAACAAATAGATTTACAAAATTAATTAATTTAAATAAAATATACCAATTTATAACCATTAAATCTTTTATACTCAAATTAATAAAGTTTGGAAAACATTTTCCAAAATTTTCTAAGTTCAAAAATTACGAAAAATTTCAGCAGAGTCTCCTTTGTACGGAGAGGCTCGGAAGAAAATATAATATCAAATATAAAAAAATATCACATATAATTTTCAAAATAATATATCCCAACATGGGAAAACAATATAATAACGTTATAAAACTGTAATCCAGGAACGTACTTATTTGTCGGGCAAACAAACGCTTAATTATGAAACCAAAAGCAGTAGCAATTGCTTCCATAACCTGCATTTCACTTATATAATGCAAAAGAGTTAATAATTATATAATATGAAATATTAAAATTGTTTCAACCACCAACAACAAATCAATATCAACAACAATCACTTGCAACCAACATATAATCATCATATAAAATCAAAGTAAATCAATCATCCATTAATATCAAACAAAACAAATAGTTGTTCGGGTTCGAAAACTTTAAATTGTACAGAATTAAAAATAAATTATTAAGTGCACCATTTACTCAACAGTCTTAGATGAAACTAAATAGATTATTCATACATCCAAACAATTTTAAAGCACCCTTGCCCAAATAACCATAAACCAAACAACCACCAATTTCAAACAATAGATCAAGTTCATTCTTATTAATTTCATTTCATACATTTGTTCTTTGATTTCCTTTTCATTCATATAATAATTTGTCTTTTTATTTCACATTTTATTTCTTACAGTTTCATTTACTTTTATTCATTTCTTACAAAATCTCATTTTCATTTATTCATATCATGTCGGTTTCTTTTTATTGCATTATATTCATTTATTCACTACTTAATTTCATTTATTTACTTTAATTATAAATAGTTTCAACATTAGCTTAGGTTCAAAATCTTAACTTACATTGCTAATTTCTTATTTCATTTAATTAGTAACATTAAAATTTTGACTCAAGTTTATAACTACTTTCATGTCAAATTTCTTATTTACAAAGTAAATTTTATTGAACACTTTCAAAGTATTACTTGTACAATATCTATTACATTGCCTTATTAACATTCCAACTTTTTACATATTTTGGTAAGTTATATACGCTTTTTAAGAATGCAATTGAAAATTATACAAGCTCATAGTATTTCTTTAAATAAATTAAACATTTAATAATCATATCTTTTGTTTTTTATAGATTCTAAATTTCAACTTTCTTGTTATTTCACTGATAACCTAGCATTTAATTTCTTATTTTAATTAAAGGTTCCAATTATTAATTAGTTACATTCCATTTCACTATAATAATTGAAACTATTAATTAACGGAAACTTAAGAACTAAATACAGGGTTAAATTCCAAATCATTTTAGAATAACAGATAAATAGATATAATTACAACTTATATATCCAATTATATTTAAAACAATTTAAAATTTATATTTGTTTATCCAAATAAATCTGTAGTAAAACTACTATAGTGGCCTTCCCGCTTAGAAACTCGAAAATGAATGTCGATGATGCGTGCACTCATCACCGAAATTATTTCCCAACGACATAGAGGGGAGTACAGAACTTATTTCTTTCCAAAATTTTCTTTAAAACCGTTCTTTCAATTTATATTGAAATATTTATCTCAGAAAATACTTATAAACAATATTATTATATTCCAAAATCTTTTCAAAGAAATTTCCAATATCCCCGAAAATTAAGTTCTAAATTTCAAATTTTTTCTTTATTTTTATTTGTAAATTTTATTTACAATCAGTGTTTACAAATTTCACTACCTAACAACCAATATATATTACGACCAAATATATCATTCATAATTTTTTTTATTTTATATATAGAAAATATAATAGGCAAAATTATTTCATTCACCTATATTCAAAACAAATATTGTGTCGGTCTGTCCTATTAAGTGTTTAAAAATCCATATTGATGTCATAGTGTCCCATGCACCAACCAGAATTTGTAAATACGAAACGAAACAAATTAACACAATATAAAAACCTTTTATAACACTAACAAATACACTCTCTCATATATATTGTAAAGGCCCGCAAATCCGTACCTCTTTGAGCTGGCAAAATTCCATAACAATTCAGCCCAAAGTGGAACAAATATACGAGTCTTCGGGTTTAAAGAAGAAAGAGGTAGAAGAAGAAGAAAAGAAAACAGTAACAAAATCTCACATATCGCAGCGGAACAAATATAATAGATAAATGAATATCTTTAAAACAAAGAACTATATCAGTTATTACATTACATCACATTACATTATCAGAGTGTTACAACAATAAACAGCGGAAAAGAAATATTACATATATAAGTGATATGCTTGGCCATCCAGCTTGCTCCTGATCTCTACAACATCTCATTTCTGACTTCGCTTTAGTAATGATAACATGACTCTAGGTTGCACGTGTGAAAAATTATGGGCACCCAGAGTTTAGAAAGGGAACAATAAACTCCAGGTCAATCATGAGACTGGTGTGAGATCTTAAAAACAGCTATTTCCACAAAGAAAGGAAGATAAATCCGCTATGCTTTTTGAAAAATGAAACTACCATCAGGCCTCTCGGCACACACACAATGCAATCACAGACTTGAGTGAGACTTCTCCTTATGATAGTCAAACATGCTTGATACGAAAAATCCTTTTTAATATTGTCATTAGTGCATAGTGTAGAAAACATTTCGAAAGTATAATATTAATCTTAGCCCGCATAGGTACCATTATATTATGCCTTCTATAGCTACCTCCTGAGGAGGCAGGTTATACAATTGCAATCGTAAAGGGCTCGTATTGTTTCTATGAATTTCCAACAAATAGTCAGGCTAAGGAACTTCCTATGCCACATGGGTACGCCTCTGGAGGGACGCCCCAAGAACCTAACCGGATCTCTGCCAACACAAGGCCATGTTACCTTTGTAACTAGGTAACTACTACACGAGTATGCCATCCTCCGGTCGTTTGCGACCTTTATCGGGGATCCTCAACCACAAAGCAACAACCACAAAGTATAATAAATTTGCAGCATCAACATAGGTAAAATATCTGGGCTCCATACCATGACACTACCCTTTTCCAGAAGGAAATGACATACCCTCAGGGGGTGTTACCCCCAAATAACCTTGCCGCATCCTTCCTGTTTTGACCATTTCCGGGTTGTGGGGACCGACGAAGTCTCGTCTACAAAGTTACACTTTTTACAAAGTCATGCTTTGACCAACAGATGATCAGCAACACTTTATATGCCCATTACCAATTTGGGAATATATCACTAATAACCATCAACTACTTGACATCTGAGCTCGTATATCTCAGAGAAGGGTGTTAAGCTAAAAGAATAAATTCTCCGCCACCAACAGAAATGTATTTGATAGAAACCAGCTTTACATCTCAAAGTGTAACGTCAGATACACATCCATACGAGTCCGTTCCGGGATCGAACGGAACCGAAGGCACTTCAAAGAAGCCCTTGCAAATCCGGATATTTACTAATCACGTCCGGAATCCCCATCACAAAAGGTGATAAAATCTCTATAACGGAGCAACCTGGTGCAGAGACATTCGATAGGTAATCCTTTCGCTTTCGAAAAATACCCGGTCTTCAACACCGTTTTCAAATGCATTCCTATTTCGTCGTATCATTATTCGAAATGGGTTTTATGACACAAGGTCCTCTCCCGGCTAATCCGAATAACGAGCGCTTATTTTTAAAAATAAGTGTTACATTCAGATTTCAAACAAATCATAATAATTTCACTTTGATCTTTTAAATAAAATATCCACCACAATCACAAAGGTTCGATGTGGTTTTCGGATATCCATTTGGAATCCAACCCCCGGTCGTATCAAAATTCAAATGCCATTAAAGGCCAATATTGATAGTGGGTTATTTAACTATTAATAAATATTCACAACAATCACCAAGATTTAAATAATTTTCCAATTATTATTTTCAAAATATCTTCACAAGATATATATTTTTAACACTTCAACCATTTGAGAAAAAATTTCAAATCACTATTCACTCGCGAAATAAGATTCACGGTATATTTATTTCCACTGAAAGTCTGCCGAGTTCAAATACTTTAAAATCCTTACTTATCCAAAATATATACTTGGAAACATTTAGATAAAACTATTTTTAAACATTTATTTAAATATTAGTTATGAAAATATTATATCAGTATTTCATATAAAACTTTAAGTCTAAACTAACTTTTAAAATAAAATTAGTAGATAGGATATAAATATTTAAATATCCACTTCCTAAAATAAATATAAATTTAATCTTTAAATAACCACTTCTATATTAAAATAAATCTTTACTTTAAAGATTTTCAAAATAACCCAAGTCAATAATTTCTCCAAAATAATATTTCCTTAAAACCATCTTCACAACATCAATTTCATATTTATAGACTATATTGAAAACATACTCGGCTTTCTAGGAAAAATACATCTTCCATTCCAAATTGGTTCATTCAAATCAATTTATAAATCCTTCTGGATTTACTTTAAATTTACGTTCCAAATCCGTAAATTCCTTTCCACGCTCTTAAAAATAAAACAATATTTATTTTTAAAACAAATTCCCCTTTCCTTTATAAAATTCCCATTTTAGGTTTAAAATTTTAAATATCCACTAATTTACGGTTTTCACATCTATTCCCAAGTATTCACTTTCAACACCAAATCCATTTTCAGAATTGGTTTCCCATAATTTATTTTCAAACATCAAGTCAATTTTAGATCGATTTCCCAAATATTTATTATTTTTACCAAATCAATATCAAATTGATTTTCTAATTTATTTTCAAAACACCAAATCAAATTTCAAATTGATTCTCAAATTTATTTCAAACACCAAATTTATTATCTTTTGAAACAAATTCCTTCCTTTAAATTTATTCAATTTTCTAAAATTAATTTACTATAAATTTTCTACTAAATTTCAAAAATCAAATTTTATTTATTTCTGGTATCCTACGATACCAAAAATATATTTGGCTAAATTATAGCCTTCAATAGTTTCAATCACAAATAGTCACACACATATTATAAATGATCAACACACAATATTGAAACAAATTCCAATAATTAAGGAATTCAGTTAGATCCCTCCAACCTGTTTTTCTGCATCCATAGACGTTAGCACAACAATTAAATACTCATTCCACTTTGAGGTGGAATATCGCGGTATATGGGATTTATAAAATATCATCCGCTATTATACGGCGCATAGGGTCTCATTCGCTATATAATGCGGGAAATCAACAGCTCCAAATACATATATAATACCAATTTCACTTTGAGGTGGAATATCGCGGTATATGGGTTTAAATATAATATCATCAGCTATTATGCGGCGTATAGGGTCTAAACTAATATAACGAATAATAAATCAATCATCCAAGCACACAATCAACCAATTTTAAATCTAACTATTCAAAATTTAAATCAGAAAAATAGTTGACTGAGTAAGAAGATCTCACCTTAGCTTGTGCATACAATCCATTTTCATTCCTGATTGTTTTCTTCATTGTATTAGACCTTGTATAAACAATTATATACCGTTGATTAATATTTTGAATTAGTCAAACAATTAATCACTAGTTATTTATTTTAGATAATAAATTGGATTTACACCAATAATTTATTTTCCAACAAATTTTTTTTGTAATAAAATAATTGAACCAACCAAATAATCAATAACTATTAAATGAATTTAATTAACTAACTATTTCATTTTAAACTAATACTTCTAGTTTAAACTAGTTCTTTCCTTTGAAAATCTTTTAGGTACTTAGAATAATTAAATAGGTTAACTTAATAATTTTATTCACCAACTCCATTATTTAAAACAACAAGTAGGTCTAATAAGTGTATATATATATTCTATTAAAATATGATTAACATAATATATTTTAAAATTTACCAGAAAGTTAAAGTATATACATGTGTATATATATAAATTTTCAAAATAATTTTTTTTATAAATCTTATTGTTAATTACTTTTCTCTATATATTTACACATGTATGAATTATTTAAATTAAATTGAAAACTGAAAGGGTTACCTAACTGCCGAGTTCATCAAGACCTCAGCAACATTCTGACAGCCATCACCATCGCGAGACCTGCCTCTATGCGAGTGCGAGCTTCAGTCCTCCGATTGCCTCATCTCCGCTCGAATCAATCAATGCGTCCACCCTTCTGTGCTCAGGCGAGTCGTGACGCCAACCCCAAAATGCCACCTTTGACCTCCATAACACGCGATGCCGTGTGCTGTCCAGATTGTTTCCACACAAACTTGATCGATCCACTCATGAAGAACATCGCGATAGCCGCGGAAAACCCCTCTTTTTTGAGCGAATTCATTTTATTTTGATTTGGGAAAAATGGAACGAGATTTGGGAAGAAACAACGGCTACCTCCCAATTTTTTTATACGAGTTCGTTTGGCTTCGATTTGAGATTGATAAAATAAGCGGCCATTGCTTGATTTAAATTGAATGAAGCTCATATTATGATTTGGGTACGGCCGTTCTTTGGGTTTTCTTTGAATCATCGGCTAAAGAAAAACGTTTAAACGTGTTCGTAGTTAAGGTGGAAGAAGGGGACATGATTAGATGCTAGCGTGCCAGCTTCAACTTGCAACAGTCTTTGGAAAAGATAGGGAAAAGTTGTGACGGTGAAAGAAAGTAGGATGAAGTTGACTAGGGTATACAAATATATTTTTAATTAGATTCAAATTCAAATTTTCTCAATAAACACAACTTAAAATCTCGACCTCCTATCGAGGCGTGCCGCTAGGTGTTTATAATGTGAAATTCCTATTTCGAACACAATGAAAAAGGTTTCGAGTCCTAATTCGATCGTATGAAGAAGATAGCCTTTTGAATTGAGCTATTAAATTAAACTTCGATTTAATTTTCAACGCGTTTGCTTATCGTACAGCCAAATGACAACTCCAAACATTACGAAAATTAAAATCCGATAATAGCTAACTATTACGGATTCAATGGGACTGCTTTTGTCGAATTCCAAGATTGTGCCTCGTAAGGCTATTTTTAAATATCGATTTAGACGATATAATTTCAAAACTATGAAAACATTTCCAAATTAAATTTTGAAGCTTCCATTATCTGCAGCATTATCAATATAAATTTTCTAAGCCATCAAATTATTTTTAACAAGATAAAAATTGGAAATTCAAATTTTTACCCATCATTAAAATCAAATTCAATAGTTTAATTGCCAAATTCATATTTATATTCGAAATTCAAGTTAAACTAACCTCTAAATATTTAAAATCAATTAAATATTCCATTTCAAATGTTAAAAATTCCCGGGTCATCACATCCTTTCCCTCTTAAAAGAATTTCGTCCCGAAATTACTAGTTAAGAAGAATGATCCTTAACCCATTTGCTATCTTTCTTAAACTAAACAGTTTTATCAACTTGCCCAAAACAAATCTTTTTATCAAAGATTCATTATCATTTCAACTAACTTTCTAAAATCTTTCATGGTTCCCAAACAACATTGTTTTCCTAACAATTCAAATTTAAATCCAAATTCAAATTTTAAACTTTCAAAATTTTCTCAAAAATTTTCTAACTCCCTAAATTTTCGAAAATTTTTGCCAGCTTCTCCTTTGCGCGGCTAGCTTGGTACGACTACAAAAACGGCACCATGGACCTTAGATTTCAAAAAGAAAATGAAAAGCCAAGCAGCTAGACAGGAAAATCGCAAAATTTCATTCTGAAATTTAAATACATACCCTTTCGTAGAGCAATTCAATTTTAACTTCAGAATCAAAATCCAATTTATCCTTTGTCTTTAACACACTTTTATATCCTGATATCCATAATGTCCAATTTCAACATTCAAAAATCATTTTTGCACATTTCTTTACAAAAGTTTGAATACTTACTTCTTATACTATTTTTACTTTACTATTGAAGTTATATATCCATTTTTTCTTTTTCCTGCAACATACCTGTATATTCTACTAGGCATATTATTCAATTACAACATTCATATCACTATTTTAAATTAGTTTTATTTACTAATCTATTACAAATTTCAACTCATTTTATCTCAAACCATTTCTCTATTTTTCCTTTATTATCTTTAGTTCACTTCGAACTAATTTTACAATTTCATTTTATTTCACACAATTCAATTGGTTTTCGATATTTAGTTTCAATTCCAGTTTTATTCTTTTGTTTATCCCCAAACACAATTCAATTTCAATTCACCATTTGGTTTACAAACTGGATTTCAAATTCCATATGAATTTAATTTATCTTTCATTTGTAAATATTGAATTCAATTCATTTTAAACCATATTAATTTTTTCATTTCTTCAATTAATTTCACTTACTAATTTCATTTCAGTACTTCGCTTTGTTTGTCACAAATCGAATTCAATTCCAATTCCAATTCTATTTACTTACAAATTCGAAATAAATTTCAACATTCAATTTCACTTTCATTTACTTGCAATTGTAAATTTATTTATTCATTAACAACCTAATTTTCCACCTTAATAAATTTTATTCCAATCATTTAGTTTATAAGACCTCTCAAATTCGCCTTTATTCAAATTAACTAATTTTAGTATAATCTGAATTTTCTAAGTTTTCAAACTTATTATTCCATAACTTTTTTTTATAAGATTCCAGAGTCTTTTCAACAATTCAATGCCATTTTTGAAATCAATTCAAATTATCCCTTTAAATTTCTAAAACCAACTCAATTTTCCAAACAACTTTAAATTAAAACAATTTGGCAGCAATTCCTCTTTTGGAAACTCGAAAATAAACACCGATGACGTCGCGATCATCATCGAAATGATTTTCCAACGACCAAAAATAGTTTAGAGCTTTCATCCCTTCAAAACAGTTTTCCAAAACCTTTGAAAATCATTTCCAAACCAAAAGCAATTTAAACTTTCCAAATTTCCAAAATTTTCAAATTCTTTTCAAAACATTTCTCTGGAATTCCATTTCAAATTACAAATTACATTTACAATATATATATTCTCAAATTCCATTCGTATGTGGATTTATTTCTTAACCTTTGATTATGATTTCAATTTCTTATTCAATTTCAATGACAATAATTTAATATAATCACTTCCTAACAAACAAGCAACCATATAATACTATAGTAATTTACGGAAAATTATTTCCTTCATATACGAAAATAGTTTGGGTAAAATTATTTCATTCACCCTATTTAAAAACAATATCATGTCGAATTGTTCTGTACGAGAGTTTAGAGATCCCTATCGGTAGAGTTGTACAGACTATACCGACCTGAATCCATATACTACTCAACAAACCAATCATCACAGTATAAAACAATTTTATATTCACTAACAAATACGTGCTCATATCTATTATTACACTCAATCTCATTCTAGAGTACTGCTAACTCTATCTCTAATGAGTAACACCCAACAGAGCCAAGATTATCGCTTAACCAAATGCTCTGGTACCAAATGTAAATGCCCGCAAATCTGTACCTCTTTGAGCTGGCAAAATTCCACAACAATTCAGCCCAAAGTGCAAATGTACGAGTCTTCGGGTTTAAAGAAGAAAGAGGTAGAAGAAGAAATGAAAACAATAATTGAATCTCGCATATCGCAGCGGAACAAATATAATAGATAAATGAATATCTTTAAAACAAAGAACTATATCAGTTATTACATTACATCACATTACATTATCAGAGTGTTACAACAACAAACAGCGGAAAAGAAATATTACGTATATAAGTGATACGCTTCGCCATCCAGCTTGCTCCTGATCTCCACAGCATCTCTTTTCCGACTTCGCTCCAGAATAATGATAACTTGACTCTAGGCTGCCCGTGTGGAAAATTATGGGCACCCAGAGTTTAGAAAGGGAACAATAAACTCTAGGTCAGTCATGGGACTGGTGTGAGATCTTAAAAACAGTTATTTTCACAAAGAAAGGAAGAAAAATCCGCTATGCTTTTTGGAAAATGAAACTACCATAAGGCCTTCTGACACACACACACAATGTAATCGCAGACTTGGGGGTTTCTCCTTATGATAGTCAAACATGCTTGATACGCAAAATCCTTTTTAATATTATCATTAGTGCATAGTGTAGAAAACATTTCGAAAGTATAATATTAATCTTAGCCAGCATGGGTTCCATTATATTATGCCTGCTATAGCTACCTCCTGAGGAGGCAGGTTATGCAATTGCAATCGTAAATGGCTCGTATTGTTTCTTTGGATTTCTAACAAATGGTCAGGCTAAGAAACTTCCTATGCCACATGGGTACGCCTCTGGAGGGACGCCCCGAGAAACTAACCAGATCTCTGCCAACACAAGGCCGGTTTACCTCTGTAACTAGGTAACTACTACACGAGTATGCCATCCCCCGGTCTTCTGCGACCTTTATCCGAAGATCCTCAACCACAAAGCAACAACCACAAAATATAATAAATTTGTAGCATCGACAAAGGTAAAATATCTAGGCTCCATACCATGATACTACCCTTTTCCAGAAGAAAATGACATACCTTCAAGGGGCCCTACCCCCAAATAACCTTGTCGCATCCTTCCTGTTTTTACCAATTCCGGGTTGTGAGGCTCGACGAAGTCTCGTCCATAAAGCTACACTTTTCACAAAGTTATTCTTTGATCAACAAATGACCAGCAGCACTTCGTATGCCACGTTACCAATTTGGGAATATATCACTAATAACCATCAACTATATAACCTCTGAGCTCGTAAGTCTCAGAGAAGGGTGTTAAGCTAAAAGAATAAATTCTCTGCCAGCAACAGAAATGTATTTGATAGAAACCAGCTTTACATCTCAAAGTGTAACATCAGACACACATCCATGCGAGTCCGTTCCGGGATTGAACGGAACCGAAGGCACTTCAAAGAAGCCCTTGCAAATCTGGATATTTACTAATCACGTCCCAAATCCCCATCACAAATGGTGATAAAATCTCTATACCGGAGCAATCCGGTGCAGAGACATTCGATAGGTAATCCTTTCACTTCCGAAAAATACGTGGTCTTCAACACCGTCTTCAAATGCATTCCCATTTCGTCGTATCGTTATTCGTAATGGGTTTTATGACACAAGGTCCTCTCTTGGCTAATCCGAATAACGAGCTTTTATTTTTAAAAATAAGCGTTACATTCAAATTTCAAACAAATCAAAACAATTTCACTTTGAATATTTAAATAAAAGATCCACCACAATCACAAAGGATCGATGTGGTTTTCGGATATCCATTTGGAATCCGACCCCCGGTCGCATCGAAATTCAAATGTCATTTAACGGTCGATATTGATAGTCGGTTATTTAACTATCAATAAATATTCACAACAATCATCGAGATTTAAATAATTTCCCAATTATTATTTTCAAAATATCTTCGCAAGATATATATTTTTAACAGTTCAACCATTTGAAAACAAATTTCAAATCACTTTTCACTCTCGGAATAAGATTCCCGGTATTATTTATTTCCACTGGAAGTCTGCCGAGTTCAAATACTTTAAAATCCTTTAAATCACTTATCCAAAATATATACTCGGAAACATTTAGATAAAACTATTTTAAAACTATTTTTTTAAATATTAGTTGTGAAAATATTATATCAATATTTCATATAAACTTCAAGTCTAAACTAACTTTTAAAATAAAATTAGTAGATAGGATATAACTATTTAAATATCCACTTCCTAAAATAAATATCAATTTAATCTTTAAATAACCACTTCTGTATTAAAATAAATCTTTACTTTAAAGATTTTCAAAATAACCCAAGTCAATAATTTCTCCAAAATAATCTTTCCTTAAAGCCATCTTCACAACTTCAATTTCGTATTTATAGACTATATTGAAAACATACTTGGCTTTCCAGGAAAAATACACCTTCCATTCTAAAATGGTTCATTCAAATCAATTTATAAATCCTTCTGGATTTACTTTAAATTTATGTTCCAAATCCGTAAATTCAAAACAATATTTACTTTTTAAACAAATTCCCCTTTCCTTTATAAAATTCCCATTTTGGGTTTAAATTTTTAGCTATCCACTAATTTACGGTTTTCACATCGATTCCCAAGTATTCACTTTCAACAACAAATCCATTTTCAGAATTGGTTTCCCAAAATTTATTTTCAAACATCAAGTCAATTTTAGATCGATTTCCCAAATATTTATTATTTTTACCAAATCAATATCAAATTTATTTTGTAATTTATTTTCAAAATACCAAATCAAATTTCAAAAATATTCTCAAAATTATTTCAAACACCAAATTTATTATCTTTTGAAACAAATTCCTTCTTTTAAATTTATTCAATTTTCTAAAATTAATTTTACTATAAATTTTCTACTAAATTTCAAAAATCAAATTTTATTTATTTCTAGTATCCTACGATACCAAAAATATATTTGGCTAAATTGTAGCCTTCAATAGTTTCAATCACAAATAGTCGCGCACAGATTATAAATGATCAACACACAATATTGAAACAAATTCAAATAATTGAGGAATCCAGTTGGATCGCTCCAACCTGTTTCCCTGCATCCATAGACGTTAGCACAACAATTAGATAGCCATTCCACTTCGAGGTGGAATATCGCAGTATATGGGATTTACAAATATCATCCACTATTATGCTGCGCATAGGGTCTCATCCGCTATATAATGCGGGAAATCAACAAATCCAAATACATATATAATACCAATTCCACTTTGAGGTGGAATATCGCGGTATATGAGTTTAAATATAATATCATCCGCTATTATACGGCGTATAGGGTCTAAAATAATATAATGAATAATAAATCAATCATCCAAGCACACAGTCAACCAATTTTAAATCTAACTATTCAAAATTTAAATCAGAAAAATATATGATTGAGTGAGAAGATCTCACCTTTGCTTATGCATGCAATCCATTTTCATTTCAGATTGTTTTCTTCATTGTATTAGACCTTGTATAAACAATTTTATGCCGTTGATTAATATTTTGAATTAGTCAAACAATTAATCACTAGTTATTTGTTTTAGATAATAAATTGGATTTACACGAATAATTTATTTTCAAACAAATTTTCTTTGTAATAAAATATTTAGACCAAACCAAATAATCAATAACTATTTAAATGAATTCAATTAACTAACTATTTCATTTTAAACTAATACTTTTAGTTTAAACTAATTCTTTCCTTTGAAAATCTTTTGGGTACTTAGAATAATTAAATTGGTTAACTTAATGATTTTATTCACCAATTCCATTATTTAAAACAACAAGTAGGTCTAATAAGTGTGTGTATATATATATTTGATTAAAATATGATTAACATAATATATTTTAAAATTTACCGGAAAGTTAAAGTATATACATTTATATATAAATTTTCAAAACAATTTTTTTTATAAATCTTACCGCAAATTACTTTTCTCTATATATTTACACATGTATGAATTATTTAAATTAAATTGAAAACTGAAAGGGTTACCTAACTACCGAGTTCATAAAGACCTCAGCAACATTCTGACAGCCATCGTCATCGCAAGACCTGCCTCTATGCGAGCGCGGGCTTCAGTCCTCCAATTGCCTCATCGCCGCTCGAATCGATCGATGCCTCCACCCATCTGTGCTTAGGCGAGTCACGACGCCAACCCCAAAACGCCACCTTCGACCTCCACAACACGCGATGCCGCATGCTGTCCAGATTCTTTCTACGCAAACTTGATCGATCCACTCACGAAGCTCATCGCGATATGCCATGGATAACCCCTCTTTTTCTGAGCAAATTCGTTTTATTTTGATTTGGGTAAAACGGAACGGGATTTGGGAAGTAACAACAGCTACCTCCCAATTTTTTTTTATATGAGTTCGTTCGGATTCGATTTGAGATTGATAAAATAAGCGGCCATTGCTTGATTTAAGTTGAATGAAGCTCGAGATTATGATTCATTGTTTGGGTTTTCTTTGAATCATCGGCTAAAGAAAAACGTTTAAACATGTTCGTAGTTAAGGAGGAAGAAGGGGACACGATTAGATGCTAGCGTGCTAGCTTCAAGTTGCAACAGTCTTTGGAAAAAATAGGGAAAAGTTGTGATGGTGAAAGGAAGTAGGCTGAAGTTGACTAAGGTATATAAATATATTTTTAATTAGATTCAGATTCAAATTGTCTCAATAAACGCAACTTAAAATCTCGACCTCCTATCGAGGCATGCCGCTAGACATTTATAATGTTAAACCCCTATTTCGAATATAATGAAAATGGTTTCGATTCCTAATTCGATCGCATGGAGAAGATAGCTTTTTGAATCGAGCTATTAAATTAAATTTCGATTTAATTTTCAACGCGTTTGCTTATCGTACAGCCAAACGACAATTCCAAACATTACGAAAATTGAAATCCGACAATAACTAACTATTACATATTCAATGAGACTGGTTTTGTCAAATTCCGAGACTGTGCCTCGGAAGGCTATTTTTAAATATCGATTTAAACGTTATAATTTCAAAACTAAACAAAACATTTCCAAATTAAATTCTGAAGCTTCCATTATCTTCAGAATTATCAATATAAATTTTCTAAGCCATCGAATTATTTTTAACAAGCTAAAAATTGAAAATTCAAATTGTTACCCATTATTAATAAATTAAATTCAATAATTTAATTGCTAAATTCATATTTATATTCGAAATTCAAGCTAAACTAACCTCTAAATATTTAAAATCAATTAAATATTCCATTTCAAATGTTAAAAATTTCCGGGTCGTCACATATATACTCTCAGTGACTCATCATCATAGGGTATTACTACCCTGTTAATAAAGAGTCAGACCCCACAAAGCTAAAGTTTATCGCCAAAACCAAAGCTCTGATACCAGATGTAACATCCCACCTTTTTGCACGCTTTAAATCGACTATAAACCACACATGTCAGACTTAAACCATAAAGAAGGGCGGACTGTTTTAGGTAAATAAGAAAAAATAGAGAAAGAAAAAAAATAGAATCTTGCAGCGGAACGATAAAATATAGTAATCAAATAAATAGTTTATGAAGTCGTTTTACAAAATATTCGATTATACTTATACAATACATATCAGAGTTATACATACCAGAGAATAATAAATAATGCAGCAAAATACATGACGCAGTGGAATAATATAATAAATAATAGTAATACAATCTTCGTTCTTCGTCCTCCAAAAATAAAATCTTTAAATCCTGAAATGCTTGGACTGACCCAAGCGAATTGAAAAGACAAAACACTCGAGTCAGAACTAAAAGATCTTATGTGAGTTAAATCAACAGAAATAAATATGAGTGGAACGGCGTCAGAGATGTTTACGGGATTTGATATCTCTTATCTAGTGTCTAACATGAGTGCAGTAACTCAAAAGATGCTTGGGATTCGCATCTCCTATGGATCCGTTAAACTATATACTATGTAGTTATATTTCGCTATTATAATAATGTCTATAGTAAAATAAACTAACTTTTAAATAGCGTTAAGGAGTGACTCAATATTCCCCTTAACACAATAATAGTCCCACTAGTCCATCCAATATCATAGTTTCTTCTGATCGGGAAGCCACTAGAGGATAACACATGGGCTACGGGAGAAAACCAAACTCGTATAAGGCACGCTAGGGTAGGTGACACGGCACAACTAGGCAATGCCAGGGTAAATATACTAATTACGCTTCCAGACTGGTGGTAACGCATAGCAGCTACTACCTCCCATCTCGAGCCACGCCCCTAAAATCAATAGGGCCCAAATCAATCATAAAGTAATAGAATGGTATCGTAGGAGAGTGTCCGAAAAAAGGTGCTACCTTCTTAGCACATCGATCACTCCTGTTTTAGCCAACTTATGCCAACTCACGGGAGTCGGGTCCATTTATTTACCTCAAAGGAAACGCGCCACCATCCTACTTCATTCTGGAATCTCCACTTTGTACACGGTTGCTAAAGTGGTTTTCGAAGTTGGCAGAGAGTATGACAACTTTCGATCCCGTTCACTTTAACAACCAAACGTTATTATAAAACTGCGGTCATTTCCAAATAATTATGCTTCAAAACCAGAATATAATATCCATTTCAAAACCATATAAATATGGTATCATTTCCGTTTTAAAAACCAAATCAATATTATATCATTTTTATAAAAACCCAAATCAATATAATTGTGACGACCGCCCATGACTCCCGCACCAAAACAAGAGAATAGTGCGCTGAAAGGTGTGCCAGGCAGCCATGGACGATAGTCAGGGTAAAATAAAATCGCAGAATCTCTATCGTAACTCACAGCGCATGGATAAAATACAATAGAGAAATATATATATAGTGAAGCCTCATAACAGAGAAATATCATCATATAAGCATCACAGTAGTTTTATACAATCATCTCAACAAATCCATACAACAAGACCTCACTACAAAACACTCAATCAAATACAGCAGCGGATCCCAGTACATATAGAAAGAAATAATATGCATAGCCTCCTGCCCGTCTTCGTCATCATCAGCGGATCACCCTAAGCACAGCACCTGCCACCTGCTACCTAGTCTGCCCATCCCAACATGGATGAACAGCCCAAGGTAATAAGAGGAGACATAAAACCTTGAGTCAGACAAAGTCTTAGTGAGCAGTAAATTAACTATCAAACATACCAAAAGAGCATAAGGGATAAAAGGAATAGGAACCAAACCATCCCACTCCACCTCTTTCTACAGTGATAGCCCCCAGACACACACTACGGAGAAGTAAGCAAAACATAGCAGATAAGTAAGGTAAAGCAATAACCACTCGAGTCAAGGACGATGTTCTCCAAATACAAATCCCCAAGGCCTAAACCAAGATCAGATAGGTACCCAGAAAACACCGCTCTTGAGACCGAATGATGATATAACCAAACATCCATGACTCTGGCTATCACTGTTATCATTGCCTTGATTTCACCGTTAGTTGAATGACCACCTGTCAAGGGCTAATGGTAACCCCGGCTTTAGACATAACTCCGCACGTCATCATGACCCGTGCCTAAGCTGAACGCATCAGCCCAGAGTACTAGCACGTCATCGTGACCCGTGCTTGGAACGTCATCGTGACCCGTTCCAACGTACCCTTGCTTGAGTATGCTAGAACCTTCAACAACGATGAGATCTTAGCCTCCTAGTCATCCTCCTTGACGACTATTTCCATACTAGCTCATGCGCCTCTCAAGCTAACCATTATCCACACCAACCCGGACCGCATCACCGAGTTATAACTTCGCACGTCGTCATGACCCGTGCTTGGAACGTCATCATGACCCGTCCCATCTCAACATATGTCTTGCCTCATCATATCATAGCAAAGTCTCTCATCTTGGAACGTCATCATGGCCCGTCCCATTTCAACATATGCCTTGCCTCATCACACCATAGCAAAGTCCCATATCAACATCATGCTTTGCCTTCTCACACCATGGCAAGATCCCACATCCTCGAATCCATTCATATGAGCTTCCACCTCCGCTTCATATGCTACAGGCAGTTTTCACCATTCAAGAGCCTTTCCACTTAGATTTTGAATCAACTTCAACCTTCTTGTTCCAAATCAACTACAAGCTAACTTGAAACAATCAAATCAATCATACATCCAACATTCAAGCATTCAAATAAGATCTAATAAGAAATATCAACTATAATGGCAATTTCGTAAATAAATGAGAAAAATTCCAGCATGCATGATTCATAAGTTTCTAGCATAGATCTATCAAATATAAAACATGGGTTTTGTTTCTATAACATAATAAATGAACTTGCATAGGTAAACATCTTCACAAACAATGGATCTATACTTGGATCTAAGGAAAATGCACAAAATCACTATCTACAACACTCCAACAAACCACCAATCCAATATACTCCTTTGGATCCGCGTGAGAGATAACTACCACTCACCAAATCACCCAAACGCCTCAAAAACTAATCACTCTAGATCTGGACAGCGAAGAACAAGGCTTGATCCGGCAAAAATCTCGCTTCAATCGACGAAATCTAACTCGAACGGATGAAGATCTTCAGCTTTGGCTCTTGGATCTTCAATCTCGATCTTCGATCTTGGATGGATGTTAGAACTAGATTGGAATGGAGAAAAGAAGATGAAGAAATGTTGTAGTCGAGTCTTCAAAATGGCAGCACTTCGTCGCTTCAAAAACCGGTGCCAAAAAGTGAGCCGAACCCCTCTATTTATAGGCTGGAACCACCATGAGTCGTCGCTCTTAAGTCGTCGCCGACCCAACCCCTGAGTCGCCCCCGACTCATCCCCATGCCGACTCAACACAGCCGACTTACACGACTCAACAACCCAGCGTCCTAAAACCTTACGCGACCTACGACTCACGGCTTAACCAATGAGCGACTCAACATCCGCCGACTCAACTCAGCTCCGAGTCAAACGACTCATCACACCAACATCCTAACGACTTATCTATCACTCGACTCAATACAAGTGCCGACCAAACCCCTAGCCGACTCATGGTAAACCGGTCACGACTCAAGCCCCTTTGCCGACTCAACTATGATGCCGACTCACGACTCATCCACCAAGCTGACTCAAAACAACTTATGACCTATGACTCGGCCACGACTCATCTTGCTAACCCGTTAAGTCCTAAGTCGGTCTTTCTTAAGTCGGTCACCAACCCTTAAACCGCTGTCTCATGAGTCGGTCACCATCCTTATCTCGGCCAAACCTATAAGCCGTCCCCCCTATAAGTCGTAACTCGTGCACGACTTAACCTATAAGTCGCTGCTTCTATAAGTCGGCAACTACTATGCCGTTCTAACCCTTAACTCGGTCCATTCCCTTAAGTCGTCTACGACTTATCTATGAGTCGGTCACGACTCATCACTTGCATTCGGGTCAACTCCTAAACGACTCAAGCTAGAAGCAACACAAACAATACTATCGACCTGCAAATTCTACGATTTATCGACACGTAAAATACGGGTCGTTACATTCTCTCCCCCTTAGGAATTTCGCCCCCGAAATGCCAAGCAAACAATAGCAATCACAATTATTCCGCATGCCTACCATCCATAGCAATCAACAAACCATGCATCCAATTCTAGCCTAGCATGCAGAATTCTAAGACTTAGAACAAGCTACAAATTCATGAGATGTCACGACACTTTAGGGCAATACCTCGAAGAGTCCGGGATGAGCTGCCTTCATCCTCTCTTCCTCCTCCCACGTACAGTCGTTAACATCATCACTCCATTGTACCTTGAGCAACGTAATCGTCTTCCTCCTAAGCTGTTTCGTATCAGTTTCAACAATACGAAGCGGCTTACGAGGTCTCGTAACCACTGGATCAACCTCTAAGTCTTCACAGCTATCAGCAGAAACCACCGTAGTTGGGTCGTGCACGTACTTCCGTAGATAAGACACATGAAAAACATTGTGCACACCCGCCATCTTTTCTGGTAACTCCAATCTATAAGCGAGCTTTCCAATTCGCTCGATAATCGGGAATGGTCCAACAAATCTTGGAGTCAACTTTCCTTTCTTCCCGATCTAATAACATTCTTCAACGGAGAAATCTTCACAAAAACCATATCACATACGTCGAATTCCAAATCTTTTCGACGATTATCCGCATAACTTTTCTGACGATCTTGGGCTGCCTTCATTCGTTGCCGAATGATCTCTATACAATCCGAAGTCTGTCGAATCATCTCTGGCCCAAGTATCAGCTTTTCTCCAGTTTCCAACCAACATGTCGGAGAGTTACACGGCCTTCCATATAATGCCTCATATGGTGCCATACCAATACTCGACTGATAACTGTTATTATAAGCAAACTCCACCAAATGAAGGTGATCTTCCCATGATCCTCCGAAGTCCAAAACACATGCTCTAAGAAGATCTTCCAAAACTCGGTTGACTCTCTCAGTCTGACCATCTGTTTGAGGGTGATAAGCTGTACTCAAACACAACTCAGTTCCCAAAACTTCCTGGAAGCTCTTCCAAAATCCACTAGTGACAATGGGTCTCGATCGCTCACTATACTCTTCGGAATACCATGGAATCGAACTATCCACTTAACATAAAGCTCAGCCAACTTCGATGCAGTCCTAGTCGATCGAACAGGAATGAACCTTGCACTCTTGGTCAAACGATCTACTATGACCCAAATCCCTTCATTCCCTGCTCTTGTCCTAGGTAGACCATCGATAAAATCCATCGACACTTGCTCCCACTTCCATGTAGGAACTTCTAGTGGCTGAAGCAATCCACTGGGCTTCTTCTGCTCAGCTTTCACCAACTGGCAGTTCATACACTTGGAAATAAAACTTCCAACATCTTTCTTCATACCTTCCCAGTAGTAGGTCCTCTTCATATCCCGATACATCTTATTACCACCTGGATGAATCGTCAACTTCGAGTGATGACTTTCCCTCAGAACTTCATCTCTCAATCCTTCTATATCGGGAACAACCAATCGTCCTTGCTTTCGAAGCCAACCTTCTCGATCGACCTCGAATCCCTTATCCTTCTCCGGATCCAATCCGGATTCCAAATCACAGATAATCTTGACAAGCTTATCATCTCTCTTTTGGCTCTCGCCAATCCTTTCCACAAGAGTAGGTCTTATCGATAAGTTTGCCAACATCTCGGGTTCCAATTCACATCTAGGCCTGAAGTCAAATCCAGCCAAATACTCGAGATTCTTCCATTCCGAAAACATGGCTCCCAACCCTGCATGTCTTCGACTCAACGCATCTGCCACTGCGTTGCCTTTTCCTGGAGTATAGGCTATACCAAAATCATAAGATGCTAAAAACTCTAACCACCGTTGCTGTCGAAGATTCAAATCCTTTTGGGAGAACAGATACTTCAACGACTTATGATCCGTAAACAACTCGAATCGAACTCCCAATAGATAATGTCTCCACATCTTCAAAGCAAACACAATCGCCGCTAACTCCAAATCGTGAGTCGGATAATTCCTTTCATGCGGCTTCAGTTGTCGACTAGCATACGCAACAACTTTATCCTTCTGCATTAACACTGCTCCAAGTCCAGTGCCACATGCATCGGTGTAAACCACCATCTCATCATTCCCACTTGGAATAGTCAAAACAGGAGCACTTGTCAGTCGCTCTTTCAGGATTACGAAAGCTTGCTCACACTTATCATCCCATCTGAACACTTGGTTCTTTTTCGTCAATCCTGTTAACGGTGCAGCTATCTTGGAAAAGTCTTTGATAAACCGTCGATAATATCCTGCTAATCCAAGAAAACTTCTCACATCAGATGCATTCTTAGGTCTAATCCAATCCTGGATTGCTGCCACCTTAGCGGGATCAACCGCTATTCCATTTCCAGAGATAACATGGCCTAAGAACCTCACTTCACTCTTCCAGAAGTGACACTTCGAAAACTTAGCCTTCAGCTGATGTTTCCGCAAGATTTCCAAAACAATTCTCAAGTGCGTCTTGTGCTCTTCCTCAGTTATGGAATAAACCAAAATATCATCTACGAACACAAGCACGAACTTATTCAACTGATCTCTGAACACCCTATTCATAAGATCCACAAAATATGCTGGTGCGTTAGTCAATCCAAACGGCATTACCAGCCACTCATAAAACCCGGATGGTGTCCTAAAAGCAGTCTTCAGCACACTATCCTTTGCCACTCTCAACTGGTGAAATCCCGTTGCCAAATCCATCTGAGAAAACACCTTAGCCTCGTGAAGCTGATCAAACAAGTCATCTATTCTCGGCAGTGGATACTTGTTCTTCTTAGTCACCTTATTCAGCTCACGATAATCAACACACAACCTCAACGATCCATCCGCTTTGGTTGCGAACACAACTGGTGCACCCCATTCGGACACACTACGGCGAATGAATCCTTTCTGCAAAAGGTCATCAACTTGCACCTTCAACTCTTGCTGCTCCCTAGGCGCCGTCCGCCTAAGAGGCATCACAACAGGTCTGGCTCCCTCAACTAGATCGATACGAAACTCGATCTCCCTATGCGGCGGTAACCCTTTGACCTCGTCAAAGACGTCCTCAAATCCATTCACAATAGGCACCGACGACAGTCCATTCCGTGGAACAACCAGCGAATACATGAAGCTCATGAAGACGCCTTCCTCATGCTTACATCGTATCACAACCTTTCGTCCTTCCACATTTCCGACTGTCACCTCCAGCCTCTCACAATCAATCCTTGCCGCATACCTCCTAAGCCAGTCCATACCCAAAATAATTCCGAACCCCGTAAAGTTCAGAACAAAGCAATCACAGATAAACGAGCAATCATGACTCGACACAACTAGACCACGGCATAACATACACAAACAAGTCGAACCCCCAACTGGATTAGTCACAACCAATGGCCTATCAACAATATCCGGTTTCAAACCTAACCGGCCTACCAAATCATCACAAACAAAAGAATGCGACGCTCCAGTATCAAACAACACTCTAACTGGAACACCACAAATAGAAAGAGTACCTTGAACCACCACACTCTTCCCCTTCTCTTCAGCAATAGGAGCTTTTGAAGACGACGGCACAGCTCCCAAAGCGTAAGCTTGCACAACCTGCCTATCTTTCCTCGGTTCTGGACAGTCCTTCTTGATATGTCCCAGCTTATCACAGTTGTGGCACTTCAACTGCACCTTTGGATTCTTGCAATCCCGGGAGAGATGACCCTTCTGTCGGTAGTTGTAGCAAGTCACTTCGCCTTTCAACTTCTTCTGGCCATCCTTACCCTTCTGCTACTGCTGCTTCCTCCTCTTATTGCCATTCTGGTGTGGTTTAGATCCTTCCCTGGTTACAGCAACAACAGAACTTTCCTTAGGAAACAAACTCTCATGCCTAAGGGCTTTCTCCACAAGCTTCTCAAATGGATCGTCCAAATGATCCACTAACTGCCTCCCAAGATAAGCATCCAGACCAGTCACAAACTTTTCATTCTTCTGGTAGGGAGAATCAATATACGATCTGGCATACTTGGACAAGGCTTCAAACTCAGAAATATACTCAAGAACGGGTCTCCCACCTTGCTTGAGCTCCACAAACCTCTTAAACAAAACAGATTTCTGAGCCGTAGAGATGAACTTGGCTTCAAATCTGACTTGGAATTGCTCCCAAGTGATCCCTTCCTCTGGAGTATCGATGGTGATGGAATTCCACCAATCAGCAGCTCTTCCCTGAAGCTGTCTTGATGCAAGCTTCCTCTTGGTTGCATCCTCAATTCCCAAGTCCCCAAAGATTCTTCGGCAAGCATCAATCCACCTCTGCACTTCAATAGTCGACTCTGTCCCCAAGAAAGCTTTTCCTCCAAGAGAAGTATAGTCCTTGCAAAGCTTAGCAAAATCCACTGGTCTTGGAGCTTGAACTTGAACTCCAACATCTACTGATGATCCTGAAGCTGGTATCCTTCTCATGATCGAAGCCATCATCGCTTCGAACATAGTTCCATAATCAACAGCTCCTTCAGTAGCACGGCCTTCCCTTGCAGTTGGTCTCCCTCTTCGACTCATCTTTAGTATCTAGAAAAAGGAATGATTAGAACACCTTAAGAAACAACTGCATAAGGAGTTCAAATCCTTCTAAGCCACTATATTATGTATAGTAATCATCCATCAAAATACAATTACGTCTCTCATACGCAGTTACGTCAGCGAGAGTTGGCTAAAATCGATTAACCTCGCTCTGATACCAAATGTGACGACCGCCCATGACTCCCGCACCAAAACAAGAGAATAGTGCGCTGAAAGGTGTGCCAGGCAGCCATGGACGATAGTCAGGGTAAAATAAAATCGCAGAATCTCTATCGTAACTCACAGCGCATGGATAAAATACAATAGAGAAATATATATATATAGTGAAGCCTCATAACAGAGAAATATCATCATATAAGCATCACAGTAGTTTTATACAATCATCTCAACAAATCCATACAACAAGACCTCACTACAAAACACTCAATCAAATACAGCAGCGGATCCCAGTACATATAGAAAGAAATAATATGCATAGCCTCCTGCCCGTCTTCGTCATCATCAGCGGATCACCCTAAGCACAGCACCTGCCACCTGCTACCTAGTCTGCCCATCCCAACATGGATGAACAGCCCAAGGTAATAAGAGGAGACATAAAACCTTGAGTCAGACAAAGTCTTAGTGAGCAGTAAATTAACTATCAAACATACCAAAAGAGCATAAGGGATAAAAGGAATAGGAACCAAACCATCCCACTCCACCTCTTTCTACAGTGATAGCCCCCAGACACACACTAAGGAGAAGTAAGCAAAACATAGCAGATAAGTAAGGTAAAGCAATAACCACTCGAGTCAAGGACGATGTTCTCCAAATACAAACCCCCAAGGCCTAAACCAAGATCAGATAGGTACCCAGAAAACACCGCTCTTGAGACCGAATGATGATATAACCAAACATCCATGACTCTGGCTATCACTGTTATCATTGCCTTGATTTCACCGTTAGTTGAATGACCACCTGTCAAGGGCTAATGGTAACCCCGGCTTTAGACATAACTCCGCACGTCATCATGACCCGTGCCTAAGCTGAACGCATCAGCCCAGAGTACTAGCACGTCATCGTGACCCGTGCTTGGAACGTCATCGTGACCCGTTCCAACGTACCCTTGCTTGAGTATGCTAGAACCTTCAACAACGATGAGATCTTAGCCTCCTAGTCATCCTCCTTGACGACTATTTCCATACTAGCTCATGCGCCTCTCAAGCTAACCATTATCCACACCAACCCGGACCGCATCACCGAGTTATAACTTCGCACGTCGTCATGACCCGTGCTTGGAACGTCATCATGACCCGTCCCATCTCAACATATGTCTTGCCTCATCATATCATAGCAAAGTCTCTCATCTTGGAACGTCATCATGGCCCGTCCCATTTCAACATATGCCTTGCCTCATCACACCATAGCAAAGTCCCATATCAACATCATGCTTTGCCTTCTCACACCATGGCAAGATCCCACATCCTCGAATCCATTCATATGAGCTTCCACCTCCGCTTCATATGCTACAGGCAGCTTTCACCATTCAAGAGCCTTTCCACTTAGCTTTTGAATCAACTTCAACCTTCTTGTTCCAAATCAACTACAAGCTAACTTGAAACAATCAAATCAATCATACATCCAACATTCAAGCATTCAAACAAGATCTAATAAGAAATATCAACTATAATGGCAATTTCGTAAATAAATGAGAAAAATTCCAGCATGCATGATTCATAAGTTTCTAGCATAGATCTATCAAATATAAAACATGGGTTTTGTTTCTATAACTTAATAAATGAACTTGCATAGGTAAACATCTTCACAAACAATGGATCTATACTTGGATCTAAGGAAAATGCACAAAATCACTATCTACAACACTCCAACAAACCACCAATCCAATATACTCCTTTGGATCCGCGTGAGAGATAACTACCACTCACCAAATCACCCAAACGCCTCAAAAACTAATCACTCCAGATCTGGACAGCGAAGAACAAGGCTTGATCCGGCAAAAATCTCGCTTCAATCGATGAAATCTAACTCGAACGGATGAAGATCTTCAGCTTTGGCTCTTGGATCTTCAATCTCGATCTTCGATCTTGGATGGATGTTAGAACTAGATTGGAATGGAGAAAAGAAGATGAAGAAATGTTGTAGTCGAGTCTTCAAAATGGCAGCACTTCGTCACTTCAAAAACCGGTGCCAAAAAGTGAGCCGAACCCCTCTATTTATAGGCTGGAACCACCATGAGTCGTCGCTCTTAAGTCGTCGCCGACCCAACCCCTGAGTCGCCCCCGACTCATCCCCATGCCGACTCAACACAGCCGACTTACACGACTCAACAACCCAGCGTCCTAAAACCTTACGCGACCTACGACTCACGGCTTAACCAATGAGCGACTCAACATCCGCCGACTCAACTCAGCTCCGAGTCAAACGACTCATCACACCAACATCCTAACGACTTATCTATCACTCGACTCAATACAAGTGCCGACCAAACCCCTAGCCGACTCATGGTAAACTGGTCACGACTCAAGCCCCTTTGCCGACTCAACTATGATGCCGACTCACGACTCATCCACCAAGCTGACTCAAAACAACTTATGACCTATGACTCGGCCACGACTCATCTTGCTAACCCGTTAAGTCCTAAGTCGGTCTTTCTTAAGTCGGTCACCAACCCTTAAACCGCTGTCTCGTGAGTCGGTCACCATCCTTATCTCGGCCAAACCTATAAGCCGTCCCCCCTATAAGTCGTAACTCGTGCACGACTTAACCTATAAGTCGCTGCTTCTATAAGTCGGCAACTACTATGCCGTTCTAACCCTTAACTCGGTCCATTCCCTTAAGTCGTCTACGACTTATCTATGAGTCGGTCACGACTCATCACTTGCATTCGGGTCAACTCCTAAACGACTCAAGCTAGAAGCAACACAAACAATACTATCGACCTGCAAATTCTACGATTTATCGACACGTAAAATACGGGTCGTTACAATAATATCATTTTTATTTCTAATATATCCTTTTTCCAAAATCATAGCACTTTCAATGTTATTACACTTCGAAATCAAAATACTAAAAGTATAACACTTTCAAATCATAATACTTTGAAACTCAAAACTTTGAAACATAACTACACCACTTAAATGACTTAAATATTAAATTACTTTATATAATAAAATAGCTTCTTCATTTTCACAAATCAATTCCAAATACAGATTTGAACCCCCATATAAACCATTTCAATTTCCATATATTTCAAAGCTTTAAATATTCCACCATTTCAAAACTAATTCTTTGATAATTCCATATATATCAAGTTCAATTACTATTTTGAAATTTTTACTTAATAAACCCAATATCATTTAAGTAAACTTTTAAACTTCAAATAACTGGATATGCTTTCAATTTATTTAACTTGATATATTCATTTAAATAAACTTGATATTCATTTAAATCATTCTAAACCAAGATCAAGTTATAAAATCATACCCTTTAAAATCTCAATTTTATTCAAATTTCAAATCAAATTTATTCGAGTACAATTCTTAAATAATTTAATTCAAATCAATTTCATATTTATCTTCCAACCTTAATTTTATTTAAGTCATTATAACTCCGTATACAATATAATTTAAATAGATACTTGACCATATCATATAAAAACAATCAAACTTATTATTAAGCTTATTTTATATTAAAATAAATTACACATAGCTAAAAATCAAGGATAAAATGACATTTATATAATATCTAAAAGCAACATTTATCTAAAACCATATAATTCTTTACAAAACCATAGAAATCATTTTAAAATATTTTTATATATAGACCATGGTGTTTGTATATAATTTTCTATCCTATGGTCAAGTGATACGAATATTTGTCATTTCAATCCGTAATTTAAAATATAAATACGGTTATATATCGTTTAAAACCGCAATCCTGAATGAAATAAAATATATGACAACTTGTATACAACATTCATTCATCCAATATCAATCATCAAACATTTATCATAATCATCATCTAATTCAATCAATAACATCAATATAGAACAGATAATAAATAACAGGTATTTACTGGCAGTTGTATTCAATAATAAATAACTACTATTTTATCCAAATAATTCAAATAAACTGAGATGATGATTTAAAATATGTTAAACAGTCATAAATAAATTTTAAATCACATCATATATCAATTTAACAAACATAAGAAAATTTAACAAACATAAGAAATTTTAGAAGTTGTGAGTGGGTTAATACACTCACATTTTGAATTTAAAATGAATTTAAATCCAATTTAAATCCAAAATTTTATAAGTCTTAGAATTCATCCAATTAAGCGTCAAAATGTCCGAAATTTCAAATCGATCCTAGTAGAGAAAACTGCGCGTAAATCGGACCTCGTATGCACAAGTTATTAACATTTAAAGTTAGACGATTTTAAATTAGAAAATGATTAAAATAAAATAAAATAAATTTACACGTCACTAACCTGCTTTGTTCCCAAATCACGCAACAACAGAAAACCCTAACCAACGCCTCGTCGAAATCACAAAGCCGCCGCCTCACCGTGCGCTGTAGTAGCCTCGGCCCTCAGCGCGGCCACACAGCACGCCATACCCTGGCCAGAGGCGCGCCTCCAGCCCTCACCCACGTGCCTCGCGTGCACCCACATGTCCACAACGACCCAACCGCTGCCCTTTTTCCGAACCCTAATCCAATTGTTGATCTCGATCCGGCCGTCAAATCGACAAACCAACTTGCCGATCAACTCCCCTCCATCCACTCTTCAAAACCCATAAATCAATTTGATGATCCGATGAAGTCGATCAATGCATGATGAACAGTCGTGGATTGTCCTCGAATTTCCGACTAAACATAGGTTCAGAATGGAAAACGAATCACAGATCTGAGATACGCTCGTCGAGAGCTTCAAATCGATATAAAATTTGATGTTGTGTGAGGCGTTAGAGTTTTTGAGGTTGAATTTTGAATTGGAATATTTAGGGTTTTCAGCCATTGAGAAAGAGGAGCAACAACAGTTTCTGTACGTATAGAAAAATGAATATAAGAAATAGGCTAGGGTTTATAATGACATATATATTGGCAAAACACAATAGAAATAAATGGGCTTGATTTGGTTTGGAAAACAGAACGATAAATGGCCCGAAAAGCCCGTTCTGACTCCGGAACGAAATTTGTTCAACCCATATATCAAAATAGATGGTTTTAAATATTTTAAACGCAACGGAATAGATTTCAAGTCCAAATTCCATCGTATGAAGAAGTTATGCTAAAATCAAGTTATTTCAAATTGATTTCAATTAATTTCAATTTAATTTATTTCAAAGCGTTTCGAATCCATACAATCAAACGACAAGTCCGATCGTTATTAAATTTGAAATCCTACAATAATTCGCTGTTATAGATCTGATGAAACTGGTTTCGTTGAAATCCGAGTCAGTGGCCAAAATGGCTATTTTCCAGTTATTAAACTAAATTAATAATTAATTAAATCACCCTTTTCGGTTTAAATTTAATTATTTACCATTCTTATCATTTTTGATTTCTTAATCCTTTACAATAGCTTAAACAATTTTAGATGTCAATTTAGAGTTGACTAATTTATCAATTTTAGTGTTCATCTCAATTTCATTAAATTCAGAAACTATAAATTTAATTTCCAATAATTCCATTTAATTTACCTTTCATTCTATTATTCAATTCATTGTTTCCAAAATGGATGAAATTAACATTGGATTCATGATCTATTACATTAATATTCTCAATTTCATCTTAATTTCCATTAAAGTAATTTTACAAATTTTAATTTCATTTATTTGCAATTAATCCACTTATTAAATTTAAATTCCAATAAATTAATAAATCTTTATTTTCCATTCTTTAAATCAACCAATTTTTGTATTATAAATGGAATTATCGTTATTTTCAAATATTATCTAAATTTACCTTAATTTACATTCAATTACTATTAATCAGTATACTATTTCATTGGTTAATTCAATACTTACTTTTATTTACTCATTTTCAATTTTATACCCAAGCAATAATTTACATTATTTCATTACTGTGATTACACTTCGATTGTCAATAATTAATTTTTATAACCTTTGTCGACTCGATTGTCAAATAAATAGTTCATGAAGCTGTTTTACAAAATATTCGATTATACTTATACAATACATATGAGAGTTACACAACCAGAGAATAATAAATAATGCAGCGGAATACATGATGCAGTGGAATAATATAATAATAATAGTAATACAATCTTCATCTTCGTCCTCCAAACATAAAATCTTCAAATCCTGAAATGCTCGGGATGACCCGAGCGAATTGAAAAGACAAAACACTCGAGTCGGAACTAAAAGATCTTATGTGAGTTAAATCAACAGAAATAAATATGAGTGGAACGGCGTCAGAGATGTTTACGGGATTTGACATCTCTTATTTAGTGTCTAACGTGAGTGCGGTAACTCAAAAGATGCTCAGGATTTGCATCTCCTAAGGATCCGTTAAACTATTTACTATTTAGTAATATTCCGCTATTATAATAATTTCTATGGTAAAACAAACTTACTTTTAAAAGCATTAAGGAGTGACCCAATATTCCCCTTAACACAATAATAGTCCCAGTAGTCCATCCAGTATCATAGTTCCTCCTGATCGGGAAGCCACCAGAGGGTACCACACGGGCTACTGGAGAAAACTAAACTCGTACAGGGCGCGCTAGGTTAGGTGACACGGCACAACTAGGCAATGCTAGGGTAGATATACCAATTATGCTTCCGGACTGGTGGTAACGCATAACAGCTACTACTACCCATCTCGAGCCACACCTCCAAAATCAATAGGGCCTAAATCAATCACAAAGTAATAGAATGGTATCGAAGGAGAGTGTCCGAAAAAAGGGATACCTTCTTAGCCCGTCGATCGCTTCTGTTTTAGCCAACTTATGCCAACTCACAGGAGTTGGGTCCATGTATTTACCTTGAAGGAAACGTCGCCGCCATCCTACTTCATTCTGGAATCTCCACCACTTACACGGTTGCTAAAGTGGTTTTCGGAGTTTGCAGAGAGTATGACAACTTTCGATCCCGTTCACTTTAACAACCAAACGTTATTATAACACCGCGGTCATTTCAAAATAATTATACAAACCAGAATATAATATCCATTTCAAAACCATATAAATACAATATCATTTCCGTTTCAAAAACCAAATCAATATGATATAATTTCTATAAAAAACAAAATCAATATACTATCATTTTTATTTCAAATATATCCTTTTTCCAAAATCATAGCACTTTCAATGTTACATCACTTCGAAATCAAAATGCTAAAAGTATGACGCTTTCAAATCATAATACTTTGAAACTCATAACTTTGAAACATAACTACACCACTTAAATTGCTTAAATATTAAATTACTTTATACAATAAAATAGCTTCTTCTTTTCACAAATCAATTCCAAACACAGATTTGAACCCCCAAATAAACCATTTCAATTTCCATATATTTCAAAGCTTTAAATATTCCACCGTTTCAAAACTAATTCTTTGATAATTCTATATTTATCAAGTTCAATTACTATTTTGAAATGTTTACCTAATAAATCTAATATCATTTAAGCAAACTTTTAAACTTTAAATAACTTGATATTCTTTCAATTTATTTAACCTTATATGTCCATTTAAATCAACTAATATTCATTTAAATCACTCTAAACGAAAATCAAGTTATAAAAATCGTACCCTTTAAAATCTCAATTTTATTTAAATTTCAAATCAAATTTATTCAAGTATAATTCTTAAATAATTTAATTCAAATCAATTTCATATTTATCTTCCAAACTTAATTTTATTTAGGTCATTATAAACTCCATATACAATATAATTTAAACAGATACTTAACCATATTATATAAAACCAACCAAACTTATTATTAAGCTTATTCTATATTAAAATATATTACACATAGCTAAAAATCAAGGATAAAATGACATTTATATAATATTTAAAAACAACATTTATCTAAAACATATATTTCTTTACAAAACTGTAGAAATCAGTTCAAAATATTTTTATATATAGACCACGGTGTCTGTATATAATTTTCTATCCTATGGTCAAGTGATACGGATATTTATCATTTCAATCCGTAATTTAAAATATAAATACGGTTGTATATCATTTCAAATCGCAATCTCGAATGAAATAAAATCTATAACAACTTGCAGTTTATAATAATATAAAATACAATATTCATTCATCCAATGTCAATCATCAAACATTTATCATAATCATTATCCAATTCAATCAATAACATTAATATAGAACAGATAATAAATAGCAGGTATTTACCGGCAGTTATATTCAATAATAAATTAAATATTATTTTATCCAAATAATTCAAATAAACTGAGATGATGATTTAAAATATGTCAAACAGTCATAAATAAATTTTAAATCACATCATATATAAATTTAACAAACATAAGAAATTTTAGAAGTTGTTAGTGGGTTAATACACTCACAATTTGAATTTAAATTGAATTAAAATCTAATTTAAATCCAAAATTTTAAAAGTCTTAGAATTCATCCAAACAAGCGTCAAAATGTCCGAAATTTCAATATGATCCTAAAGGAGAAAACTACACGTAAATCAGACCTCGTATGCACAAGTTATTAACATTTAAAGTTAGACGATTTAAATTAGAAAATGATTAAAATAAAATAAAATAAATTTACACGTCACTAACCTGCTTCGTTCCCAAATCACGCAACAACAGAAAACCCTAACCCACGCCTCGTCGAAATCACGAAGCCGCCGCCTCACCGCGCGCTGTAGTAGCCTCGGCCCTCAGCGCGGCCACGCAGCGCGCCATACCCTGGCCAGAGGCGCGCCTCCACCGGCCCTCACCCACGTGCCTCGCGTGCACCCACATGTCCACAACGACCCAACCGCCGCCCTTTTTCCGAACCCTAATCCAATTGTTGAGCTCGATCCGGCCATCAAATCGACAAACCAACTTGCCGATCAACTCCCCTCCATCCACTCTTCAAAACCCATAAATCAATTTGATGATCCTATGAAGTCGATCAATGCGTGATGAACAGTCGTGGATTGTCCTCGAATTTCCGAATAAACATAGGTTCATACTGGAAAACGAATCACAGATCTGAGATGCGCTCGTCGAGAGCTTCAAATCGATATAAAATTTGATGTTGTGTGAGGCATTAGAGTTTTTGAGGTTGAATTTTGAATTGGAATTGAATTGGATTATTTAGGGTTTTCAGCCATTAAGAAAGAGGAGCAACAAAAATTTCTATACATATAGAAAGATGAATATAAGAAATATGCTAGGGTTTATAACGATATATATATATAGACAGAACACAATAGAAACAAAGGGGCTTGATTTGGTTTGGAAAACTGAATGATAAATCCCGAAAAGCCCGTTCTGACTCCAGAATGAAATTTGTTCAACCCGTATATCAAAATAGATGTTTTTAAATATTTTAAACGCAATAGAACAGGTTTCAAATTCAAATTCCATCGTATGAATAAGTTATGCTAAAATCAAGTTATTTCAAATTGATTTCAATTAATTTCAATTTAATTTATTTCAAAGCGTTTCGAGTCCATACGATCAAACGACAAGTCCGATCGTTATGAAATTTGAAATCCTATAATAATTCACTATTATGGGTCTGATGAAACTGGTTTCGTTGAAATCCGAGTTAGTGGCCAAAATGGCTATTTTCCAGTTATTAAATTAAATTAATAATTAATTAATTAAATCACCCTTTTTGGTTTAAATTTAATTATTTAACATTCTTATCATTTTTGATTCCTTAATCCTTTACAATAGCCTAAACAATTTTAGATGTCAATTAAAAGTTGATTAATTTATCATTTCAGTGTTCATCTCAATTTTATTAAATTCAGAAATTATAAATTTAATTTCCAATAATTCCATTTAATTTACTTTTCATTATATTATTCAATCCATTGTTGTCAAAATGGATGAAATTAACATTGGATTCATGATCTATTACATTAATATTCTCAATTTCATCTTAATTTCCATTAAAGTAATTTTTAAAATTTTAATTTCATTTATTTGCAATTAATCCACTTATTAAATTTAAATTCCAATAAATTAATAAATCTTGATTTCCATTCTTCAAATCAACCAATTTTCATATTATAAATGGAATTATCATTATTTTCAAATATTATCTAAATTTACCTTAATTTACATTCAACTACTACTAATCAACATATTATTTCATTGGTTAATTCAATACTTACTTTTATTTACTCATTTTCAATTTTATACCCAAGCAACAATTTACATTATTTCATTATTGTGATTACGCTTCGATTGTCAATAATTAGTTTTAATAACCATTACTACACTTCATTCTTAACATTCACTTCTCTATAAATCTTAAAGTTTTTATTTCTTTCTAAATTTAATTACAAAAATCTTATTAAATTAACCGATTTAATTATCAAAATTTACAGGTCATTACAGCCTTAGTAAAATAAGTAGGAAAATTCCTCAAAAATCACAATTATTCACTTTTAATATGTTTTCCAAAATAGATAAATTTCATACCTGAAATTATTCTATAATTGGCTTAAATAATTTAAACCGAAATTAATTGTTTTCTCTCATAGAAAATTCATAATAAATCCATAATTACTTGAAAAATTATAAAACTTGACACCCACTTCTAAAATTATGTTTTCGATCATATATCAAAAATGCAATATACATGGTTGTATGTAATAGGCTTTCCAATCTAAACTTATCGTAAAATCAACATGAAACAATATAAATCATCGACAAGCATATATCCATTTAAACAAACACAACATGGCATGTATCTTGGAAAATTAATTCGGATCTAACTTGAAACCAAAATCAATATAAATGGTGAGATTTAAGTTAATTATTCACCTTGGCTTTGTGTTAAGAAGGTTGAGATTTGTCCTTTGATTGATTTGCTTAAGTTTTCTACTTGAATCCTAGTGTTTCTTCTCCTTGAATCTTCTTAATGGTGGCCGACCGAGCTCAATAGGGATTTTAGTTTTGTTTAGAAATGTTAAAATGAATAAGGATGAAGGATAAAAGGATTTAGGATATTAGAATGAAGGATGTTCCCATTTTACCCTTATATATTCCTCATACTTACTTATTTTCAATTCTCTATTACTTATACATTCATTAAGGCACGACTCCTTCTAAATTAACAAATCTCAATCTTTTATCTATCTACATTATTTCATTTAATTTTTCTAATTAAATGTCCTAAATAACGTTAGTCAAAATTTGGGCAATTGCAGTTAAATATAACATTGGACCAAAGGCTACACGATGATCTAAGAATTGGATAACTAAAATGTCAGTTTGATAAATTTACATAAAGTGTAATTTATTTGATGTCCTTAAAAGTCAAGGATAATCAAATGCACTTTTATAAAGGATTCGTTATGCTATTATAGTAAGGATCTTATTTGAATGGTTTGACCGTTTAGAAAGGAAATCGGATGTATAAGAGTGGATGTAACCTAAGTCACGGTTGGGGTAAAAAGAATGAACGATTACTTTTACTTCATTAAAAAACACTAGAAATAAGAATTGCAAATTACAGTTGTTTCCAAACATTGGAATGAGAAATATTATTTCTACTCCAAAATGTATTTTCATGTAGAAAATTGTTTTTAACGATATTTATTTTTATAAGTTTAAGACATTTGATTTGAAAACCCTCGACTATAAAATTGGTTATAGATGATGGAATAAATAGCCTATATTTGTGAACCATATCAAACCATATCAAACATATCAAACATTATTTGTGAAATAATAATCATTTTTCGGTATTGAATGAGAAATAGACAGCGTTTTATTTCATTATGAATATTCATTATAAATTAAATTATAGTACTTGTACATAAGAAGAATAGGAAAGTATCTAACTTCATTGCAATTATTTTTAAATTATTGACTAAACCATAATTTTGAGAATTTATTATATGGTTATGAATCATATGGTACTAATAAATTCTATCTTAGATAATTAAGGGCAACATACCTATTCAATGCGAGCATCATAACAGCTGACGAACTCCACTGATTGATACATATGGATGTATGCAATCAATAGTCTAATAAAATCAAAACGTTTCCACATACTTCATTATATTCACCGGAGTTATCACCAACATAGACATGTGTATATGATACACGTATAGTATGCCTATGATAAGTTCATAGAGTAATGTAATGCCCCGTTTTCTAGTACCTTTTGAATCGACAATAAACCACACATGTCCAACTCAAATTGCACGAAAAGATAGATCATTAAGGGTAGAAAAAAATAAAGACAGAACAGAATCTCACATGAATGGAATAACATATATTATTTCAATAATAACCTTTACAGCGGAAAATTTTAAATACAAGAGTCTAACCTAGATTCAGCCTGGGCAGTTATAAACATCTGTCCTTACAATTGCTGACAAACATCAAAACAAATGCAATAGATGTAGAGGATAATAGAATACATCTTTACAATGATAAAGATCTCCAGCTCTCCTCTAGAAACTCCAAGCATCTTCAAAAAACCTGAAACTACTCGGATCTGACCCGAGTATTAAAATTACCCGGATCAGGCTTGATAAACCTGCGTGAGATAATTGAAATTTAAAATGACTATATTATCAAAACCTTCAAAAAGAAGGGCTTCTCACAAGACCACGCCGACACATAAACACATATGAGTTTTTACCTTATGGTAACCAAAACACTTTTATACCAAAATACACTTGATATTATTTTCAAATACACTCTTTTGAAAACATTTTCCAAATAACTTATTCAAATAAGGTATCAACGCCCGGACTAAGTCTAGGGTAATATATCCGTACTGGGTCAACATAATATACCAAACAGAATATATGATACCAAAACGGGTAGCTGAAAAGTTTGCAATTCATTATAGATATTTTGGGAATGCAATCAAAATCGTAAATCTTGTACTGGGATTGGATTTCCAACATGATAGGGAAATAGTGAAAAGATCAATCTGTATCCACGGCTTACGTCCAAGACTCGAATGCCATTATACAACAACACAAATAGCTAAAAGTGGATACAATCTACGAATAACATCCAAGGACACGGACTTCACGCATCCCTACCATGAGCCCCAGACATATCTGGTACCTAGGGCTCAGAACATCTGATAACCCAAATCACTTGTATCCGAAATACGAGCGTACATCTGACCACACAGAATCCCATAACAATCGGGTGTGAGGCTAGCGAGGCTATGCTCAATTTCTTCAAAACCATGCTTTTCATACAAAATCATGCTTTGATCATAACAGGTTCCACTTTGAATGCCATACTGCCATTCCTTTGATCACTATTTGACACCTACAAGCATACAACCTCTAAGCTCATATGTATTAGAGAAGGGTGTTAAGCTAAGAGAAGTTGCCTTCTCCGCCATCAAGCAGATGTACATTTTTAAAAGTTAAAATTTGTGTCTCAGAAATTCAGTGACAGAAATTCGTCCATACAAGTTCGTTCTGGGACTGAACGAAACCGAAGGCACTTTCCTCGGCTATTATTAGGAGAGAAGCCCTTATAATCTAAAAAATCTCCATAACGAGGAGACCACTGCTATAAATAACTCTATAATGGGAGAGACCTAGAGCATGTCAATAAGCAGTCATCATGCTATGAAGATCCACAGTCTTCAATAATCATCATCTTCCAGAGGTCTTCACTTTCGAACGTATACATTGGTTCGAAGTGGTTTTCGGGTAAGAATCACCCAAATCTGACACTGATTCCTTCAAATCCAATTATCGCTTTATAAGATGTCAAGTTCATATGTGGATATCAATCATCAATCAATTACTTCATCTTTTATAAAATATCTTTCTTAGACATATTCTTTTCAATTTATTCCATTTTCATTTCAAGAGTATATGGAATTATTAAGCCTCATTTATCAAATCATTCGATTTATTCAAAGATTTCCTAAAACATAGAATAATTCCAAATAATTTTCCCTTTTACTTAGGAAAACCTTTCCAAATCATTCATTAAATCTTTATCAAAGATTTCTTTCACAATTTCAAATCATATTCTTGCAAATCAAAGATTTTCATAACAGAGCACTACTGCCACCTTAAATTTCACCTCTAGCGACTAATGGAAAGTAATCCTACATCATGAAGATCTTTGTCTTCGATGATCTTTGTCTTCAATATGTTTTATTTCAAAAATTAGTTCGAAGGGGTTTTCGGATAGGAATCACACAAATCCGAGCCCGGTTCTTCGGATAGGAGTCACCCAAATTCGACCCCGGTTCCTTCGTACTAATCGTCGATAAAAAGATGCTAATTCCATATGGGGTTTCGAAAATTAGTTTGAAGTGATTATCGGATAGGAATCACCCAAATGCGATCACGCTTCTTTGGGTAGGAATTACCCAAATCCGATCCCCATTCTTTCGTACCAATCATCAAATAAAAGATGTCAAGTGGTTAAATAACATTCAAAGAATCTGTTTCATTTCTTTTATTTTGGAAAAACTTAAACATGATCTTTTAGATCATCTGGACTTTCCTTTTGATTTGTTCCACACCTTGCCTAAGAAAAAAAACATAGGCCAAGTAAGTTCAGTGCATTGGTTGCTCCATCTCTAACCAACACCTTGGTTTATCTTTTCAGATCTGATAAGTGGAACAAATGTAGTAGCCATTTTTGCATGCTTAATTTGTTATTACATTCAATATTCTCCACTTTTTGTTTAAGTAGTATAAACAATTCATCTTAACCATTTATTCAAACTCTTAATAAAACTTCCAAATCACCTTTAGTTTACTTAATTGTTCTTTTAAAATATTTCACGAAAGACTTAGGAAAGAATTGTTAAGTTTAAAACTACATTTCAAAAGTTATTCCAAACTGTTGTGAAAAGCATTGCATAAGCGTTGCAAATAGCGTTTTAAAAGCTATATTCTTCAAAACGACGTTTATATCATTTAGAAATCCGTATTTTCAACTTAAATCTGTTTAATACATTTTAAAATATTTTTAGGATTTGTTTCATATTTTTAAAACATTTAAAATATCAATTTTAAACTTTGGTCACTTTACCGAAAAAGCGCGATTTTTCTAATAAATTATTTTGGACATATTTAAAATATACAAGATGAAAATCAGGAGTTTATTTATTTATTTATTTAAACATATTTAAATGCTTAAAAAACATTTCTAACTCATTTTAAAACTATTTTCAAAACATTTAAGCATTCCATATACACCATTTTATTTTCAAAAGGAAAGTGCTTTTCTTTGTGCTTATCGACGTGTATTAACGTGACTTGGTAAAACAATTTAACAATCATATCAAACTATCAATACTTAATGATCAAAGCATATATAAGAATCCATAGCAATCATAACACAACATCAAACACATATACCTGTAAATAGAGATGTTAAATATGGTTTGTCACCATAAATCAAAGCGATTAACTTCCTACCAACATTCTAATCAACCAACACTTTACTAATTATTTATACTCCATTATACACTAGAAAACAACACTCTCTTCCTTCCAATAGCTTGGTCGTGGCTTGAGATGGAGGTTGGCCGAAAATATAGAGAAGAAGCAGTAGAGCTTTGAACTTGAATTCTCAAAATTAGACCTGAAAAATTGATCATCTTCTCTTTTGTTTTTGACTCTCGTATTCTCAAAATTTGAAATACTTATTAACGGAAAAGTTATTGAAAATTCTTTTCTTTTGAGTTTAAAAAAAGAATTAGTTCATTTTGATTAGTGTTGAGAATGATATGATAGAATGAAGAAGAGATATTGTCGGATTGACCAAAATAAAGCCCGAAAATGCACTTCAAAGAATTGAGTTTCAGGTTTAGCAAACCACAAGAATGGAAAAAGTGATCAACACAAAAGTTGTAGCCACTAGAATTTTATATGCAAAAAAATATTTCTTAATTTGGATCGCTTATGATCTAGTATTGATCAAAACAAAATGTCCTATTCTCTGCTTTAAAAACTGGGCCAAAAAATACACTAGAAAGAAGTGATTTTTTGACATGGTTGTCTTTAGAATGAGACAAAGTGGATAACATTAAAGTTCTAGCCACTAGAAAAATACGTGATATAAAAAAAGGATTTTATATTTTGAATTTTTTGAAAAAGTTATGGCCGAGAGAATAAGAGGTAAAATGTGGAGAAAATAGGAGTTTGATTTGAAGAGAATGAACATTGATTTCTTTTGAATATTTTTTTAAATATTTTGACATTATTTATTTCTAATTTTTTTCCTATGGCTTGGAAGCAATTAAACAGAGGTGGAATAAGATGAAGAAGATTGAGAAAAGAAGAAGAAGAAATGTGAATGAAAGTGAGAAGGAGGTGGGTATTTGTAGGAAAAAAAGTTGTAAATTTACCAAAATAATCTCTTACCAAATTACCGAACTAACCTTACTTCAACCTGAAGAAATCTCCACTTTTTCAATAATTAACATCATCTTTCACATCCTTACTTTATACCTTAGTCACTTAAAGATTAAGTAAAGAATATCATAATTATGTTGGTTTTGATTTGATGTGATTTGATGTTTACTTTTTCTTACTTTTGTTAATTCTCACTTACTTTTACTAATGACTTCTAGAAATTTTCTAATCTTATTTAATAAAATTAAAAATGTTTAGTTACTAAAATTTATAATATATATGTTAAAACATATTAATAAAGGTGCGGCAATGTTGCAGCAAATTATTTTGAACAAAATGTTGATTTTCGACAAAATGTTTTACGGTCACATTTTGACGTTTTTGTTAAACTATTTGTTTGTGTAAACAAAAATACAAAATTGATTTGTTATTATATTTAAATATTTAAAACAATTATATTTGACTTATAAAATAAAAATAATATCCAAATATATGTAAAAATACGACATCGATTTGTCGGTATACGATGACATTTGTCAACTTTTATAAAAAAAGTTTTATAAATTTATCGAACCATTATAAATTAAATTAATATTACTATTAAATGAGTTTGATATTGACTATACATATATTTAAAAGGAATTATTTATCCTTTAAACAAATTTCAGGAATATTTATCATACTTTATTGGAATCCGACTTTTGTCAATTTTACAATGGAAATCCAAAACCTTTATTCAATATCAAAATTAAGTTTACCATCCTTATTTATCATATAAAACTTGATTGTTTGAGTTCGAAAACTCTACATTTGAATATTTAAAATATTAAATATCCCATTTTGAAGTGCTAAAATTACAGATCGTTACAATAAAATGGAAGTCAATAAATAACATGCGACAGAACATAAAATAATTCGATTTGATATATAATAAGAGAGTATATCAAAAAGGGTTCCAAATGTACCTAAAATGAGTAAAGTTTAAATCTCAAAAGTCACTTCTTCCTATGATGCATAATTAATAATGAATAATCAAACATTGTTAAGTATGATTAACAGTGAGTGAAGTTGATTAAACTTCTTTCTATGAGATCATATACTTAAGAGTAGCACATGACGTTAAAATTATCTAAAGAAAAGTTTACAAAATTAAATAAGATAAGGATTTGTTAGAAACCCCAACATATCCTAGGCCAAGGAGTTAGAAGGTTGTGTGAGTCGAAAGACTACACGTAACAATTGTACATGAGGAATCTTATATGTATAGCCCAAAAAAGAATTTTAGGAATGATTTCCATTGGATGACCGTTTTATGTTTTGAACATAAGTTTTATAATCTAAACCAAATCAATTTTATATATAAGGTAATTCATAAAGTGTTTATGAATACCTATTCCATTGCATTAAGAAATAATTATTGTTTTAAGAAATATCAACTTTATAGTGAAGGAATTTATTTTAGAAATTATTGATAGTAAAATGATTTGGACATGAACCAAGGATAAAACTAACTATGAAGGACGAAATGAAACTAACGAACCCTAAGTGAATGCATCACATTGGATTAGAATGTCTAATAAGTATTTCCACACATTGAAGAGAAAATATAAGTTTCTTATCATTATTATTATCCATATATTTTGCTAGAAGAAGTAACTAATGCTAAGGGGATGTCGAATACAAAAGCGATCTCATGAACAATCAATATGTGGTCAATAATGACGCATATTGTTAAAATAATGAACGATGTCAAAAATCAAGGAAGCCAACTCTTTATAACATGGGATGTCGGCAATCTAGAGAAATGAGATATGCCAAGCTAGAACAAATGCCAAGCTTCAACAATGCAATGAGATATCAAAAATCTACAATATGAAAAAGATGTCATATATCATCAAATTACGAAGGGTTTCGAGCTACAAGAAGCATACATGTTTCTACATATTAACAATAGGTTGTCGCATGCTAACATGCATAGAAGGTTGTCGCATATCACCAACGTACAAAAAGATGCTGCAAATCATTAATTTCTATGGGGATGTCAAAATCCATGTAAGGAGAAAGAATTAAAATCATTACTACAAGAAGAGTAAAATCAAATGAATATAGAGGATTTAGTGTGTTTTCTCTAATTAAGCTTCGAAGGCAATCACATTACACCGCACCCTCCTTAACACCACTGAGATAATGATCCATGTGAAATATTCAACCTTAAGGAGATTATGACAAGTGGCACTATCAGAGCTATCCATTTTGTCAAGCCATCAATCCATGCCAACTCATATCAACCAATGGAAGCAAGCTTCACCTCCTCCCAACTACTATAAATAGAGATGCATCCTATCATGGAAAGGAGCTCCTAATTTCTTTTCCTCTCTTGGCATAAATCACTTTTTGGACTATAAGTTTTCTAAGATCTCAAAGGAGCTTGATAACAACTTTAATGGAAAATGGCCAATGATGAAGAAGATGATATGGACATATGCATAAAAGGACTTGAACAATTATAAATTTGCATATTTGACTTGTATTGTACATACCCTGTTATTGAACAAGAGATATAACTAGTACACATTACATATTGTATCCAATGAAATAAATCAAGATCTATGACATATTTTGACTTGTCTACTTTTACCCTTGAAAACATGATTTAAATTTCAAATGATTTCGTAATTAATTCTAAGCATAGGGGATTATTGGAATTTCTTCGAATATGCCTCCTTGTCTAACATTTTGGGTGTTGAATTAATTTCTGGTTTAACATTTTGATGCTAGAAGGAGGGCTTGAACCTCAGCATGTTCGAAGAATGGGAAAAATACCATAATAATTTGAATTTTATATCTTGCAGAGAATTTCCCAAATCCAATCCTTATTTAGTTTCAAATTTAGACACTTACCACTATTAATGTTTAATGTTTGCAGGTGATGAACAAAAATTATTGGGCAGCTCACTCAAAATCTATCCTGCATCCATAAATTGACTCACTCATCTATAATATCATTCATTTATTTACAATGACCATTCAATCATTTATGATATCCTGCATCAATCCATTCACTTACGAAAACATCTCATTTATGACATGATTTAATCATGTAATCTCCTATTGTTTTATTCTGACACCTTCCCGTACAAACTAACTACTTTCTTCTCACCCATTTTCTACTCTCCTCCCACTGCTTAAAAAACCCCAACAGCTCATTCTGTTATCTCGCCTTTTTGGTAAGGTCGTGAAATCAAGAACTTAACCAGAAACCAAGGACAGCCTGTCCCAATGATCGGTTATACACAGAATCACTGTGGATATTGGAAAATTTTGCCTAAGTCCTGATTGAACAATAATCAATATGACACGATAAGTAAAGCTATGAAATCTAACGTTCTAAATTTCAAGTCAATCGGAGTTAGTATGGCCAAGATATTGATCTATCAAGTTCAAGAGAATCAACACCCTTCGTATCCATGCAAGTCCATACCCATTCCTTCAGAAGACTTCCTTCGTATCCACTAAGAAGTTACTGATTCGTATCCATTTAGTTCGTAACCATCACTATGCAACTAACCAATTCGTATCCATCGACACACTAGCCTCCTTTCGTATCCATCCATCATTCCGCTCTGATTTGTGTCCATCTATTAAAAGCAACCAAACTCGTATTGACCATTCACTTGATCGAGATGAAGGGAGAAGCCAGATATCGGTATGAAGAGCATAGGAATCATCGATATGATGTTATCCCCTATACCAATAGGAATGGGGCAATTAAACAATCGATACAAGATAGCTTCAGGGTTCGATACGAAGTGAAACACGGTAGGTCGATACGAAAGGAACATATCAGGTCGATACGAACAAAGCATAGAAGAGAGGTAGACCCGGTCACTCGGCATGAAAAGTGGATCGATCTTAGAATATAGCGCCATGTCATCTGGGAAAAACGTGCAAGCCATCAATACGAAGACATCGATGCAAATCGTATCGATACGATCTCGATAGCATACTACAAATCCAAACTTGCATTGATTATATCTCAAAATATACGAGTCCAAATGCCGCTAAATTTTGACAGAAGCTTGCATACTACTTCACGAATGCTCATGATCGATCTCAGCCTAAAAGGTGGTGTTTTTGAACGATACGAATTTGGGGCGTATCGATCATGGATCGATCCCAAACGCCCAGGGATCGGTCGCGTGGGCTCACCTGCATGAGAAAAGGAGTCTTTCAAAGTTTGAGATAGATATTTGTAACCTGTACCTATAAATATAGCAGTCCTAGGCCTTTAGAAAAGGGACTTTTGACTCTGGAAGGCCAATACATTGCTGACACCTTCATTGTACCTTGAATGTTCTGTTGCAAATAGTTGTAATCATCGAGAGTCATTAATAAAAAGAAAACTTTCTACAGTGGACGCAAGCTACGACGTCGAACCACTCTAAATCTCTGCGTTTTCATTTTCCTATTTGTTTTTTTGGTTTGTTTGTTAGATCTACCTCATTTTCAATTTATATTCTTCAAATTTATCTCTTTAAACATGCTCGAAGAATGTTATGCCCAATTTTTGTACAAACACTTAGGTGCTTTCACTTAGAAAATCCAGATTTTCTCCTTTTATTTGGATCTACTACCATCATTGGATTGCAAGAATCTACGGGAAAGATCTAGATCTCACATCCAGTAGTTCTTCCATCCTATTCAGATTGCATCAAATCTAGGAGAGAGCTACATCATTCACCATGGTTGCTACAAGGGCTGCCTCAACCGCTGCAGATCAGGAAGGAAGAGATAGATAGAAACCTATGCAGCCACCTACCACAGGCCAGAGCTCAGCTAGACATTCAGATCCACAAGGCCTTGTCACTAGGGAGGAGTTCCAGATGTTGATGCAAGAACTGACCAAAAGCCTCCAGTAGCATACCCAGCAGATGCATGCCAACAAGGAGTTAACCAACCGACTGAATCAGGAAAGACGAAGGAGACCTAGGAGGGATCAAGCTTCCTACTCATCCATTGAGAGCTCAGCTTCCTCTGATTACCATCACAGATCCACATGTCCACGAACTGGATGGAAGCTACATGCAAGCTCCCGGGCATCAGCACACTCTGAATCTTGGACAAGCAAGACCTAGTCCATCTATGAGTCATCAGGCAGGAACCTCCTCCCGAGGAGGGATAATTCCTTATCACGTTACTGATAACCATGCTGCTGTCACTGCCGTTGACTTGGAAGCTGACATTCGAGACCGAACAGATCCGAACCTTCATCAACACGATCGTACTCCTGAACCCTATGTGCCCAAAGATTTGGAGCCAAGGAGGTGAGGAATGGAGCATCGATCACGCCAGGCCCATCCTCGCATTGTGGAACCTGACCACACCTTAGCCCAACATGCTCAGAATGTGCAAATGCCAAACATCCTGACCATGATTCATCAAATGATTCGAGAAAGTTAGCTCCTCTCCAATGACAACTGGGGAATCTCCCAAAGTCGTACACCCTTCACTAATGACATCATTTATGATGAACCGCCTCGCCAATTCAAAATGCCAACTTTACCTACTTATGAAGGGAGTTCAGACGCAAACTAACACATCTTAAACTATGAATGACTTATGAATGTCGCACAAGATGACAATGCGATCAAATGCAAAAGTTTTCCTATCTCAGGGGTATTGCAATCATGTTGTTTACTCACCTACCACCCCAATTTGTTTCATGCTTTTGTTAGTTAGCTATGAAATCCATCGAATAGTTTCGTATGCCCGTCACAAGACCTAAGGATGTTAACACCTTGTCCAATGTCACTCAGGCTCCGGAAGAGATGCTTTGATGTTATTTAGAAAGATTTCATGCCATTTGTGCAGAGATTACTAACCCTAATGATAATTCCATATTGATAACGCAGACTAAAGGAATTGATTCTGATTCCGAATTTGGCAACTGGTTGGCTAGGAAATCCCTGCATCGCTGGACCATTTCTACTCTAAAGCGGCCCAGTTCTTAAGAGGAGAAGATGCTAAACACTCCAGGAAGAAGGATAACGTGGGGCCCAGTGTGGATGGCATTCAAAGTAACAGCGCTGTAAAGCAAACATATGAGAGTTCTGCTAAAGTGCATTTAAATATACAAAATAATAAAAATCGGAAGAAAGGTGATGGAAGTCAGGGAAGAAGCAGGATCAAAATCGCGGACTGCGACGCAGAACTCCCATGTTTGACACCATACTCCTTTGAATACATCCCTGGAGAATGTGTACTTGCCGACCGGTAATACTTGCCAATATAAGAAGCCTGCTCCAAAGCAGTCATCCAAAAAGCAGATTCAATTTGGAAAATTCTATAGATTCCACAATTGGTATGGTCACTATACCAACGAATGTCACCATTTATAGGACATTATTGAAAAGCTAATCCGTAAGAGGAAGTCGGAACAATCCGTTTGGTCACCGCAGACAGGAGGTGCGGGCTCATCGAATCAGAATCAAGTACAAAATCAGGCTAGACCGGAGGAACCCACACGTACTAGCGGGAGGTTAGTTGTTAACACGGTTAGTGGTGGTCCTCATCCAGTGAATCAAAGCTAGAGGTAAATGGAGTCGTATGCCAGTTTGATTAGGAATGTAGGCTTCGAGTGTTGCAGTAATCTGGACGATAGGGCTCCAGCTAAACAACAAAAAACAATGGCAGACGACATCATTTTCCAAGACAGTGATGCCAATAAAGTTGAAGCCCCCACCATTGATCCACTAGTCATATCAGCTCGGATAGGTCTTGCTTGGATGAAGAGGATCTTAATGGACAGTGGAAGCTCCATGAATATTCTTTTCAAGCGAGTGTATGATCAAATGAAATTGAAAGAAAATACTTAAAGCCTGGTTAGTCTCGTATACATGGCTTCAATGGAAGGGAAGCTATACCCACTGGGATGGTAGAATTACCAGTGGAGTTGGGAATTGGAGAGCGCCAGAGAGTTCGGATGTTATAGTTCATTGTGTTGGATATTAACTCACCGTGTAATGCTCTCTTTGGCCGCCGGCCCTAGCTGAATTTTGGGTAGCTCTTTCCCCTTGATGTTTAACTTTGAAATTCCACACCGACAATTGGGTTGGAGTTGTTCAGGGAGATCATGAAACTAGATGCCCCTGTTATGTTGTTGAGCTGCGGGAGGCGCAGGGAAAAGAGAAAGGCAAGGGCGTAGAAGAATTTCTCTACGTCCATTTTTTCGACAATTGATGGCTAACACCTAGGCCTACATCCAAGTGCCACAACCAATTCCTAAAAGATCTTGATAAAAGAGATGATGATAATGAAGAGAAAGTCAAAGTCCTTGCCAGAGTTGACGATCGATGTTCCGATCGATGATGATGATGACTCCAGAATGATAAAGGTCATATCTCAGCTAAGCCAATAGATGAGAGAGAAATTGTTTGAATTTCTTTGAGCAAACCTCGACATGTTTGCTAGGACGAACTTAGACATGTGTGGGATCTCACCGAACATCGTGAGCCTTGCATTGAATATTGACCCACGACATGTCCTAATCAAACAGAAAAGGAACAGTATGGATCCAAAGGGGTCTGCCACCCTTAAGGAAGAGGTGGATTAACATAAGTCAAACGGGTTTATTCGAGATGCATTATATCCAGAGTGGGTATCCAACCCAGTGCTTGTCAGAAAACCAAACGGGAAATAGAGAACTTGTGTAGACTACCCAGATTTGAATAAAACTTGCCCTAAAGACAGTTTTTCACTTCCCAGGATTGATCAGCTTGTAGACTCAACAGCTGGACACGAGCTCTTATCTTTCATGGATGCATATTCCGACTATAATCAGATATCGATGCACTAACCTGATCAGGAGCATACCAATTTTTCACCGACTTGGGACATTATTGCTATAAAGTGATGCGGTTTGGACTCAAGAACGCTGGAGCAACTTACCAACCGCTAGTCAACCGGATGTTCGCCAACCAGATCGAGGAAACTATGGAGATATACGTGGATGATATGCCTGTAAAGTTATGGCTCTCCATCAACCATTTTCGAGACCTGGAAACAATGCTCAACATCCTTCGAGAGTACCGAATGAAGCTCAACCCAAGTGTCGCTTCATAGTTGTACCAGGAAAGTTCCTTGGATTCACTGTTAACGCCCGAGGCATTGAAGCCAATCTTGAAAAGGTCTGGGCGATTCGGAATCTCGAGACTCCTGGAACTATAAAGCTAGTACAGAGCCTCAATGGGAAGGTAGCAGCATTGAGTAGATTCTTCTCCAAATCCACCGACAAATGCATTCTCTTCTTCGAGCTGATCAGGAAAGGAAAGCGGAACTTTGAATGGACCAAGGTGTGTGAAGGCGCATTTTTAGCACTGGTTCAACACCTTGCTACTCCACCTATTCTGTCAAAGCCTATTGATCATAAGAGACTATACATATATTTGGCAATGTTAGTGTTATCCCGCCTTTTGGAAAAGCCGTGATACCAAAAGATTGATCGAAAACCAAAGACACTTGGTTCCAAAGATCGGTTATACACTACTTCGCTATGGAAATCGATGAATTTTGTCCGAGCCTGGATCAGGCTACAATCGATAGGACATGACAAGCAAGACCAAATAAGCCATTGTTTCAAATTTTAGGTTAATCATATGAATGAGATATGATCGATGCAAGTTGGAGAAAATATGTTGTTCGTATCCATCTGATTGATCGGTTCGTATCCATCAAAAGTTGAGGTGTTGTCCTGTTCGAATGCATCAAATTCGTATCCATCGGAATGGCATCACCTCAGTATGTTCGAACCCATCGAGTTTTGTGCAATTCGAATCTATCACGTTTGAATCGATCCACCATCACACTGTTCGAATCCATTGAACTCAATCACTTTGTATCGATCGGGGCTTTCTCAAAAGCCTTGTTCGCATAAATTGCATCGGTCGACTTCGTATCCATCGACAAACACTTGTTCGAATCGATCAGGGTACACCACTTTGTGTCCATCGAAGGAGTGTGCTTGTTCGTATCGATCTACCCAAATTTATTGTTCGAACCCACCGAGGCTTATTAGTTCGTACCCATCGATCGTAGCTCTCATGTTTGATCGATACGAACAAGGCCCTTTTTATCGATACGAACAAGCGTACCTCCATCGATACATATTGGCAACTGTTATCAAATCGAAGAAGGTAACGGTCATCGATACAAACGAGGCGAAGTTCATGGATGCGACATGGTCAACTCGGAGCAAAAGGCGGATCGATGCGAGATGTGTGCGCCACGTCGTATCGAAGTGACGTGCATCCATCGATTCGAAGACATGGATTCGAAGTGATCGAATCGAAGCAAACAACCAATCGAGAAACTTCAACACGCATCGATCATATCTCACAAACCACTGTTCCAAATGCTACGAAATTTTCACAGCAAGTTGCATACAAGCTAAGGAACAATCCTGCCAAGTTTCAGCTCGATTAGATCATTTTTTGATGGATACGAAATTATTTCGTATCGATCACAGATCGAGTCGAAGCTTGGTAGGGTCGGTCGCGTGGGCCCACTCACGTGCCAAAAGAAGTCTCTCGAAGTTTGAGCGCGATATCATCCTCCTACGCCTATAAATAGCCCCCTGAAGCCTACAGAAAAGGGATCTTTTTGGTTATGTGACGTCCAGACTCTACCGGGTTCAATCCTACATCTTTTCATCACCATTGTATTCAAACTTCAGAGCTGTAATCTACTGTAATCTGCTGTAACAAGATTGAAATCATCAAGTTAATCAATAAAGCTATCAAGTTCAGAGTGGACGTAGGCAAGATCGTCGAACCACTATAAAATCTGTGTTGTTTACTGCTTTCTTTTGAATATTTTGAGTGATCTGCATCATTATTCTTATACTTGCTTGTTACTTCTGATTTGTGATTACGAACTGGTGCTTTCATTGGTAATTGGGTGTTTCTGACCAATTTTGGTGCAAATAGTTAGGGAATGCAATCAGTGCTACATTAGTTTGGAAGGAGGATCGGATACAACGACCGATTTATTACATTAGCAAATGATTGACCGAAGCAGAGAGAAACTATTCGAAGTTGGAAAAGGTGGCCTAATGTCTCGTTATTGCCTCGAGAAAGCTTTATACCTACTTTCAGGCTCATCCTATTACAGTCTACATCGACCAATCATTACAATAGGTCCTCATGCGGCCTGAGAATTCTGGTAGGTTGCTAAAGTGGAACATTAAGTTGAGTCTGTTTGATATTGCTTACAAACTAAGGCGGGCTATTCAAGGACAAGTTCTAGCAAATTTCATTGTCGATTCACTATACCAGAGGACTGGCAGAAAAATATTGAATCTCCCAAATACATCTGGAAGCTATATACAGATGGTGCATCGAACGACCGTTTCTCAGGCGTTGGAGATGTATTTGAAACCCTAGAAGGTCGATCCATATGTTATGCTTTGAAGTTTGATTTCCATGCGAACAATAATGAAGCTGAATATGAAGCTTTACTTGCCAGACTCAGGCTTGCCAGAGACTTGAGAATTATTTCTATGTACATTTACTACGATTTACAATTGGTCATATGCCAAGTGCAAGTAGAATACCCAGCTAGAGACCGGAGGTTGTCTGCTTATCTTGCTCGTATCCAGGAAGTATTGAATGATTTCGATTATTATGTCATCTATTGTATACCCCGAGAGCATAACCAGAAGGCCGATTTTCTGGCAAAACTAGCTAGCACCAATGAAGCACAACAAATGGGCCTCGTCCCTGTTGAGACACTTACCTCTTCGAGTATCGATCAGATGGAGACAGATTAGGTGCACAAGACACACCCGAGAAGGGGACATGGATGACCCCTTTCAGAAATTATCTTAAGCATGGAGTTTTGCTCAAGTGCAGAAATGAGAAAAGACAAGTTCTCCGGGAAGCTTCACGGTTCTATATTCAGAATCCATATAAAGAAGAGGATACTCTATTCCTTTACTCTAGTTTATCGCCTATGACGAAATCAAGCGAATGTTACATGATATGCACAAGGAAGAATGCGGCGATCACACTAGAGGGCAAGCCCTTGCTAAGAAGATACTCCAATACGGATACTATTGGCCAACAGTGAATCGTGATGCATTAGACTATGCCAAGAAGTGTGATAGGTGTTAGAAACATGCTCGGATTCTGAGAGCCCCACCTACTGAAATTACTTAATTGGTTAGTCCATGGCCGTTCGCTATATGGGGCATCGATATAATTGGGTCCCTTCCTCTGGCTAAAGGTAGCATGAAATGCGCCATCGTTGCAGTTGACTACTTTACCAAATAGGCGGAAGATGAGCCCCTTGCTACTATCATGATGAAGAAAGTAATCAAATTTGTTGTCTGTAACATCATCTGTCGTTTTGGCCTCCCATATACCATTATCACTAGCAATAGAGCCCAATTCGACAGTGTCGAGTTCAATAACTTCTGTCAATGTTTCCACATTCATAAGAAGTTCTTGGCGGTTGCTCACCCTCAAGCGAATGGACAGGTTGAAACTGTTAATAAAGTTATCAAATCCATTCCGAAGAAGTGACTGGAAAAGGCCAGAGGTAGATGGGTCGATGAACTTTCCATGGCCCTATGGACGTACTGAACTACCCACAAGTCTGCAATCAACCACATTCCATTTTCTCTTTCCTAAGGCTCCGAAGCCGTCATTCCAGTTGAGTTAGAAGTACCTTCTCATCGTGTGACTTACCATGATCCAAAGAAAAATGCCATAATGCTTGCCGAATCTCTGGACTTATTAGATGAGAAGCATGAAGAGGCTGACTTGAGGGCAGCCATGCATCAAAGTCGAGTCGCTTGATTATACGACGCTAAGGTTCGACCCCGAACCCTTGAACTTGGTGATCTTGTGCTCAAGAGGATTTATCTGGTCCCTTCGCACATGAAGGCAACATGGTAAGGACCGTATGTTATTGAACTGAGACTTGGAGATGACACATTCAAATTATCGAGCATTGATGGCCTCACTTTGCCGAGAGCTTGAAACAGCGAAAGTCTCAGTCACTATTACATATAACAGGCTTTGTTTATTCACTTAGTCTGCTTTTCATTTGCAACTTGTTTATGCATTTTGAAATTTGAACCTATAATAAGGCAACTTACTTTGCCATACTTTCTTATTTCAGCAATAAAATGCAACCTCTTCGAGCCAGAGTAGTGATTCTTGGAATGCGTCATGTGACCATCACAATGCACGGAGAGCTAAGTTCCATCCTATATTGGAACTTATTCAAATAGGGAGTGATTGTGATATGACTGGTTACTCGCTAAGTGAAACCCGAGCTCGTAGGCAAGCTATCACATTGAAGCCAAAAAGGATTGATACACGACAACCCTCTAACTGACTCTGGCTCCCAGAGTGGGAGTATAAACTTAAAATCCAAAAACGTGGGCTCGAGGAGGGTGGATCAGTCCACCCACGACTTTGCCCATGTACGATCTAAACTCGAAGAGGATCGATCCGCCCATCTATGACTTTACTTGTTTACTCGGTGTGGATGTGACTCGACCATCCATGATCCTTATAAATCGTTCCCAAAGTGCGAATGAGATCTCAAAACTCAAAATAGATGTGATCGACCATCTGTTAACTTACTCTAGATTCCTAGAGCGTGAACTTGAGTATAAACATTAATTGGGTATGGCTAACCACCCACAACTAACTCTAAGTCCCCATAGCATGGACTGGAGTATAAATGCAAATTAGGTGTGATTGACCGCCCATAATTAACTCTAATTCTCCAGAGCGTGGACCGGAGTATAAAAACAAATTGGTTGTGACTGACTTCCCACAAATCAACTTAAGTCCCCAAAGTGTTGACGCAATTTTTATTATTAAAACGTGTGTGACTGACTGCCCGAAAAAAAACTTAAGTCCCTGGACGTGGATGTAACTTTAAACATTAAGCAAGCATTAGCGACCGCCAGCAAAGAGTTCAATCCATAGAGTGTGGATGCGATTGTCAATACATGAGTGAGTGTGATCCAACCACTCAAACTTATCTCATAATATCTTAGTTCTGACTAAGTAAAATTAAAAGTGTCGAGGACAAGAAAGCAATAATCGTCCGACCACTTCGACTCATCCTCAAGAACGGGGGCATAACTCGAGTACCAGCTACCGGTTGAGATAGTACAGCATTTGGACTCAACTTAACATTTGGTTACGGCTCAGAGTCATGACTCCGAGACTTAAGAGCCTAACACGAGTCCTTTCCAAAGATTAAAGCTTCACAAATGTATTGAATAATTTTCAAGTGCCGAAACACTTAGGAAAATTAACTCAAAGTTATGCCAAAAAAAGAGAAAGGAGATTTTATTTCATCTGTTCTTTGGAAAAAAATAAGTACAAAAAAGCTCATTACAAAAATTCCTATTAGCAGGGGCCGAACCCTCATCTATACACGGCCTACTTAAAGCGAAAAAGTAATTCCTATTTATATATGAAAAAGGGACACAAAGAGACATGCCTACTCCTTATGTTTCATCTTCTTTTTTCCCTTCGGCATCGATCCACTGGAGCTACCGCTATGGTGCCGCTTCGAACTCTTGCCTTTACTCGGCTTATCCCAACCGGGGGAAGAACCGTAGTCTCCACCTCCAAACTCATGGAAATCGAAACACTTTCAGAATGCATGGTCGGAGGGATACGGGCATTTTCTATATGAGAAAACACGAGGGGTACCCCAATGATGAAGATTGTACCATTCGGAGAGACCACACGTAAAGGAGCCGGGCCGGGACCTGTCGTTCCACCTCCAATACTGCTATCCAGCATGGCATTGGCCATCTCGACACTGATCACCGCCATTATTGCTTAATCATGAGCCGCTTGAGTGCCCGGCGAGATGTTGGCAGTTAGGGCCGAAGAGCTGGCTATGAACGCACCTTCTCCCATCTAAAAGGCAAGTACGTGAGTGGATCACTATGATGACCAAGGATGTGACGACCCGAGTTTCTGACCACAGAAATCCATTTCATCTTGAAGAAAGAAAGGGATGAGAAAATAGACAGGATAGAGAAGAAATGACAACAACATCAGAATCTCACAGCGGAATGGAACAAAATATAATAGATCACATAACTATTACATAATTTTACATATATCAGAGTTATACAGATCATTCAGCACCTACTAGACAGTTAAAAACACCTATCTAGTTATACAATTCAATATACAATACAACACAGAGATACCAACATAGCGGAACTATATATATCTACAACGCCAAAGCCTCCTGCTCCATTTCTCCTCCAGAATTCGTCAAAGCTAACCTGAATCCCTTGACTACTCGTAAAAATTTGAGTACCCGAGAGTTTATGAAAAAAAAACAGAAATAAACTCCGCGTCAAACATGGGTCTGGTATGAGTAACAGGTTAAAGTTGCTTAACTTTGAAAATATTTGAAAACAAAAGGTATCACGTAAGACTTCCCACACATAAACATTGGTAAGTTTTTACCTTACGCTAACCAAATCATTTAATAGAAAATTCTGTGATATTATAATAGTGTCTAGGGTTTTCAAGTAAATGTGAAATAGCCAAAATTGTTACATTATTAAATTCCAGCTACTAGCCACAAAAGTGGGTAATACAATCAAAACCGTTGGCACTTATTGGATTTTGGATTCCATACAATGGCAGGGGTACTGGGGTACCGCCCGTCACAGTACGTGGCCTAGATCAACGTACCAAGGAGTACGCCCGCTCCCCTGCAACACAAGGCCGGAACCATTCCTTACTGAACAGTCCCGAACAAGACAACCCCGACAGTTGTAGCTCACAACTGTCCACACAGCCGAATAAAAAGGGACATCTAGACAGGGGAAAATCTTGTCCTGCTTGGGCATGACCCACCTAACCTTGCTGTTTAGCCATTCCCGGTTGATGAGGCGTGAGGCTACGATTACCTTTAGAGAGCACATCTCTTAGAATGCTCATCGCCCACCTGACGATGTTTTGAAAGCATTCAATCCATACAAGTTCGTTCCGGGTGCGAACGAAACCAAAGGCATTATCTCGTTACACTCATTTTTGGAATCATCCTCAGAGTTAACGACAATAACCCTTGCACTTTGAACCTTCACTTGAGAATTTACGACCTAACGTTTAATTTGGATCGATGTGGTTTTCGGACTTCCAAATATGGAAAACACGATCCCAGTCTCATCGAAATCCAAAACGTGTCTTTTAAGGCCAAGTTCTTTAAAGTTTAAAACAATTCAGTTCAATTATCCATATACACACAGATAGATAATTCACAATATCATAATAGATAGTCAACATCAAGATAAACAGATAATCTATATTATCATCACAACAGATAATCCATATTATCATCATACTTAAATCAGAGCATACCTATCACATAGCATTCATTAATCTCATATTTGAGATCTCAACCCATTCAAAGTAAACAATATCATCAATCCATATATAAGCAATCATATCAGCTATAATTAATTTAAAATGAATTAAATTAATTATATCATCCCTAATTAATTTAAAATAAATTAAATTAATTACTTTACTATTTTAAATCCTTCTTATATATCTATTAATTAATTGTCCATCAATTAATTTCTCATCATCCAATTATTCAATTTAATTAATCACTCTTACATCCTAGTAATTATCCTTTAATTTATTTTCACAAATTAATTAACCTTCCCTAAATATAGAAATTAACCTCTAAGTTCTTATTCAATTGATTTACTATAATTAATTACTTAAATCTTTAATTACACTAATTAATTTCTCTTTAATTACTTATTATTGGTTAATTTATCTTAATTGATCAATTCTTAAATTCATCACTTAATTATATTTATAAATGATTTCTAGTTCATCTTAATTAATTACCCTTTAAATCAATTACCTTAAGTAATTAATCTCAATTAAACCACATTTATTAATCATCCCTAATTAATACCATTCAGTAATTAACTTCCTTTAATTACTCCATCAAATAAATTAGTTACTCCTTAATTAATTGCTTTCAATTAATCCCTTGATTCATTATGCAGAGTAATTATATTCCAATTACTTTCACTATTAAATCACCCTCGTTTAGTTACATCCAGTAATTATCATTAATTACTTCCCTAAGTAATTATACTTATCTTATCATCATATGATTATTTAAATTAATTAAACTTAACTAACTAACTTAAACCATTCATATTAAACTGAATTAATTACAATGAGTAATTAATTCCTTAATTACTTCCATTTAGTAATTATGCTTAACAATCCACAATTGCTTATTTTAAATAATAATTTAATTAATTATTAATATTAATCCCATTAATTGATTATTTCATAACCTTAGTTAATGACCTTCATTATCTACTTATAATTATTTAATTACCTTTCCTAAAGTAATTAACCAAGATTTATTATCAATTTCATTTTTATTAATCTTAATAACTCATTAATTATTTTTTAATTAATTCATTTATTGATTACCAATCATTAATTAAAAATTAACCTTATTTAATCAATGATTCTTAATTACCAATTGATTTACCTTAAATTAATTAACTTATATCTTATTTGAATAAATTTAAACTTTTAATTTCTAAGTTAATTAATTCAAGTCATTATATCCATTTAGTGAACTTAATAATTTCAATTCCTTAAGTCTTTAAAACCTTTTTCTATTTAATGATCAATTTATCATTAATAAGGTACTTAAAACAATTTAATATACATTTACCTTTAAATTTGATTTTAAATTTAAGATTTAAAATGAAATCAAATTAATCTTAACAAGTTTAAAACAATTCCAAACTCCTTTTTATTTTACCACTTAATTATCTTAAAATAGAAGATTAAAAGAATATAAACACGATTTCATTTTGAATTCAAATCAAATTTAAAAATTCACTTTATCATTCAAATTTGTTCAAAAAAGATTTAAATTTAAAAAACTTTATTTATTTAAAAACTGAGATTCAAACTACTTTTGAAACCAAACTTAACTTGATTTAAACCTTGTTTAAATATCTATTTTCATTTAAAAACGCAGTTTTAAATTTTTTACAAAACTTACAGGTTTTAAAACGTGTAGCTAAAATACCAGAGATAAACAAAAACTTCTTCGAGCAAAACCCCAAATTTCTTCAAGTCCAACACTCGAATCACTCGAGTGAAACTCGAGCAACAATCCCCTGCAACACAACTTCACCAGGCCTGCTAATACTCGAGACAAAACCCTTACTTCGAGTAAGATACTAGAACTACTCGAGTAAACTCGAGTTCCATCCTGATCAAACCCAGAAATAACAAGCATTAACACAAATGTGCACTGTGCACATGCCCAGCAGCCTCAGTCGATGCCGACCATCGACGGCGATCTTCCCACGTCCACTGGCATCTCCAAAACCCAACTCGATCAATAGATCAAATTCTCCAACTCGAAAGCAAATTCGAGTTTTCAACCAACAAGAACTAGAACCTGGAAACACAATCAACCCAAATTTCAAAACCTGAAAGTTCACCGTCCTCGCCACCTCGTCCACCAGAGACGCTAAAATTCTGGCCATCACCACGTCTATGTCTCCTCTACCTCCCCCCAAGAGCACGTAATGCTCGATCGCACCAATAGCGAGAACGAATCGAAGTTTCAACTTGACAAAAATTTAGGGCTACAGAAAAGAAAACGTCGCCGGCGCCACCACGTCCCTCTGACGAACCTTACACTATTTTTCCCACCACCCCTACTCATTCATCTATCACCAGAAGAAACACCGGTCACCCTGAAGCTCGAGATCACCAGAAAAATCACAAATACTAATTTTTGGTTAAACCATAAATGCACTCGAATTCCTCTACTAAAAATCATGATTTCAGTTTCAAAAATCAAGTCTTGGTTTAAGTATTAGATTCATATCCCTGAATTCATGAATCATGACAATTAGATTTTGACTTGTTTTAAGATTGCTATGTCGTTTCTTTGTTTCCAGGTTTATTCAAGTTTATATTTAACTTACCAATAAATTTTAAAAATCCGTCAATGCTAACCCAAATAGCTTTTGTTTAAGTCCTAAATCCAAATAGTAAGTAAGTAAGTAAAAAGATGATGATTTTTAAATCAAACTGATACTTGAAGCAAAGAACAAAATGTTACAGGGAACAACTATGCACATACATACAGAAATATATCACCAACAAAATATATACCCAACCATACACATTACAGACATCAAAGAAACAACCATATCTTAAATTTAAACTTTTAATTTGTGATGTTACTCACCTTTATTAGGAAGATGGACAGAGCACAACTTGGTTTTTTTGAAAACGGTTTGAACTTTTAAAACTGTAAACTGTTTTGCTCTTCCGCTAAATCATCCTTTCTTTTGTTTTGATGCAGTTTAAGTTTGTAAATAAAAAACGTGCTTATGTTTCTGGTTAGATATGTTTTATAAACGAAAAGAAGTGGAAGATATGTATATTTATAGGGGAAAGATTGCAGGGGAAGGTGTTTACTGGTTTGCTCTTTACTGGTACAATATTATCTTTGATCATAGATTTTATTTTTATTTTTATCAAGCAGATTTTTCAAAAGGAAGCTGAAATGCTTATTTAGATTTCGAATTGACTTCATTTGTATGCTGAGATGAAAGTATTAAATGCCTATGTACTTTTTGTTTACTCTTTATCTAATTTGTCTTTTGTCTATCTTGTTTATTTTTGCCTGGTTTGTGTTTACCTCAGGTACTAATACACTTTAGTATTACTTTGTCTGGTTATGATTTATTTTCTTTTATGTTGATGTTTCCTTTTTTCTTGCCTGGTTTGTATCCTTTCTTACTTATACTTGCCTTGTATGTTATTTTGCAGGCAACAAATATTACAATGTCTGGTTTGTATCTTTTTACTTGTACCTGCATATATACTTTTGTTTTGTATATAGATGTTTATTTTGATGTTGGTAGATTTTTCTTTTGCTTATTTATTTTACAGGTTATATACATATTTTGCTTTTTTTCTGGTTGTGCTTTAGTTTCATATGAAATTGTTTAAGTCATTTGTTTTGGTTTGTTTCTTAATTTATATTCATGTACTTTTTATATTTCAACAATTTACAAATTTACTTTTCCTTTTATTTTAGATTTAAACTATCCAATACTTAATTCATTTATTGTTTTTTTATACTTATGTTATTGTCATACATTTGATTTATGTTTGTGTTTAATACATTTAAGATTTGTTTTATTTTAAACATATTTGAAAGATGTTATTTCAAATTTACAAATCATATCTTTCCTATCAAAATACACACACATATATATAAATTAATTTAAGACAACAATTTTTTTATTCATATTAAAAATCCATTTGTAAAAATATTACATTATCAATATAGTTTAAATATAACTCATTATTAAATTAAAATAATTCATAAAAGAATTTGTCTTCTTATTTAATAAATTACTTATTTTATTAGCTACATAAAAACAAAACAAACCTTTTTATTTAAATTTAAACTTAAGCTAAAATCAATTTTAAATAATTAAGTTTTTAGCTTGAGTATTAAAATCATATGGTTATTTATTTAATAGCTTAATATCAAATTAAATCCAATTTTTAATTTATCAAAAATATTGAAATAAGAAAACATGCCTATGTATATTAAATTTAAAAAAAAGATTATCTATTCATAATATATACAGATATGTATACATTACAAATATAAAACATTTTATTAGCCTTTAAAGATAGACCATCAGTTTAAATATTTATTTTAAAGAATATTATTAAATTTAATTCAACTTTATTATTAACAATATTGTCAAATCAATTAAATTTTGACATAAATTATTAAATCGTTATTGTCAAAATTTTCGGGATATCACATTCCTCCCCCCTTAAAAGAATTTCGTCCACAAAATTTAAAACAAAGGTAATTTAATAATCTAATTAAAGATTTAATTTTTAAACACAGGCAGATATCAATCATATGCTAGCCACCATAGCAACCAATTCATCCAATCTACAAATCTAATTGTCTAGATAAAATTCGAAATAGAATTTTCTCGAGTTTCCCCAAATATAAATATTGGGATACTCTCTTTACAGAATCCAAACACTCAATATTACTAAGCTACTGAGTTTCTACTCATCTGGATCTACAAAACAAATCAAAATATCAGACCAAACTTAAGTCCGACTCAGCAACCGAAATTCCCTGAACTGCTGGTTCTATAATCAGAGATAGTTCATACACGTACTCTCTCAGAGATACGTGAAACACTCCGAATTCCAGTTATCCAAACTGGCAATTCATTCCTAAAGACCAATTACTAATTCTAAAAAGAACAACAGAAAAAGATCCAAATATCGAGCTAGCTTCCCAATCTTATCTAATCTTATAATTCCCATTGATCGAAGAAAACCCCAACACCAAAGTCTCTAACTACGAATCTCCGTCTTTTATTCACAATACTCTTCTGACGATCCTGGGCTGCCTACATCCTTCCTGATCAGCTCAATACTTGCTGATGTCCTTAGAAACAACTGAACCAAAGACAATCCAACAAAATGACCTTTCCAAGATCGACTAAAACTCAGAACACAAACTCCATTCCAAATCTGAAAACTGATCTCACTTCTCCCATATGGAAAAGATAAAAACAGGTGTACTCCAATCTAGCCTCAGATCCTAAAATTTTTCCTGTAGAAACTCTCTAATCCAAAACACTGCAAATTCTAGTTGTTTCCACACCAACAGCTGCCACCATGCTTCCACTGCGCAACTCTGACCGAACAGATGAAAATGCTGATGATGATCACGAGGACAAACTGGACCACACATCTAAGAACTATGGTTCAACAGATCCACTAAAGAAACTCAGAAGTTCCTCTAAAACTCTAGCTGCTTCACCAACTCATTCCCAGAAACCATCCTACTACTGAGCTGAACCATCGGTACCACTCCTGGAATCCATTCGATACCAAACTCAATCTCCAGACACGGACAAAACTCTGACTTCCTAAAGACATCTAGAAAAATAAGATAACCCAAGAGAACACTCAGACAATCGCAAGTCACTTTTGCGATCAATCTAGCCCACTACCAAAGAAAAACTGTTCTTTCTTTACCAAACAGAACAGCCTACGCTTAATTAGCCAATCCATCAAAGAAACGGAACTACACTGCTGCTTCTGAACTCCACTGCTGATGCAGAAGTCAAAAACTTCCTAACTTGTTCCAAAGAAACATCTTCGGAGACATCCATAATCACTGGGTCTCATCACACAGCTACTACATCCTGAGGTAAGACAACCAGACTTGCTCATGCCAAACCGATAGGTCCAAACTCTAGCTCATCCAAACTTACGCTTCAAAAATGAACTCCGAACCTTAACAAGTTTCCTTCAGAGATCGATGAAATCCTTACACCACCCAAAGCTCACTTGAAACGGTAATAGGTCTACAGTTTCGACAAATATACTTCCAACCTCAAACACTCAAACTCCAACCATTGGTAATCGTGTTACACACACCACTACCCTATCTACCTTTATAACTTATATTGAATACCCGAACAGGTAACTCAACAGATAGGTAGAAATATATATATATATATATATATATAAATTACAAATACGCTCTCTCAAGAAAGAAATCACTCAAGAGCCTAGGTATTCGCTCAACCTAGCGCTCAGATACCAACTTTGAACGACCCGGGTTTCTGACCACGGAAATCCGTTTCATCTTGAAGAAAGAAAGGAAGGAGAAAATAGAAAAGATAGAGAAGAAAGGACAACAACATCAGAATCTCACAGCATAATGGAACAAAATATAGTAGATCACATAACTATTACATAATTTTACAAATATCAGAGTTATACAGATCATTCAACACCTACTAGACAGTTAAAAACACCTATCTAGTTATACAATTCAATATACAATACAACACAGAGATACCAACATAGCGGAACTATATATATCTACAACGCCGAAGCCTCCTGCTCCATTGCTCCTCCAGAATTCGTCAAAGCTAACCTGAATCCCTTGACTACTCGTAAAAATTTGAGTACCCGAGAGTTTATGGAAAAAAACAGAAATAAACTCCGGGTCAGACATGGGTCTAGTATGAGTAACAGGTTAAAGTTGCTTAACTTTGAAAATATTTGAAAACAAAAGGTATCACGTAAGACTTCCCATGCATAAACATGGGTAAGTTTTTACCTTACGCTAACCAAATCATTTAATAGGAAATTCTGTGATATTATAATAGTGTCTAGGGTTTTCAAGTAAATATGAAATGGCCGAAATTGTTACATTATTAAATTCCAGCTACTAGCCACAAAAGTGGGTAATACAATCAAAACCGTTGGCACTTATTGGATTTTGGATCCCATACAATGGTAGGGCTATTGGGGTACCGCTTGTCACAGTACGTGGCCTAGATCAACGTACCAAGGAGTACGCCCGCTCCCCTGCAACATAAGGCCGGAACCATTCCTTACTGAACAGTCCCGAACAAGACTGTAACAACCCGCATATTTATCGATTTTATATTTAAATATTTTATTTAAATATTTTCTGGTTAGTCGGATTTTAGTCCGAAAAGCTACTTTTTGCATACGGTCGAATTAGGACTCGGGACCACTCCCATTGAGTTTAAAATGCCGTTTGCGACCTTTTTGAGTATAAGCTTCGATATGTTTGGAGAAAGTTGATTTTTGCTACTTTTCACTTTGGGTTTGGTTTTTGGGCTCAGCCCTATGTTAACTTATGCTCAAATCTGAGCCACTCTCCCCCACTCACCCTCATTCTCTTCTCTTTTCAGTTTTTATAACATTAATGGTGGGAGAGATTGGAAATTAAAACTCCAAAACCCTAGTTTCTCTTGCAAATCAAATTCCTAGCTCCAAACTCAAGAAGAACCCATTGGTAAGCTTCTCTTCTTCTTCTCCAAATTATTCCCTTACCAATTTCAGAAATTCCTAAACCTAATTTTGGGAATTTTCTTGTTTTTGAGCTTAGATTCAAGCTCAATTGGGTTGTGTTGAAGAGAGGTTGATTCTCCATTTGCTTTCAAGCTTCTTCTTGTTCGATTTTTGTGAAAAGGTAAGATTTTTATCTCACATCTATGACTATAATTATCTTTGGTTGTTGGGTATGAATTCCTAACACTTCTTCATGTGCATTTGCTCTTGATTTGGATTGATTTTGTGAATACTCCAATTTTTGGGGTTTTAAGTCAAATTTGTGTGAAATCCTTTTATGGATGTTTGATCATGCTTTTGGTGATGCATCGAGGAGCATATAGGGCCAGGTTGCCGATTGGCATAAACCCTTAGAGCCAATGTTCGTCCGGTTGTATTTTGGAAGAGTTTGCTCTTCATTTGAATAAGGCTGAAAAACAGCCAAGGCATGATTCAGTCGACTGAAAACTCTGTTCAGTCGACTGAACCTAGAACCCGAAAGTTTCCAGGCATGATTCAGTCGACTGAAAAGTCTGTTCAGTCGACTGAACCTGGAAACAGAAAGTTTTCTGAACCTGGAAAATTTCCAGGCACAGGGTCAGTCGACTGAAAACTCTGTTCAGTCGACTGAACCTGCTGTTTGAGTCCAATTTGCCTTTTTGGATTGAATTTCCAATTTAAATCGATTCGTGATGATCCTATTTATTGTCATCATTTATTATCATCTTTGATGACTTATTTTCTTTGGGAATTTTAGATATATCCACTTCGATGGATCCTTTATCGATTTCGTTGGATTTTTATTCACATCTTCGAATGTGATCTTTGTGATTGATTGTTTCTACAATCCCCCTTGTGCTTTGTCACTTTAAAAATGTAAAGGTTTTCTATACTAGTAGTAAATATCAAAACTCTTTCCTCAAACGATTTAAATACTAATTTAATACCAAATTCGTTTATAAAACCGTTTTCCAATCTATTAGTATATAAACCTTTACCTCACTCGTATGAGAAATCTAATTAAACGACTTAGTAAAACGAGTGGTATGAAACGCTTGCGTTTACTTTGTTGGTTAATTCTTGGACTTGTTCGATTGAAACTCTTGTGACAATTTTCTAGTGGAGATCTACAATTTGTTCGTAAATATTTAAGTTAAGCAAGTGGTTATGGGACATGAAGCTAAACTCATATATTTACTAGCTTAGTGTAATTGACACTTCTCGATGATCGTGACGATCATTTTTGTGATTTAGACTAGCAGTTGTGCGATGTCTCTTTGTCTGCTTTGTGGAGTTTCGACTCAAATTTGGTGAGGTAGCAACCCACGGTCTTCGGACCATTCGTGTGTCAGGTCTTCGGACCATTCGTGTGTCAAATTAATGGCTAGCTACCATGAGATAGCTTCTCGTTCATGTGTTACAGCTGTTGGTGAGTTTTCATGCTCCCGTTCATGTGATAGGCCTCCCCCCCTTTATTTTGTGAAATTTCTGGATTTCGTGTGTCGAATTCTGGAGTTTATACTTCACCTATTTTTGTGATTTCTATTGATATGATTTATCAATTCTTGTGCATAGGTGAATTTGTGTGTCATTGACTGGATTTCTTGTGTTGATTTCTGGAATTTATGTTTCGCCAACTTTGTGGTTTCTATTGATATGATTTATCAATTCTTGTGCATAGGTGAATTCGTGTGTCATTAACTTGTTGTGAATACAAGTTTTGGGTATGATACCCTTTTTGGATCTTTGAGAAGATTCTTTGATATTGATTAATCGTTTGTTGATTATCATTTACATACTTATAGTAGTATGCCATTATGGATATTATACGTCTATGCCATATCTTATATGTCATTTATTGTGGCTTGGTGAATGAAATTAGGAGTATGACATTCCTTTTTATCTTGAGTAGATTATCGTGATATTGATTAATCTCTTGTTGATTTTCAATTACTTATATATATATCACAGCTTGGCATTGTGATTATTATGTGTTTAGTCATATCTCCTATTCTATACCATGTTATCTGATATTTATAGTTAGACTGATCCGTTTATTATTTTTTTATAAATAATACTCGGGTCAGACCGAGATGTTGCAGGTGCTTCGACTTGACTTCTCTTCGGGGATCCATTACTCTGACCTTTTGCTTACTACTTAGATTAGCAGTTTTTGTTGTATACATTTGAGATACAGACTCCATAATGTATACTTATTCTTTTGTGTTGTTCATGTAACTATTCTTTTGTGATATTGTGGATCTTTTTAGACCACTACTCTGATGTACACTTCCTAGTGTAATATTCATATCTATTTCCGCCTTTGTGATATGAATTGTCTGTGACTGATTTGTGTTACGTTTATTTCTATATTTGTTTCCGAAGATATTATAGCCACCGTGTAGTAGCTTTGAGTTTGTGTCGGCATGTCGGATATCCACTTGAAAAGAATTGCATGCTATACTATCTGACATATCGGTACTCGCACAAAGCAATTACACGGAAGGTCGCTCCTCAACAGCCTTATTCTCCGTGCTAGTCGACAGCATTACTCCGTAGTGTTCTTGGCTAGCGTGGGTATAGAGGTGGGGCATCACAGCTTGGTATCGGAGCCAAACTTTGGAACAATATGGAATATTATAACAAGGATCATTGTCCTAAGTCCATCTTAGGAGTCGTGCTTTAGGATTTAATTCGAGTCTTCGTACCGATTCATCCTATTTTCCTTATGATTCCTTGTTTATCTATCAAGATTGCTTGATATTCAATTTGGTGAATAACCTTTTTCTTCTTCTTCGTTCTTTCTAAAGGAAGAGAAATGTCTAGACCAGGCCGCCCCAGAGCCGTGCCATCTAGCACTCCACCCCAGGATGGAGTTTTTATGACTGCTCAACAGCTTCTTGATTTGGTAACTAATGCTCAAGCAGCTGGAGCTAACCCGGAACCTACTCACCCAAAGTCGAGATTTGCACGCTTGTGCAGCGATTACACCAATTTGGGTGGGGAGCCATTCAAAGGTTCCGAAACTGTTATTGAAGTCCAAGCTTGGCTTAGAACATGCGATCGCGTCTTTTCGCGCATGAATCTTATTGACCTTCGCCGATTTCAGGTGGCCTCTAGTATGCTCCGAGAAAGAGCATTGGACTGCTACGAGCTTCTTATTTCTGAGATTAATGAAGCGGATCTCACTTGGGAGAAATTCCGAGAACGCTTCGAGTTGAAATTCCTACCGGAAGCTGAGAAAGTGACATTGGCTCGACGATTTATAGACCTTGTTCAAGGTGAGTCCTCCGTGACTGATTACGTCGCCTCTTTCGAGTCGCTTTCCAAATATGGGGTTGAATATATCAACACCCCTTTAAAGAAGAACCAGAGATTCGTCTATGGCTTAAACAAAAATCTCAAGAAGCCATTACTTCTAAAGTTAGAAGTTTCTTTCGACCAACTCGTTGATATTGCTCTTCGTCTTGAAGAGGCGGATAAGGAGAATGATGTTGAAGTGGTGGGTTCCAAACCAAACTTCAACAACAAGAAGAGGCCAAGCAAATTCAAAGGTCCTTATCCCAATAAGAAAAGGAGGCAAGCAACTCCTACTGAAAAGACCTTTTCCTCTACTCAAGGGAAATGCTATAATTGTGGTTAGAAAGACCATTTTGCGAATAAGTGTTCAAAGCCTCGTACTTGTCGCTATTGCAAAAGCCCGGACCATTTTATGCATGTATGTCCCAAACTTCAAAATAGGAGGGAGGGAAAGCTTAATGTTGCTCAAGCCCCTGGCAACACATCTCGTGGCCAAGGAATTTCTCATTCTATTCTGGATGGAATTATTTTATTTCGTGATCGTCCTATTCGAGTTCTTTTTGATACGGGTGCGTCCCATTCTTTTACATCAAAAGAACTTGTTGATACCTTTTCTTTGGATGTTTTGTGTTTAATGACTTCTTTGAGAATTGCGAATCCGGTTGGTGGATCCACAACAATCAGTTTATTGTGTAAAGATGTCGAGATTATTTTGTGTGATTTTTCTTTCCAAGCCGATTTGCATGTCATGCGTTATTTAGGCTTTGGAATGATTTTGGGAATGGATTGGCTTAACCGTTATGAAGCTCATATCCTATGTCCTGAGCGGACTATTCATCTTCGACATCCTCAATCTGTTAATCAGGTTTCTGTTATTCTTAAAGATTCAGATTCTGCTTTGGTTTCATCTTTATATTCTTTAAATCCTCGTGATGACGATGATGATGATGAGGGTGATATTATTTCTCTTATTCACGTCGTTCGTGAATTTTCCGACATATTCGATCCCGTTTTAGGATTACCACCTAAGCGAGCAATTGAGTTCAGAATTAACCTTATTCCTGGAGCTCAACCTATCACTCGTCATCCTTATCGTATGTCCAATAAAGAAAACGAGGAGATGCGTAAACAATTATCTGAATTGGAAACGAAGCAATTTATTCGCTCTAGTTCCTCGCCTTGGAGAGCTTCGGCTATCTTCATGAAGAAATCCGATGGAACACTTAGGCTTTGCGTTGACTACCGCAAGCTTAATGATCTTACTATCAAAAATAAATACCCTTTACCTCGGATTGATGATCTATTCGATCAACTTAGTGGTGCTAGAGTCTTTTCACAATTGGACTTGGCTACCGGTTTTCATCAGCTTCGTATTGCAGAGGATAGCATTCATTTGACATCGTTCCGTACTCGGTATGGATCTTATGAATGGCTTGTTATGCCATTTGGGTTAACGAATGCCCCGGCTTATTTCGTTGACTTAATGAATCGAGTTTTTAAAGACTTCCTCGATCGATTTGTTCTCATCTTTATTGATGATATTCTTATGTATTCTAAAACCGAGGAGGAGCATGAAAAGCATCTTCGGATTGTGTTGGAAACTCTTAGGAGTAATCAATTAAAGGCAAAATTTTCTAAATGCCATTTTTGGCAATCTCGTGTGAAGTTTCTCGGTCATATTATTTCCGAATCCGGAATTTCCATGGATCCTTCAAAGATCGAAGCGATTCAAGATTGGAAGAGACCGGAGAGTGTGACAGAGATTCGTAGTTTTCTCGGATTGGCGGGCTATTACCGTCTTTTTATCAAAGACTTTTCTAAGATTGTCGTGCCTCTCACTAGCTTGACGAAGAAAGGTGTTAAATACATTTGGTCGGACAAATGTGAAGCTTCTTTTCAGAAATTAAAAGAGCTTCTTTCTGATGCTCCTATTCTTGTTATTCCCGAGGGGAATCAAGATTTCGTTGTTTATACCGATGCTAGTCGCGTTGGTTTGGGTGTCGTTCTTATGCAAAAAGAACGTGTTATTGCTTATGCTTCTAGGCAATTGAAACCAGCCGTGACTAGATATGCCACTCATGATTTAGAACTCGCGGCTATTGTTTTCGCTCTTCGGATTTGGCGTCATTATCTCTTGGGAGAGAAATTTGTTCTTTACAAGGATCATAAGTCTTTGAAATATTTATTTTCTCAAAAGGAACTTAATTTGCGTCAACAACGTTGGCTCGAGTTCCTTGCTCCTTATGATCTTGATATTCTTTATACCCCCGGTAAGGGTAATCGTGTCGCCGATGCTCTTAGCCGTAAACAACAAGCTGTTGTTTCTATGATGATATCCGAATGGAACAATCTCGATATCTTAACCACTTGTGAGATTCGAGAGCGTGTTTCCGATTTATGCTCATCATTTGTTTTATGTAGCCTTGAGGCTCATCCTTCTCTTTTGGACCGCATTCTTGAAGCTCAAAGGCTAGATCCCGAATTGGCTCTTCTTGGCCAAAATATTAGGGATAAAATTGATATTGAAGGTTTGAAAGACTTTGATATCGATCCTCGTGGCGACATTCGGAGATTTGGTAGACTTATCGTACCAAATATTAGTGATCTTCGTAAAGATATTTTAGAAGATTCTCATCGTTCTAAATTTACCATTCATCCCGGAAGTAGTAAAATGTACGCAGATATGAAGCGACTTTATTATTGGGAGGGAATGAAACTTGACATCGCTAACTTCGTTAAGCGTTGCATGACTTGCCAACTCGTTAAGGCCGAACATCAAAGGCCCGGTGGGTTATTGCAACCTTTAGAAATTCCAATTTGGAAGTGGGACCAAATTTCCATGGATTTTATAGATGGCCTTCCCCGTTCTCGTTCGGGTCATGATAGCTTATGGGTGATCGTTGATAGACTTACTAAATCCGCCCATTTTATTCCCGTTCGATCTAATCGAACCGTTCCTCTTTTGGCCAAAATCTTTATCAAAGAAATTGTTAAATTGCATGGAGTTCCTACTTCTATTGTTAGCGATCGTGATCCATTGTTTACTAGTGGATTTTGGAAGAGTCTTCAAAAAGCTTTAGGAACGAAGCTTAATTTTAGCACCGCTTATCACCCCCAGTCCGATGGACAAACCGAGCGTGTGAATCAAACTCTTGAAGATCTTCTTCGTGCTTGTGTTCTTGATTTTGGTGGAAGTTGGGAAGATCATATTTCACTTGTTGAATTTTCCTATAATAATAGCTTCCAATCTATTATTGGTATGGCACCTTTTGAGGCACTCTATGGAAGGCTGTGCCGATCTCCTTCTTGTTGGCTTGAGGCCGATGAGAAGCTGGTTTTAGGTCCAGATTTTATTCGTGATTCCACAGAAAAGATTGATCTTATTCGTCATAGGATGAAAGAAGCCCAGAGTAGACAAAAATCCTATGCCGATAACCGGAGAAGGAAGTTAGAATTTTCTGAGGGAGATCTTGTGTTCATTCGTGTTTCACCTATGAAAGGTGTTGTACGTTTCAGTCGATCAGGAAAATTGGCACCTCGATATATCAGGCCATTTCCTATCACTGAACGTATTGGTTCCATGGCTTATCGCCTTTTATTACCGGCTCAATTTTCTGCTATCCATGACGTGTTTCACGTTTCTCAACTTCGGAAATGTCTTCGAGATTCCGATTCTGTTCTTAAGCCCGGTGTTGTGGAAGAGATTGAAGTTTCGCCTAATTTAACTTATGAGCAACATCCTACTCGTACCATTGCTTCGGAAGTCAAACGACTTCGAAATAAAGATGTTCCGCTTGTTAAAGTTCAATGGTCTTCAAATCCTAAGGATTGTTCTTGGGAATCTAGAGAGTACATCGAGCGAACACACCCGGACTTACTTTCTCGTGCTCTTTGAGGTGAACTTCTTATTTCAAACTTCTTTTGGGTTGAATATACTTTTATGGTTGTTACTATATATCTTCTTCTTGTAATATTGCGAGGACGCAATTTCTTTAAGGAGGGGAGTCTGTAACAACCCGCATATTTATCGATTTTATATTTAAATATTTTATCGTTAGTCAGATTTTAGTCCGAAAAGCTACTTTTTGCATACGGTCGAATTAGGACTCGGGACCACTCCCATTGAGTTTAAAATGCCGTTTGCGACCTTTTTGAGTATAAGCTTCGATATGTTTGGAGAAAGTTGATTTTTGCTACTTTTCACTTTTGGTTTGGTTTTTGAGCTCAGCCCTATGTTAACTTATGCTCAAATCTGAGCCACTCTCCCCCACTCACCCTCATTCTCTTCTCTTTTCAGTTTTTATAACATTAATGGTGGGAGAGATTGGAAATTAAAACTCCAAAACCCTAGTTTCTCTTGCAAATCAAATTCCTAGCTCCAAACTCAAGAAGAACCCATTGGTAAGCTTCTCTTCTTCTTCTCCAACTTATTCTCTTACCAATTTCAGAAATTCCTAAACCTAATTTTGGGAATGTTCTTGTTTTTGAGCTTAGATTCAAGCTCAATTGGGTTGTGTTGAAGAGAGGTTGATTCTCCATTTGCTTTCAAGCTTCTTCTTGTTCGATTTTTGTGAAAAGGTGAGATTTTTATCTCACATCTATGACTATAATTATCTTTGGTTGTCGGGTATGAATTCCTAACACTTCTTCATGTGCATTTGCTCTTGATTTGGATTGGTTTTGTGAATACTCCAATTTTTGGGTTTTTAAGTCAAATTTGTGTGAAATCCTTTTATGGATGTTTGATCATGCTTTTGGTGATGCATCGAGGAGCATATAGGGCCGGGTTGCCGATTGGCATAAACCCTTAGAGCCAATGTTCGTCCGGTTGCATTTTGGTAGAGTTTGCTCTTCATTTGAATAAGGCTGAAAAACAGCGCAGGCATGATTCAGTCGACTGAAAACTCTGTTCAATCGACTGAACCTATAACCCGAAAGTTTCCAGGCATGATTCAGTCGACTGAAAAGTCTGTTCAGTCGACTGAACCTAGAAACAGAAAGTTTCCTGAAACTGGAAAATTTCCAGGCACAGGGTCAGTCGACTGAAAACTCTGTTCAGTCGACTGAACCTGCTGTTTGAGTCCAATTTGCCTTTTTGGATTGAATTTCCAATTTAAATCGATTCGTGATGATCCTATTTATTGTCATCATTTATTATCATCTTTGATGACTTATTTTCTTTGGGAATTTTAGATATATCCACTTCGATGGATCCTTTATCGATTTCGTTGGATTTTTATTCACATCTTCGAATGTGATCTTTGTGATTGATTGTTTCTACAATCCCCCTTGTGCTTTGTCACTTTAAAAATGTAAAGGTTTTCTATACTAGTAGTAAATATCAAAACTCTTTCCTCAAACGATTTAAATACTAATTTAATACCAAATTCGTTTATAAAACCGTTTTCCAATCTATTAGTATATAAACCTTTACCTCACTCGTATGAGAAATCTAATTAAACGACTTAGTAAAACGAGTGGTATGAAACGCTTGCGTTTACTTTGTTGGTTAATTCTTGGACTTGTTCGATTGAAACTCTTGTGACAATTTTCTAGTGGAGATCTACAATTTGTTCGTAAATATTTAAGTTAAGCAAGTGGTTATGGGACATAAAGCTAAACTCATATATTTACTAGCTTAGTGTAATTGACACTTCTCGATGATCGTGACGATCATTTTTGTGATTTAGACTAGCAGTTGTGCGATGTCTCTTTGTCTGCTTTGTGGAGTTTCGACTCAAATTTGGTGGGGTAGCAACCCACGGTCTTCGGACCATTCGTGTGTCAGGTCTTCGGACCATTCGTGTGTCAAATTAATGGTTAGCTACCATGAGATAGCTTCTCGTTCATGTGTTACAGCTGTTGGTGAGTTTTCATGCTCCTGTTCATGTGATAGGCCTTCCCCCCTTTATTTTGTGAAATTTCTGGATTTCGTGTGTCGAATTCTGGAGTTTATACTTCACCTATTTTTGTGATTTCTATTGATATAATTTATAAATTCTTGTGCATAGGTGAATTTGTGTGTCATTGACTGGATTTCTTGTGTTGATTTCTGGAATTTATGTTTCGCCAACTTTGTGATTTCTATTGATATGATTTATCAATTCTTGTGCATAGGTGAATTCGTGTGTCATTAACTTGTTGTGAATACAAGTTTTGGGTATGATACCCTTTTTGGATCTTTGAGAAGATTCTTTGATATTGATTAATCGTTTGTTGATTATCATTTACATACTTATAGTAGTATGCCATTATGGATATTATACGTCTATGCCATATCTTATATGTCATTTATTGTGGCTTGGTGAATGAAATTAGGAGTATGACATTCCTTTTTATCTTGAGTAGATTATCGTGATATTGATCAATCTCTTGTTGATTTTCAATTACTTATATATATCACAGCTTGGCATTGTGATTATTATGTGTTTAGTCATATCTCCTATTCTATACCATGTTATCTGATATTTATAGTTAGGCTGATCCGTTTATTATTTTTTTATAAATAATACTCGGGTCAGACCGAGATGTTGCAGGTGCTTCGACTTGACTTCTCTCCGGGGATCCATTACTCTGATCTTTTGCTTACTACTTAGATTAGCAGTTTTTGTTGTATACATTTGAGATACAGACTCCATAATGTATACTTATTCTTTTGTGTAGTTCATGTAACTATTCTTTTGTGATATTGTGGATCTTTTTAGACCACTACTCTGATGTACACTTCCTAGTGTAATATTCATATCTATTTCCGCCTTTGTGATATGAATTGTCTGTGACTGATTTGTGTTACGTTTATTTCTATATTTGTTTCCGAAGATATTATAGCCACCATGTAGTAGCTTTGAGTTTGTGTCGGCATGTCGGATTTCCACTTGAAAAGAATTGCATGTTATACTATCTGACATATCGGTACTCGCACAAAGCAATTACACGGAAGGTCGCTCCTCAACAGCCTTATTCTCCGTGCTAGTCGACAGCATTACTCCGTAGTGTTCTTGGCTAACGTGGGTATAGAGGTGGGGTGTCACAAAGACAACCCTACAGTTGGAGCTCACAACTGTCCACACATCCGAATAAAAAGGGACATCTAGACAGGGGAAAATCTTGTCCTGCTTGGGCATAACCCACCTAGCCTTGCTGCACCTCCCCTGTTTTAGCCATTCCCGGTTGATGAGGCTTGTGGCTACGATTATCTTTAGAGAACGCATCTCTTAGAATGTTCATCGCCCACCTGACGGTGTTTTGAAAGCATTCAATCCATACAAGTTCGTTCCGGGTTCGAACGAAACCGAAGGCATTATCTCGTTACACTCATTTTTGGAATCACCCTCAGAGTTAACGACGATAACCCTTGCACTTTGAACCTTCACTTGAGAATTTACGACCTAACGTTTAATTTGGATCGATGTGGTTTTCGGACTTCCAAATATGGAAAACCCGATCCCGGTCTCATCGAAATCCAAAACATGTCTTTTAAGTCCAAGTTGCTTAAAGTTTAAAACAATTCAGTTCAATTATCCATATACACACATATAGATAATTCACAATATCATAATAGATAGTCAACATCAACATAAACATATAATCTATATTATCATCACAACAGATAATCCATACTATCATCATACTTAAATCAAAGCATACCTATCACATAGCATTCACTAATCTCATATTTGAGATCTCAACCCATTCAAAGTAAACAATATCATCAATCCATATATAAGCAATCATATCAGCTATAATTAATTTAAAATGAATTAAATTAATTATATCATCTCTAATTAATTTAAAATAAATTAAATTAATTAATTTACTATTTTAAATCCTGCTTATATATCTATTAATTAATTTTCCATCAATTAATTTCTCATCATCCAATTTTTCAATTTAATTAATCACTCTTACATCCTAGTAATTATCCTTTAATTTATTTTCACAAATTAATTAACCTTAGCTAAATACAGAAATTAACCTCTAATTTCTTATTCAATTGATTTACTATAATTAATTACTTAAATCTTTAATTACACTAATTAATTTCTCTTTAATTACTTATTATTGGTTAATTTATCTTAATTGATCGATTCTTAAATTCATCATTTAATTATATTTATAAATGATTTCTAATTCATCTTAATTAATTACCTTTTAATCAATTACCTTAAGTAATTAATCTCAATTAAACCACATTTATTAATCACCCCTGATTAATACCATTCAGTAATTAACTTCCTTTAATTACTCCATCAAATAAATTAATTACTCCTTAATTAATTTGCTTTCAATTAATCCCTTGATTCATTATGCAGAGTAATTATATTCCAATTACTTTCACTATTATATCACACTCGATTAGTTACATCCAGTAATTATCATTAATTACTTCCCTAAGTAATTATACTTATCTCATCATCGTATGATTATTTAAATTAATTAAACTTAACTAACTAACTTAAACCATTCATATTAAACTGAATTAATTACAATGAGTAATTAATTCCTTAATTACTTCCATTTAGTAATTATGCTTAACAATCCACAATTGCTTATTTTAAATAATAATTTAATTAATTATTAAAATTAATCCCATTAATTGATTATTTTATAATCTTAGTTAATGACCTTCGTTATCTATTTATAATTCTTTAATTACCTTTCCTAAAGTAATTTACTAAGATTTATTATCAATTTCATTTTTATTAATCTTAATAACTCATTAATTATTTCTTAATTAATTCATTAATTGATTACCAATCATTAATTAAAAATTAACCTTATTTAATCAATGATTCTTAATTACCAATTGATTTACCTTAAATTAATTAACTTATATCTTATTCGAATAAATTTAAACTTTTAATTTCTAAGTTAATTAATTCAAGTCATTAATTATACATTTAGTGAACTTAATATATTCAATTCCTTAAGTCTTTAAAACCATTTTCTATTTAATGATCAATTTATCATTAATAAGGTACTTAAAACAATTTAATATACATTTACCTTTAAATTGCATTTTAAATTTAAGATTTAAAATGGAATCAAATTAATCTTAACAAGTTTAAAACAATTCCAAACTCCTTTTTATTTTACGACTTAAAGAATAATTATCTTAAAATAGAAGATTAAAAGAATTTAAAAACGATTTCATTTTGAATTCAAATCAAATTTAAAAATTCACTTTATCATTCAAATTTGTTTAAAACAAATTTAAATTAAAAAAACTTTATTTATTTAAAAACTAAGATTCAAACTACTTTTGAAACCAAACTTAACTTGATTTAAACCTTGTTTAAATATCCATTTTCATTTAAAAACCCAGTTTTAAAATTTTTACAAAACTTACAGGTTTTAAAACGTGTAGCTAAAATACCAGAGATAAACAAAAACTTCTTCGAGAAAAACCCCAAATTTCTTCGAGTCCAACACTCGAATCACTCGAGTGAAACTCGAGCAGCAATCCCCTGCAACACAACTTCACCAGGCCTGCTAATACTCGAGACGAAACCCTAAATACTTCGAGTAAGATACTCGAACTACTCGAGTAAACTCGAGTTCCATCCTGATCAAACCCAGAAACAACAAGCATCAACACAAATGTGCACTGTGCACATGCCCAGCAGCCTCGGTCGATTCCGACCATCGACGGCAATCTCCCACGTCCACTGGCATCTCCAAAACCCAACTCGATCATTAGATCAAACTCTCCAACTCGAAAGCAAATTCGAGTGTTCAACCAACAAGAACGAGAACCTGGAAACACAATCAACCCAAATTTCAAAACCTGAAAGTTCACCGTCCTCGCCACCTCGTCCACCAGAGACGCTAAAATTCTGGCCATCACCACGTCTATGTCTCCTCAACCTCCCTTCAAGAGCACGTAACGCTCGATCGCACCAATAGGGAGAACGAATCGAAGTTTCAACTTGACAAAAATTTAGGGCTACAGAAAAGAAAATGTCGACGGCGGCACCACGTCCCTCTGATGAACCTTACACTATTTTTCCCACCACCCCTACTCATTCATCTATCACCAGAAGAAATACCGGTCACCCTGAAGCTCGTGATCACCAGAAAAATCACAAATACTAATTTCTGGTTAAACCAGAAATGCACTCGAATTCCTCTACTAAAAATCACGATTTTAGTTTCAAAAATCAAGTCTTGGTTTAAGTATTAGATTCATATCCCTGAATTCATGAATCATGACAATTAAATTTTGACTTGTTTTAAGATTGCTCTGTTGTTTCTTTGTTTCCAGGTTTATTCAAGTTTATATTTAACTTACCTATAAATTTTAAACATCCATCAATGCTAACACAAACAGCTTTTGTTTAAGTCCTAAATCCAAATAATAAGTAAGTAAAAAGATGATGATTTTTAAATCAAACTGATACTTGAAGCAAAGAACAAAATGTTACAGGGAACAGCTATGCACATACATACAGAATTATATCACCAACAATATATATACCCAACCATACACACTACAGACATCAAAGAAGCAACCATATCTTAAATTTAAACTTTTAATTTGTGATGTTACTCACCTTTATTTAGGAAGATGGACAGAGCACAGCTTGGTTTTTTTTGAAAACAGTTTGAACTTTTAAAACTGTAAACTGTTTTGCTCTTCCTCTAAATCATCCTTTCTTTTGTTTTGATGCAGTTTAAGTTTTTAAATAAAAAACTTGCTTATGTTTCTGGTTAGATATGTTTTATAAACGAAAAGAAGTGGAAGATATGTATATTTATAAGGGAAAGATTACAGGGGAAGGTGTTTACTGGTTTGCTCTTTACTGGTACAATATTATCTTTGATCATAGATTTTATTTTTGTTTTTATCAGGCAGATTTTTCAAAAGGAGGCTGAAATGCTTATTTAGATTTCGAATTGACTTCATTTGTATGCTGAGATGAAAGTATTAAATGCCTATGTACTTTTTGTTTACTCTTTATCTAATTTGTCTTTTGTCTATCTTGTTTATTTTTGCCTGGTTTGTGTTTACCTCATGTACTAATACACTTTAGTATTACTTTTTCTGGTTATGAATTATTTTCTTTTATGTTGATGTTTCCTTTTTTCTTGCCTGGTTTGTATCCTTTCTTACTTGTACTTGCCTTGTATGTTATTTTGCAGGCAACAAATATTACAATGGCTGGTTTGTATCTTTTTACTTGTGCCTGCATATATACTTTTGTTTTGTATATAGATGTTTATTTTGATGTTGGTAGATTTTTCTTTTGCTTATTTATTTTACAGGTTATATACATATTTTGCTTTTTTTCTGGTTGTGCTTTATTTTCATATGAAATTGTTTGTTTCTTAATTTATATTCATGTACTTTTTATATTTCAACAATTTACAAATTTACTTTTCTTTTTATTTTAGATTTAAACTATCCAATACTTAATTCATTTATTGTTTTTTTATACTTATATTATTGTCATACATTTGATTTATGTTTGTGTTTAATGCATTTAAGATTTGTTTTATTTTAAACATATTTGAAAGATATTATTTCAAATTTACAAATCATAGCTTTCCTATCAAAATACACATATATATATAAATAAATTTAAGATAACAATTTTTTATTCATATTAAAAATCCATTTGTAAAAATATTACATTATCAATATAGTTTAAATATAACTCAATATTAAATTAAAATAATTCATAAAAGAATTTGTCTTCTTATTTAATAAATTACTTATTTTATTAGCTACATAAAAACAAAACAAACCTTTTTATTTAAATTTAAACTTAAGTTAAAATCAATTTTAAATAATTAAGTTTTTAGCTTGAGTATCAAAATCATATGGTTATTTATTTAATAGCTTAATATCAAATTAAATCCAATTTTTAATTTATCAAAAATATTGAAATAAGAAAACATGCCTATGTATATTAAATTTAAAACAAAGATTATCTATTTATAATATATACAGATATGTATACATTACAAATATAAAACAATTTATTAGCCTTTAAAGATAGATTATCAGTTTAAATATTTATTTTAAAGAAGATTATTAAATTTAATTCAACTTTATTATTAACAATATTGTCAAATCAATTAAATTTTGACATAAATTATTTAATTGTTATTGTCAAAATTTCTAGGATATCACAAAGGAGTTCTTCTATCGTCTGTTCATTGAAGATAAAAGCGCCGACATGAACTTCCTCTACCGATGTGGTAGCTGTATTAGTCGTTGCCTCGGTCACGATAGCCTCTTGCTCTTAATGTTGCTCTTGGGTTGTAGTGGGCACGGTCGGTGCAGCTCTTATAATTGAATGGAGATAAGAGAAAATATTAGTGACTTCTTATGATAACACTCCAAACTTTGAATAAATTCGAGAAGTGTTCAGAATACCTTCCTCAGGTTAGCTCGTGGGTGGAGCAGAGGCTCCTTTGGAAATGTGCTCGCGAGCCGGAGACAATCGTGATTGATCGGGATCATAAGCAAGCACAGTTGAGGATTGACTGTAGGGGTAAGTTCGGGATGGGTTGGCATGGGAATTTTAGAACTTATGTCATGATGCTCAACACCAGAACCCTCTCCGACCTCCGGATGCTGAACGACGAGTTTCTCTTTTTCAAATGTAACAATGGCCTCATGGAGAACCCTCTTCTCATCTTCGGTCAGCACCCGGGTCTCTAGTTCATACTCATCAATAGATGTAGTGTGGTGTTCAGCCTTCTCATCATCCACCAAGCTGCGCCAAGCATTATGCAAATGAGTTAGATAGTCAATGAGCTAGCTCAAGCCATGGTATTTCAACACATTGGTGTTGTAAGTGATCAGAAGGTCTTCCACATCACCTTCTACCGAGGGCTCTGCTGACTTCGGCTTCAATTCTAGCCTCAGTTTAGAAATGTTTAGAACTGCCGCATCCCACTCTCCATTAAGCTCCATAGTCTGATCGCATGCCTCCTGAGAAGCTTATTAGCATCGTCCCTTTCTTTGATGACCTTGGTGTACTTAGCTTTAAGATCATTAGGCTCTTTGATCGCATTGTCTATTTCAGCTGTGACGATGGCAATTCTATGGCTCATATCGTTGACCAGTTTCAAGTGCTCTTTCCACATTTGCTCCATTTTCTTGTTGGCCTCATCGACTTTTTTCAAGGCCTCCGTTTCTAAACTCCTCAAAGTGTCATTCTCATCGGTGAGCACTTAAACTATCCGATCCTTGTGAGCAAGATCTTTTTGCAGCTGTCCAATTGTCTTCACTCGATTGAATGCCGCATCCAAGGCCTTTTCTGCAGTTTTCTTCCATTCACGGTATTGGCTATAAGCGTCACGCACATAGTCAGCACCGTTTTCTCCACCCCTTTTGGAATCAACCTCAAGTTTCAGGGGAAGTGAAAGCCGTCAGAGAAAATATTAGGGAAATCATTCTTTAGCTTGGCAATTCGAGCGACTCCCTCCACTGTAAGCTCTGTAGCCGTTGATGTAGTGACGATTGGAGTGTCCGCCATAGTTCTGTTGACCTGCTCGCCAGGCCTTGAAGTTTTTGGAAGCACTGAATGGCGTGGAGTTTCGGTAGTGTGTGTTCTAGAAATAGTGGGCGGCAAGGGAATTCTAGGTGGAGGAGAGCACGATCGGGAGCAGTGCCTATCTTGCCACTCTCTTTCCCCCCTCTCTCTTGTTTTGTCTCCCTCCCTGTCTCTCTCCCTATCACAGCGATCCCTATCTTGATTAGAGTAGCGGCGATCATGATCGGAATCATGCATCGGGACTCTTGGTATAAACTGGAAGATTGATGCGCGGAACGAAGGCTACTGATCATGGATCCTCTCTTCGACATTGTATCAGTAAGTGAAAAAAGAAATAGAGTTAGTTATCTCTAGAGATTGAATAGCTCATGAATATTAGTTGTGTAGTGCCGTGAAGTGTGTGCATGCATGTGTAAACCACCCAACCAACCGGATGTAGTAGTCGTACTCGGAGGGGTTGGCTCTCAAATCTAAGGCGCTTTGATGCCCTCTATTCCGGTATCTTGGTTAAGAGATACATCATCCGAAATGGAAATATCTGCAAGTCCTCTAAAAGGACTCTCTATTTGTTAAAAGAGGGACTCTCAAATTACAACAGTCACTGTTGGAAAAGACATTACAATAGACTTGCATCTCGGAGCTTCATGGGTAGCGTCCTTGCGTCTCCTTATCCTTTTCGAATGTTAGTGACTTTGTGAAGGCTCGGGAACGGGATTATCTCCAACGGGCATATTCTCATCGTCACCTTGCTTGGTGATCATGATTCCAGAAGCTCTCCTTTTGATTTGCCTCACTGGAACCGTCCGAAGAAGTCCTTTAAGCTCAATGCTTTGATCTCTATCGATTATCCCAACATCCCTTAGAATTTCATCAGTGAGGACCTCATCGATCTCTCTACACTCAGCATGCACCTCTTGAAGAACTCTTACAATATCCTTAAACTGAGCCCTTTCTAGCTATGGAATCGAAGCTGTGAAAGAATAGAAGTGTTAAAATTTGAAATCAACTACTATTATCCAGTTAATGGCATAGAAGTTGAAGCATTTACGTCTGGCTGAATCCGGTAGGCACCTAACGTAGAACCACTCGGTCTTGAAACAAATCGACTTAGTCCGAGCTACGATCACGACTTGACAATTCCTGACTGCCTCTAAGAAAGTGAAGGATGGATTATCTCCTCTTCTTTTTATATTGAACAAGTACCTGATTTCCTCTGGTGTTGGGGGTCGGAAATGATGCTCCATGAAGACAATGAATAGGGTGTTTAGCGAATCATACCAATTCGGGTGCAGCTATGACGGAGTGATCTTTAAGTATAACAACACTTCTCGGATGAGTTGATTGAATGGAGGGAGTGTCCCAACTACACATGAGAATCTATTAAAGGCTGTATACCCTTCTGGGAGAATATGGGCTCTATCTTCTGCCCCTGGCAATAGGACATCATCCCTCGACAATTCGTGCCTTATGCAAATCTTGCCTAGCATTTCTTCGAAGATATGGGATGGAACCTAGTCTTGTAGTTGCCCAATGAAGACTGCTCTCGGTAGCTCACCCAAAACAGGACTAATAACTTCGGTTGTGATAGCCGACATCTTGATTACAGGAATAGGCAGACTCTAAGCCTCCTGCGGTTGCAAACTTCCAGATTCCTTAGCTAATTAACTCAGCAAAATTATCATTAGACGACAATAAACCCGTGTTTCCCTAGTATGAAGTGCATGAATATGGTGTGCACTGCAATACTTTATATTACTTAAGAAAACCTACGAGATTTGAAAGGTGTTTGAATGACAAGACTTCGAAATTCAACAGGGGTGACCATCATCGCTAACCGTCACATCCGTGCCATATAGACTTTGTAGACCAATCCAAGTTAAAGTTCGTCGTATTTCATCAAGTTATAGTTCCGTCGACGAGCTTCAAAAGGCGGTCAAATATGCAATGAAATTATTAAGTCCAATTACGCAAGGCAGAAGCTCATCGGAGTCAAATACTTGAATGTGCATAGGATTTCATCTCCATCACATTCGAACTTAGATCAATCTCTACATGGGAAATTCTTATCGATAGAAGAGGAAGCAATTTGTATGATCATCCACTCATCATCTCGTATCAGTCACTAGAAGCCAACTTCATATCTATACAGGAAGGATGGGTTTTGAATCGATAAGAGCTCAAGTTCATGTCGTTCACTGTCCAGGGTTTCGTATTGATCGCTGGATTCCTTTTTGTATCGATCATTTTGCCACCACTTCGTATCGGTAGCTTTGGGTCGATACAAAACTCCACGGCTCCAGACCGATACAAATTCCCTCCTCGCAACCATCGGTTGCAGATGAAACAAATCTCACTCCCCACGAATGTGTGATCTCCTTCTCCCTTCCATCGGTATGAAGTCAAGATCGAGCTCTTCTTCCATAAACACTTCGTATCCCTACACTTTGTTTTCTCCAAAAGCTTTACATTGACCACCTCCTCAATTCTCGACCATCCATGACCACCACTTAGCCAGAATCGGCCAAAAAAGCAAATGGAATGGAAAAGATTTCGAGTCTCATTGTTTATACGTTGGATTCGTCAATGGATTACCTAGATTTAATAGTTGGTTTAAGGAATTGGAAGATTTAATCGGTTCGAGGGCGAGAGTAGTTTCAATTTTATCAGCGATACAAATGCTAAAGAAAGGGAGAAAAGTGAGCTAGTGGGAAATATGCTAAGTACAAAAACATTATATACTAGGCAAGTTTCGATCCATCTCCCAGTTGCTTTGACCGATGATAAATAGTTCCTCCTCCAAGTCAATACAAAGACGGTCTATTTGTATCTATCAGCCAACCGATAATAATAATACTCTGGGAACCAGTTGGGCTATTCATATCCATCATTTTGGAGATCATTGGGAGTCATAGCCATCAATACAAAATGTTTTATTCGTGTCCATCAAACTAAAGCCCACAAAAAATCGTATTCATCGATATGAAATGTTTCGAGAAGCTAACCAATTCGTATCGATCGCCATCGATACGAATACGATTTTTCAACTTTTCACATCGATCTAGGAGAGGGTCGATACGAAGAGGTACTCTAAAACGACCATCAAGCTTGTTACAACTCGAATTTCACATCGATTCAGGAGAGGATCGATACAAGATTCGATTAAAAAAAATGAACTGACAACGACTCATGAACGTGCAAACGTTAATGGGAATGAGGTTAACATATGTCTATGTGCGACGAATTAGCATTCAATTTTCAAAATTCATAGGAATTGAATGCTCACCTAGGGATGATTACAACGATGAACAACAAATTTCTAACACTCGATGTTCAGTTACAACAATGCACCATACAATCATTGGCAGTCAACGATTTAGTATTTGTATCATCGGGAATAATTCAAAGGTTACATTTCTTAACAAAAGGACAATGACTATTCAACGAATTTGGAAAAACTTTTCAAAATATGGAATGCAATTTTTCAAAGGACGTCATGTCCACATAAGACGTACTTTGAAGGCAAATGTTATCCCGTCTTTTGGCAAGGCCGCGACACCAAGAACTTGACTAGAAACCAAGGACAGCCTGTTCCGAAGATCGGTTATACACAAGTTCACTATGGATATTGGTAAATTCTGCCAAATTCTGGATCAAGCTACAATCAATGTGACATGACAAGCAAAGCTATGAAAGCCAACAATCCAAATTTCTTGTCAATCGGTGTCTGTATGCCTAAGATATTGATTGATTAAGTTCAAGAGAATTAACAAGCTTCGTATCCATGCAAGTCCATACACATTCCTTTAGAAGACTTCCTTCATATCCACCAAGAGGACATTGATTCATATCCATCTAGTTCGTCTCACTGTGCAACTAATAACTCATATCCATCAAGACACTAGCCTCCTTTCATATCCATCCATCATTCCTCTCTGATTCGTATCCATAATAAAAAGCAACCAAACTCATATCGATCATTCACTTCATCGAGACAAAGGGAGAAGCCAGGTATTAGTACGAAGAGCATAGGAATCATCGATATAAAGTCATCTCTAATACCGATACGAATGGGGCAATGAACTACCGATACGAGATAGATTCAATGTTTGATATAAAGTGAAACATGATAGACCGATACGAAACGAACATATCGGGTCGATACGAAAGAAGCCTAGAAGAGAGCAAGACTTGGTCACTGAGCATGAAAAGTGGATTGATATTAGAATATTGCATCATGTCATCTGGGCAACACGTGCAAGCCGTCGATATGAATCATATCGATATGAGCTCAGCACCACACTACAAATCCAAATTTGCATCGATTATATCTCAAAATCTACAAATCCAAATGCCACCAAATTTTCATAGTGCTTGCATAATACCTCAAGAATGCTCATGATTGATCTCATCCCAAAAGGAGGCCTTTTTAATAGATATGAATTTGGTGCGTATCGATCATGGATCGACCCCAAACGCCCAAGGATCGAACGCATAAGCCCTCCCACGTTAGAGAATTGGCGTTCCAAAGTTTGAGACAGGTATTTGCAGCCTACACCTATAAATAGTAGTCCTAGGCCTTCAGAAAAGGGGCATGTGACTCTGGAATGCCGATACTCTGCCGAAATCTTCATTATACCTTGAGTGTTCTGTTGCAAACAATTGTAATCAACGAGAGTTAGTAGTAAAAAGCAAACATTCTACGGTGGACGTAGGCCCAATTTTGGTACAAACTCATTCTTTAATTTAATCTCTTCAAACATGCTCAAGAGTGTTGTGCCCAATTTTAGTACAACCACATTCAGCCATTCGATATCCATATTAATTATTCAACATTTGATATCCACCATCCAACTCGCTCAATAGCTAGGAACAAATTTATAGTGACTATGCAAAGTTTAAAAGATTTCGAGCTCATAAGGAACATCAGGCATAGGGTGATGTCAACCATTAAAGGGGTGTTGTGTGTACCATATGATATTGTAAGAATCAGGGATATCGACCATATCAAAAGTTTCGAAAGTGTCAGGTGATTTCGACCACGTTAGATTTCAGCCATGTTAATGGTTTTAAGCATACCGATAGTTTCAGGTTGGTATCCGAGTCTTGTATATATGATTTTGGATATTTAAAGTTTTATATACATTAGGATTTCGAATATTTAAATTTTTATATACATCAGGTTTTGAATGTACACAAGTTCATATTAAGTTCCAAGTATATGTAAATGTCAGGTTTCGAATGTATACAGTTTCACACATATACGAGTCTTGAATATGCACATGACTTTTGAATATATAAGTTTAGAATGAGTATGTAGTTTTGAATATGTATGTGGTTTCTGATATATAAAATTTCGTGTGTATATGTAAGTTTAAACTACATCAGGTTTTTGTAAATCTATAAGTTTTGAATGCATATGGTTTCAAATATATTTATATATATATGGTTTCATATATATATATATATATATATATATATATATAGCTTTCGAATATTCTTCATTTTTAAAAATATTACGTTTTAAATATACATGTTTTCGAATATATACCGGCTTCATCTAAAACATATTCTTAACGCATGATGATTTTGAATATATAGGTTTCGACTGAATATAAGTTTGGAATATATTTAAGTTTTTGTATAAAGTTTTGAATATATAAGTTTCTAATATATAAGCTTCAAATGAATATATAGCACTGAATATGTATTTGCTTTTGAAAACATGAAAGCTTTAAATAAATAAATATATATATGTATACATGCATGTATGTATGTATTTGGTTTTGAAAACATGAAAGCTCCATATATATGTATTTGGTTTCAAAAACATAAAGTTTTGAATATATAACAGGTTTCGTATGCATGAAAATTTAAATATTTGTGTCAGGTTTCAAAAATATAAAGTTTTGAATATATGTAGGTTCATATGTATTTGCTAGAAGAAATAAAAAATATCAAGAGGATGTCGAATACGAAAGAGATGCCGTGAATCATCAATATGCGGTCGAGGATGCCACATATTATCAACATAATGAATGACGTCGAAAATCATGGATGTTGAATCTCTATGATAGAGGATGTCAACGATCTAGATATGAGGATAAATGCAAACCTAGAAGAGATACCAAGCTTCAACAATGCAATGAGATATCATAAATCTACAATATGCTAAAGATGTTGTATATCACCAAATTATAAAGGGTTTCTAATAGCAAGAAGCATATATGTTGCCGCATATTAACAATATATTGCCGCATGCCACTGATGCACAGAAGGTTGTCGCATATCACTATCATTCAAAAGGATGCCAACAATCGGTAATTTCCATGGGGATGTTAAAAGCCATGCAGGGAGAAAGGATTAAAATCATTACTACAAGAAGAGTAAAATCAAATAAATCAAGAGGATTTAGTGTATTTTCTGTAGCTAAACTTCAAAGGCAATCACGTTCCACCAAACCCTCCTTAACATCTCCAAGATAGTGATCCATGTGATTCATTCAACCTTAAGGAGATCATGAAAATTGGCACTATCAAAACCATCTATCTTGCCAAGCCGTCAATCCATGCCAATTCGCATCAATCGATGAAAGCAAACTTCACCTCCTCTTAACCATTATAAATATTGACGCACCCCCTCATGGAAAGGGGCCCCTAACTTCTTTCCCTCTCTCAGCATAAATCACTTCTTAAACTAGATCTTTTCTAAGCTCTCTATGGAGCTTGAGAACCACTTTAATGACAAATGGCCAATGATGAAGAAGATGATATTGACATATGCATAGAGGACTAGAACAATTAGAAATTTTCATATTTGCTTGTTTTGTACATACCATATTATTAAACAAGAGATATAACTAGTACATATTTCCTATTGTATCCGACGATAATAAATCAAGATATATGCCACATTTTGACTTTCCTATTTTACTCTTGAACACATGATTTAAATTTCAAATGATTTCGTAATTAATTCTAAACCAAGTAGGGTTATTGGAATTTCTTCGATTATGCCTCCTTTATACAACATCTTGGGTATTGAAGAAATTTTTGGTTTAACGACTATTAAGAATGGGTAATCCTCACTTATCAACTAGATTGGTTAGAGTATTGACTCTATGATATAATATGCAAAAATCTGAAGTTGATTACTAATACGTTATCAAAATATGATTTTGGTAGTTGCAGCATAAGCGATATGATCCATCGATCGCGATTATGTCTTCAGAACCAAGACTAATGCAATTGGAATTTTGATAAGAATAACATCGCAAATTTAAATTGTTGATAGCATAATAGGTTCGTCATTCGACTTGATCAAGTTAATTTGAAATTTTCTCACGAAATTATCGCTTGATATGAATTTGTGTTTTGGTATATATGCATTGAAACATAAAATTATAACTAATGATTTAGAATAGACTATTTACACATAAAAACCAAATAGTCTTGAAGTTAGTGGGAGCGATATTGAATTGTAAGCTTTTTGATATGATCGAAGAAGTGATACGAAAGTATCACTCCATAAGCATTAGAATTAAATAAATATTTTGATAGAAATATCAAATAGTTTGATTACAAAATTCAAATGAAGCATGTCTATAAGAAAGAACCGCCAAAAGGTACATCGATATTTCTAGACTATAAGTAAATAACATACTACTGATTGTTAACATTTTACTTATGTTGAAGTAAGTAATAGTTTAGTTATTTAATACTCAATATTGGATTTGTACATTATATCTTTTATAATAAATACAAAGGATGTTGGAATGTTCATAACGTTATACAAAGACATCATATTAAAATGTTAAATATGGAATATGTAAGATGGATTCCTTGTGTATTGATAATAGGAATTATCATATATGTTGAATTGTCTACAACATCGTAATTTTCTTATGTATTTGATTCATGAAGTAAATATTTAATTCGAATTAAGATTGCTAACTGGTAGTTTAGAGTGCATTTACGGAATACTAGAAATTTTTTTTCAAAAACAATGAACTCTTTATGTAAGAGTTCAGACTCGAATTTCATAAGTGCTATCGAGGATATTAAATTCATGTTCAAATCTTAAGTAAGAAGCTTTAAGTTAGAAATCTTTTTATGGCTGATTCAATGAAAGGCTAAGCACATCATCTTGAATAGCGAATAAAAGCAATGTATATAAATAAAGATGCACTAATTGATTACTAAGATAGGGGTGATTCCAAGTATTAAGAATACTACATTGTTGTCATATGAGAACAATGTAATAATAAGAGTTCGCCAGAAGTCGAGAAACATACTCTGAATAGTTCTACATGATAAAGACAATTTATGAACATCAAAGAAAGATGATTAACATAGTATTTAGTTAAGCCAACATAGCAGATCCATTCATAAAAGGTCAAACTAAATCGATTCTCATCAAACTGATTGAAGGAATATGATAGAGATTTGAAAATTGGCTATAAGTGTAAGTTGGAGATTGATAGAGTTAAGGTTCAACCTAGGGTTAATTTTGTAATTTGTTATATATATATATAACTCGATAATCAATCTTATTCAAAATAAATGTGTTTTTTCTATTATATACTTGATATAATATGTTATGTTATATTAATTAATTTAATCAAAAATATATTTAATGGAAACTCCATAAATGGTATGTTTTGTGATAGTTGTTACAATGGGTTGTAACGATGAGTGAATTATCCTAGTAAAATAAACATATTGTTTTAAGTGTTCCCAATTAAGATGTATCGAGATCAGACATTGATGCATCCATTGAGATTAAAGTACGTAATGCTCTCCAAAATGTTGGACAGTTATTCATGAGTGTTGGGGGCACTAAAGGATTATGTGCGGATGGTTATTTGATAACTATGGAATAACTCACTCGATAATTTTCTATTGGTTAATATAACTAAGGCCAAATAGAAAATATGGACGTGACAATATTACACAATTCCCTTGAATTGAAAATACCGTTGAGCATTAATGTGGAAAAACTGCTTTGATTATAGTTAAATCTGCTTTGATTATAGTTAGATCGTGGCACATCGTCTATTTAACGACTATAGTTGGGTCGAGTGGAAGCATTGGAGTGAAATACTATTTAAGAGAAGATTCCGTTCCTACATTATATAAGGTTAGTATCAGGTCAATTGAAGTCAACTCAAAATCAAAGTCCGTGGCTAGAGTAGTTCGATTAATAATAACTATTATTATTGAACCAAGGGCTTTTTGTTTGGACTGGAGGGTTGAATATGGATGATATTGGAATTTTTACCATTACCAAATTCTATAAGTCCAAAATGATATAGTTTTGATGAAGAGAATTGGTGTAAATAATCGTCACTACCAAGTAACTCTTAACAAAGTAAAACTAGATTTTCTAGAATCTACGCGAGCGGTAAATTTGGGTAAAATATCACACCACCTGCTAAGTGACATGTAAATGTTAATATTTAAATTTTTCGATGTTAATTGCTGATCAAATTTACACCTAAGAGTCACACAACCGAAATAATGAATACTTATTTTAGCATGATTTATTTAGTTTGTAATTGTTGTTAACTAATTTATATTGATGAAATATAAATTGTAAAAATTTATGGTTGATGTGTTGAATAATGTTAAACAATGCATTTATAATAATAATTATAAATATATCAATCGATATAAGATACCGATTACATATATAAATTTAGATTTATATGCAACGAACATTATTCGAGATGGAAATGGCTTTAAGGCCCATAAGGGTATGCGAATTTCGGCCAACATAGCTTAGATTGTCCAACCAAATGTTAGCAAAAGAGAGAGCCTTTTGAATGGTTTAAAAGAGTGGAACTAGTAAGAGAGATATAATGATAAGATCCACTTTTCTCTATAATTAACTTCCTATTTGTACGACACTCTCTATGCAACGACCTTGAATTTTATCATTTTTATTTTTGAGAATATTTAACTAATTTTAAACATTCAATTTTTGGCTTCTAAATAAAAAGGAAAACCAATTTGGTAACATAATGAATTTATAGTATTTTCCATATTTTTAGTTTGGAAAATATTTAAATTATTGTTTGACATATTTTACGGCAAACGTTGATAATTTTGAAATTTAACAAGATTTCGATAACCACTGTATTTTATAATTATTTTGCAATCATGTCGCATTTTATGCGCAATCGTATTTTTTATTTCTGTCGTCCGTGGTTCATATATAAATGGGATATTGTGTAGTGTCGTACCATAAATCTTCTTTTCGAAACATTTTCAAATCCAAATTCTAATTTTGAACAAGTCATTTATGCGGTTTGAGTTGAAGTGATGGGTAGCTTGAATTGTGGGTTTTGCTTGTGAATTTTGTTTATCTTAAGTGGGAAGTAATGTAAATTGGTTTTGTTATAAGTATCACCTCAACCTCATTCACTTCATTTTTCATATTGCAACCAATTTCCTTCTTCTCCCACTTTATTGTTTCATTCTTCATCTTCTCTATGTCAACACCAAAATAATTAAACGCCTCCTCTACTTCAAAAATAAATAATTCATGATCCATTCACATTTTGATAATTCTTCCAACATGAAAATTGTGTGTTTACCCTTTTGTATTTTTAAAAATGGTTGCTCATTTCATTGAAGTGGTGGATGTCGCCCAAAAACAGTAAATGTTGAGAAGTGGTGAAAATTCAATGATCACAAAACGATGAATGGAGGGTATGGTTGGATTCATATCGTCGAGTGGAGATTTTAAGAGGTGGTTCATGATTTTAGGGGGTGGGGTTTTGATATGGTGGTTAGATGACCAATTTTCGATCATCTAACAAATTTCGATGGTGGAGGTATCGAGAGGAGGAGCGGAGGTGATTGGAAGCTGGCTTGGGTTGAGGCGGAGGCAATGGAGGTGGTCGCGAGGTCGCTGGTAGTCGGAATTGACGGAAAATAGCTTGGGTTAGGGTTTAAGGAGTTGTAGGTTTGGTTCGACTTTTTGGCTTGCTAGCGGCAGGTGGAGGTGTCAAGTAGGGTTGAAGATGGTAGGGTAGCGAGGTGAGGGGTTGTGGTCACAATAGTGGTGGAGTGGTGGCAATTTGTTGGCCAAGGCGGTGGCGGCTGATGATTTATCGAGACTGGATACGAAATATCGAATGGGGAAGCATGATCAGTTTTCGATAGGGGTGGCCGAAGTAGGAGGTGAGGATGTTGGCGTGACGAGTGTTTGAAGTGTAGTCATATGGCGGCTTTGGTTCATGATTAAGTAATCGAGGGCACCGTATCGCGTGCACGCTTATGCACTGAAAATGTCGATTTGGGAATCGATTTTAAGAAGAAGGGATGCGGGCACTTGTAGCATGCAGGTTTAAGCCTTGGGCGCCTCTTTGGGTGAGAATACAATTTATTTATTTGGTTAATTTTATGAACTAAGTGGCCAAACTTTGAAATACCATATCTCATTCATATTTATTACATTTGACGTATGGATTTTTGCATTAGACTCGTATAAACGAATACGATACATTGGCATAGGTAGTTGATAGTTTTATTGAAGTATAATTTAATGATAAAATAATACCGACTGAATATAGTTTCATTATTTTATATAATGAGGTAGTTAAATTGATTATACTTCATTGGTGTTATCTATTTGGCCTAATAAAACACAGTTCTACTATATTTAAATTGAATAGACTATTGATGATATCTATTTAGTAGAATAAATCCATATTCTGCTGTTATGGTAATTTGGACATTTGTTCGTATGCTAGTTAATTAATACATGAATTAAGTAATATTGGAGAAGAAATAGATTAGTTAATGATTGCCAATTATGGATGTTATTTACATTCATGCCATCTATGTAAATACCAGTAATATGACTTAGAAAGTTGAATTAAAACAAAAGGCAGCTAGTTAAAGCACCATTTTGGTCGCTAAGCCTTTTATTGAATTTGAAAGGTTAAGAATTTAAATTATTTTCAATTAATTAATTAAATTATTAGTGATGCTCAATTAATTAATTACTTTATAATGATATTTAACTTAATTAATTATTTTATTAATGATATTTTAAAGTTAATTAATTATTTTATTAGTGATGTTTAAAGATAAACAGTTATTTATATATGATGTTTAATGGTAATTAATTAATTTAATAAAGGTGTTTATAAATAATAAATTGTTCATAAAAGGAATTTTACTTACTTAAAAGGATTTATTAAAGGAGTTTATAAATTTAAAAGGAGATCTTGGAATGTTCATCGTCCTTCATTGAAGATGGTCTGATAGATTCATCCATACAAGTTCGTTCCGGGTTCAAACGAAACCGAAGACACTATCTCCATTACACTTGTTTTGGAATCACCCTCAGAGTTAAAGACGAATAGCCTTTGCACTCTGAAACTTCATCACGATCTTCACTTGAGATTTCACGACCTATAATTTAACGTGGATCGATGTGGTTTTCGGATAACAAATTTAATATCCGATCCCGGTCTCATCGAAATCCAAACATTTCTTTTTAAGGCCAAGTTGTTTAAGGTTTAAACAATTTAATTTTTATTCAAAACACGGCAATTCATCACAGATAGACACTTACATTATCACAGTTCAACCATGCATTGCATATCACAGAGCATCACAATTTACATATCAGAGAAATTCAGACAAACCAAGGCATTCAATTCAGGTTTATCATTCATTGGAAAGATTAATAGTCAAACAATTCCAAATTAACTTAATTTAATTAACTAATATAAATTAAATTAATTAACTTTAATCCTACTTTAATAACTTTAATTGATTATAAACTGTTCGTTTAATTAATTATATGAATTAACCTTAATTAATTACACTGATTAATTAACCTTAATTAATTACATTGATTAATTGACCTTAATTAATTACTTTAATTAACCTTTAATTAATTGCATTAATCAATTCCTTTAATTAATCTATGTCCTTAATTAATCATCCTTTAATTAATAAAATCCTAATTAAATAAAGATAAATCATTCCTTAATTAGTTAGTTACTTATCAATTATATCTTTTTATATTAAATGCTTGAAATCAATCACTTGAGAATTTCAATCGATTAAAGTTAATACACTAATTAACCACTCACTTAATTCCATCGTTAATTTATCCGAAAACACTTAAGATTTAAATTTAATTAATTAACCAAATATAAAATTATTCAAATCAAAAAAAAATTAAATTTCAAAAAAAACATTTGACTTTATTTTGTTTTGATAACTTGATCATACATTTCTTTTGAAAAACTTGTTTAACAATTTGCATTAAAACTTGCATTTACTAATGTTTTAAAACTTGTTATTTACTTTTTCTTTAAACCTTTTTGTCATTACAAAAATAATACCCGAGCCCAAATCATCATTTCCCCGAGCCAATTCTTCTCCTTTTTTTAAACTGTTATACAGGTTAAAATCCACGCTAACTCACCCGAAGCCAGACTCGAGTCTTCTCTCCACTTTCCCGAATCCCGCCCGAGACTGCTCTTCTCTTCTCAAAATCAAAACACCGATACAAACAGATGCATGTGCATCTGCACCATCCATCGCCGATGCTTCGGTCACCAATATCACCGTCGAAAAGTCGACTTCGACCACCCCCTTCAATTCCAACTACCCAAGCTTGAATTGATCACGAACTTCGAAAAGGATCATCAGAAGCTCCACTGGAATGAAACTGGACACCCAAAAATTGCCTCAACCCGTTGTCTCAGGTCACCAGAGTTCTCGCCACCTCATCCTAGCCTCGCCGAAGATTTATGCTTCATTTCCCCCACACTCGATCGATTCCGATGCTCCATCGAAAACGATCTAACCTCGCAAACCCAATCAACCCAGTCAGCTCTTAAAACCCTATTCCAACATCGTCCGGCCACCACAGTGGACAATAAATCTAGCGAGCATTTTTCCGAGACCACCGACCTCCAAGCCACCTCCAGTTGCGGTCCCGACCACCCACCTTGCTCCGATTGCCATGAATCGCTAGAAAACCCAAATCCGTTCAACTGACGAATTCTCTCCAATTACTAAACTAACAGTCTTGATTTTATTTTCAAAATTCATAATTTTCGAAAACAAAACAGATTATATACATGAAACCATAAATCATTTAAGTCCGAATTTTGATATGTTTTAAATTTCAACGGAATTCTTCCTTTTGTTAAAACTACCTTTAGATTCTTCTTGAAAATATTTCTAAACCTGATATCTTGCTATTTCTAACTTAATTTATTTATACATCAAAGTCTAAAGAGAATCAGAGGAAGAGAAATTGATTTGTTTAACTTGTTTAGGCCTTTAAAACTTATAACAGAGCAAAAGTTTTTGTATATAGACATGCACACCAATATAATCACATATATACATGAAATCATATTAAACAATCATGCAAAGCATATTTCACAGCATATCTTCAAAGATTAACACATGTATCAGGTTGTCAAACAAATTTAAGCTTTTTAAAGAATTTGTTTACTCACTGTAATATGATGTTGAACTGAGATGTTTTAAATAGGAGATGCTTGATCTTTTGAAATTTTGAAAACAGGGAATCACTTTAGCTCTGTTTTGCTTGATTTAGTTTTGAAGTTGAAATCTTGTTATGATCTAGTTGAATTTGCTATAGGTTTGAGACTTGAAAGAGTTATTGCTTGATTTTAAATTTCTGGTTTTAATTTTTTTTACAGGCTTTGATTTCTTTGTTTTGAAAATGAAGATGGAAAAGAAAATGAAAGAGTAGAGTATAGATATATTTATAGCCTTGATTTATGATTATTTTTAAAAAATAAAATAAAATAAGTAATGTGACACTTGTTTAAATGCATGCTATTAACCTTACACTTGTTATTTTGCATGTGTAAATTATTTTATATATGTTTTTATGTAATTTTATATTTTATTTTCTATTTAGTTTAATATATTTACTTATTTATATTTATAAAACATTTTAAAGAAAATGATATAAAACTAATTACATACTAATAAAAACCACATATATATTATTTTTAAATCCAATTTATTTTTAAGATATTTATCTTTTGAATTTCAAATTCAAATTCTATTTAAATTCTACTTATATTTATATACATATATAAACAACACATATTTCATTTATTTCAAAAAAGAATAATTTTGCCAATTTCTAAATAATTTATAAAAGAAGATTATCGCATGTTTATTTACCTGAAATTTCGGGATATCACATTCCTCCCCACTTAAAAGAATTTCGTACCCAAAATTTAAAAGCAAAATATAATCCAAAAGCTTTTATTTAAAACAATCCAAGCATACATATGAGTCATACACTGACATCCAAACAAATAATTCATTCAAACGAACATTACTAACTGTCCTGACACAAATCCGAATAGGCTTTCCTAAAACTGTCTAGAGTTTCCCAGGTATAGTCTCTGGGATCTTCACTCCACGGAACCTCGACCAGCTTCACCACTTTGTTTTTAAGCTGCTTCTCATCTTGATCAACTATCTGTACTGGATGCCTAACCGTAGTTTAGTGCGGTTCGATCTCTAAATCTTCCTGCACTACTTGTTCCACAACTAGAGATGGGTCGTCACGTTCTTCCTCAGATGAGATACGTGAAAAAAGTTATGAATTCCAGCCATCCGGTATGGAAATTCAATCCTGTAGGCCAATTCTTTCGAGCACACAGAACGGTCCAATATATCTTGGGGCAAGCTTTCCCGTCTTATCAAATCTTATTGCTCCTTTTATCGGGGAAACCTTGACAAAAACCAAATCTCCGACTTCAAATTCCAATTGCCTACGTCTCTTTTCCGCATAAATCTTTCGATGATCCTGGGATACTTTCAATCTCTTGTTGATTAGGTCCACCTTCGCAGATGCCTCTCAGATTGAATCTGGACCAAGAATATGACAATCTTTCGATTCTACCCAGCAGGACGGTGATCTACAAGGTCTCCCGTACAAAGCTTCATAGGATGCTATCTTGTACTCGCCTGATGACTATTATTATACAAGAATTCCACTAAATTCAGATGGTCCTCCCAAGATCCACCGAAATCTAGAACACAAGCCCGAACATATCCTCAAGAATTTGATTCAGCCTTTCTGTTTTCCATTGGTCTGGGGATGATAAGCTGTACTTAAACTCAATCTTGTACCCAGAGCTGTCTACAGGGCTTCCCAAAATTTGCTGATGAAGATTGGATCACGGTCACTTACTATGCTAATGGGAACTCCATGCAACATGATGATCTCTTTCAAGAAAATCTCCGCCAAAGACGCTGCAGTTCCGGTTGCCTTAACCGGAATAAAGTGGACGCTCTTGGTCAGCCAGTCTACGATTACCCATATTCCTTCATTTCCTTTTCTAGTCTTTGGAAAACCGTCGATGAAATCCATTGATATCATTTCCCGCTTCCGCTTTGGGACTTCTAGTGGCTACAACAATCCTGTGGTCTTCTGTTGATCACCTTTTACCTATTGACATATCGCACATCCATTGACGAAGATAGCAACATCCTTCTTCACGATCGACCATCAGAAAACTCTTTTCAAATCCTTATACATCTTTGATATCCCTGGATGGATACTCAACCTTGATTTTTGGCCTTCCTGGAAAACTTCCTGCCTTAATCCATCCGTATATGGCACACATAAACGTCCGTTGATCCTCAAAGTTCCTTGTCCGTCTATCTTGAAATCCGAATATCGACCTTTCTTGGCTCCAAGAATCAATTCCTCAAATGTTCTATCCTTCATCTGACTGCTAACGATCCTTTCCTGTAGAGACGAAATAACTTCCAAAATAACCAAAAATGCATTACTAGTCAGAGCATCCTACACTACATTCGCTTTCCATAGATTATAAAGAATATCCAGATCATAAGATGCTAAAAAATTCTACCTACCTCTGCTACCTCAAATTTAGATCCTTTTGGGAGAAAAGGTATTTTAAAGGTTAAAGATCTGTGAAAACCTCGAACTTCTCTCCCAATAGATAGTGCCTCCAAATCTTCAAAGCAAAGACGATGGCCAACAATTGCAGATCATGTGCAACGTAATCCTTCCCATGTGGCTTTAACTGCCTACTCGCATACGCAATCACTTTCCCATTATGCATTAGCACTGCACCCAGCCCTACTCCATAGGGATCGGTGAAGACTTCGAACTTACTCTTACCATCAGGAATAGCTAGAACATGTGCACTGGTAGGCCTTGCCTTAAAATCTAGGAATGCCTCTTCACACTCGGGGGTCCATTTAAACCATGCTTCTTTCCTAGTCAACTTAGTTAAGTGTGAAGAAACCTTAGAGCAGTCTCTGATAAATTTCCTGTAGTACCCTGCCAAACCCAGAAAACTGTGGACTTCCGTAGGAGTCTGCGGTTGTTTCCACTCTTGAATAACTGCTACCTTGGCCGGATCTACAGAAATACCCTCTCGAGATACAATATGCCCCAGAATTCTAACTTCCGACTTCCAAAAATGGCACTTCGAAAAATTATCCTTCAGGACATGCCTCCTCAAAGTCTCCAACACTATCTTCAAATGTTTCTTATGCTACTGTTCAGACTTAGAGTAGACGAGAATGTCTTAGATGAACACGAGCACGAATTTGTTCAGCACATCTCGAAAAACTTGGTTCATCAGATCCACAAAATAGGCAGGAGCGTTGGTTAGCCCAAAAGGCATAACCAGCCACTCATAAAAACAATTGGGTCCTCTGAATGCTATCAAGGGTATACTTTCCTCAGCTACCCATAGCTGGTGGAAACCCAAGGCTAGATCCAACTGGGAGAAAATAGAAGCTCCATGGAGTTGATCAAAAAATTGTCTGCACGGGGCAAGGGATACTTATTCCTAATAGTAACCTTATTCAACTCCCGATAATCCACAGAGAATCTCAATGACCCATCCGACTTGGTCATAAAGATTACAGCAGAACCCTAACTAGAATAGTTAGGCCAGATCAAACCTCTCTCTAAGAAATCTTGTGTCCGCTTCACCAACTCTTCACTCTCTCTCGGCGCCATCCTTCTACTAGGTTGAACAACAGGTATTGATCCCGGAACTAAGTTAATCTGAAATTCTATCTCCTGATGCGGGGGCAAACCTTTAACTTCTTCGAAGACATCTGGAAAATTTCTGACCACTTCGATGGATTCTACGCCTTCTGGAGATGCCTCGATTCCATGCAAAAGATTACTCAAGTGAACTCCAGAATTATCACAAGTCACTTTTACAATCCTTTCCAACTCAGTTTCCAAAGTCACAATGCTCTCCTCACAAATCAAAAAAGCCTTATGCTTATCCAACCAATCCATTCCCAGAATAAGGTCGAACCATTCGAAATCCAATACAAATGCGTCGCAAGAGAAACTATGGGATATATAAGAAATTCTCAGGCCTCTACAGATCTTATCTAACTTGGTCACTCCCCTTATAGGATTAGATGCAAAAATAGGGCGGTCTACCACACTAGGGGTAAGACGAAACTTCTATACTGTATCCAAAGAAATAAAACTAAGGGATGCACCAGAATCAAACAAAACTCTAACAAAAATGCCATCTAAAAGCGAAGTACCTTCTAGAATGCCTTTTCCTTTCTCATCCGAAGAAGTTGACTGTCCTTCTTGAATAGCAAACACCTTAGTTGGCTAAGCTCTCTGAAGAAGCGGACATGCCTTCACCATGTGCCCTGGCTGTTGACAGTTGAAACACTAAGACTTCTGAACCACTGTGGAACCGGGTCCACTCTTACGCTGCTGTTGAGTTCTTCGTTTAAGATACTGCTTAGCCAAATGGCCCTCTTGCTGACACACATAACACTCATGAGCTCCGTTGTTGCCTCCATGTTTCCCTTTTCCTTGCTTTTTCCAATTTGGGTTGAATTTCCTTTTATTCGGATTGGAAGAAGTTCCACATGGTGCTGCTACAGATGCCAATGGTCTCTTGTTTATAAGCTCCTTATACCTCAAAGCCATATCAATCAATTCCACGAATGATCCCTTAAGATGTGCTATCAACTCGGGCCTCATTCCCAGCAAAAACATCTCATTCTTCTTGAGAGGTGTGTCTATAAGACTAGGTCTGTAGCGAGATAATTCATTGAACTTAGTCTCATATTCTAAAACTGGCATACCCCCTTGCTTCAGATCTATAGAATCTCTATGCAGACGAGTCTTCCCAACTGTAGGCATAAATTGTTCCTCAAACAGTTCCACAAACTTTCTCTAAGAAATATCATCCTTTGAAATATTCATGGTAACGGCATCCCACTATGCAGCTGCTCCTTCTTGAAGTTTCCACGATGCCATCACTCTTTTGCTCATCTGATAGATCCAAACTCTTAAACATTCGCTCACATGAGCGTAACCAAGCCTGAACTTCAATGATGGACTCTGTTCCTATAAAAGATTTTCCACCCAGATTGGTGAAATCATTGCAAAAAGCAGTAAAACTTACTCGAGGCGACGTTGGATTTACAGCCTCGCTAGCATTCAGACCTCTTCCATTAGTGGTCCTCGTGCTGCCCATAACTCTGGCTCTTCTTCCTCTAAAACTCATATTAGCAACCTGGACAGGTAACCCAACAATTAGATATGTATATAGATATATAAAAATTACAAATACGTGCTCCCAAGATAGATATTACTCCAAAGCCTAGGTATTATCTCAACCAAGCGCTCCAATATCAACTGTGACGACCCGCCTTTCATTCTATTGAAAGACGTATCATCATTAAGAAAGAAAGAGGTAGAAAGAAAATAGATAGAAGAAAGAAACAACAATATCAGAATCTCATAGCGAAAATGGAAAAAATATATTACATCACATAGATATTATATAGTCATTACACATAGTCAATACAGTTACACAACATCACATTAGACAGTCGTGAAGACTTGTCTATCCATTAGATTCCAAAATACAAACAGACAAAGGATACTAACACAGTGGAAATAGATATATATATAGATACGCCAAGTCTCTTGCTCCAAGATTTCCCCAAATTCGTCAAGCCAACCTGATCACTTGGCTACTCATAAAAATTTGAGTACCTAAGAGTTTAAGAAAAATAGAATAAACTCCAGGTCGGACATCGATCTGGTGTGAGTAAACGGTTAAGTTGTTTAACTTGAAAAAACCCTTTGAAATAAAGGGTATCTCATAAGACTCTCCGCAAATAAACACGGACAAGTTTTTCCCTTATGATAACCAAAACATTTGATAAGAAATCTGGTTATATAATATTAGTGTCTAGGATTTACAATATAAAGTAGGAAATAGGTGGAATGTTCACGTTCCAACAAAGTTGGACACAATCAAAAACCGTACAGGCGCTTACTGGAGCTTGGGTTCCATATAATGGCAGGCCTACTGGGGTACTGTCTATCAAAGTACGTGGTCTAGATCACTATATCGAAGATCCACCCTGATCCCCTGCAACACAAAACGGAGCTACTCCATACTGGATAGTCCGAATAAGACAACCCTGCGGTTGTGGCCAAAAACCGCCCACACGGCCGAATAAAGGGACCTCTAGAAAGGGAAAAATCTTATCCTACTTAGGTGCTACCCACTTAGCCTTCCATGCAGCTCCCCTATTTTAGCCATTCTTGGTTTGTAACAACCCGATATTTTCAACCATTCGCATCTGCACATGTTGGACTTTATTTGCTCAAAATACCGCATTGTAAATAAAATTTGGCAAATTTCATCATATACAGTAAATAAATAATCACATAATCACAGACACAGAGTAAAAATAATGCGGCGGAAGTAAAAGAGATTGTAGTTCATGAAGCTGCTATATATAAGATACATCAGAGTTAAACAAGATACAACAGAAGAGTAACAAGATACATCAGGTATAAATCAGAATACATCACTGAAATCATTGGATACTGAAAGCAAAATAGATGGCTGGATATTCAAGCAAAGTTTCAACTCCGATGGTGAGTCTTGAATGCTGAATCACTCAGTCTAACCCGAGCATAAAGCAAAACACAAAACACTTGAGTCAGGACATACATACTTATGAACCGTAAATCAACTCAAGTGAACAGTAGCAAAATTGCATCAGTAACTTAAAGGATGCTTGGGATCGCCCATCCTTTAAGGATCCGTTAAATTATTTACTATGTAGTAATATTCACTATTATAATAATGTCTACAATAAAATAAACTTACTTTAAAACGGCATTAAGAGGTTACCCATATATCCCGTAACATGTAATAGTGCTAGTAGTCTATACAGTATCTGGATATCTCTTAATCAGGAGACTACGAGAAGATACTCCATAAGTACGACACAAATCAAACTCGTAGTAAAGCTCGCTATGGTAGGTGACACGGCACACAAGCAATGCCAGGGTAGATGTACCAATTGCGCACATGGGGTGGTGGTAACGTAGCAGCCACTACGCCCACCTCGGAACACACTCCCAATCAAAATCGGAGGATAGCCTTAAAATTAATCACGAGTAAGGGTATAGTATCGAAGAAATGTGTCCGATAGGAGGAATGACCTCACTTGGCCCGAGATCGCTCCTGTTTTAGCCACCTTATGCCAACTCACGGGAGTCGAGTCCACGTTCATACCTTAATAGGATCGTCGCCACTATCCTACTTTATTCTGGAAACTCCACCGCGTACATAGTTGTTAAATTGGTTGTCGGAGTTGGTAGAGAGTATGACAACTTCTGTTCCTGGTCTCTTTAACAACCAATCGTTATTATAACGCCATGGTCATTTCAAAATAGATCATACTTCAAAATCAAACCATTTTGTTTCCAAACTATATTCCTTTCAAAATAGTTCATACTTCGATACCAAAACTGTTTTTATTTCAAAACTATATTCAAATCAAAATAGTTTATACTTCAAAATCAAAACCACTTTTATTTCAGAACTATATTCAAAGCAAAATAGTTTATCATTTCCATTTCAAACATATATTCAGCTTTCAAAAAATCATAATACTTTCAAAGTTATAACTCTTTCGATACCAAAATAATTGAAATCATTACACATTGAAAATCATAACATTTCGAAATCATATATTTGAAATCATGAAACATTCCTTTAATTCTTCACAATTTACAAATTTATTCAAATCAACCCAAATTCTCAAATTTCCAGTTTAATTCAATTCAAACCATTAGTTTCAATTCAATTCAGTTTCCCAACAAACCATCTCAAATATTATCAATTTCAAATATAGATTTGATCCACAAAATAAACTATTCAATTTTTAATATATTTCAAAGCTTTAATACCCCACATTTCAAAACTAGTTTTTATAATTTCATATACCCCTGAGTTAACTTCATTATTACTTAGTTTTGAAACATTCATTTCATAAATCCAATATCATTTAAATAAACTAGAATTACAAGTAAATTAAATATCCTTCCTACTAATATAAACTTCAAATATTCATTTATTGAATAGATCAAAATCAAATATCATTCCAATTTCACATTCTTTATCAAATAAAGATTATGTCATTCAAAACCATTTCAATCATTAAAATATCATATCCTTTCAAAACCTCATTATCAAATAATTATTTGAATTCAAAATCAAATGTTCAAATTTAAATACCTTTTAAAAAAATCAATTATGCCATTCGTTTTTTATTTCAAATATCCTTACAAAACGCGTTTCAAAATTCCATTTAAACTTTCATTTATCTCATCACATTTCATTCCATTTAACACATAACCAAGTAAACCTTATTTAAATTCAAATTCAATTTAATTTCCTTAAAAATTCAAATTTAAATATTAAAATATTAACATATATTCAAAACTCCTAAAATGTCACAAATAATCAATTCCAAAAGTTAAATCATTTAACAATTTAAAATATAACTGAAATAGTGTTAAAATCTATAATATTTCAAAACATTGTCAAATTATAGCAACGACAACATTTATAAAGTGCTATCGTAGCTTATAATTTTCAAAATAGTTTAGTTCAGGAGCAACGACATTTATAAAATGCCGTAATAAATATTTAGTTATTTCAAACATAGTTAATTTCAAAAACAACAACACTTGAAAATGTTGTCATAAGACCACAGCATTTTTGAAAATGCTATTAATAAAATTCCAGATTTTATTATAACTTCAGAAACATTAACACTCCAAATTTTTGTTATTTTAAACTTACAAATCATATTTCTAGACTTTAAAATTTTACATTTAAATAATTTTAACATATGATTTATCACAATAAAATTTTATAATTAAATCCCCAAGCGGGCTGCACAGGCAGCCCGGCTGCACTGCCAGGGCTGCAGCCCAGCCCAGCCTAGGGCTGCAAATGCAGCCCAGATGGGCAGCATTGGCCAGGCTGCATTGTACAGCCCGAAAGAAGAAAAAAATAAAAAAAATGAAAAATGGTTTTATATTTTATTTTAAAAAAACATATAATAATCGACTAATAAATGTTTTCAAGAAAAAGAAAATTTATATCAAACCTTTTGATCGCATTTTGCATATCAATGCATGTGTTATTTTGTTTTAAAATTAAATAAATTATTATAATATTTTTTAACGAACTTAAATAACTTTAATTTAATAAATTAAATTTTTATGTTTTGCCTTGATACATAAGTATCATGGGGTACTTGTGTATTAATGCGAAACAGAGATGTACCTATTTTCTTTTTTTCCTACAGACAATGATTTTGCTAAATTTAATTTGCTTTTTGAATATTATACTGGTTTATTAATGGAATTTTTGGAAGACGATTGTCATCGTTGACTTTTATTTTTAAGAAGTGTTTCAAAATTACAAACACTTTAATTTTTGGGTCGGGATAGATTGGACTCTGTTGTACCAATGGGCAAAAACTCCACCTTGGCCGACCTGATTCAGGATCGCTACCTGAATTGGTGGTATATCACATGCCCTTTTACCACCAAAGGTCAACGGTCTGCTACATAGGGCTAATCTTATTTTTGTTCGGGATCTTCGATCGGCGGGCCACGGACTATGATGGATGGAGGCGTGGGGGTCCCACGTGTAGATCCATGAACGGGTAACATACGGCCTTTTCCTTGGACCATCTTAGTTATCCTGGGTTGATCGCCAGGTGTATTATGGCGTTATGAGTTGGTTACGGGGTTGATGTCTCCGCGCGCGCTTGAGCTCTACCACTGTGATTTTACAATACTAGCATGTGTTTATTTGGTATATTTTATGAGTCATGTTACATTTATCCCATAATTCTCATAATGCAATTTTCTTTACTTTATGATTTTTGGAAAGTATTAAATTTGATTTTGAAAACCCAGTATCTTTGGAGAATGTGTGTATGAACTTATTCTTTGTGTCACAAATGATAATTGGGTTGGTATCATATTGGATTACATACGATAGGTTTGGCCTAAAACCATTGTTTGATTAAAGGAATTGTTTATGAAACAAAATTTGCATGTTGGTTCTCACACAAATATATGCCTCATGCTGGTTTATACATGCAGTGCTTTCTTTTCCTTTTTGTTGGTTGAGACAATTATTGTTCATAGATCTTACTTCACTCACACTAGAAATAGTCTGACCCGTGTGATTTGTTTTACAATCCTCGGGTCAGTCTGAGGATTGTGGTTGCGAGTTGGGTTGCGTGGATTGTAGCAGCACTCTTATCATTTTCCACGTTTTGGGGTTTTGGACTTTTCAACTTGGACTTAGGAGTAGTTAATATATGTAATATGGTATGTATGTTGTTATGTATTTTGGAAGTGATATGTACTATGGACTATGTATTATGGACATTACTATTATGATATGTATTATGCATTATGCTGTTTTTGTGCTGAACTGTACATTCGATTATATTTTGTACTATGTAACCTGGAAAAAATATCTTGTACCATTGCTTTGAATGAACACAGCGCATGAATGGTAAGTAGGAAAAAAGTTATAAAATTTCTCGTGCCAGTGTTAGTTCAAGGGAATGAGTACAACATTTAGCCCTATCAAGTCTCATTCTCCGTGCTTTCTGACAGTAATACTTCATATTGCTCTTGGTTGGCATGGGAATAGGGGCCAGGCGTTACACATATAATCATCATTAACTTATCATGAACATTTTGATTACTAATCACTTGTCATCCATTTACCATTTCATGAGTAAAAGTGTCAGAGTGAGAAGGACTCACCTTTATCAAAGCTAGAGATCATTACGACACACAAGAACGATTTCAAAGGCACGACACAGCACGACTTTTGATTCAAGTTAATGGCGAGCCAAGATGTTGATCTTGTATACAATAATTAAACAAGACAACATAAACATATATATACAATACAAATATGAATTGAAACGAAATGGAAATTGGAATCAACAAAGAACATTACTAGCCTTAACACATAGTGCTCGACTATGACTCAACATAGGCTCGGCCACCTTCAATAATTTGCTTGGCCATGGTGTAAATATGGTGGTGAGGGCTCAGATTTGGCATCACATAAGCACGGCTAGGCTTGGAGTGAAGGGGTAGGAGTTACAAGGTGAAGAATAAATAGGGACAAGGCAAAATAGAGTGGTTTTGTGCACCACTAGGCTCAGCCCTGCATCAATTGGGCTCGGCTTTGGTCAGGTACAGGTCTGGTCAGGGCTGGAGTTGCGGCCCGAGGTGAAGTACTTGCTGGTGGTGGTGGCTAAGGGTGTGGCCGAAGTGAATATGGAGGGGATAGTGAAGTATTTGGTCGGCTAGCATGGTTTTGGTGGAGTTTTGCAAAGCTTGAAGTGTTTGCATCCTACGAAAGTCACGGCCACATCTGGACAAGGGATTAGGAGGTGGTGGCTGCCGTGGATGGTGATGGTGGTGGTCAGTGGAGATGAGGGCGGTAGAGACCGAGCAAACACAAGAAGAAGCAGGGCAAAAAAAATCAATGGAAAAAAAGAAGAAAATGAGAAAGGATGATGCCATTAGAACTTACAAATTTTTTCTCAAGGACGAGATAGCCGGGAGTTTTGAAGAGATTTAAGTTTTCTCACGTGAATGGTAAACAAAATACATGGCCACTCAAGGAGAATTGAACCGCCAAGCTCATGAAAAGACATAGTAAATGAAAAGGCAAGTCTAATAAAAAGTCACAAATTGAAAAGGCTTGTCTCTTTGAATTTCTAATTCTTTTATTCAAAACGAACAAACTAAATTTCAGTAAATAAAATTAGACAAAAAAAATAAAGTGAAAAAGAAAATAAACAATTATTATTAGGAAAAATAAAACGTAAATAAAGAAAATAGTTTATTATATTGAAACTAGAATTAAAAGTTGTAAACAAAATACAATAAACATTGGAAAATTACCACTACACTTTTAAAATGTTTCAAAAATAAAATATATACACAGCATGTCATGTTACACATGTAAAATGAATTAGAACATGACATGAAAAACAAAATATTATTCATATAAATTAAAATAAAAATTTTGTTAAATAAAACGATTTACATACATTGGTTTAAAAAGCATAAGTTTCACAATATTAATCGGATTTCAACGAAACGAAGTATACTTGAATTTTTATTTCTTTTCATAAAAGAAAAATAAATTTCAAAATTTCAAATTTTAAAATTTTAGATTCAAAAGTCAAAGTTTGACCATATTGACCAAAATTCACATTTTTGAAAAATATTCTATTTATTCATGTTTGGACTTATAATTTACATCAAAATCAAAACTTATATTTAAAATAACTAAATTTTCCATTTAATAAATAAGATAAAATTTTAAATCAGGAAATTAAATTAAAATAATTAAAATATACAATTAAAAATAATCACAAAATACATGGTTGTTACACTCTCCCCCACTCAAAAATTTCGTCCTCGAAAAGGAATGAGGTATGGGAAAACACAGAAAAAGATAGAATGAAATAGGATTTAGACAAGATGACAAGAAGATTAAAATTATACCTGATAACTTTTGTTATAGATAAGTTTAACAAGGTGGAGATGAACTTCCCAAGATCCGCCATAATCAAGAACACAAGCACGAAAAAGATCTTCGAGAATCTGATTCCCTCTTTCCGTTTGACTGACGGTCTGTGGATGTTAAGTAATGCTCAGATTCAAAAATGAGTACCAAAGATTATCAAAGATTATAGAAAGATTTCTAAACAAATTGGTTTAAACAATAGCCTCCCCTTTCTGTAGCAAGATAAGTGAAATATGGACAACCAAAAGATAATTTGAAAAATAAAATAAGATAATAAATTTGAAACCATGAAAATTTCAACTTAAATTGAAATTAATTTTTACATATGTTAAATAAATCTTAACCATCTCTAATTTCTTTATCTTATCATCCAAATTATCTAAATAAACAATCTCTAAAATCATGGATTTGAAAAAAAATCATTTATTATACTCATAATGTACTTAATAAAATTTATTTCTTCTTTATTCCTAATTAAAATTAAATTTGTTCCTCTCAATATATTTTATCACCTATGTTAAATATATTTACACTTATTATAACTGCTTTAATTTATTCCTAGTTCTTTTAACATCATTTTATATTGTAAATTATTCCATTACCCTTTTTTCATTTACCTCTGTTAATCTTTTTATAACTAAAATTTAAGTGTATAATATTTATTATAACCACTCAAATTTTATTTATAAAATCTTTTTATATTGCATATTATCCAATTACATATTCAACTTTTGTATAATCTAGGCAGGTTATATTGGAATGAAATTGTGTATTATAAAAATAAAACTTTCCAATTCAATCATTTCAAGCTTGAATATTTATCCAAATCTTGAAATTATACTTAAAAATTATCTTTCAAGATAAAATATAGGAATTAATTTTCCGATAAAAACTATTTAGAGATAAATAAATGCACATATACTATATATATATCCATTAAAATTTAAATCATATATCAGCATATGTTATAAATCCAATCTTATTTTAGAAATTCTTCCCCAAAACAAAAATATAGCAAGATTACAGAACGGTCTCTTCACTTTGAAACTCACAAATGAATGTCGATGATGCTGCAGTCATTACCGAAGTTATTTTCTAGTGACAAAGAAACGAGCACTAATTTTAAACTTTAAAATTCTTTGGAAACAAATTTCTAATCGAAAATACTTTAAATAATATATCCTTTAAAACTTTAAATACAAGGTTTGAAATCCATCAAAAATTAAATTCTCAAATTCTAGTTTTAAATTCATTTTAAATTTCCAATAAGTTTATAGCCATGTTTATAGTTCAATTATTCATATATAAAACAAGAGACAATGATATATAAAATCAAATATTATTTCTTAACAACCAATTCAATAAAAATCCAGAAAAATTTATAACATAGTTACAAAATTTATTTCATTACTAAATTTGAAAAAATATGTTGTGTCAATTTGCTCTGTTCAAATGTTTTGGAAATCTTATCGATAGAGTTGATCAGACGAATCGATCTGAAACCTAACTCAACATCAACAACTCAAACAATACAACATATAAAACATTTTAAATATTAGTTTACAAATACACTTCAAGAATGATTTGAAGATAAGTTGGAAACAAAGATGAGAGGATTAAATAACAGAATAGAAAGATGGATAAGCTTAAATAAATCGCGGGAAACTTTAACTGGGTCAACCGTGACTTAAAGAATAAGATCGATGTAGATTTCTGGGGTAAATCTACATTCGGTCTCTAGAGATAGAATTTTGGATAATAAGAGATACTAGCATCTAAACCGAGGATATAAGATCTTTGGTGAATCGATGCTATTGTAAAGGAGTTTCACCCCTTTTACAAATCAATTTGAGATTGGCGGAACTGCCGATTCATTATAAAGATCATTCGAAGTGGAGTTATGGGATACTCCACAATCAAAAGAAGACGAATAGTGAGAAACACGAATGGATTTTGGAACCGTAAGGAATGTTCCAAAATTCAAAGGAATCGAGTCAAAAAGGAAGAGATTCAAACTCGAACGAAAGTGATTCTGTAAATACATTTACCATATATGTTAAGTTTTTCCTAAAACCAAAGCTCTGATACCACATGTAACGACCTAATATTTTCAACCATTCGCATCGACACATGTCGGACTTGAATTGATCAAAATACCGTGCTGTAAGTAAAATTTGTCAAATCTCATCATATACAGTAAATAAATAATCACATAATCACAGATATAGAGTAAAAATAATGCAACGGAAGTAAAAGAGATAGTAGTTCATGAAGCTACTATATATATAAGATACATCGGAGTTAAATAGTTACAACAGAAGAGTAACAAGATACATCAGGTATAAATCAGAATACATCAGTGAAATCACTGGATACTGAAAGCAAAATAGATGGCTGGATCTTCAAGCAAAGTTCCAACTCCGAAGGTTAGTCTTGAATGTTGAATCACTCAGTCTGACCCGAGCGTAAAGCAAAACACAGAACACTCGAGTCAGGACATACATACTTATGAACTGTAAATCAACTCAAGTGAACTGTACCAAAAATGCATCAGTAACCTAAAGGATGCTTGGGATCGCCCATCCTTTAAGGATCGGTTAAACTATTTACTATGCAATAATATTCACTATTATAATAATGGCCACAACAGAATAAACTTACTTTAAAATAGCGTTAAGGGGTTACCCATATCGCCCTTAACATGTAATAGTGCCAGTAGTCTATACAGTACCTGCATATCTCCTGATCGGGAGACTATGAGAAGATACTCCATAGGTATGACACAAATCAAACTCATAGTAAAGCTCGCTATGGTAGGTGACACGGAACACAAGGCAATGCCAGGGTAGATACACAAATTACGCACACGGGGTAGTGGTAACGTAGCAGCCACTATGCCCACCTCGAAACACACTCCCAATCAAAATCGGACGATGGCCATCAAATCAATCACAAGTAAGAGAATAGTATCGAAGAAATGTGTCCGATAGGAGGAATGACCTCACTTGGCCCAAGATCGCTCATGTTTTGCCACCTTATGCCAACTCATGAGAGTCGGTTCCACGTTCATACGTCAATAAGATCATCACCACCATCCTACTTCATTCTGGAAACTCCACTTCGTACACAGTTGATAAAGTGGTTTTCGGAATTGGCAGAGAGTATGACAACTTCCGATCTCGGTCTCTTTAACAACCAATCGTTAATATAACGCCGTGGTCATTTCAAAATAGTTCATACTTCAAAATCATTTCATTTCCAAACTATATTCCTTTCAAAATAGTTTATACTTCGATATCAAAACCATTTTTATTTCAAAACTATATTCAAATCAAAATAGTTTATCATTTCCATTTAAAACATGTATTCACCTTTCAAAAAATCATAATACTTTCAAAGTTTTAACTCTTTCGAAACCAAAATACTTGAAATCATTACACTTTCAAAATCATAACATTTCGAAATCATATATTTGAAATCATGAAACAATCCTTTAATTCTTTACATTTTATAAATTTATTCAAATCACAAATTCTCAAATTTCCAGTTTAATTCAATTCAAACCATCAGTTTCAATTCAATTCAGTTTCCCAACAAACCATCTCAAATATATCAATTTCAAATACAGATTTGATCCACAAAATAAACTATTCAATTTTTAATGTATTTCAAAGCTTTAATACCCCACATTTCAAAACTAGTTTTTGTAATTTCATATACCTCTGAGTTAACTTCATTATTGCTTAGTTTTGAAACATTCATTTCATAAATCCAATATCATTTAAATAAACCAGAATTACAAGTAAATTAAATATCCTTCCTACTAATATAAACTTCAAATATTCATTTATTGAATAGATCAAAATCAAATATCATTCCAATTTCACATTCTTTATCAAATAAAGATTATGTCATTCAAAACCATTTCAATCATTAAAATATCATATCCTTTCAAAACCTCATTATCAAATAATTATTTGAATTCAAAATCAAATATTCAAATGTAAATACCTTTTAAAAAAATCAATTATGCCATTCATTTATTATTTCAAATATCGTTACAAACGCATTTCAACATTCCATTCAAACTTTCATTTATCTCATTACATTTCATTCCATTTAGCACATAACCAAGTAAACCTTATTTAAATTCAAATTCAATTTAATTTCCTTAAAAATTCAAATTTAAATATTAAAATATATTCAAAACTCCTAAAATGTCACAAATAATCATGTCCAAAAGTTAAAATCATTTAACAATTTAAAATATAACTGAAATAGTGTTAAAATCTATAATATTTCAAAACATTGTCAAATTATAGCAACGATAGCATTTATAAAGTGCTGTCATAGCTTATAATTTCCAAAATAGTTTAGTTCCGGAGCAACGACATTTATAAAATGCCGTAATAAATATTTAGTTATTTCAAACATAGTTAATTTCAAAAATAACAGCACTTAAAAATGCTGTCATAAGACCATAGCATTTTTTAAAATGCTATTAATAAAATCCAGATTTTATTATAACTTCAGAAACATTAACACTCTAAATTTTTGTTATTTTAAACTTATAAATCATATTTCTAGACTTCAAAATTTTAGATTTAAATAATTTAACATATGATTTATCACAACAAATTTTTTAATTAAACTCCAATTTAAAACTCAATTCATTTGTTAAGTCAAAATTCATTGTTTTCTTAACTTATTAATTTAACAAAACTTTAACATTTTACTTCAAACATCCTTTCAAAACATTAAATTTAGTTTCCATTATTTATTTGCATTTTAAAATAAAATTTAAAGTCAAAAATCCAATTCGCTTCAAATTTACATACTTAAATTTAATTGAAATATTTAACTTTCTTAAAATATAAGAAAAATATTTAAATCAAAATTTCCTACTTTAAATATATATTTATAAAAAAATTAAAATATACCATGAGGTCTGTATATAATTTTCTATCCTAGGTCAAGTGATACAGATACGTATCATTTCAATCCGCAATTTAAAAGGAAAACCCGGGTTCCATCATTTCAAACCCACAATCTCAAGTCAAATAAAATACAATAAAAATCACTAGAGCCTATCATTTCAACTCATAATGATTTTTCCCTATTCTAATGTCATTTTGGGTATGTATCATTTCAACCCATAGTGATTCTATTCTAACAGGGAACTTGCAGTGTGAACATATACATAAACAATACAAACAAATATTCTAACATGTCAATGTCATAATATACTGTCATATATCATATGTCAAGTGATAATTAACAAAGTTAACATGGTAATAACATGAAATAACATATCATATAATCGTCATTAACTTGCACAAACATTTTAGTTACTAATCACTTGTCATCCATTTACCATTTCATAAGTAAAAATGTTAGAGTGAGAAGGACTCACCTTTATTAAAGCTAGAGACCACTACGACACACAAAAATGATTCCAAAGGCACGACAAGCATGATACAGCACGACTTTAGATTCAAGTGGGTGGAGAGCCAAGATATTGATCTTGTATACAACAATTAAACAAGACAATATAAACACACATATATATAATACAAATATGAATTGAAACGAAATGGAAATTTGAATCAACAAAGAACATTACTAGCCTTAACACACAAGTGGTTGACCATGAATCAACATAGGCTTGGCCACCTTCAATAATTTTCTCGGCCATGGTGTAAATATGGTGGTGTGGGCTCAGGTTCGGCATCGCATAAGCACAGCTAGGCTAGGAGTGAAGGGGTAGGAGTTACAAGGCGAAGAATACATAGGGACAAGGCAAAATAGAGTGGTTTTGTGTACCACTGGTCTCGGCCATGCATCAATTGGGCTCGGCCTTGGTCAGGTACAGGTCTGATCAGAGCTGGAGGTGGGGCCAGAGGTGAAGTACTTGCTGGTGGTGGTAGATAAGGGTGTGGCCGAAGTGAATATGGAGGGGATGATGAAGTATTTGGTCGGTTAGCATTGTTTTGGTGGAGTTTTTGCAAAGCTTGAAGTGTTTGCATCATGGAAGTACCGGCCACATCTGGACAAGGGATGAGGAGGTGGTGGCTGCTAAGGATGGTGATGGTGGTGGTCAGTGGAGATGAAGGTGGTAGAGGCCGAGCAAACAGAAGAAGAAGCAAGGTAAAAAAAAAATCAATGGAAAATAAGAAGAAAATAAGAAAGGATGAAGCCGTTAGAACATACAATTTTTTTCTCAAGGATGAGATAGCCTTGAGTTTTGAAGAGAAGGTTCTCACATGAATATAAACAAAATACAAGGCTACTCAAGGAGAAATGAACGACCAAGCTCATGAAAAGACAAAGTAAATGAAAAGGCAAGTCTAATGAAAAGTCACAAATTGAAAAGGCTTGTCTCTTTGAATTTCTAATTCTTTTATTCAAAACAAACAAAATAAAATTCAGTAAAAAAAACAAAAGACAAATAAAAATAAAGTGAAAAAGAAAATAAACAATTATTCTAAGGAAAAATAAAAAGTAAATAAAGAAAATAGTTTAGTATATTGAAACTAGAATTAAAAATTGTAAAAAAAAATACAATAAACATTGGAAAATTACCACTACACTTTTAAAATGTTATAAAATTAAAATATATACATAACATGTCATGTCACACATGTAACATAAATTAGAACATGACATGACAAACAAAATATTATTTATATAAATTAAAATAAACAATTTTGTTAAATAAAACAATTTACATACAATGGTTAAAAAAGCATAACTTTCGCAAAATTAATCGGATTTCAACGAAACGAAAAGCAGTATACTTGAAATTTTATTTATTTTCATAAATAAAAAATAAATTTCAAATTTCAACTTTTAAATTCAAAAGTCAAAGTTTGACCATATTGACCAAAATTCACATTTCTGGAAAATATTCTATTTATTCATGTTTGGAATTATAATTTACATCAAAATCAAAATTTATTTTTAAAATAACAAAATTTTCCATTTAATAAATAAAATAAAGATTTTAAATCAAGAAATTCAATTAAAATGATTGAAATATATAATTAAAAATAATCACAAAATACAAGGTTGCTACACGGTTGATGAGGCTTGAGGCTATGATTACCTTTTAGAACATTTATCTTGGAATGCTCATCGTCCTTCATTGACGATGGTCTGATAGCATTCACCCATACAAATTCATTCCGGGTTCGAACGAAACCGAAGGCACTATCTCCGTTACACTCATTTTGGAATCACCCTTAGAGTTAACGATAAATGGCTCTTGCATTCTGAAACTTCATATCGATCTTCACTTGAGATTTTACGACCTATCATTTAACTTGGATCGATGAGGTTTTTGGTTAACAAATTTGATATCCAATCCCGGTCTCATCGAAATCCAAAAGTATCTTTTAAGGCCAAGTTGTTTAAGGTTTAAACAATTTAACTTATATTCAAAATACAACAATTCATCACAGATAGACACTTACATCATCACAGTTCAACCAAGCATTGCATATCACAGAGCATCACAATTTACATATCAGAGATATTCAGACAAAACAAGGCATTCAATTCCGGTTTATCATTCATAGGCAAGATTAATAGTCAAACAATTCCTATTTAATTTAGTTTAATTACCTAATATAAATTAAATTAATTACTGTAATCGCGCTTAAATAACTTTAATTGATTATAAACCATTCCTTTAATTAATTACATTAATTAACCTTAATTAATTACATTGATTAATTCACCTTAATTAATTACATTGATTAATTTACCTTAATTAATTACATTGATTAATTAACCTTAATTAATTACATTAATTAATTAATCATAATTACTTGCTTTAATTAACCTTTAATTAATTACATTAATTAATTCCTTTAATTAGTCTAAGTCCTTAATTAATCATCCTTTAATTAATTAAGATCCTAATTAAATAAAGATAAATCATTCCTTAATTAATTACTTACTTATCAATTGTATCTTATTTATATTAATTGCTTGAAACTAACCACTTGAGAATTTCAATAGATTAAAGTTAATACACTTATTAAACACTCACTTAATTCCATCAACAATTTATTTTACAACACTTAGGATTTTAATTTAATTAATTAACCTACTATAAAATTATCCAAATCAAACCAAATTTAAATTTTAAAAAAACATTTGACTTTATTGTTTTTTGATGACTTGATCATACTTTACTTTTGAAAAACTTGTTTAACAATTTGCATTAAAACTTGCAATTACTAGTGCTTTAAAACTTGTTGTTTACTTTTTAAAAAAAAACATTATTATCATTACAAAAATAATACCTAATCCCAAACCATCACTTCTCGAGTTAATTCTTCTTCTTCTTTTTTTCAAAAAAAAAACTGTTATACAGGTTAAAATCCACGCTCACTCACCCGAAGCCAGACTCGAGTCTTCTCTCTACTTTCCCGAATCCCGCCCGAGACTACCCTTCTCTTCTCAAAATCAAAACACTAATACACACAGATGCATATGCACCTGCACTATCCATCGCGATGCCCCGGTCACCAATACCACCGCCGACAAGTCAACTTTGACCACCCCCTTCGATTCTGACCACCCAAGCTTGAATCGATCATGAACTTTGAAAATGAGCATCAGAAGCTTCGCTGGAACGAAACTGTACACTCAAAAATCGTCTCGACCCGCCGCCTCAGGTCACTGGATTTCTCGCCACCTCGTCCATAGCCTCGCTGAAGACCCACACTTCATTTCCCCCACATCCGATCGAGTCCAATGCTCCATCGACGATGATCTAGCCTCGCAAGCCCAATCGACCTAATCATCTCTTAAAACCCTATTCCAACATCGTCCGCCCACCACAGTGGACGATGAATCCGTCGAGCATTTTTGCCGAGACCACCGGTGTCCAAGCCATCTCCAATCGAGATCCCAACCACCCACCTTGCTCCGATCGCCAGGAATCGCCCAAAAAACCAAATTCGTCCAACTTGCGAATTCTCTCCAATTACTAAACTAAAAATCTTGATTTTATTTTTAAAATACATAATTTTCGAAAACAAAACAGATATATACATGAAACCATATATCATTTAAGTCGGGATTTTGATATGTTTTAAATTTAACTATAATTCTTCCTTTTTACTAAAACTACCTTCAGATTCTTCTTGAAAATATTTCTAAAACTGATATCTTGCTATTTCTAACATATTTTGTTTATACAATAAAGTCTAAAGAGAATCAGAGGAAGAGAAATTGAAATGTTTAACTTGTTTAGGCCTGTAAAACTTAGAACAAAGCAAACTTTTTTGTATAAGACATGCACACCAATATAATCATATATATATATATATATATATATATATATATGCTATCATATTAAACAATCATGCAAAGCCTATTTCACAGCATATCTTCATAGATTAACACATGCATCAGGTTATCAAACAAATTTAAGCCTTTTAAAGAATTTATTTACTCACTGTAATATGATGTTGAACAGAGATGTTTTAAACAGGAGATGCTTGATCTTTTGAAATTTTGAAAACTAGAAATCACTTTAGCTTTGATCTTCTTGATTTAGTTTTGAAGTTGAAATCTTGCTTTGATCTAGTTGAATTTGCTACAAGTTTGAGACTTGAGGGAGTTGTTGCTTGACTTAAAATTTTTGGTTTTAAGTTTTTTACAGGCTTTGATTTCTTTGGTTTAAAAATGAAGATAGAAAAGAAAATGAAAGAGTAGAGTATAGATATATTTATATCCTTAGTTTATGATTATTTTTAAAAAATGAAAGAAATTAAATAATGCGACAGTCGTTTAAATGCATGGTATTAACCTTACACTTATTATTTTGCATGTGTAAATTATTTTATATATGTTCTTATATAATTTATATTTTATTATCTATTTAGTTTAATATATTTCCTTATTTACATTTATAAAATCTAATAACGAAAATGATATAAAACTAATTATATACTAAAAGAATCACACACACACACATATATATATTATTTTTAAATCCGATTTATTTTTAAGATATTTATCTTTTGAATTTCAAATTCTAATTCTAATTCTATTTAAAATCTACTTACATACATACATACATAAACAACACATATTTCATTTCTTTGAAAAAGAATAATTTTGCCAATTTTTAAATAATTTATAAAAGAAGATTATCAATAATTTATTTGCCTAAAATTCCGGGATATCACACTTCCTCTTCTTCCTCTTCTTCATCTTCCCCAAGCTCTAACTCCTCTTCCACTTGCCATAACTTCTTCGTTCTTCACCAAATATCACCCAAAAATGCTCTAAATTCAATTAGATCTCCTCTATAATACCCATAAACTAGATTTCCTTAGAACTGAAGCATTTTTCTTAGAATTTTTAAAGTGGAATTTGGGGATTTCTTCGAGCATTGAGTGAGTGAGAGTGATTCTTAACTCTATTTGATCTCTTTACAATTTTTATGCTTATTTAATTACTTTGTTGGACTAGGCTTAGCCATAAGTGATTTAGCCCTTGACTGAGTGATGGGTGGTGGATTGCTTCATGAAATGTGTAAATTAGATTGGATGAAACGTTGAATAGATTTATTAAATCTTAAATTAAAGTAATATGCTTAGGTTGTTAATTGAATGAATAGAACAAAGTTGATGAAATCAACTAAAGATGATTTTGTGTACCCACGATTGCTTAAGAATGATTGTTGTTAGCCTATAATTATGTCATATTGTAGGTTGAACACTTCATGTTGGTACGATTTGTAAAGTACTGGAATTCTGGGATGATTTTTTGAATTTCCTTTGTGGGCATTCATCTCATGGGGTGTAATCGATGACATGAAATTAATCGCGGAAAGTAGAGGGTGATTGCATGTTGGCCATGCCATGAAGCATGACATCAATTCTATTACCCTGTTTAACATGTAGCATGGCCTTGACTTGATGTTCAAATGGTTTTTTAACTTGTGTGTTATATTAAAGAAAGTTTGAAAGTGTTTGAAATGAGAATAATCGTCATAAGTGCACATCGAAATCCCTTATTTTTAGGAATTTTATAAATAAATAGGAACATATTCTCATTGATTTCCTTCCATGGTCTTTAAGTACCCTAAGTGTAATACTTAAATAAAATTTTCAAAGCTAAAATCGTTAGTTTAAGTGGTTAAAACTTGTCGCAAAAATTGTATTTTTCAATGTTGTTTTAGCAAGGACTTTTAACGGCATTTATAAATGTTGCAGTGAGTTGCTTATTGTTTTAAGTGTTTAAAATATGGCTTTTTGAATAGTTTTGTGAGAAATGAGGATTATGGATCTTAAGGCTGGAATAACACTAGAGGGGGAGTGAATAGTATTTTATGGATTTTCTAAATCTTTTTGAAACTATTAATCTAATCATCAACAAATACAATTCACTGATATGCACGTAAGTGTGATTTTTACCACCATATTTGATCTATTTAAATTGAATAAATGACCATATTGGGTATTTTAACTTGTTTAAACCGAAATTCAAATTATTTGAAACTGTCACATAGTCATCTTCATATAGGGACAAAACGGTCATTTGTGTCCATATATTTCCTTAAGAAAAATTAAGTGGAAATTTATATATACTTGTGTAGGAATTTGATCTCAAATACGAGTGGTTTCATGAAGACACATGCATGCACAAAATAAATACAAAGGAATGAAGATGGAAATAATTCAAAGCGAAGAACGTGGAGTACCCCACCTACCACCACCTTAATGTACAAATTAGAGGCTAATGCATATGCTTATGGAATTAATGGCTTCATGTACACTAAACTTATGATTAGTAGAAGCTAATGATTACTTGGCCTCTACAATTTCTCAAGGGTATTTTGGGCATTCCCCAAAATTTTGAATTAGGGTTTAACATATGTATATATGCCCCTTATGTTTCATGTAATCATCATCTTCCTTAGTCTCACTTTTAGGCTTTCTTCTCTTAGGAAAGTAAAAATGAAAACACTGTTTGTTTTCATGGCTACTTAGCCATTTTTATTTTATGTAATTTTCTTTTCTTTTTATGCAATGTTAGTTATTGTTTTTTTTAATTACACGGTCATTTCCATTCATGCTAGTATCATAATTCTTCTTTTACGAAATTAGATTAGTTTTCTTTTCCATTAGCTTTCATTTTCCTTTCCTTTTGCTTTCATGTTGCTAGCTACATTTGTTAATCAAATGAAAAATATGAGAGACTAAACCCCTTCAATTTAGGGGGGCAATGAAGCTCTCTAATTATGTAGCTTCAACTATTTTTTAATTCATGCTCTCTTTTTGTGCTTAATGATGATGATAGAAATGGTTTACTAGTTTTTTTTTACTTTGAATTTGTAGCCTATATTGTTGACACCAAATAGGCTATGCTTAAACAATCACTAACACTAATTGTCTCTTCATCAAAACATGATTATGGCAAAAGAAAGTGATTTGAAATTAAAATTTGATGGTCTATATTTCTAATCAATAGTTAATAAGCCATACATAAAATAGATTTCATTTTCTTTTTCTTTGCCAAGTTTCATGAAAGTTGGTAGGTGTTTTAAGGGATGTGTTATAGTTTGATGGCTTCTGTTGGCTAATCAATAGCACAAATATGTTATACTTATGATAAGCACATCAATTAAAGCACTAATGACCATAAAAGATAGATCATGATTTCATATGTGTTGAACTACATGATCTAGAGAGTGGATTGATTCTCTAAATTGTCACTTAAATCTATATTTGCTTCTCTTTTCTTTTAGTAGTTAGTTAATTCTCTAATTCTCTAGCCTAACTTTCACTCGACTTTGGTGTAATTTGATTGAATAGAATTTTAAAATCATCAATTCCCTGCGGATTGACCCGTACTTGCATACGTGCCACATTCGTACACCGTTCGCTTGCGGTTATTTTTAATTTTAATTTTTCGACGGTTTTCTAATTCGATAGAATTTTCGTCGATTGACAAGTTTTTGGCGCCGTTGTCAGGGAGTTGTCTTGATTTTAATTTTCTATTCTTTGAATTATTTTTCGTTTGATTTTTATTGTGTTTCATTTTATTTTAAAAAATTGTGTTGTGTGAATTTTGCTTGCAATTGTTTGTGTGCTTGTTTTCTTTTAGTTTGCATTGCATTTGCATATTATTTCTTTAAATAAAAAAATTCACACACATTTGCATTTGAAAGAAAAGAGTTTCATTCCATTTCATTTTCAAGTACATTTTCCATTTTCAATTTACATTCCATTTTCAATTTATAAAAAAAACTGTTACATTACACTGTTGTTTTCTGTTTTCTCTGTTACAAGCACTTCTCAATTCTGTGCAACATCACACTGAATTAACCTCATCTCCTTATTTCCACTGTTTCATCACTGAATAACCACCCTTCTGACCTCGACAAACTCTTCAAATTGCATACAGCTGACCTTCCATTCAACTGACCAACTCTACAGACCAACAAAAAATCGGTTGCCTCCCCCATCAGCAACACCTCCACTTACAACCATCCATACCCTGCCTGACATTCATCATCAACTGTCAACAACACTGGAAGCAACTGAACAACAGCACATACTACCATTTCTCTTCACCATTTCTTCCTGCTGATAACCACCACCATAACATCACCTAGTCACCCAACAACTTGAAACCACCTTCACTTCTACTCGAAACTGTGCATCATAAAACCTACCATCAACTTCACAATACTCATTGCCCATTACGATACCAGACTTCTCCCACAACACTGCATCGCTCCATTCACTCCATACATCTACCGCTGCAACCATTTACATATATACAACATCCCACACCCAAACGACGTGCTGCCATCACAGCTGAACTGTTACATCTCCCTCTGATCTTCGTCTGACTTTCCTTGACAGTTTCTACTCTGCCTGCCAATACTTCACTTCACAGCCTCCTCCTTAACTTCATACACCTTCCTTCCTGCCTGTTCAACCAACAAACATAGTATTCAAGTATCACTCATACCACACTACTTTTAGCTTCAATTTCACAACTCCACTACAGCTCCACTATTCTACACCACCACTTCATTCGAAACTGCTGCTGTCCACCCATCAACATCAAACTACGACCAGCCAGAAACCCAAAACAAAACATACCACTGTTACCATAACAAGTCCATCCCACTAACCATCATAGCATACCCCTCACTCAGGCCTTCCATCACCATCTTGCGGATCCCTGTTCAACTGCCGTTCAACAAGCAGTTCACACACATACCTACCGCCTTGCATTACCACTACACAACACATCCAGCATAACTCATTCGTACCGCCTTACACTACAGTGCTTTGAACACAGTACAATTAAATCTCCCCTCCTCTGTCAACATATTTGCAGTAATAACTGCCACAGCACCGCAGAAAAAAGAAAAGAAGAAAAACCGACCTTCGGCCTTCACTACTTCAACCGTTGACAGCATACAACAACAAAGTTACAAACTTCACCCTCGAACTTTTGCTTGCCTATCACCGGTACTTCACCTTCCCCTGTTAACCAACTTTGACTACAACATTCAACCACGGCCTTCTTGCTACATGAATCCTCTTCATCAATCTACCTGACACACCCTACCTCTACCGCAATGCAATCACCCACGAGCTAACTTGCAATCTCCAGCTAAGCCACGCATCTCATCTCCTTTCTCTGAACCACCCTCTACAGCAACTTCAATTGACAGCAGCATCCCCCTGCAACCGATCGCGACATCTTCCTCAAACCTAAATCTAACACTGTTTATTCTATATTGGACGGAATTCGTTGAATCGAGGAAATTATAGATTGCGAAGTTTGATTGAGGAATTCGATTAAATGATTTTGATTTGAGGAAATTGATTTCCTGTGTTGTATTATCTCTGGCCGCTTACTCTCTATCTCACTTGTATCAGTTTCTTTTTCACATGTTTTTAGTTGCTTTTAGTTGATTGAAGAAAAAAAATACCAATTTCACTTGTTTTTAGTTTTCGTTTGTTCTGGTTTTTCACTTGTTTTAATTTCTTCTTTGATAAACATATAAAAAAAAAGAGGTAATCAAATTTTCATTTGTTTTAGTCTCGTTAGTTTTGTGTTAGTTTCAATTCTATTTTGTTTTCATTTGCTTTAGTTTTTTTCCTCTTCTCTGATATATATTAAAAAAAATTATATATATCTTGTTTTTATTTCAGGTTGGCAATGCAGATAGAGGAAGAAACATCTGCCAGATAACTGCTTGCCTGCAATTACACAAAAAAAATGCTGCTTTAATCTCTAGTTTTATTTGAATTGCATTGTTGTTTGCTTGCATTTGCATTTTATAAAAAAACCAAAAAAAAATACAAAAATTCATTCTTAGTTGCATTGTTAATACACGTTTAATTTCTGCATTGCATTTCATCTTAGAATTTGATTAATAATAATGATGGCTTTTAATTGTATGTTGACAATTTGTTTTCTTTGAACAAATTAATTTTTTGGTGTCTAGGCTACGGCAGAACAATAATCATTTATAAATATTACGGTGATTCGTAAATATTATAGTGGTTGTTTCTCTAAAGGTACTTAAATCTTCGGCTGTATTGCTACGGTGATTCGTGGTGTACCGATGAATCCTGCCCATTACCTGACTGAGAACTATCTTGTTGATTTAAGACAATTTGTAATTATACAATTTTGGATTAACTCAGGATAAATAATTTGTAATCAAACCCTTGCATTCATTTAGTTGCATTAGTTCATGCATATTTCAAAAAAAATACAGAAAAAATTCAAGATCCAAAATTAAAAAAATTGTAAATATTTCTTAACTTAGTTTTTTTCTTTTCCTTTGAAAATTTTCAAATCAAAAATCCAAAAAAAAAATTAAATCAAAAATCCAAAATAAAATCTTTTCAAAAACAAAAAAAATCGATAAACCAAAATACAAAACTAAAATCAATTTTTCGTTTTGAAAAATAATTCCTCTTTGTAAATATTTTTTCTTCATAAAAAACCAAATATAAAAAAAAATCTTGAAAATGTCCAAGTTTTCTTTTTCTTACTCACTTGAATTTAGTTGTGAAAATCAATATAATCCATATGAGTTCACTCCAAATTCGTATGGATATTTTAACAACAACTTTTGTTTAGACAATTCAAATTTTGAACCATAAAATTTTCAAAATAATGGTCAACCCTCAACTCTTGAAAATAGCATTTCGTCGTTACTTGAACTCTCTACACAACAAAATCAAGAGATAAATGAGTTGTGCTATTCATATTAGTGCGATAATCAAAATTTGAATTCACTTCAAAACTCAAATGGATTCGAGTGTAACCCATGCCAATTCAACTTCGAGCTTCAAAATGAATTTCAAAATCAGGATGAAAATGTGAACCAATTTTCAAATAATGTTGACAATGGGAATAGTTTCAATAACAATACGGCTGAAAACTTTGGTTATCAACAAATTCAAAATGAAAATTTTCAAATAATCATGAATTTGATTTTGCTGAACAAATGGAAAAAGATAACGGGGATTTTATTACTGTAAAATACAAAAAATTTCGTGAAAATCATAATCAAATCTCAACTTGCGAAGAATCAAATAACAGTCTACCATTTATTGAAATTCACAATTCTTGTTCTCAACAAGTCCAAATCGAAAAATTTCAAGTTAATAATTACAAATTTGACTACGTTGAGCAAATGAATGAAATTTACGATGATCACAAGAATTTGTTGATTAAAACATTGGAAAATTTTCGTGAGAAACAAAATCAAATTTCATGTGTGACGAGTCAAACGATAGTCCATTTTTTACCCAAATCGATGATTTTCGAATAACAACTTTTAAAATTAAAAATAAAGATCTTAATGAAGTTGTTGAAAACACGGTAATTGAGTTGCATTTCAATTCTTTTGAGGGTGTGGAACCAAATTTAAAATCCGACTTTCCTTTTCTCGATTTCAAAAATTTAAACACAACAACTTTGGATTTTGAACTCGAGACATGCAATAAAGTTGTTAATAATTCAATAAAGGAATTCGAATTCAATGAACACGATTTCTTTGGAATTTTCAAAAATGAGTCGTTAAATTCTGACGAGGAAGATGAAAATCACCATTTTGATTTTGAAGTCATTAACTCTGAAAATGTTTTCAATGATAAGCTTGAATTTCAAATGGGTGAAAATAAACTTGAACTTCAATCAATTGTTTTATTGACCCTAAAAATCATAATCGTACAATTTTCGATAAAACAACGTTTGTTTTTCCAAATCAACGTTAAACTTCGAAATCTTTCACGGTTTGATTTTTTGCGCTTGAGCTGTGTCTCGCATACTTGGCGAGAAAAATGAATCGATTTTTGAAAGACCGGTTTGTTTACTCTTTAACGGCATACTTTCTGATGTCTTGTAAATAATCATCTTTTCATTTTCATTTAGATAAAGGTTATGTTTTCTCCTTCCACTTGGGTTGACTGTGGGGACACAGTCAAAATCAAGTATGGGGGGAGACTCATCTTCATTTTTGATTTTTTATGGTTTATTTTTACTTTTTCTTTGTAAAAAAAGTCTCAAAAACAAAAAACAACAAAAAATAATAGTTTTATTTAAGCATTTTTGATTTATTTAAAGAAACACTATAGGATAAGTATATGGTTTTGGTTTATTAAATAGAAATTTTTGAAAGTTTATTTATCTAAACAAAAATAAAAATAAAGTTTGATTACAAATAACAATGGTTTAACTAGTATATAGGAAGATTCATACGTGTTAATTATGAAATACATCCTAATTGAAAATATTTGTTTTAAAAAGTGGTTGATTTAAAGTAAAGATATAACATTTTTTATCTTCTAAGTTAAATGGTGCTAAGATGATTTTGCAAAACTCTCTCCCTCTTAATAAAAAAATAAAAAAATAATAACATCCAAAGTATTCACTCTCATTTAAAAGTCATCGCGGTTATGCATGGGTGAACTACTTGGAATCTTTAATTATGTGCTGTTGGTGATTTGGTTTTCCTTAAGGTCTCTTCCTTAAGGAATGTGATTCGGTTTGGTCGTAGAGGGAAGCTTGCTCCTAGGTTTGATGGTCCTTTTGATATCTCTGAGAGAATTGGTTTTCTAGCTTATCGTCTGGACTTTCCTGTGAAGTTTTCTAGAGTGCATAATGTATTACATGTTTCGCATCTTCGTCGATATCTGCACGATCCATCTTTGATTGTCCGGCCTTCTGCTCTCGAGATTTTGGATATTAAGCCTAACCTTACTATCGAGAGGAAGCCACTTCGTATTATCGAAAGAGGTATGAAGTGGCCAAGAAGGAAATCTGTCAACCTGGTCAAAGTGCAGTGGAGTACGGATGATCGGGATTGTACCTGGAAAACGGAGGAGACATGCGTGCTTCGAAACCGGAATTGTTTATTTCAGGTACTATTTGCTTTTCTATCTTGTCTTTCCTTGTTTCCGTGTCTCGTTCATTTTCGAGTACGAAAAGTTTTGAGTGGGGGCGAGTGTAACAACCCAAAATTTTGTAAATATTTTTGATTCAAGTTATTTGAAAACTTTGATTTTTAATTATTTAAAATTTGAAATTTTGGAATTTTCCAATGTAATTTTGAATTTTGTTTACAATTTAATTTCCAAATACAATTAAATAAATACTTTCTGAATTATTTATATTTTGGTCAACTGAATGTCAAAGTTTGACCACAGTTGAAAATTTTAAATTTGATTTTTAAATTTCTTATCTTTTTTCTTTGAAACAATATTTGATTCTGATATCCGTGCTGCTTTTCGTTTCGAAAAATTCTGTTTTATACTTTTAAAATGAGATAAATTTCTGCGTTTTACACGCGATTATTTTCAGTAAATTTTGTCTATTTTATTTTTCAACCTCATTTCTATTTTTATATTTTATTTTTTATTTTTTGTAGACTTTTATTTTATTTATTGGATTTTACTTGTTTATATTTTTATAAACGGCTTGGAAAATCAAAGAGACATAGGTTACATGTTTTAATCCATGCCTTTTTATTTGCCTAGCCTCTTCATTTTCTAGCTGTCCACCCCATAACCCTAACCGCCACTACTCTTCTAATTCACATACAAAAAAAAGTTCTCACATCTCATCTCCCATTTGTTTCTTGAAGAAAAAAAATTACAGTAAGTTCATGGCTTCTCCTTTCTTCTTTTCCTCTTTTTCCATTTGTTTTTCTTTTGTTTTCTTTCTCCTATGCTCGGCCACACCATGCTATTTCCGACTACCACTCCTCTCCACCAACAACATGACCAACCAACACCTCTACATCACCTCCTCCAATCATGGCCGTGACTCCATGGATCAAATCCCTCACCAAATCAAGTTAGAAACCCTAGCCAAGCCTCTACATCACCATAACCCTATCCACTTGCCTCGGCCACAACATGAAACACCACCATCTCTTATTGCTTTGCCACTCCATTGTCGTGATTTGAGATGACTTGACCCAAACAAACATGGCCGAGCCATGTAGACATAGGGCCGAACCTAAAACTCTTGAATTGCTTGACCTCTAGCCTTCCACACTTTGTAACTTGCCTCTATTCACAGTCCATTGCCCATAGCCATGCCAAAGACCACCTAACCGAGCCTAGCTTGCCTCTAAACTTCATGGCCGAGCCTATAGGTGGTGTGGCCGAGCCTACTTATTGATTAAAATCCATATTTTGTTTCAAATTGATTCATGTTTTACATACCGAATTCATATCTTGTTTGTGTTAAATCATATACTTATATTTTTTATTTATTTGTTTACAAGATTTGGATTTGGGTGCTACTTCTCCTCGAATCTAGTACATGCTTTGTCGTGCCTTTCATTGTTGTTGTGTGTCTTTACTTCGTAACCTCTAGCTTTAGAAGGTGAGTAATTCACTCTAGACAATCGTACTTACATAAATGTGAAATAATGTCACTTGAATTGTAATAGTTGATATGCTATGTTATATGCTAACATCTGCCTGTTATCTGACATTATATGATGATATTACCTGATTATATACCTGTTGCTTCACCTGACATCATATGATATGTTTTACTGTTTAGTTAATTTATGTTTCTCACACTGCAAGTTCCCTGTAGAATAGTTCACTATGGGTTGAAATGATACATACCCGAATGGACTTTAAAATAGGAAAAAATTGTTATGAGCTGAAATGATAGGCTCGAGCGCTTTTTATTTATTTTATGACTTGGGATTGCGGGTTTGAAATTATAGAACCCGGATTTTTCTTTTTAAATTACGGATTGAAATGATACATATCTGTATCACTTGACCTAGGTAAGAAAATTTTATGCAGACTCGTGCTTAATATTAATTATTTTCTGAAGATTGTCAAGTATTTTTGAAAAATAAAATATGAAATTTTAACTTAAATTGGATTTAAATGATTTGAATAAATGTTATAGTGATTTCTATAAGTTAAATTGTATAAGAAAATTAATGATAGAAATTTAAATTTGGTTTGACTTAATAATTGAAAATTTAGGGTTTAAATGGAATTTTAAGCTTAACTTAGTGATAAGAATATTTTATTTATGAAATGGGTATTTTAAATAAAGTATTAAGTTATTTGTGGAAATAAAAGTTAAGCAATTTATAAAGTATTTGACTTAACAAATGAATTTTAATTTAAATTGGATATTTATCAATAAAATGTTATTTATTTAAAATTATAAGTTAAGTAATATCCAATTAAATAATTATGAAAAGTGAAATAAGTTTAATAAGTTAAAAATGAGAAAAGTTGAAGAGATATTGTTTTTAAAGGGTATAACAAAATTTATAACAGAAATTGTAGCGTTTCAGAAATGTTGTGGTTTAATGAACTATGTGTTGAAAATACTAAATGTACCTACAGTAGAATTTCTGAAGTGCTGCAGTTTCTGAATTTGAACTATGTGTTGAATAAACTAAATATACCTACAGTAGCATTTCTGAAGTGCTATAGTTTCTGAATTTGAACTGTGTTGAATATACTAAATTTACCTACGTAGCATTTCTGAAGTGCTGCAGTTTTTGAATTTGAATAATGTGTTGAAAATACTAAATATACCTGTTGTAGCATTTCTGAAGTGCTACAGTTTTTGAATTTGAACTATTTTGAATATAACTAAATACCTACTATAGCACTTTGTAAGTGTTGTTTCTGAAACTGAACTGTTTTGAAATACTAAAATACCTATTGTAGCACTTTATAAGTGATGTTTTTTCTGAAATGATAATTTTTTTGAAATATTACTATATATACCTTAACATTTTATAAGTGCTGTTGTAGCTGAAATTTACAATGTTTCGGAAATTTTATAATTGAATGAATGAACTTAGGAATGCTACAACTTTGAAATGAATATTATTTGACACTGAATCTAAATGGTTTAAATGAATATGTTTGAAGTGAAATATAAACCATTTTTGAAATTTGTAACCATGGGTAATAATAATGTTGGGTTGTTAAAGAGAACGGGATCAGAAGTTGTCATACTCTCTGCCAACTCCGAAAACCACTTTAACAACCGTGTACGTGGTGGAGGTTCCAAAATGAAGTAGGTGGTGGCGACGTTCTATTGAGGTATATACATGGACCCGACTCCCTTGAGTTGGCATAAGGTGGCTAAAACAGGAGCGATTTGACGGGCTAATGAGGTAGCTCCTCTTATCGGATACACTTCTTCGTATCCCATTCTATTACTTTGTGATTGATTGGTGCGCACCTTTGATTTTTGGGAGTTTGGCTCAAGGTGGGCGGTAATGGCTGCTACGTCGTTACCACCGGCCTTGAAACGTAATTGGTATATCTACCATGGCATTATCTAGTTGTGCCATGTCACCTACCCTAGCGCGCCTTGTACGATTTTGGTTTTGTGTCGTACCTATGGGGTATCCTCTGGTGGCTTCTCGATCAGGAGGGACTATGATACTGTATAGACTATTGACACTATAAAATGTGTTAAGGGGGATATTGGGTAACTCCTTAACGCTATTTTTAAATATATTATACTTTACTATAGACATTATTATAATAGTGTATATTACTGCATAGTAACTTGCTTAACGGGTCCTTAAAGGATAGGCGGTCCCAAGCATTCTTTAAGTTACTTGTGCATTTATATTACAGTTCACTTGAGTTGATTTACATTATATAAGTATGTAGTACTAACTCGAGTGTTTGTGCTTATTTTCTTACGCTTGGTTTAGCCTGAGTATCAGCTTTGGAATTCACCTTCTGAAGCTAGGATTTGCTGGAGATAATCATTTACCTAGTTCTATCTCTTTATTCAGTATTTCTATTTAGCTTATGTACTGGAGGACATTATGTATCTAGGATTTCTATTGTATTTACTTTTCAGACTCTATATTGTGTACTTGTTTTGAGACTATGTTTGAGACTGTGTTGTGGTAGCTTCATGAACTAATGCTGTTATTTTATTTCCACTGCGAGCTATTCTGATTTATCCGTGTCTGTGGTTCTGTGATTGGTTTTATTTGTTCCAAATTATATTACAATCTACTATTTTGAAATATTCAAGTCAGATATGTGTGGATTTAATGTCCATTTGAATGGTCCAAAATAGTGGGTCGTTACATTTGGTACCAGAGCTTTGGTTTTAGACAAACCTTAGCCTGCGGAGTAAAACTCATTAGAGATATGGTAGAAATACCCTAGAATGAGTGAAATCAATCTTAGAATCCTTTCTTTGTGAGAGAAATTTTTTTAAGGTATAAAATGATTTTCAAATGATTTTCAAGGGTTTTAAAAGAGTATTTTGATATAAAAACTTTTCTCGTTTAAAAGTCAAATTTTATAGACTTTCTTCTTTTACTTACCCACCTTGTTAGTAATTTCTTTGTTTGGGATATTCAATTCTCGTTGCATCTTATCTTATCTAATCTTGTTTTGTTTTTCAACTACCTCTGTCCCAAAATTCATTCTTGATTTTTCAGGATGAGTGGTAGGAATGCTAGAGGTAGGGGACGTGGTATTGCCCCAACTCCTAAGCCTGCTGCACCAATCAGGTTCACAAAACTCTGTAATAAATACACTGAGCTTGGTGGCAGCAAGTTCATCGGATATGAGAGCATTATTGAGGCTCAACGGTGGTTGAAGGATTTGGATATGATTTTTTCCAGTCTTAAGATCACTAATGCCCAGCAGCGTCAGTTAGTAGCTTGGCAGTTGAAGGGAGCAGCCTTGGATTGGTGGAAGTCCGTCACAGCCCACACTGCTAAAGATGACATTTCTTAGGAACAATTTAGGTATCATCTTCTGTTTGTTTCAAATTTTGGCTCAGTTTCTCTTTTTGAAATCTCTCTTATGCTCTTTTATCGGGTTTAAGGATGCTTTTCTTGTGAAGTGGATGCCCGAGGTAGGAATGTCTCACATGTATCAGGAATTCATGGACTTGAGACAGGGTGATATGTCTTTTGCTGAATATGAGATGAAGTTTAATGAACTTTCTAAGTTTGGCGCAAATCTGATTGACACTTCTCTCAAGAAGAATGAGAATTTCATTGCTGGTGCCTGTCCAAAGTACTATGATTGTCTCATCGCTCATGTGCATAGCCCTTTCACCACTTTAATGGACATGGCCATTAGATACGAGAATCCTACTTGTAAGGAATCCCCAGCTGCTCGTTCTACTCTAGCTCAGTCTTTTTATGGTAATCCTAAGAAGAGAAAGCCCAACTTTCATTATCAAAAGAAGAATAGGAACATGACTCCAGGGTTGGGATCATCTTCTTCATCTCAGAGGCAGTCTGTCGACCTATCTGCCATCACTTGTTTCGGATGCAATTAGAGGGGACACTATGCTAATAGCTATTCTACTTTAGTTGGTGCAGCTATCCCACCTCCAGCTCAATTGACCAGGCATGATCTCTGCCACATTTTTCTACAGCCTGGCCATTTCAAGAAGGGCTGCCCTACTCAACAGAAGGGCAAGTGATAACCAAGGTATAATTCAGGGTACATTTTCTCTGTTTTATTTTCCTGTTCGTGTTCTGTTTGATACTGGAGCTTCCCATAGCTTTATCTCTGTGGATCTTTGTAATAAATTTGAGCATCTTCTTTCTCCTGAGTTAGTCCCTCTGCATTTGTGTGTTTCAAATCCTATTGGCGGTCTTGCGAATCTTAGTAAGATTTATAAAAATGCGAGAGTCTTCCATTCTAGCTATCGGTTTTCTGGCGATTTCTATGTTCCGGATTTTGATGCTTTTAATCTATTGCTTGAGGGTGATTGGCTGAAGAGGCATGATGCCTTTATCTATTGTAGTACTCGAACTATTTCTCTTATGGATGATTTTGGTAATTCTTGGTGATTCAGTGTAGTTTGCCCTAGGATTTTGCGGGCAGCTTTATTTATTTTCTGGATGCTTCTCCTGGTGATATTCATTCGACCCCTGTAGTCAAACTCTATCCCGATGTATTTGGTGAAGTCGCTTTTACCTCCTAAGCGGTAAATTGATTTTCGTATTGATCTTATTCTTGAAGCTCGACCTATAGTTCTTCCTCCTAGAAGGATGGCACCCCGTAGGAAGGTCGAGCTCAGGAAGCAAATTGAGGACTTGTTCTCTAAGGGTCTGATCAGACCAAGCCTCTCGGAATGGGGAGCAGCGACGGTTTTCGTCATTAAGTCCGATGGTTCTTTGAGGATGCGTGTTGATTATAGGGAGTTGCACAAGCTCGCTATGAGACACAGATATCCTATGCCTCACATTAGTGATATGTTTAATCAGCTCCATAAAGCTACTATTTTCTCTCAGCTTGATCTTTCCACAGGTTTCCACCAGCTCAGAGTTGCTGAGGAAAGTATTCCTAAGACTGATTTTCGTACTGAGAATGGGTTTTATGAATGGTTAGTCATGCCTTTTGGTTTGACTAATGCTCATGCTTTCTTTGTTAACTTGATGAATCATGTTTTTCGTTATGTGCTTAATAAGTTTGTTCTAGTCTTTGTTGATGATAATAGTAGAATTCCACATTAGTTACACACCATAATTGAAATAATAACAGTTTGAAGTTTGGGGATATGTATATATACTCTTAGGAAGTTAAGGTATATTATACAAGTTTAAGTCATATTTGTAAGCTTAAGTAATAATGGATATAGTAAAAAGTAAATGGTTGTGAAATAAACTTGGATTAATAGAAATTTGAAAAAATGTATTAGGTAAAAATGAACGTGAATAAGTACATAAGTTATATGTAGATCATTTTAGCACATAAAATTTGATCTAAGATTTGAGTACCGAACTTTGAGGTGTTTACACCAATCCGAAAAGGATTTGTCACTCGATTCTTGACGGCAAACATTGATGAGAGATTGTGATTATGTGCTCAAGTTTTCTATCATGGTTGAGAGCTATGCCAGGAAAGAAAGGGTTTATGATCAAGAAGTCTAGTCAAAGTTCGCACTAGAAAATCAGGGGATCGATACTAGTTCAAAAGTAAAGTTATGAATTTGAATAATAGATCGAATCAAATATCACATATAGTATGATTTTTTGGTTTGTCTACATAGTAGTTAGATAGCTATCTTAGACACTAACCTCAGATGTAGTACATGCACAGGTTAGGGAATGAGTTATATGGATGTATTCATTTATATTGATACCGGATCAGTTTAGTTGTTTTTGGATGTGTATTCTTATTTGGTTGTTGTATATATTATCTTAAGTGTGCAGAATGCAATAGGATGGGTACGATAGAAGTTTGACTTGTATGTATATATAACCTAAGTCGTGATAGATACACAGGTTAGTATAGGGAATCTCTGTATATATGTTTGGCATTATTTGTTTTAAATGTTGTTATGATATCGACCATCTTTTTTTCTATCATCAATATAAGTCAGTCAAAATTTTTGAGGATGCGAGTATGAGATAAGTTCCATTGTCTAACTTTCATTTCGAGGATGAAATGCTTTTAAATATGGAAGAATGTAACGACCCGTAATTTCGCTACTTGAGAATGAGAGATTTTGTTTATTTTAAATTTAAAATAAATTTAAAACTTAAACAAATACATTATATACAATAAATAATTATCTATTCTTATAGTTAATAAATTAAAAAGTATAAATTTGGATTTTAGAACAAATCGACAAAAGTTAAGTTTTGTTAATAATAAATAAACGCTTAAATAAATAAGTTAAATATTTATTTGATAAGTTAAATCTTATAATAAAAGTATACTAAAAGATCTAAAAGTATGTTAGTAATAGTTTTACAAAAATAGCCAAAATTTGTCGCATTTTGTCAGTTTTACGTACACGGTAAAATTAGAGATTTTGATATTAATTAAATATAATTTTTAAATGTAAAGAGACATAGTTTATTTAAAGAAGTAAAAAGTTTATTTTAAAGTTTAGTTTACTTCAATATATAGCTTAACAAAAACGTCAAATTTTGACTGTAAAATTTGTCGACAAAAACACAGTTTTCAACCGAAACAAGTTGTTGACAAGTTGTTGCAACCTGATACGTTTTCTAACACATAAAAACAAGTTTACAAAGTATTTAAACACTTTTCATTTAGCACTAAAGAGCAAAAGAGTTTACTTTTGAAAAATTTACATTAAAAAGTGAAAAGACATGATTTGACAAATTAAATTTCGTTTTAAATCTTTATAAACAACATCATTACTTTACATCTTGTCTCATTAATGAGATGTTACTAATTTACATAGAAAAAGAGCTAATGTTATTTTAACATTTTTAAAATGTAAGAAAAAGAGAGGAAATCATGTCATAAGTGCAAAATCAAATTAATATATCAATTCCATATTAATACACTATATTTTAACATTAATAACAAATCAAAATCATGCTTTGAAAAGTGTGAAAGGGGAGACAAAGTTTGATTTGATATAGATGGTATTTTGGTCATTTAGGCTAAGCATAAAATGGTAATTTGGTTTCAAAACTTCAACTATAAATAAGCACATCCACCCTTTCATTTTTGCACACTTTATTCCTTTCTTTTTTCTTCACTATCTCATTCTTCTTCACCTCCATTTCCATGGCTTCCCACCTCTCCGTTCTCTTCTACCTTCAAACTACCACCTCCACATCACCACACCATCACCTTTCACCATGAAAACCAAGCTTAGCTTCCACCTACCAACCGCCTACACGAACCAACCCTCGGCCATACCTCCAAACTCGAGCTTACCCAAGGCCGTACACCCTACACACCAAGGTCGTACCATCTTACACCAAGGCCTAGCCCAAAACCCACCTACCCAAACACCTACAAGCCATACCCTCCTCCACACTCACATACCCAAGCCAATACTCCACCTACCCAAGGTCGTACACCCCATTCCCTTCCAAAAACGCTCACGGCCGAACAAATAAAAAAAGGGAAAAGAAAAGGAAAAGAAAGAAAAAAGAAAAGAAAGAAAAAGAAAGAAGGAAAGGAAAATTGCAAAAGTCGAGACGTTGGAAATAGCACGTTAGCGAGAGACATGTATCTCACGTTAAAGTTTGACGGAGTGGATATAGAGGTGAGAAAATTCTCATCGCTTTTGAATTTATATTTTGGCTATGTTAAAACAATCATATTCATGCCCTTATTACATATTAATGTTTATTTGATTGTTATATGAATGATTTGATTGTTGGTTAGATAATTGAATTGTGATAATGCATTTCGTTATGGTACAAATTGTGGACATTGAAATTGAAATCATATGTGATGTGATTGGTTGAATGGATGTTATGTTAGTGATAAATATGAATATTGGCTATGTTCATTTTGATTAAGTAATCATCTTTATTAATAAGACCCTATTTTAGTGATACGAGATATTTTGAAAAAATAAGTCTCTTTTCAGTTTGAAGTGAAATTAAAGTTAAAATAAAAGAGAATTTGAAATTTGACGTGAAACGGATTTAAAAAGGATAGTTAAATTGAAATTGAAATTGAGATGAATATTGAAATTGAAATCGATTTTGAAAAATTGAAGTTGAGATTAAGGTTGAATTGAAGTTTAAACTGAAACTAGATTTAAAATCTAAGTGTTAAGTGTGTTTAATTTGAAGTTAGAAATGAAATTGGATTAAAATTGGAATTTAAAATTTAATATTAAAATAATAGGAATATAAATATTATAATATGGTAATAGTGAAAATACATTTTAAAAGCTTTAAAAAGTGAGAATATTGATTTAATATGATTTGTAATGATTATATAAGTGTTAAAGTTCAATTTGAGTAAATTATTTCAAATATTGAAAACTAGATGCGTCACGCAACGGTAGTTCGCGATTTCGCACCAAAAAGTTCAAATGAATGTGTTGAGTGAAATATAGCTCGGAATTATTCGAGATAAGAAAATTTCGGACTATTATATCCATATCTTTGAAACGAAGAAAGAAAATCAAGATTTCGTCCTTTAGATTTTGAATTAAGTCAAAAATATTTTTCTAGAAAAATCATGCTAGTGTGTTAAGTGACCATAACAGGAATTTTTTTTAAATGAACGTTTTTAATTATGGAAAAATATGGAATAAATTTGATAAATCTATTTAAATGATTTAAAAGAGATATGGATTTGAAAATATGAATTGTCAAATGTTTAAAAGTTGATTTAATCAAATAAGTTTATATAGCACTTTCCGTAGCACTTTTATGCTGCAAATCGTATAACTTTTGAATATGAGTTTAAAAGTAACGATTTTTCCCAGAATCAATTGTGAATGTTTTTAAAAGAGAAGATAAGCGTTTGAAAGATAATTTTAAATCTTCAAAATCAATTCCAAAATAAAATTGATAACTGAATATGCGGAAACAACTAGTACATTTGTCCCGCCTGTGAGATTTGGGAAGATAAAACAAGGTGTTTAACTAAGGTTAGGAACGAAGCAGCCAATGCCCCGAACTTACTTGGCTTATGTTTTCTTTTTTAGGCGAGGGGTGGAACAGATCGAAAGGAAAGCCCAGACGCTCTTAAATAAAAAGATTCTGTTAAGTTTTCTAAAATAAAAGAAGATTAGTATTATCCAAAATTTAAGCAATCTCCAGAATGAATGATTACTATTTACTCAAAAATGTTTGCAGAGATTTATTTTAGGGTTTATCATAAATGATGTCTTGAATAACATTGTTTTGACCCGTCTAAAAGTTGAGGAATTTGGATCGAGAGTTAAGTATGAAAATTTGAGATATTTTCCAAAGCAAGAATGAATTACTTTGAATTATCCTAAATAAAGAGATTTCGAAATCAGCCGTAAAGAATTAAAGTGAAAAGAGACTTAATAAATAATATATACTCATATTCACGATAATTGGATTTCGAAGGAACCCGGGTCGGATTTGGTTGATTCCTATCCGAAATCCACTTCGAACCAATGCACACGTTCGAATATGAAGACTTGTTGAAGATGATGATTATTGAACACAATGGATCTTCATAGCATGAAGACTGCTTGTTGAATATGCTCTGGGTAGCTCCCATTATAGAGTTATTAATAGCAGTGGTCTCCTCATGACCAAGATTTTTAGGATTGCAAGGACTACTCGCTATCTCCTTCGGTTTGTCCTATTCCTGGACAACTTGTATGGACGTTTGTCTGACATTACATTTCTAAAGATTACGTACATCATTGGTGGCGGAGAAGGAAACTTCTTTTAGCTTAACACCCTCCTTGAGACGTACAAGCTCAAGGGTTGTATTTTTATGGAAGGCAATTAGTATATAACGGAAATGGCAATGTGGCATTCAAAGATGTGATATGTGCTATGTGAAAATGTAATTGTTACCTCAAGCTCATCAAACCGAAAATGGCCGAAACAGGATTAGATGAAGTAAGTCTAAGTGGGTCATTCCCAAGTAGGGTATGATCATCCCCTTCTAGACATATTTCTTCTAGCTATGACGTTCGGGATGTAAATTAATGTGGTTTGTATGCTATGAGGGCCCTCGGATAAAGGTCGGTAACAACTGGGGGATGACATATTCGGTACTATCTAGTTACAGAGGTAGGCCGGTCTTGTGTTGGTAGAGGTCTTTTTGTGCTGTTCCTCGAGGCATCCATCTAGAGGTGTACCTATATCGGAAGGTAGATCCTTCACCTGGTCATTTGTATGGAAACGTATTCTCCAATAAAAACCTACAGACTTGTTTGCAGAGCCTAGTATGTTCGAATTTGATAATGGTAACAATTTTGGCTAAGAGTAATAAGTCTATTTGCAAATGCTTACAAAGAATGCCATTAGAAATAATATCAAAGGTTTTCGATATAAAAGTGTTTTAGTTATCATAAGGTAAATACCCATCCGTGTTTATGTGTGGGCATGGTCTTATGAGATACTCTTTCTTTCAAAGGATTTTTTCCAATGGCTGATATATGACACTGTCATTTATTATTGAGTTTTTCCCACGCTGGTTCATCAAAGCTGATCTGGGTATTTTCAATACTCGGGTCAGATCCGAGTAGTTTTAGGTTAATCGAAAACGGTTGGAGTTTCTAGAGAAGAGCTGGAGATATTCATCTACGTATGGACATATTCTATTTTCCTGTTGTTTTAGTTGATGTTTGTCAGCAATTATAAGGATAGATGTTTATAACTGTCCAAGCTGAATTTAGGTTAGACTTTGATATTATATTTTAAAATTTTCTACTGTAAAGATTATTATTGAAATAATATATGTTATTTCATTCGTGTGAGATTATGTTAAGTCTTTATTTTCTTTCTACCCTTAATGATCCTCTTATTCATGAAATTTGAGTTGGACATGTGTAGTTTATTATCGACTCAAAGGGTATGGAAAAACGGGTCATTACATAATCAATTATCCCAAATATTTGAAATAAAATATATGATAATATTTCTATAACTAATCTAACTATAAATTGAAGTTGGTTAATTTATAACCATGTTAAAAATTAGTATCAACTCCATTTAATTCTACTAAATATGAATAGAACACAATATGTATATATACGGGATCTCAACCAATTTTCCTAAATATCCACTCAAACTAATCTAAACAAACAGGAAAACAATTATCTGTATGTATATGTATATGTATATATGTGTGTGTGTGTGTCTATATATTATTCTACCTCTCTTAAACAATATTTCAATACATATAATTATGAGAATTTATACCTAAATATAAATTCAAGGTTATAATTCCACTCACCTAAACTAAAAATTTCCATGTGTCTGAATCCAGTCCAAGTCATACCATGTCATGAATAATCACACTACGAGTGCAACAGTAAAGACCCCTTCTTGATTGGACTTTGTATGCAAGAGATACGAATTAAATACTAAACGGGAGTAATTAAAGTAATTGATTAATCTAATTCACCCAATTACCTTAATTACCCCCAAATCACTTCTTCTCCAATCAAGAACAATGCACAAATGTGCACAATCCACCAATGTCATGCACGTTCCCCTCCATATTTCGAACTACAGCACAAATCGATGAATGGTCGACTCTACTATGCTTCACTTCACTGAAACTTCGTAACACATCCCATTTGTCAAAGTCCGACCCTCTTCCAAGATCATGACCTGGTGACCTAGTGCTTCCCCCCTTTACCTTGTTATGTTGCATTTTGCATAGGATTACTAGAGTGGCCATGGTTGCATGGGAAGGTGCACATCAAAAAGAGAAACTCAACGTCGATCTTTGTTTTGTCTAACTCTTCCTAGATTGTCCTCAATCTCAAACCTAGTCATGGTCGGCCAACCACTACTGCACTCTCTAATGGCACCATATATTTACTCCCCATCCCACTACGAGTTCGCCATATTCATCATTGTCCTCTATCGTGGTTTGAAACTCCTAATTAAACTGAAGGAGGAAGATGAGCTTTTTCTGAGTGGAGGAGATAAAAAAAAATAAAAGTGGAAAAGCAACCTGCATGTCGGGTGAATATATTTAATAATATATATATATATTTAATTTCTCAAATGAATTGCCATATAATTCTAGCTCGTAGGATCACACAGCACATTGGATCGCCACAAAACTCATTGGTGCACATCATCTTGTTTTTTTGTCTCGGTATAAATTTTGTCACCATCTAAAAAAGCACTCTGGGAAGATAATTTCATGCATTTCGAGGTCATTTTTGCCAATAGATCGTCCGATTCTAAAAAAATTCAACTGAACATATCATAAGGACGTCCTCATCCCAAAATCATAAGCCATCAGTGGAGATACGAATAGCGTCTATTACGCACGTACATTAGTTGTAAAATACCGCGACTTCAAATATAGAAATATTTGTACTTGATATAATTCGCTACATCGATCATAGCTCAATAGTAGACATCTTAGATCCTAGCTTAAAAAAGTAAAATTTTCGGCCCTTTAGCTATTTAACAATTTAATATTTAAATTAATTATTTAAATATCTAGTTGTTAAAATGTGGGTTGTTACGAGCATATTGCCACTTTAAGACCCATGCAAGAGCCTAACAATACACTACTAATACATTCGTAACTTGGGCACTTAAGTTTCTATGTGCTCAAGACTATGAATTAGTTTCCATAAGCTATAAACTCTAAAGCTATACAAAATATGGATGTTCGATCCATTTTATATTAGATACAAAAGTGTATTGTAAACAACCATATTCATAATGTAGGAAATCTCGATAAATAATTTCATTCTAAATGAGAAAGTAATCAATAATTCAAGATAACGTGTTCAATGCAATTGGATACGACAAGAATTTTGTTGTGTTAGGAGTAACACGACCAAGAACTTCAAGATAGACCTAGGAATTCGATCACTTGATTTGATCATTTTACCTAAGTGTAACATATTTGACACTTTTAAATTATTAAGAATGTAAGAATGCATTTTCTAAAGTATTCGATGTGGTCTTATAATAAAATTTTCTTTTTGAATGATTTGAAAATTTGAAAGGAAGGCTAATATATGACAGTGGGTAGGCACGGTTGGGATGAAGAGAGTGAATATCACCTCTATTTTACAAAGAGTCATCGGAAACGAAAATTGTATAAAATACTAGTAGATGCCTAATATGAAATAAGAAATGTGTCTTTCAAATTCCAATTTTATTTCTTATGTAGAAAATAATCTTCTATGAAAGTCTCTTCTATAATTGTAAGATATATTGATTGTAAACTAGTTACAATATAAGAAATAAGTAGCTCATAATAAGTAGTTGAATGGTGATTTGTATTTCATATGTTGTTATAGTAATGGCAAAAATAGTGGAAGTATGCCATGTATTACTTATTAATGGATGCATTAAGATACAAAAAATTCATAAATATACCAAATATTATTAATGAAGTAATAATTATTGTTGGTATTAATCGAAAATGGATATGGTATAACTTTGTAATGAATATTCGCCATGAAATAATTCTATTAGAATAATGGTATTTGTTGCATTAGGTACATAACCAGAAGTATCTAATATTTTAACAATAATTCTTAGGATTACAAACTAAGCCATGACATGGAGAAATAATTCTTTAAATCATATGATTATGGATCATGATATTAGTGAATTATACCTCAAAAATTAAGTACTAGGCACCCATTCAGTGGGAGCAACAAAAGAGTTAGTGAACATTTTGGATTGATTCATAGAGATGTATGCAATCATAGGCCTACTGATACAAAAATGGTTCCACATAGTTTGTTGAAATTCACTAATGAATTATCATAGACATGAACATGTTCATTTGATGAATGTGTGTATTTGGTGAACTTGTAGTATGTCCATGATAAGTTCATAGTGTTCGAACTGGAGCAGCCCGTAAAAGAAGTTATCGGTGAATTTCAAATAATTTACCCTATTGGATATTTATTGGGCTTACGAAGTCTAATTCATTTAGAACGTTTCTAAATTTTATTTAAATAAAATTTCTTATTTTACCTGAATTAATATATTACATAGAGTTTTATTTAATTTGTAGCTTATATATAAATGTACACATATATACCATATACATTTATGTATGTGTGTGCATGAGTAACATAATAATTCATGCAAGATATAACATGTCCGTATATAAATGTTGGGATTTACATCACAATGGCATGTTATCTCATCATATATGCATTAAATGTTGTCCAAATATATGTATGTATGTAAACTTGTTATTATTTAAATATTAAATTCTATGTAAAATTTTGTGTGCATAAGTATTATGTATACACAAAATATTAATGATTTATATACATATCTATTATAATATAAATTTTTTAAATAACATATATACACATATATAATAAATAAAAGTTTTTTAAGCATATATATAGGTATATAATAATATATATATATATATATATGTATATAATAATATTTAATTAAGTATTTGTATTTATGTATGCATGTATATATATTTATTGTTAAAAATTATTTTTTTTAACTTTTCCAAATTGAATGCCCAGCACAACAAAAATTTATTTATAATTTTATTGTACTAAAAAATATATATTAATTAAATAGTAGAAATACAATAAAATAACAAAAAAATTCGCATTATATTATTCTAATTTTAAATTTTTAGAAAATCAAGATAAAATTTTAAGGGTAGAAAACTTTTTCTATAATTTTATTAGTCAATATATTATTTTTAATTAATTAAATATTTTTTGTTGAATATTAAAATGATTTTTTTTAAATATAAAATTTGATTTTAAAATTCTGATTGGGCCGAGAGTATAAATGAGGATAAATAATTTATAAAATTTCAATCTTAATTTTTGAAATATACATAATATATATGAAATATTTAATTTGTATATTGATTAAAAATGATAAGCAATAGTCAATAATTGTTAAAAATAATTTATAATAGCTAAAAATTATAATTATTGTAAATATGCATTTATAAAATATAGATCAATTATTTACATGATATGATGACATAGGAAGATTTAAGTCATATAATTAAAATTAAATTACATATAAATATATATGCGTATATTAATTGATAAAATGATAATAATTAAAAATAAAATATATATGGTGGTGCACTTTAAAAATTATGTGCTTTTTAATAAATACATACATATATATATATATATATATATAACCAATCTAATATGCGATAACATTGATACCTATAAGAATCGTAGCCTATTATTCAGAAGTTATAAATCATATATTATAGTAAATGCGTCTAATACTATTGCCTTTAAGCAAAATTTTAATGACAAATTTTCCCACCTTTGAAATCTTCTTGATTTGGCAGATTGCTAATCCATAAATCATAGGCCTTTAACTATCTAATAGTTGTCACCTTTCGAATTGATTTGAGATAAATTTGTTGGAGCTTTTTGTTGATGAGAACAGCCAGTAACGATAGAGAAATAGCAGCCAAAAAAATTGTTTCTGCATTAAGGTCAGGGGTCCTTTTATAGTGGAAGAAATAGAGAAATATGGATTACATCTCATACAATTTCTCATCAAATCTCAACCATCCATCTCCAAACCACTCTAGCTTTTTAAACCACCTCTTACAAGCCATGTTTCTACCAAAATAACAACTTAACATAATTTAGCTAACAACCCATTTAATCCCAAATAAATATTATTAATAAAATCTAATTTAATTGCTTGTCAATATCACATATAGATCAATATATTTATAATTACTATAAATATATATAATAATATTTATTCCTCAAATCATATTAAAGAATTTATAATTATAACTAATTAAATCGTTTAGTCTAAAGAGAATTCATCTTTATGGTTGCGCGACTCATCAACTATAAATTTGGTTAGAGATTAAGATTGAACTATTCAAATGTTGATGTTCATGTATCACTTAATAAGTGTGACATTTTGGACAATTTTATCACTTACTTAATTTTGGTAAAATCTAATTTTATGTTATTAAGTGTTATCTTATTATAACATTTATTTACACCAATTCTCTTTGTCAAAACTATATCACTTTGGATATATGAAATATGGTGATGGTCAAAAATTCCAATATCATTCATATTCAACTTTGTAGTCCAAACAAAAAGTCCTTGCTTCTATAATAATGATTATGATTAAACAAAATGCTTTGGTCAGAGACTTTAACTTTGAGTTGACTTAACTATGATACAACCCTATATAACTAAGAATACGAATCCTCTCTTGAATAGTGCTTCAGTTCCAATATTCCACTCGACCCAACTATAGTCACTCCTTGGACGACGTGGCATGATTTGACTATAATCAAAGTGGAGTTTTCATATTGAAGATCTATAGTATTCTCAAGTCGAGAGAACTATGTAAATCGATCACGTCGATATTTTCTGTTTGACCTTAGTATATTAATCAATAGAAAACTACTGAGTGGGTCGTTCTATAGTTATGCAATAATTATTAGTACGTAACCCCTAGTATACCCAGCAGCCATGAGTAATACACTATCCAACATTTAGAGAGTGTTACATACTACAGTCTAACAGATACATCGATATCCAGTCTCGATGCATCTTGACTAGAAACAAAATGGTATATTTGTTTTCATTGAGATAAACTACATATGTTACAAAATTTTGTAACTACTATCACAGAACATACCATTTATGGATTTTCTATTGAATATACATTTAATTTAATTAGTTAATATAGCATATTATATTAAGTATATAATAGAAAGAAACCACCTTTTAGTTTGAACAAGACTGGTTATCGAGTTAGATATATGTTGAAAATTACATGATCACCCCAAGGGCATATCCCTAACTCTATCAATCTCCCACTTGCACTTAGGGTCAATTATAAAAGCTTATTCCAAATTCTCTAATCGGTCTCCTCAATACTAATTGGATTAGTCCCTCCGTGAACAAGTATGCTATTATGTTTAAATTATCTACTCTTTTAATCAACTCTCTCCAATGTTGGAAACTACCTTTATTATGTGGACCAATTTAGAGTATGTCTCTCGACTTTCAGTGAGCTCTAATTTCTATTGTAATGACCCAAAAATTCACACACTTCGTCTTCGAATACCGATACGTTTTGAATAATAGTTAAGTGTTATAAATATAATTTGTAACCTTATTTAACATCATTTAATTAATAAATAATGAAAATAATTTTTTTTTCCGAAAATTGTTTACAAAATATATTCTTTGAATAAAAATCGATAATATGACCAGAAATTGGTTTATCGATAAACAACTTTTCGATCGATATAAATTGTTCAAACTATCGTGCACTTAACTAATGATCAAATTAGTAACTAGTTAACATATTTTCTTTTTAATAAAGCATGGAATGTTCTAGAAAGTTCTATACTATATGGTAAGGGTATAATGGTAAAATGAATAAAGGAGAAGTGACATAAAGTTGTCAAGATAAGAAGCAATTAATGTCTTTGGCGTTTTGAGGGCCTTTTGGTCTTTCCCATTCACATCCCTAAGCTAATATAACGAGGGGTTCATGCTTAGGTAATATACCATAAATATTTCAATTCTTAAGAGTAAATTTCAATGTCATCTTCTTCTTCTTCTTAAATTCCCAAAGCAAATCATTTGCAAATCAATTACAAATCACATCAAATTTGGAATGAGACCTTACCACTACATGATAACACCTTCTATGTAGTATGATTATGAAAAAGTGAAGCCACACTTCCCCACACCCTTAGGGCATAAGCTTTTGAGAGGAAAAGGAGGCAAAGGAGTGAGCATAAGCAAGGAAAGGAAGGAGGGAAAGGAAGTTGCTAGCTTGGGTATGAACTAGAGTGCTTAAGCTTCGTTTTTGTTGGGTTTAAGGTGAGCTGACTCACCACTTGGATTGATAATATAACTCATATATGATTATATTTTGTTGCATCAAAGTTGTTTGAATTATCTTGGACATATATTGAAAACATGATTTTGATCCTTGTTTTAAAAACAAGTGGCACATCGGATACATATATGGATTTAAATGGACTTGAAGGGACTTTTATAACATATGACTAGGTCTTGAATAGAGCATATATTTTGTAATGGAACATAAGTTGAGATACAACTTGGATTTGGAAGTGCACTTATAACGATACTCGCTAGAGTAGTTTGGAATTGCCTTTTTTGGCAGTTGTTATGGAACTTTGTAGGAATATCAATAAGGATTTCTTTCCATATTTATATTGTTATATCTATATGTTCATTGTTATTAAAAGCTTGAATAGTAAAATGTTAAGTAACATCTTGAAAACGGCCAAAACATCACAAGTGTAAAGCAGCCCCGTTTAACCTTGATTTTTGGACTTCATTTGTTTGAATTGGGACTTTAAGTTTAAGTGATTGTTTCATACTTTTTGTAAGTATTTCCTAACACACATTAGATTATTTTTAATGTAGTTTGAGATATTTATGAATTTTAAGAACTAACTATAAATTTTTGAAGAAATAACATTTAGAATAAAATATGTTCTTTTCCTAGATTTTGTTGATTTTTCAAACTTGTTAATTTTAATTAATATTTTGGTAAATGTTTTAGAACCTATTATAAGTATTTCCAAGTATTTTAAAAGTATATACAAAGATTTTCAGAAAGGGGTTAGTAATTGCTTAATGGCTAAATAGATAAATTTTTAACTACTTATTAGAAAAGTAACTCACTATGCTTAGCACTAATAAGCCGACGAAGTAATCTTATCTACTTGTGAGAGTTAAGACTGATGTCAAGTAAGGACGGAGCAATAGAGCTCTAACCTACTGGGCATTACTCTTAACCGAGGAATACATAAGTGGAAAATATCGAAAATGCATTAATCGAGTTGATTTCTTATTATTTATGGAAATCATTAATACTATAATTAACACTAAAAGCCAACGAGGTGGACTTATCTATTTGTGAGATTCAAGAATGAAGTATCTAGGAAAGGCTTGGAGCAACTAGTGCCCAAACTTATGTGGCTTCACTCTTAGGGTAGGAATGGTTAAGTTGGAATGTCAAAAATGAGTTAAGCGCATGAATCATGATTTGTGTAAGCAATTGCTTGGACTAGATAATCGATTAATCGATTATCCAACTTGACCAAATATTAACTTAGGAAGTAATCGAAAGACTTCACAACTTCATATTATAAAGAAACCCTAGGGAGGAGTATTGGTATGAAACGTCTTGAACTTTCACTTACTTCTGAATGAACCGAAATTGAGTTTACCAGCAATTCATCAATTATTTTTGAAGAGTTCGAGATTGATAAGTATTCTACTTACTAAATACCACTTCAAAACAAGTATACGAGTTCTTTTTTTAGAAGTGGTTGAAGAAATGGAATCTATGTAGAGATTCGAGATCTATTCATGATGCTCGAATTCATGTAGTGATTCGTAATCTGTTCGAGACATAGGAATCAATTTGGGGATTCATGTTCTGCTCGAGTAATGAAGACTAGATGAAAGACGCCGAACGTAACCTTAACATCAGAAATGGCTAAAGATGGAGTAGGATGTACATGTAGTTAACGACCCATGTCAAGGTATTACCAACTCTATATCAAGAGATACTTATCAATTGTTAGCCAGGAGGAGTTGACGATATTTGATTCACGTTGTTCATGTTTATATTCGAACACTGGGCCACTTGTGTTTGCCATATGGTATATTTTACGTCAAAATATACGATGCCCAGAAGGTAGTTTTTGATCCTTGTGCATGGAGATTGGATTTAGCACCCGCGAAGAGATCTTCATGGGAAATCCATTATGCAAACGTATCTTAGTGATTCTAAATGTAACATAATATGTTGTGGTGTGACCAATGTAAGAACCATAGTTATTTAATATTATTATATCCTACAACCTAGACATTATCTATCATATCGCTATATTAAACTTAATAAATAGTTGGTTTATTATGAGGGAAAAATTGTTACGGGAATCCCTATGGTCTTAATAGTTACTGTTACATGTATTCATGTATCTTGAGTTTTCTCATACCCGACTTATGTTTGACATTTGGTTTTTGTTTTTCCTAAATTCCTCACATACTCTTTTGAGTATGCTGAGTATCAGGTTTTACCATGGATGCTTCAGAGTTCTGAAGACGAGCTGGAGGCTTCCATTATCTATCTATTTCTATTTCTGTTGTTCAGTATAAGCTATGTACATAAATCAGCATTGTGAGGACAGGTAGTTATAAATGTCCAAGCGGATGGTAGTACTTAGGTGTTGTAACTTTTAAAATCCTGTATTTAGATTAACCCTTTGTACTGTTCTTTTGATATTATAGATTATCGTTCCACTATGAGATTCTCATATTACGTTCTTCTTTTCTTATTATATTTATTTTTCTTTTATTTTGCCTAACCTTTTGTCTTCCTAGAACTTGGTGCTCAGCACACGGATACAATAGATGTATTAATGTCGACATTCGAGAGTCGAAAAGTCAGGTCATTACATTTGGCATCAAGCCCCAAGGTTGAGCAAACACCTTGGCTTTGGTTGGATTTGGCTCATTAGAGACAGGTAAGCGACTACCTTGATTGAATCAACGGTATACAAGAGAGTGTGTTCGTATTTGTACAAACTTATACCACCTTTTCGTCTTTCCTTAAGAATAATCTCTTTCTTTCAAATAACTTCATCCTTTCAACTCCTAAATATATTCTGCTATGTTCAGGTTGTACATCATGAGTTCTAAGTCTGTCAATGCTCGAGGAGGTAGAGGTAGAAGTAGTCGGGGTAGTACCATCACTGATGGTGGAGATCGAGCACCAAGGAATTTTGCTCCAGTTAGAGAACCAAGGGTGGATGTTGTAGAGGAGGTCGTACAGGTCAAGGTTTAGATGAACTTCACTTCGATCCCGAGCAATTACAAGATATTGGGACGTAAGTGGTTTGGTGGTACAGAAAGGATCATCGAAGTTTAGACTAAGATTAAGTTATGTGACCGTACGTTTAGGGATTTGGAGTTAGATGATGCGATGAAGCGTCGGTTGGCATAACGACATCTGGCGGATGTGGCCATGGACTCGTGGAGTGCTATCGCTATAGATGTCCAAGAGAACGACTTCTCTTTGGCCCAATTTATGGTTTTGGGATGAAGTTTGCCCCAAAGTCCGGGAAGACTTTGTTGTTTAGGAGCTTCCTCGACTTGAAGAAGGGGGCCATGACAGTGGTGGAGTGTGATAACTAATTCACTACCTTGTCTCGATTCGGGCCTAGTTTGGTTGATAGCCATTAAAGAGGAATGAGATGTTTGACATATGGATGCATCCAGAGTTCAAGGGTAATATGACTAATCACATCGTGGGTCTATGTGAATCTATTGAACATGAGGTTGAGGTTTGAGAGTTTGGCTCTGAAATCGTTTATTTCTACACCAGCTAGGGACAACAAGCGGAAGTTTCAACCGCCGAAGAATATTTTAAGTTTTATTTGCCATAAGTGTGGAATAAAATGGCACTTTGTTACAAATTGAAGGTCGAGAAGGGAAGGGAAAGCAGCAAAATCACCGTTAGTAAAAGCATCGATAGCTAAGGTTTCAAAGATTGAGCCACAGACGGCTAAGACACAGCTTACACCAAGAAGCTATTACAACTACCATCTGCCAGGCCATTCTGCTAAGGAGTGTCCGATGCTCTAGAAAGGGGAACAACCTTGAGCTTTTGCACTAGCTTAAGCACCTTCCACTTTCGCTGCAGCAAAGGGGAAGCAAGTTCTGGAAGGTATTCTATCTATTTTTGGCATTTCCTTCATGTCTTGTTTGATACTGGTGCTTCTTTAAGTCTCATTTCTTGTGCTTTCATTGATAGATTGAAACTTAAGCAAGATTGGTTTAGACACTATTTGTGTGTCGAAACCTGTTGGAGGCTCAACCAATTTTAGAATGGTTTTATTTAGGAGTGTCGACTTATATCTTCGTCCAACTCTTCCCTATCGATATGTATGTTCTAGGTTTTATGGGTTTTGATGCTTTGCTTGGGATGGATTGGTTATCACAAAATAATGCGGTCTAATATTGTGATAAGCGAACGGTTTTATTAAAGAGGGGGATGGAAGCTTTGATTGTGGATTGTAAAGGACCTAGCTCACTTATGACTAGTTTTCTTTATTCTCTTGATGTGGCGACAAAGGAGTTGGGTTTGATCCCTATTGTTTAGGAATTGTCAGATACTATTGAAGAGGTGTCAGTTTTACTACCTCATATGGAGATAGAATTTTGCATTGATTTGGTGAATGATGCGAAGCCTATTGTATTGCCAGTTCGTACACTTGCCCCGAAGGAGTGGACAGAGCTAACAAATCAGGTTAGTGATTTGTTGTAGAAGGGCTTGATCTGACCTAGTCATTCGAGTTGGAGAGCGCCTATCATCTTTTCTACGAAGGCAGACGCTTCCTTAAGATTATATGTGGATTATCGCGAGCTCAATAAGCAAACTGTTAGGAAAAAATATCCTTTGTCTAGATAGATGACTTGTTCGATCAGCTCCATGGAGCTTAAGTATTTTCTTAGCTTGACCTCATACATGATTTCATCAGTTGAGGGTGGTAGAGGAGAGTGTACCCTTGACTGCTTTTAGATCCGACTATAATGATTAGTTATGTCATTCGGCTTAACTAATGCTCTAGCATATTTCGTAGACTTAATGAATCGGGTTTTCCGAAATTTGTTGAATAAGTTTGTCCCTGTTTTTATCGATGATATTTCAATCTATTCCAAGACCAAGGAGGAAATTCATACCATCTAAGGATTGTTATAGGAATTCTAAGAGAGCAAGTGTTGAAGGCAAAGTTGTTGAAGTGTCGTTTTGGCGTTCGAAAGATAGGTTCTTAGCTCATATTGTTTCGATGGAGGGTATTTCCATTAATCCCGGTAAGTTTGTAGCCATTCAAGACCAGAAGAGGCCAAAAAGCACAATGTTTATTGGAAGCCTTCTAGATCTAGTAGGTTATTACAAAAGATTCATACAAGATTCTCAAAGATTTCCTCTCACTTAATGAATTCGACGAAGAAGTATGTCAAATTTTTATGGATGGATAAATGCGAGCAAGCATTCTTAGAGCTAATGGAAAAGTTGATCAGTGCTCTTGTTCTTACTGTGCCAAAAAGAGGAGAGGGTTTGACTATTTACACTAATGCATGTGGAATAGGTCTAGGTGCTGTGTTGATGAAACACGGGAAGATTATTGCTTATGTGAGTTGACATCTCAAACCGAATGAAGCGAGGTACGCAACTCATGACTTAGACTTGTAAGTGGTGGTATTTGTGTTAAAAATGTGGATGCATCATTTGTTAGATGAGAGGTTCGAGTTATACGTGGACCATAAGTCTTTAAAGTATCTTTTTATGCAAAAGGACTTAAACATAAGGCATCAAAGGTAGGTGAAGGTATGCATTTATAGCAAATATTGAGGTCGTCCAACTCAGATTAGTTGTATCAAGGGGAATCAGCATAGTGATCTTCATTTTACTAGAATAGCTAAGAATGTAAGCAAGAATGAGGCACCATAGAGGTGGTCCGGATTCAAGGTGGATAGCCATGGCATTTTGAGGATGAACAGTAGGTTGTGTGTCGAATGTTGATGGGATTTGGCAGGGAATTCTAATAGAGAGTTACCATATTATGTTGGCGATATATCTTGGGGGTCACTATGATGTATCAAGACATGAAGAGGACTTTCTGGGGAAGGGAATTAAGAAAGATATTTCTATCTTTGTAAGTAAGTGTGCTGACTACCAATAGGTAAAAGGTAGTCATCAGAAGACAGTCTGGCTGCTTCGACCGCTTAATATTCCGAACTAGAAGTGGAGCATATTTCTATGGACTTTATCGACGGATTACTTAGGTCGAGGAGGTGTAAAGATGGTTTGTTTTTTATTGTGGATCAATTGATAAAGTGCGCGCACTTCTTACCAGTTAAGACTACGAGGACAGATCCTAGTTTGGCTAACTTATACACTAAAGATATTGTCAGGTTGCACGATGTTCCTTGTGATATAGATCCAAAATTTTGTAAGCCGGTTCTAGAAGGGTTTGCATGAAGCATTAGGTACCAAGATTAATTTGAGTACCGCTAATCATTTGCAGACAGATAGACAAATGGAAAGGGTGAACCAAGCGTTTGAGGACTTTCTTCAAGTATGCATTTAGATTTTGGAGGTTCGTGGGTAGAACACTTACCACTGGTTGAATTTTTATACAACAAAAATTGTAAGGCTAGTATCGGAATGGCGCCATTTGAAGCATTGTATTGAAGGCCTTGCAAATCTCCATCATGTTGGATAGAATAGGGAGATCATCTTGTGCTTGGGCCAGATATAATCCAAGAGGCATCGGATAAGGTTATACAGATTCATAAGAGAATTAAGGAAGCATAGAATCGACGGAAGAGTTATGCAGAAGAGAGTCGCAGAGACTGGGAATACTCAGTGGAAGACATTGTATTCATAAAGGTTTCTCAGATGAGAAGTGTAGTTCAGTTTGGAAGCGCTGGGAAGTTGACTCCTCATTATATAGAACCATTCCCAATTTTTGAGAGGACTGGTACTCTTGCATATGGGGTTCAGTTATCGATTAGGTTATCGAGTGTGCACAATGTATTTCACGTATTCTATTTGTGTAAGTTTGTACATGATCCTTCGATGATAGTGGAAGCATCGTAGTAATAGGACATGGAGATTGAGCCAAACTTGACTGTGTTCCAGCAGCCTTTTCATATTTTTGATAGAAATACGAAGCAATGGAGGACTAAGGTTGTAAAGTTAGTCAAGGTACAATGAAGAAAAGATGCTAGGGATTTTACATGGAAGACTGAGGATAGTTTGAGGGAGTCCTATCCAAATTTATTCATAGACAAGATTTTTCTTATCTTAGTTTGTGTTTGAGTTGCAGTTTAGTTTGTATATAGTTTCAGCAGTTCTATATATACATATGTGTGTGTATTGTTCTTTTATCTTCTTTGATTATCGTTCTTGTTGAATGTTGAAGATGAAATGTTCTATGTGGGGGAGAATGTAGCGATCTAGAAATTCGAACACTTCATCTTCGAATATCGATACATCTTCAATAATAGTTAAATGTTATAAATATGATTTTATAACCTTGTTTAACATCATTTAATTAACAAAGAATGATAAGAAATTTTTTTTGAAAAGTATTTACAAAAATATATTCTTCGAAGAAAAATCAATAATATGATTGGAAATTATTTTATCGATAAACAACTTCTCGATTGATGTAAGTTATTTGAACTACCATGCACTTAACTAATGATCAAATGAACACATTAGCAACTAATTAACACACTCTCCTCTTCATAAAGCACGGGTCTAGAAAATTCTATTAGGATAAGAGATATTATATGTAAGGATATAATGGAAAAATGAATTAAGGAGAAGTGACATAAAGTTGAAAAGGTAAGAAGCAATTAATGTCATTAGGGTTCTGAGGGCTTCTTGGTATTTCCCATTCACATTCCTAAGCCTATATAACAAGGGGTACACCAATAGAAAATATATCAAAAATATTCCAAAGCTTAAGAGCAAATTTCAATGTCGTCTTCTTCTTCTTCATCATAAATTCATAAATCAAATAATTTGAAAATAAATTCCAAATCACCTCAAATTTGAAATGAGACCTTACCACCACATAAAAATATCTTTTATCTAGTTAGATTGTGAAAAATTGAAGCCACACTCCCCCTACACCCTTAGACCGTATGCTTTTGAGAGGGAAGGGAGGCAAAGGAGCAAGCATAAGCGAGGAAAGGAATGCGGGAAAGGAAGTTGCTAGCTTGGTTTTGAAATTGGGTGCTTAAGATTGTATTTTTTGTTGGGTTTAAGTTAATCTAACTCACTATTTGTATTGATAATATAACTCATATATGATTATATTTTGTTGTGTTAAATTTTTTTGAATTAACTTGGACATATATTGAAAACTTTGATTATGAATCTTATTTTGGAAACAAGTGACTTGTAGGATCCACATATGAATTTGAATGGACTTGAAGGGACTTATATAACATATGATTAGGCCGCAAATATAACATATAGGTTGTAGTTGAACATAAGTTCAAATATGATTTGGATTTAGAAGTACACTTATAGTGATAGTCGATATAGATGCAGTTCAAAATTGCTTTGTTTTTGGAATTTATTATGGAACTTTCTATGGAGATCCATAGGGATTTCTCCCCATAGTTATATTGTTATTTATGTATGTTTGTTGTTACTAAAATCTTGAATTGTGAAAGGTTAAGTAACACTCAAAAATGGCCAAAACATCACTAGTGTAAAACTGCCCCGTGTAACCTTGATTTCTGGACTTCATTTGTTTGGAAAGGGATTTTAATTTTGAGTGATTGTTTCATTCTTTTTAAAAGTATTTCCTAATTCATATTTGAGTATTTTGAAAGTAGTTTGAGATATTTATGAATATTTATGAATTGGTTATGAATTTTTAAAGAAATAATTTTTATAATAAAACATGTTCTTTTTCCAAGTTTTGTTGATTTTTCAAACTTGTTATTTTTACGTAAAATTTTTGATAAATATTTAGATCCTATTATAAGTATTTCCAAATATTTTAGAAGTATATGAATTTTTTTGAAAAGGGGTTAGTAATTTCTTAATGGCCAAATAGATAATTGTTCAAGTACTTATTAGAAAAGTAATTAACTATGCTTAACACTAATAAGATGATGGAGTAATCTTATCTATATTTGAGAGTTAAGATTGATGTCGAGTAGGGACGGAGTAAGCTTTAACCTATCAGGATTCCCTCTTAACCAAGGAATAGGTAAGTGGAAAATTTTGAAAATGTATTAATCAAATTGATTTCTTATAATTACGGAAATCATTAATACTAAACTTAACACTAAAATCCAACAAGGTAGACTTATCTATTTGTGAGTTTCAAGAATGAAGTATCTATGCAAGGCTTACAGAAACCAGCGCCCATACTTACTTGGTTTCACTCTTGGGAAAGGAATAGTTATGCTAGGATGTCGGAAACGAGTTAAGCTTATGAATCGTGATTTGTATAAGCAGTTGGTTTGACCGGATAATCATTAGTTGACTATCGAAATTGACTTAAGAAGTAATCGAAAGGCTTCACATTTCATACCAATAAGAATTCCCGAGGAGGAATACTGGTTTGAAATGCCTTTAGCTTTTACTTGCTTTTGAAAAAAACAGAATTGAGTTTACTAAAAATTCATTGATTGGTTTTGAAGAGTCCATGATCAGCAAGTGTTCTACTTACTGAATACCACTTCAAACTAGTATATGAGTTCTACGCTTTCGAAGCGGTTAAAGAAAAGAAATCTATTGGAGATTTAAGATCTGTTCAAGATGGTCGAATTCATGTGGTGGTTCGGGATCTGTTCGAGACATAAGAATCCTTTTAAGGATTCAAGTTCTGTTCAAGTAATGAAGACTCGTGTGAAATATGTCGAACATAACCTTGACATCAAAAATGGCTAAAGATAGAGTAGAATAGCCAGGGTTAGAGAACCATATCTAGGTATTATCAACTTCATATCTAGAGATACTTATCGATTGTTGGTCAGGAGGAGTTGATGATATTTGGTTTATGTTTTTCATAATTACGATCGAACGCTGGGTCGCTTGTGTTTACCTTATGGTATATTTTATCTAAAAATATATGATGCTTAGAAGGTAGTTTCTAATCCTTGTGCATGGAGATTGGATTCGGTTTCCTCGAAGAGATCTTCATGGAAATTCCATTATGCGAACATACCTTAGCGGGTTTAATTGTGACATAATATGTTATGGTGTGACCAATGTAAGCACCACAGCTATTTGGTATTATTATATCCAACACTCAAGACATTATCTGTCATATCACTATATTAAACTTAATAAATGGTTGGTTTCTTTTGAGGGGAAAACTATCACTTGAGTCTGTATGGTCTCAATAGTTGAAGTTACATGTAACTCGAGTTTTTTCATACCAGACTTATGTTTGGCACTTGGTTTTTGTTTTTCCTAAACTCCTCGAATACTCTTTCGAGTATGCTGAGTATTAGGTTTTACCATGTACGCTATAGAGTTCGAAAGACGAGCTGCATGCTTCAGTTATCTATCTATTTTTATTTTTGTTGTTCCGTATTAGCTATGTTCATATATCAGTGTTGTAAGGGCATATAGTTATAACTATCTAGGCTAATGGTAGTACTTAGGTCTTGTAACTCTAAAAACCCTGTACTTAAAGTAACCCGTTGCACGGTTCTTTTGTTATAAATTATCGTTCTTCTATGTGATTCTGATTTTGTGTTCTTCTTTTCTTACTCTATTTGTTTATCTTTATATTCGTTTTCTTTTATTTTACCCTAACTTTCTATCTTTCTAGCACTTGGGTGCTCGGCACATGAATACTATCGATGTATTAGTGTCGACATTCAAGAGTCAAAAAGTCGGATCGTTACTTCTACTATGAACTATATTTTGACATTGTTGTCAAATAACAATGTCATGGAATTCTCGATATTTGGTGCTACCCTCGGCTAGGTTATAAATTTAAGCATTTATATTTATATACATTGTTTTATTACGACACTATCTAAGGTGGTGTACTTTACCTTTTCATTGAATCAGCCACCGTCTTTCATTTGGAACATTTCCAATTTAAATATTTTAACTTGAATTTATTATTGAAATGTTATACCCAATATCACTTATGCAAATTTGAGTCCGAACACTGCTTCATAGGGAGTTCGTTATTTCTGCAATGCTGTATTTCAAAAATACATGAGAACACCTCAAACAACCATTTAGTGATATCTATTTGGATTTGATATTTTTTTTCATGTATCAAGTACCCAAAAAAATTATGATATCGTAGACAACATGACATGTATGATACTTCATATTGCTAATGTGTAAGGAATCCATCTTACATATTATGTATCAAACATTTTGATAAGATGTCTTTGCATATCATTTGGGACATTCTTAAATATCTTTTATACTTATTATAAAAGACATTAATTACAAATCTAATGTCCAATATTAAAACAACTAAAGTTGATTTTAACACGAGTACATTGTTAATAGTTAGTAGTGTATTGTTTACTTATGGTTTTGAAATATTTATGTACCATTTGATGTTCTTTCTTATGAGCGCACATTTCCTCTACATTTTGATTGATATTCAAACTGTTATTTCTATCAAAACACTTTTTCAATTATGATGCTTGTTAAATGACACTTTCATTTATGTTCTTGGATCATATCTAGAAACTTACAAACCCAAAAATCACTCTATTGACTTCCAAACACTTTGGCTATTATGTACAAGCAATCTATTCTAAATAATTATTTAGAATTTTCCATTTCAGCACAGACATAACAAAAACAAAATCGTACTAAGCAATAATTTTTTGAGTATATCTGAACCAACTTGAGCACATCGAATTGTGAATCTGTTTCATCAATTTCAACAGTTAAAATTTAGTGTATTATTCTTATCAATGTGGCTCACTAAATTCCAACTGCATTTGTCTTTGTCATAAAAATGTTACGTTAATTTGATCATTATGCCATATCACAGAGTAAATACTCTTAATGGTTTGATTAAACAACTAAGGATTATTTATTCTTGGCACTGACAAGAAACTCATAGTTTCTCTTTAATGTACAAGAATACTCATTAGACGTTCTAATGTGCTTTGTTTACTTAGGTTTGATTAATTTCATACCATCCCTTGTAATTAGTTTTATCATTGGATTTGTATCCAAATCCTTTTTATACCAATAATTTTTTAAAGAAATTCCTTCACTATGAAGTTGGTTTTTCCTAAAATAATAGTTGTTTCTGAGTGCAACGGAATAGGCATTCATAAGCATTTTATGAATTGCGTTATATAATGCTAATTTGCATTAGTTAACAATATCTTTATATTCACAACATAAATTAGTTATCTAACGACCATCGTTTCCAAAACTCTCTTAGGACAACTCATACAAGATCCTTAGTTATAATTATTACATGTAGCCTTTTGACTCACGTTACCTGCCAACTCCTTGGCCTAGGATACGCGGGGGTTTCTTAAAAATATATCTTGCATGATTTTATAAACTATTCCTCGAATGATATTAATTTTAACATTGTGTACTACTCTTAATTACATGACCTTTTGAATGAAATTAACATAACTTTACTCACAATTAATCGTGCTTTTTCCAACAAAGTTTGATTGCTCCTTATCGATAATCACGATGTATAATGGGGAGGATTGACTTTTGAGGTTTAATATTTATTCGTTTAAGTATGTTCGAAACTCTTTCCAATATACTCACTCATTTGATCAAATCAAATTATTTCAATTCCGTATTGTTTTATTTACTTCCATTTTATATTCAATGAGCTTATCCTACACTTATACATGCATATCAAATGCATACGTCCATTTTAATAATGACTTATTGATGAATTTGGTGAATTACATGGAACCGTTTTGGTATCAAATGACTTACAATTACATACATCTATATGATTCAATCCAATGAGTTCATCAACTCCTATTACGCTCCTACTAAATAGGTGCATTTCCCTTGAATGTTTGACCTATAATTAACTAGTACCATACGATTCGTATTCGTATTATAAAAATTATTTCTCAAAACTATGGTTCAGTCTATAATTCCAAAATAATTGTAAATAATCTTAGATACTCCGATTTTTTCAATGCATTACTTTTGTTGTGAAAATAAATACCACATTATAGTTTTATTTCACAACGAATATTCTTAATATTCAAATTGAAATATAACTATGTCTATTTTCAATCGACACTAAAAAATAATCATTATTTCATAAATAATATTTGCATGTTTTACGAATTTTTTTTCTTAATTTGATGCAATTAATAAGTGCTATATGGCATGCCTCCACTATTTCTACCATTACTATAACAGTTTGCTAAATCTAGCGGTCCATCCTTCGCTTAACATAGATTATTTATTTCATATACTACAACTAGTTTGTAGCAGAGAGTTTTATGATCAAATATCTTGAACTCGAAGAAATAAATCTCATAGAAAACAATTTTCTATATGAAAATATAATTCGAAATAAAAATCATATTTCCCATCCAACGTTAAGTATTAATTATTATTACCACAATTCTCATTTCTGATGTTACTTTGTGGACCAAAAGTGGTTGTTCACTCTCTTGATCCTGACTGTAACTTAAATTACATCTACTCTTTCACATTTGTTTTTTTCTAAATGGTCGAACCATTTAAAAGAAAATCCTTACTATAATATCGTAATGTACTCTTTACCAAAGTGTACTCGAACATCCTTAAGATTTAAAGACATCAAATATGTTGCACTTTACTTAAATTGATCAAGATGATATTTCAATGATTGAATTTTTAGATCTTTCTTGTAGTTTCAGTTTAGTATTACATTTAACTCAATACAATTTTTTAATCAATCAAATTAAATACTAGATCTCACAGTACCGTTAAATAACTTATCTTAAATGCAATAACTTCATCGAAGTATCGTATATTGCAAATTATGATCATTCCTCATATAACACTTTATATGTGATAGTGTATGGATCACGTATCCATAGCCTTGTATTGCTTTTGAGTTCAGAACACACTAGATGCAATACACAGTTTCGACCAAATAAACATGTAAGTGACTAAATTATGGGTGTATTAAGTAAATATAAAATTAGGTACTTGCATAGGTATAGAAAACATTAACACGCAGGAAGTATTTAATAGTAAGTGAATATATTTTATTTCTATTTGTCAATCTTCAATTCAATTCATTTGTATATCTTAATTGGTAATAAATTATCAATTATATTAAATGCAAAAAAAATTCAATGTAGATTATTATAACATTATATAGCATATGTTCTCACAATATTGGAAAGGTTAATGTTATCGTTTCATTTTTCTAATAAGGTTCCCACTAGTCTTTTATGTTTTGCCAAACTCTATATCGAAACATTCGACTTTACTAGCATGTATTTAGCACTCATCCATCTTAGACTTCTAATCTTGAGTCTACTCAAGAAATCATAGCTCCACGGATGATGAATAACTCATTATCGGTTGTATCACATAACTCCTAAACATTTGGTGCCTTGTCCTAATTCTGCTTTAAGCTTGACTTTTCTCAACAAATCGAAACGAAATTATTCACTCATACTTATCATATCACGATGGCCTAAGTATATTATATGCACTTTGAGGCTGCTCAAAAAATACATATAGTTACCTTACCTCATATATTCAATATATTAATAATACTACAGATAACATCTCCAGCTTGAGTCTGCTCAATAACTAAAGAGTATGCAAGTAATTTATTAATATATATATATGGTAGACGACAACATTATAGATTCATAATCTTTAGTATTTAATAATGAGTGATATCGAATTATCGAATAATATAATTCTTATGAATTACTCTTGTGATTCAGGCGTCAGACACATCTAAAGTCACGGTATACGTACATTTACTAATATATTTATTCCTTAAGGCTATTTAGAGTTTCTTAATGTTTCATCTTTGGTTTATACATTTATATTATATAAGTTTTATTATTATATAACATTTATATTTCATATTACTTATATAATAGTCTTATGTATATATTAATTAAATTAAACCTTATATAATTAATCTTTAATTAATTAACATTTTAATTAATATTATATTAATCTAATATAACATTTATATTTAATAATTATTATATACTATAACCTTTATGGTATAACACATATATCATATACATGGTTATATTATTTAATTAATTAACCTTTTAATTAATTTATTTAATTAAATTAGTTTATTTAAATTATATTAATTTCACAATTCACTGCTTATACAAACTTGTATACTTACGTTATTTTAAACATTTTTGAAACAACATAACATATATCATAATATATAATGGGGCCGGCTATTTGAACACAAAATTAAACACAAAATGGTGACACAAAAAATCCGGACCATTGGATTTTTTTGTCTTTACGGGGAGGGTGGAATTCAGGGGGCAGTCCAATGGTGGAGATTCTTTGTGTCACCGTTGTGTCTCCCTTTTGTGTCCAAATAGACTTTCCCGTATATAGTACATATACATTTATCAATTAATTAACTTATTTAATTAATTTATTTTATTAATTTATTCCTTTAATTTTTTAATATTGAAATTAATTTAGACTAATTTTCAAACATTTTGAAATTTCCATTCTATTAAAACATTTATAATATGTTTATATTTTATTTTAAATTTAAATTTTAAATCTTTTATGTTTTATTTGCAAACAATTTTGAAAATTTATATCATAACATTTATAATACTTTTCTTATTTTTAAATTTAAATTTAAAATTTAAAACTTTTGTTTTTAATTTCAAGACAATTTTGAAATTAGCCCAAGGCTCAATTCAAATTTGAGCATTTTTATTAAGGACAACTTTTGGGTTGTGAGCTTAATGTTAACCATAACATGACTAATTAGACCTCATATGCTATTGGGCTTTGATACTATTATTGGAATTGGGCTAGCTCGCAACGGAAATTATGGGCGAATTTGAATTTTTTTACCCTATTGGATCATTTTTAGGCACATAAAGTCTAATTTATTTAGAACATTTCTAAATTTTATTTAAATGAAATCTCTTATTTTATTTAAATTTATAAATTACATTGAGTTTTATTAGTTAATTTATAATTTATACTTATAAATGTACACATATTTATCATATACATATATGTATGTGTGTGCATGTATAACATAATAATCCATGCACGGTATAACATGCACATATATAAATGTTGGGATTTACATCACGACGGATATGTTAGCTCATCCCATGTGTATTAAATGTCATCCAAGTATATGTATGTATGTAAAATTGTTATTTATTTAAATATTAAAATCTATGTATAACTGTGTATGTGTATGTGTATTACTTATGTATAAAATATTAATGATTTATATATATATATACATATACATATATATATATATCCATTATAGTATTAAAATTTTAAATAATATGTAACGATCCGGAATTTTGGTCATTAGTTTTGAACATTCAATTTGTTTTTGATGTTGAGTGTGGTTTGATAATATTTTGAAATATGGAGATTTTGGTTGAATTAATGAAAAATGAGTTATAATTTCAAATATAACGACTTAATTGGATTTAGACAAATAATAATTTAATTTCAAATTGAAAAATTTGTAAATTTTGAAATAAATGGATATGAAAACGATTTCTAAAATTTAATTAAAATCAAATTGGATTAGAATTATAGTATTTGACTTTTGGATGGAATCAAAAGTCGATGAATTAAAATTTGGATTTTCATACTAATTTAATAATGGGATTTAAGAATATGATAATAGCGTAAATAATCTGATTTTAATTTAAAATGAATCCGAATGGTTTTTAATATGAATATAAATTCTACTTATTAGTAAAGTTTTAAAATTGAAATTTTAAATGGTTTCGACGACTTTGAAAACCGCTCGATTTAATCAACGAGTTAAAATAGCTTTCCGGGGCATAGTCTCGAAATTCGACGAAACCAATTTCATTGGGTCCCTAATAGTTAATTATTATCGGATTTTAAATTTCGTACCTTTTAGAATTACCGTTTGTTCGTACATGTGAGAAACGCTTTGAAATTAAAATCGAAAATTTAATATTTAAACTCGATTTGAAAAGCTTTCTTCCATATATGATTGAATCTGGCCCCAAAAAACATTCCATTGTGTTCGAAACGTGGGTAAAGCATTATAAACTCCTGTTCGCACGTTTCAATTGGAGTTCGTTTAAAAAGTTAAGTAATTTGTGAATATATTATCAAATTAATATATAAACTTTATATATATTCGCTGAAATCAGTAGAAAACCCTAATTAATATTTCTCAACCGCCATGAAAATATTTGGTGGCCGATATGCTTTCTTTTTCGTCTTTAAATTCCTTCTTATCCACTAATTATTAGCGAAATCCTCCAACTGATAAATCAAAGAGCATGTTGAGCTCTATAAATTGATCGATGGTGATCGTATATCTGTGAATAGATCCTCAGATTTATCGTCGTGAAGTCCAAGCGTTTGAGCGAGCATTTCAAAGCGTGGCACGACCGAGTGGGATGCAGCACCGACTGATGGTGGAGCTTGCGTCGACCTATTTCGTGGTGGATCTCGATCGACCTCTAGTGGATCGAGGAAGGAGGCGATGGTGCATCAAACGGGAGGTTTGAGTTCTTCCTTTTGGAACAATGTCGGAGAAGCATGTGCGGCCGAGATTTCTCACTTCAGTAGGGTACGGCCGATGTTTTTTGTGTATAAAGTAATGGAAATGTAAATATATTTATACTAAAAATCATTCAAACCTTTAAAAATTCATAACTGTTGCATGCATGGTCAGAAGTCAACGAAACAAGAAGCGCCGGAATGGCAGCGACGCGATCTACGCACTGCAACAGATCTGGAGGAAGTTTGAGCAAATGGAAATTTTAGATTAAATCGAACGGGCTTGATTTAATTTAAAATTTAAAACGCCGATGCATGGTGAGTTAATCTCACTCACATCTGGATGACTAGTTAATTTAAAATAGTTTAAAGTTTAAATTATTGATTGATTGAATGTGATACTATATATATATATATATATATATATATTGGAGTGATTGATATTCCCGCATTATATAGCGGATCAGACCCTAATGCACCCTGCATAATAGCGAATGACCCTTTGTACCATGATGTCCCTATCAAAGTGGGATTGGTATTTTTATGTTGTGCTACATCTGTGGATGCAGGGAAACGGGTTGGAGGGATCCAACTGGATTCCTCAAAATGTTGTAATTATTTTTCATATCTGTGATATGTTATGTGATATCGTGTGATAGATTGAATTGGGAATTAAGTTATTCGGTGCTATGGCTTGTATGAATATATTTTGGTATTTTAAATATGGAAATAGACCGAATTGGGGTTTTAAAGGAAATGAAAAGAAAATATTTAAAATAATTATTGGGAATTTGAATAAATCGAGTAATAAATTTAAAGGGAATTTGATTCAGGAAATCGGTTTGGAATTCGTTAAGTGTTTTGGAAACTGTATTTAAAAGGAAATGAGGAATGGAAATTTGTGAACTGGAATTATCAATGAAGCGAAATATTTATCAATGGATAAATTTGAAAGTATAGATTTCCTATGGGAATTTATAAGGAAAGGTGCAATTCATTTTAAAAATAAAAAGTGATTTTATTTTTAAAAGTTGGGAAGAATATTTTTCCTGGAAAACTAAGTATAAATTTCAAAGAAAAGATTTCAAAGTACAAACTAGAAATTTAAAAATGTTTTTTTAGAATGTTTTAGAAAATTTATTATTTTAATTTTTTTAAGTGAAAAATAAATATTTATTTAAGTTAATTATGGTATTTAATTATATTTAAAGGTAAATTAGTATTATGATTTTTAAAAGGAAATTTTAACATAAATATTGATAAAATAACTTTATTTTAAAGGGAAATTTTGGTTTAAGTTTTACTCAGGAAACTCTTATAGAATTTCATAAGTACTATTTTGAATAGAGAATTTAGTGGCTTTATTTTAAACAATTTTATTATATATTTTTGAAAATGATTATAAGAAGATGAGAAATGTGTTTTAAAAATAAAAGGTGGTTTTGTTTTTAAGGCGTTGAAAGAAATTTACGGGATTGGGATATAAATTGAATTAGGATAAATCGAGTAGGATTTATAAAGGATTATATGGGTGATATTGATATGGAGAGTGTATTTCCCCGAAAAGCCAAGTATATTTTCAAAGGAAATTATTATGTATAAGTTTAAGGTTTTAAAATTGTTCTAAAAGAATGTTTTAGAGAAATTTATTGTTTTAAATTATTTTAGAATTTTAAAGTGAATATTATTCAAATTAATTTAGTACATAAGTTAAATTAGTATTATGCTTTTTAAAAAAGAAATTTTCTAATATTTATACTTTATATAAAACTTTTATTTCAAAAATAATTTGTGGCTTAAGTTTTACTTGGAAATTAATTATAGAGTTTCATAACTATTATTTTAAGTAAAGTGATTTAAGTAGTTTTATTTTCAAAAGTTTTAAGTATATATTTTTGGGTAAAGTGAATTAAATTGTTAAAAAATCTAATTTAATAAGATTTGGAGTTTTTCAATCGAAATAAAGTAATTGGTTGAATTGATTGTTTGTTTGATAGTTAATTAACCGATTATCAAAATCTAGACCCAAATATGACTTTGGAAATATCTAGGAGTACGGGAATTATATGGTACAGCTACCGTGCGAGGTGCTATACTGTACGCATAAAGACATTCGTTCTTCTAGGACGTTTATAAGGAAATCCGTCCATTAACGGTTTGGAGGTGATCTTCGATCTTATATTCGTCTATGTATTTCCTAAAGAAGCGGGGTTGAGTTTACCGGAAAATAGCGAATGTTATTTCGAAGAGAATAGGATCGGATTAAGATTCGAAAACCACTTTGATCCAATGAGTACGTTTTCGTGATGAAGACAAGAGCTTAGAGTCGAAGATGGAGCAGTGAAGTGCAAGGACTAATCGCTACTAATCCTAAGGGTGATTCCAAAATGGATGTAGTAGGAGTAGTGCCTTTGGTTCCGTTCGAACCCGGAATGGATTTGTATGGACGAATGCTTTCAGAACATCGTTAGGAGGACGATGAGCATTCTAAGTGAGATGTGTTCTAAAAGGTAACGCTTAGCCTCGATCCTCATCACCTGGGAATGATTGAAAAACATGGGTTATGCACCAAGGCTAAGTGGCTAGCAACCAATTAGGGTAAGATCACCCCTGTCTAGGTGTCTCTTTATTCGGCTATGTGGGGGTTGCTGATCCCAACCGTGAGATGATCTTATTCGGACTATCCAGTAAGGGGTATCTCCAGTCATGTGTTGTAGAGGATCGGGATGGATCCTCGGTATGCTAATTTAGACCAGGTACCATGAGAGGTGGTACCCCAGTGCCTATGCATTGGTTGGAAATCCATTCTCACCACGTACCTTTACGGTATTGATTGTAGAGCCTAGTATTACTGGAATTTAATGAATGTAACAATTTCGGCTATTTGAATAAGTATATGTACTTAGACACTATTATAATATCAGCGGTTCTTAAAAAAATGTTTTGGTTATCGTAAGGTAAAAACCCGGCATGTTTATTTGTGGCATGGTCTTACAAGATACCTTGATTTCAAAGGATTTTGAAACTTTAATAATTAAATCGAGTGTATTTTTCTCAGTTGGTTTACAGACTAACTCGGGTGTTATTTTATATAATGCATGGGTCAGACCGTGTATTATAAATACAAGATAGAATGCAGTGGAGTTTAGGTGTAATAACCCGCGTATTTTATGATTGTATACTTAAATATTTTATTTAAATATAGCATCGTTAGTTGAACTAAAGTCTGAAAAGCTACTTTTTGAAAACAGCCGAATTAGGACTCGAGACCACTCATTGAGTTCAAAATGGCGTTTGCGACCTTTCTGAGTATAAATACCGATATGTTTGGAGTTAGCTTGAATTTTGACATTTTCACTTAGGGCTTTGGGTTTGGGTTTCAGCCCAATAACCTAACATAAGACCCTAGCTGCATGCCCTCTTCTCTTCATTCATTTCCATTTCCTAACACTTCAAGCTTTTGTAAAAATAGGGGAAGAGAAAAGGAAATAGAAATTCCTAAGCCTAGCTTTGATTAGGAAACTCAAATTCAAGTCCAAAATCCAAGAGAAGCTTAGGTAAGCATCCTCTCCATCTTCTCCATCTCAATCCCTCTTCCATTTTCAAAAATTCCTAAACTCTAACTTAGAAAATATTTTTCTTATGAGCTTAGATTGAAGCTTCTTGAGTTGAAATTGAAGAGTGGTTGATCTTGCCTTGTTTTAAAAGATTCTCCTTCATTGTTTTTGGGTTTAAAGGTGAGTTTTTGAACTCACATCTATAGCTATAACTTTCTTTATGGTTAGGTATGAATTCCTAGCATCTATTCATGTTCATTTGTTTTTTATTTGAATGGATTTGGTGAATTTTCCAATTTTTTATTCTTGTTGTCCAATTTATGAAAATCCTACTATGGATGTTTGGACATGTGTTTTTGGGGTGTGTCGAAGAGCCTATAAGGCTGGATTGTCGCATGGCATAAATCCCTAGCTGTCATTGCTCGTTCGATCGCCTCCGTTTGGTTTTTTCCCTTCATTGGGGCTAGGCTGAAAATACTGGACAATCCAGTTCAGTCGACTGAACTGGGAACTCAGTCGACTGAACAGAGCCCAAGAATTTTCCCGAGCCAGTATCAGTCGACTGACCCTAATGGTCCAGTCGACAAACCTGGAAACTGAAAGTTTCCAGGCACAGTTCGGTCGACTGACCACTATGGTTCAATCGACTGATCTGCTTGCCTCGGCCCAATTTGCCTATTTTGCTAGGGTTTCCAATGTTAATCTTTCATGTTGATCTGATTTGTTGTTATCATTCATTATTGACTATGATGACTTCTTTTTCAGGATTTTTGAGAATATCCAATTTGATGGATTCGGTTTCGATTTCTATGGATTTGATTCACGTCTTTATATGTGAATTTTTTTTATGATTGTTTTTACAATCATTTTTGTGGTTTGTCACTTTAAAATACAAAGGTTTCTATACGAGTAGTAAATATCAAAACTCTTTTATCAAAACGATTTCAAAACTATTTTCAATATCAAGCTCGTTTATAAAACCGTTTTCCAACCTATTAATATATACAAACCTTTACCTCATTCGTATGAGAAATCTAATTAAATGGCTTAGCAAAACAAGTGGTATGAAACGCTTACGTTTACTTTGTCGGTTAATTCTTGGACCTGTTCGATTGAACTCTTATGACAACTTTAGAAGGGAAATCTACAATCTGTTCGTAAATATTTAAGTTAAGCCAGTGGTTATGGGACATGCTAAACTCATATATTTACTAGCTTAGTGTAATTTACACTTATTTTCGAGTGGAAGCCTCCAATTTGTTCGTAAATAATTAAGTTAAGCCAGTGGTTATGGGACATGAAGCCTAACTCATTTATTTACTAGCTAAGCGTAATTTACTATGGATCTATGAAGATCCTTTGGTGGAGTTTCGGCTCCAATTTTATGGGGTAGCGACCCATGGTCTTCGGACAGTTTTGTGGAGCTTCGGCTCAAAGGTCTTCGGACCATTTTGTGGAGCTTCGACTCAAAGGTCTTCGGACCGTTTTGTGGAGCTTCGGCTCAAATTTGATGGTTAGCGACCATGGAATAGCGTTATGTTTGTGATGCATGGGTTGGCGAATTTTTATGCTCTCGTTCTGTGGTAAGCCTCCCCCTTTCTGTGATTCCTGGATTTCTAATTAATGATTTCTAGAATTTGTGTTTCACCAACTTTTGCGAATTGGCATTGATATGTTTGTCAATATTTGTGGTTTGGTGAATAAAATAAAGAATATGACATTCTTTTCTGTGTTTTGAGATTTCTTGTGATATTGTATGATTTTTGTGTTATCTAATGTATACTTGTCGCAGTATGGCATTATTGTTATCATATGTTTTTGTCATATCTCTTATTCTATCTCATTTTATCTGATATTTATAGCTAGACTGATCCGTTTATTATTTTCTTATTAAATAATACTTGGGTCAGACCGAGATGTTACAGGCGCTTCTGCTAGACTCCTCTTCTGGGAACATTATCTGATTTTTGGCTAACTACTTAGCTTAGTAGTATTTTTGTTGTTATGCATTCGAGATAGAGACTCCTCGATGTATACATATTCTTTTGACTATCTCTTGCATCTATTCTTTTGTGATATTGTGGATCTTATTTGACCACTACTCTGATGAACACTTTTATGTTTTATATTCATATCTATTTTCCGCCTTTGTGATATGGATATCTGTGGCTAATTTATGTTATGCTTATTTTATATTTGTTTCCGAAGACCACATAGCCACTGTGTAGTAGTTTTGAGTTTGTATCGATATGTTGATTTCCTCTTGAAATGAAATGCATGTTATACTATTTAACATATTGGTGCTCGCATAAAGCAATTACACGGATGGTCGCTCCTCAACAGCCTATTCTTTATGCTAGTTGACAGCATTACCTCATAGTTTCCTTGGTTAGCGTGAGTATAGAGGTGGGGCGTCACATTAGGAGATGAGCTGGACAGCAAGACGTATCCCACGTACTTGAAGTTTATTCTGCTATGCAGTATAAGCTGTGTAGTCATCTTTTGTGAGGACAAGTTAATATAACTTTCCAGTAATTGTTTTAATTGTGATGTATTTTGATGATGTAATGCATAAAACAGATATGGTTTCTTTTTTTGTAAAAATCAGTTATTATCTATTATACCTTGTTCCACTACGATCATGAGATTCTATTATTGTTTTAGTTCCTTCTCTTTTTCTACCTCCTTCTTTCTTTCCCTCAGCGTTCTGTCTTTTCCGGCACTCGATCGTCGGCATAATATACAATGGAGTATTTGTGTCGATATTCGAGGGTCGAGAAGGACGGGTCATCACAGTGGTATCAGAGCTTAGGTTGGCGATAACCTAGGCTTTTGGTGGGGAAAATAATCATTGGAAATAGAGTTAATAGTACTCTAGAATGAGTTTGAGTATAATAATAAATATGAGAGCGCAATTATTAGTGAATATAAAACTGTTTTTATATTGTGTTGACTTATCGGTTGAGTGTTTATGAATTTTGGTCGGTATGGGAAGTACAACCATGTCGATAGGTGTAAGGACCCAAAATTTTCGACCACGAAAATTCGACATTAATAAGTTCACTATAGAAATGCCAAGAAATCGAACGCCGAAAATCCTAGATTGTTAAGGTAAATAAGAAAAGAGGTAGAAGAAGAAACAGAAACAAAACAAAGAATCTTACATTTGCAGCGGATCAAAATATAATATCAAACAATTGTATTTATCCAAAGAAAGTTGTAACTGTTAATTAACATTCAATACATCGTAGTACAACCATTCACAAATAAACTGGACAGTTGTAACAACTTGTCTCAGACTACTATCAATACAATCTCAAATACATAGTTGAATATACTCCATACGTTCCTGTCATCCAGCTCTCCTCTTGAGCTCTAGAACGTCCTATACTAAAAATCTGTAATACTCGGTTTGTCATGAGCATTACAATCAAGTAACACCCGGGTCAGGCTAGAAACCAGCGTGAGTAAACTCATCTAACATGAAATACTAAGGTATAAAACTTATTTGAAAGCCCGGGGTACTCGTACCTCACTCAAAGTTCTTAACTTGTTATAGTCCATCACTTATCACAAACAATATTTAAAAACTATTACATAGTTTAAATGGTCACGTTGCTTCATTTATTTCATTCCAGCCTATTTGATTCTACAACTAAAAATTATATAAAATATTGTCTTTACCAATCGAAGTGACTTTGGGTATTTGCTGATACCCGTCCCTGGTCTCTTCGAAATCAATGTCATCTTAAATCCAAATTGTTTGAGTGAAAACAAATCAATTTATATTTAGAGTAACATATTCACATAGCGATTCCATTACAAATAGATAATCTATATCCCAAACATATCTTATCACATAGCATCACAAATCACATACCAGAGATAACAAATAATCCAACGTATTCAATATCATTCAATCATCCATAAGCAAGATTAATCAGATGTACAATTTCTAATTAATTTAATTAATCTCCAAACAATTAAATTAATTGTTTTAATTACCCTTTAATCATGCTTACTTACATTAATTATTTACAAACTAATTAATTAATCATCCTTTAATTAATTATTCTTTAATTACATTAAGTAATTAGCCTAAAATAACCCTTTAACCATTCACATTAATTAACCCAATTACTCTCATTAATTAATTATACTTTAATTAATTACATTAACTAGTGATCCCTCAATTACTTCATTAATTAACAACTCTTTTAATAAATTACATTGAGTAATTAATCCCTTTATTTACTTCCATTAAGTAACTACCCTTTAATAGTCCTTTTAATTTATTTATTATAAGTAATTAACCTCTAGTTACTTCCATTAATTAATTATTCTTTAATTAATTGACCTTTAATTATTTAGATTAATTAACCCTTAATTAATTAAGTAATTAATTATACTTAATTAATTAAACCAATTAATCATCTTAATTTAATTACATTAATTAATCGTCTTAGTTAATTAAGTTACTATACCTTAATTGCTTTTATTAATAAGACCTTAATTAATTAATATAAACCATTTACCTTAATTAATCTCTTACTTATCATTTAAATTAAATTAAATTAAATGCTTGAAATCAATTTATACAAACATCATTTAGAGAATTCTTTAATAATCAAAGTTAAACACTCTTACTTTAATCACATCTTAATTCAAACATCTTATTACTTTTGAAAACACTTAGGATTTTAATTACAAAATTCACCTAATATATAATTACTATAAACAAAACCATCTCAAACAATCTAAATTTTTGAAGACGTGTTTAACTTGTTTAGTAAATTACTTTGGAACTTGGTTTATATTGCTTTGGAAACATATTCATTTTAAATATACTTTTAAAACTTGGCTAAACCTTCTTTGAAAACTAAATCATTTTAATAACTTTTAAAACCTTAAACTTGTTTAAAACATTTTTCTATTATAAAGCTTTATATTTTTTTTTAAAACCTAGTTATAAAATTTACTTCACATTTTAAAACCTATGAACAAAAAAACAACCCGACCCCAACCCTCAAGATTCCCGAGCTCACACTTGTGTTCTTGCTCCCATTCCACGGCTTCGAGACAAACAACAAAAGACTTCAGCCCAAACCCGAGTATCCTCGTTCTTCCCCGATCAGGCAACATCACCTAGGTATAAACGTACACGCGTGCACATGCACATCGACTCCACACTCCTCCAACCAACTTTCCAAACCCTGACCAGTCGTCGACGACCTCGCTGATCCCCTCGATCACCCAGCTCCGACGATAGCAACGTAAAACAAAATCGAGCATCTTGACACAACTTGGAACTCAAACACGATCGACCAAAACTACTTGCTCCGACGATCTCATCTACAGAACCTATGTCGACCAACCAAAAGCTGCCTCACGTCACCATGCTCTGTTTCCCCTGCATACGATCGCTTCCGATGCTCCCCAGACGACACACGACCTCGAAAATCAACGCCGACCAAAACTGGCAATCGAACCCTCGTTCTACACCTCTAGGCCACCATAGCCATCTAAAAAGACGTCCACTATTTTTCCAATGATCCCCATCCTTCACCTCCTCCAGTAACGAAATCGACCATCCAAACCTCACCGATCAACGAGAATTGACGAAAATGCATTTCCCGTTCACCTCGAGATATCTCATCAACCACCATACTAAAAATCATGATTTTCGACATAAATTTGTTTACTACTGTAATTTCCAATTTTTGTAATGATTTCTTAGTATAAACTCTCGAAATTATTTTAAAAAATAAGGTTACACAATTACAATCATCTTTCATTTATAGATCAAAACCTTACATTGATTGTGTGGAGGGATATTGAGTTTTACTTAGTGGATCAAAGCATGTAACACAACAGAGAAAATATATATACACACACAGACAATACACGGACATATCATACTTATATACATACATTCACATCCAAACATTCATGTAAACATTATATACTATATTTCTACAGGATTTCATCACATGCATTAAAGTATAATCACAGATTTAAAATTGTTTTTTAAAAGAAATGTTTACTCACCATTTTGAACAGAAAAGCCTGGTCTTTGATTTTGATCTGAAAATGATTTTTTTTTGATTTGATCTGCGCTTGCATTTGATTTAAAACTAATCTGAACTTTGATGTATTTGAGTTGAATATTGATTTGAATTTGCTAGCTTCAGGGTTGTAGTTGTTTTGCTGTAGTTTGATTTTCTTTTTCTTTTTCACTACAGTTTTAGTTTTAGAATGATGAAGGGAGGATTGAGAAGTAAAAAGAAAATGAAGCCTGGTCTCTAATTCTTATTTATGTATAATTCAATTTCAAAAGAAAAATTATTTTGCCACTTGTTAATCTAAGCTAACACATATGTAATGCATGTTTTCTCAACTTTACAAATGTCAAACACAATAATTTTTATGTTTAAATCCTTGCTTATGTTTTATTAATTAATGTGTATTATGTTTTTAAATGTTTTTAAATCCTTATATATATACATATTATGCTTATTATGTATTATGTTCATTACTTTCAAAAGATACGTGTTATTGCTTTTTACTTATTCTTATTTTTATATTAAATCTTAGTTTTATATATACACATAAACAAACACAATTTGTATTTGTTTTTGAAAAGATAAATTTTACCAATTTGAACAATTATATCATGAGATTATCAAATTAATATTTATATCATGATATTATCAGTTATCAGAATTTTATTGGTTCAACTTATACATCGGTATTTTCAATAAATATTTGTTAATTACCAATTATCAAATGCCCAATAATCCGGGTTATCACATTCCTCCCCCCTTTGATTCTTTTTGTCCTCGAAAAGGAACGATGCCAGAATTTTTTTAAAATACTTATCATCAGTTAAATTATTGTTTGATAATTTTTAACTATAAACTCTTTTTATTTAACATTTTTTAAAACATTTTAAAATCTATATAATATTACCAAAATATTTTTGTAAAAATACTTTTTATAACGCGATGTCTCAACAAGTCCATCCTCGTTCTTATAGAATTTCGGTCATATGTTGATCAGACGTAGGGCTGAAAATCTATAAGTACTTAGTAACCCCGTTTACAACACCCAGTGAAAGTACTGGGAAAATATTTTGGTGAAAATGTAGAAAACAATTTTTGAGAATATAAGAAGCATTTTTGGTGAGAATTCTATGGAAATCATCACCTCTTCCATCGTCGCAGTTAATCCGATGGTTACATTGCCATCCCAGCAAAATCCATAGAAAACTGTAGGCGCTCCGCACCCCTCGATTACAATATGGAACCTGCCACAGATCGCAGCTACACCAGGGGTTATGTCACCATCATGGAAAAAACCCATGTAATTGTAGGCATCAGCGCCCTCAAATTTCGCTGCCGAATGAAACTTCACCACTCCTACATAGATCGCAGACTACATCAGTCGAGTTCCAATGTAGCCTGTAAGCACTCACTACCACACGACTTTCGCTGTGTCTTCATATATCGCAGTCTACCGATGTTACGTTGCCATCACGGCAAAATCAAACGTAGACCATTGGCTCTCATTGCCACATGACTTCCGCTACGGTCCCCAGTAGATCGCAGTGACATCGAGTTACACCGTCGTCAAAGTATAACCCAAATGTCTCTGCAGGCATCAGCGCCCTCGACTTTCGCTACCCATACACAATCCTCAAGAACTTTAGTTTGTCTGAACTTCCTCCCAGGATCAAATTTAGAGCGTTCCTCATAGGGCTCAAGGCAGAACAACACCGTGGATCTCCTATGAAGTTCAATTCATGGTTGCACCTTTTTCCCTAGGGCCAATCTCAAAACATTTTATACTATACACATATAGTATCTTTCAAATCATACTCTTATATGTATCACATACAAATCTCTTTTACACAAAATAGATATCTCAAATCGATAGTCCAGACTTGACTTTCCAAATTTCCCAAAAATCAAAAGCCTTCCAAAATCCATAGGTTCCAAAACCTTTTTCCCAAAATCATTTTCATAAATTCATTAGTATATATAGATATATAAAATCTTGAAAAATCTTGGGATCACCTCATACTTATATAGATTCCTTTTATACTTCAAAATAATTTCAAAGACCACATTTTCTGGTTAAAAATTCACAAGGGTAGTTATCATATATATATATATATATAACTTTTATTATGCCCAATCAAATATTCAAGTTTGATTTCTTTTATAATGTCACTTGCCACATTCCTACCTTTTTATAAAATGAATTTCAGTTATAGTGATATCCGAACTTCCACCTTTATTCATCATATGTTTTTCAAAATATACTTTTCATTTCAAAATCATTTTTACTTTTCGTATCGAAATTTCCAATATCAATTTCATTCAAGCACGTACGATGTACATATATCATCCGTACGCAACATCAAATCTGATCGCTCACTCATCACACAATTACACTTCCAAACTTGTATTATCCACCCGGCTTCCTAGGCGGATTCAGATCTGATTTTCTTAATTAAAAACCATCATTCTCCTTGCGTAGGTATAACTATGATAGAGAATTTCTAGAACTAATCAAAAATTCATATCCAGGGTTCGCCACTGAAAATCGAGTGAAAAAATCCTAACTCTGATCGATATACTATCTCAAAATTCTATGCTCGAATCTGGATCAAATCATTATGCGAATAGAATAAAATACGTACGTCTTACGTATTTATCTTCATTAATTATCAGCTAAATCAATTTTCTTTTACTTCACATTCATTTAGATTTCTATTCACTTATTCACAATTGCTTCAATTACCATTCGAGTTATCACTTCAATTCTAAACATTTTGCACTTTGACCAACTTGAATTTAGAAAATAGCTTTAAAAGTTTAAAATAGATAAGTAGTTGTAAAATAGTCATTAGTTTTAAATAGATGTAAAATAGTTAAGTAGTTATAAAATAGCTGTAAAATAGTAATTAGTTACAAAGTAGTTGAAAAATCGTAATCAGTTTTCAAAATAGTTAAAAAGTAGATATAAGATAGTTTGGGTTTAAAAAGAAAGATTGTATAGTAAATAACTAGGAAAATAGATGTAAAACAGTTTATATAAAAAAAAATTATTTGAAAATAGTTTCAGAGTCAAACTAGTCCAACTTCCCAATCTCCCCTTCCAAATCTCCAATTTCCACTTAATTTGATTCAATTCCAATTCAATTTGAGCTAACTTCAATTCCTATCCAAATTCAAATCAGTTTCCATTTGAATTTAAACTTATTCAAACTCAATCTCACTTCCAATTAATTCAATTCAAATTTTAAGTCCAAATTTCGAACATTCAATTTAAATTACCTTTACTTAACTTATTTCAAGACTCAAATAAGAGTTCAAACTTTTTAAACTATTTAATCTACAGAACCCAATTTATTACCCAATTTTAAATTCTAACTTTGAAACCAATTCTTAACCATTTTAGTTTGCAAGTTCATTTTAAACATTCAAATCTTAAGTTCAAAGTGATTTCATTTTCATAAGTTCAATCGTTATCTCTAAAAAACAAAATTTATTAAATAATTTCGAATTAAAGTTTCATACATCATTAATAACAATAGGATGATATCAGGATAAGACAAGGTAAATAAATAATCAATAGCATCCCCTACTAATTCCCTGATCTCAAACTTGCTTTGAGATCAAACATAACTCCCATTCAAATCAACCATTTAACTTCCCTACGTTAAATTTGACTTATTTAATCCAATCAACATTACTAAGTTTGAATTCTCCATTTTAAATTTTAAACTTCTTATCAAAATTCTCTCCTACTACAAGTTTAAAAACTTATTTTACTTTGGGTTCACATCACATTTTAGGGAAAATTCAAAACTCAACACTTAGCGTTTACTTCCAATCAACTTGTAATTATGTATATCCCACATACATACATATTCATTTCTTTTGCACCTCAAATTATATTTTAAATTTTAAACCATTCCCGGTTCTTAGTTCAAAATAAATTTCTTTAAAAAAATTAAAACAACTCTTGTTTTAAGAAAAGATACTTTCAAAAAAATATTATTTATTATATCTTTTAACACTTCAAAACAATTTAAATTTTCTGGTCTTAGATTTAAAACTTCACAATTTAAATTCTTTTCAATTTATAAGTCATACTTATCCAAATTGCTACTTCCGTCAAACATTCCATTTTCAACCCTTTATGATAATAATCAAGATTATCCTATATGGAAACCAATTCACTATTATCTCATTCTGAAAACTCTTCCACAAATTTCAAGATTTTAATATCAGTTTGAATCCAGTTTTAACTTATTTTGTTTGTATAGTTCATATTATCCAATTCCTATTTGGGTGTATTTCTATTAACACTTAATTCTTATTATTACATTTAATTCCAACAATCAACAGCCAATTACTTTAACATATATAATAATTATAAAAACTATTCCTTTATATATCAAAATATAAGCTTATATAAAGACTACTTTTATAACCGTTTTCAAAATCATTATATAAGAAAATAACAAGTACGCTCTCATATATATACACTTAACTCGTTCTAGGGTTCTACTGAACCTTTCCTTAATGAGTAAACCCACCATAGCCAAGGTTCTCGCTTAACCTTCAGCTCTGATACCACAATGTAACAATCCGAAATTTTCGACCTTGAAAATTCGACATTAATACGTTCACTGTAGAAATGCAGAGCAATCGAACGTCAGAAATCCTAGATTGTTATGGTAAAGAAGAAAAGAGTTAGTAGAAGAAATAGAAACAAAACACAGAATCTTACATTTGCAGTGGATCAAAATATAATATCAAATAATATCCTTTATATAAAGAAAGCTGTAACTGTCAATTTACATTCAATACATCAGAGTACAACCATTCACAAATAAACAAGACAGTTGTAACAACTTATCTCAGAGTACTATCAATACAATCTCAAATACATAACGGAATATACTCTATACGTTCCTGTCATCCAGCTCGCATCCTGGGCTCTAGAACCTCCTAACCGGAAAATCTGTAATACTCGATCTGACCCGAGCATTACAATCAAGTAACACCCAGGTCAAGTTGGAAAACAGCGTGAGTAAACTCATTTAACATGAAATACTAAGGTAAAACTTATTTAAAAACCCGAGTATCCTCTTTCTTCCCTGATCACGCAAGATCACTCAGGTACAAACGTGCACACGTGCACTTGCACATCGACTCCACACTCCTCCAACCAACTTTCCAAACCCTGACCAATCGTCGACGACCTTGCCGATCCCCTCGATTGCCCAGCTCCAACGATAGCAACGTAAAACAAAATTGAGCATCTCGACACAACCTAGAACTCAGACCCGATCGACCAAAACTACTTGCTCCGACAATCTCATCCACCAGACCCTACGCTGACCAACCAAAAGCTGCCTCACATCACCACGCTCTGTTTCCCCCACATGCGATCGCTTTCGATCCTCCCTAGACGACACACGACCACGAAAATCAACGCCGACCAAAACTGGCAATTGAATCCTAGTTGGGCGCCACCTGGCGACTATAGCCATCCTTCATATCTCCTTCAGTAACAAACTCGACCACCCAAACCATGTTGATCGACGGGAATTGACGAAAATGCATTTCTCCTTCATATCAAGATATCTCATCAACCACCACACTAAAAATCCTGATTTTACCTTCAAAAATCACCATTTACTAATATGAATTTGTTTAGATAATCAAAGCATGGAATTATGAACAATGATTTTCAACGTAAATTTGTTTATTACTGTAATTTCCAAATTTTGTTATAATTTCATAGTATAACTCTTGAAATTATTTTTAAAAATGAGGTTACACAATAACAATCATCTTTCATTTATAGATCAGAACCAAACACTGATTGTGTGGAGAAATATTGAGTTTTACTTAGTGGATCAAAGCCTATAACACAACAGAGCAAATACATATACATATATACATAGACAATACACAGACATATCATACTTATATACATACAATCACATCCAACATTCATGTAAACATTATATACTATATTTCTACAAGATTTCATCACATTCATTAAAGTATAATCACAGATTTAAAATTATTTTTTAAAAGAAAAGTTTACTCACCAATTTTGAACAAAGAAGCCTGGTCTTTGATTTTGATTTGGAAAGGATTTTTGCTTTGATTTGATCTGTGCATGCATTCGATTTAAAACTAATCTGAACTTTGATGTATGTGAGTTAAATATTGATTTGAATTTTCTAGCTTCAGGGTTGTAGTTGTTTTACTGTAGTTTGATTTTCTTTTTCTTTTTCATTACAGTTTTAGTTTTATAAAGATGAAGAGAGGATTGAGAAGTAAAAAGAAAATGAAGCCTGGTTTCTCAAATTCTTATTTACATATAATTCAATTTTAAAATAAAAATTATTTTGCCACTTGTTAATCTAAGCTAACACATGTTTAATGCATGTTTTCTCAAGTTTACAAATGTCAAACACAATAATTTTTATGTTTAAACCCTTACTTATGTTTTTATTAATTAATGTGTGTTATGTTTTAAATGTTTCTAAATCCTTATATATATATATATATATATATATAAATTATGCTTATTATATATTATGTTCATTACTTTCAAAAGATATGTGTTAAAGCTTTTTATTTATTCTTATCTTTATATTTTCAATCTTAGTTTTATATATATCCATAAACAAACACAATTTGTATTTGTTTCTGAAAAGATAAATTTTGCTAATTTAAAAAATTATATCCGGGGATTATCAAATTAATATTTATATCTAGATATTATTAATTATCATAATTTTTTAGGTTCAACTTGTATATCAGTATTTTCAATAAAAATTTGTTAATTACCAATTATCATATATCCAAAAATCCATGTTGTCATAATAGGGGTTTCTAAACTCTTAAACATGATAAACCAATGTAGTATTGTTTTAAAGTGGGTAAATGAAATAATTTTATCCAAAATTATATTTCGATATAAAAGAAATAATTTTCTAAAATTACTATATATATTTGGATGTTTGGTTGTTAATATTATAATCAGAAAAAATCTAAGATTTGAAATGATTTATATTTATAACCAAATGCAATTATGTAAGCATGAAATAATACAATGGAACATAATCAAAATTTGACTTAAACTAGAATTTAAATCTCAAAAATTTTGAAAAATGTTTTTGAACGAATATGAACAAAAAGTTGGGAATTTTAAACCATAGAAATTTTTGAAAAGTTTTTCGAAGTGTTTGAAGGAAATAATGGAGTATTATTTGGAAATATTTTTGAATAGAAAGTATTTTGAAATGAATTGGTGGAAGTAAGGAAGCACTGAACTCACTTTAGTCGCTGAAAAATAATCTCGGTAATGATGGCCACATCATCAGTATTCATTTTTAAGTTTCTAAGTGATGGATTGCTACCGGGGTGGTTTGGTATAATTATCGTTTGAACTTGTTTGATAAACAGGTATGTTTTAGAAATTTCAAAAAAGGAAATTGTTTTTGATAAAACCAAGTTATTGTGAAATCCAAAATTTTGATATGATATACCAAGAGAGTATGTGTTATTTATGATTTCCAAATGGTTTTGAAGTAAAACTGGGTAATTGAATTCTAAGAATTCTATTTAAATGATGTGAAAAGTCAAAGGGAAATCAGTATTTAACTTATAAAGTGAAGTTGATATAATTAAGAAAGAAAATTGAAAATTTTAACTCTGGAATGAAAATTTCACCTGAGTAAATGAAAGGGAATATTATATATTGGAATTTAACTTAAGATAAGTTAAATAAAATTAAAGTTTGGTTTGAATTGAATTGAATTGGATATCAAGTGGAAAGGAAGGATAATTGTAAAAGTAGAAGTTACAATTATTGAATGGACTGAATACACTTAAGCCCTTAAGTGAAATAAATAATCCTAGAATTATGGATATAAGATGTAAATGGACTCAAATGAGCCAAATAAGATTTTAATGTATGTAAATTGAAAATTAAAATTGGATCAAATTGAATTTAACTTAAATTAAATGAATTTGAGTTGAATTTGGATTGAATTGAAATCCAAATTCAAATGAGCTATAAATAATATTGAATGGAATTAAATTCTTATTTAAATCAGTAAATGAAATGGTATGGATTTGAGTTGGTTAAATAAAATTTAGTTGAACTTGAATTAAATTGAAATAGAATTGAATTAAAAGGAAATTTAGTTTAATTAAAAAGTATTGAATAAGACTTGCTGGATAATGAAACTGAAATGCAAGGGTTGAGATTTAAATTAATAATGTAATGGAAATGAGAATGTATGTGTTGAAAATGATTCAGAATGGAATGAAATTAATATAAATTGAGTTGGAATTAATTTAAAATGGTCATAGCTTAAGAAATTGTTATTTGCTTGGATAGCATCAAATTTGCATAGAAAATTAGTCATTTTGTCATAGACAGAAGTAAATGGATTAAAGAAGTGAATAAGATTGGTTTTTAAATCAACTGGATGAGAATGGGTTGTTTAATATTAAAATGGATTGGATATAAGCAAGTGGGTTGTAAAACATTCAAATTGAATGAAAATGGTATGTTAATTAATTGAAAAATAGTTGAATTTGTATTGAAGCTATATAAATTGCTTATGGAAATGTCTAGTGTGAATTGCTTAGAATTCATGTGTTTACCTATTGAAAATAAATAAAATGTTGTTGAAATTTCATTGTTTTCAAAAACTTATATGCTTGTTTGAGTAAGTACAGGTACGGGAGGCAATCGGTTAGAGTTTGGAGCGCATAAATGTATATAAAATAAGCCGCTTGCTTAATAACGCTAATATGAGGTACGCCTACGCAATAAATTAAGAAATGATATTATATTGTTATATATATTGTTTTCCGACCGTGTGGATCGATGAATATATATTTATCATATTTGTGATACTATAAAAGCCTCTCCGTACGAAGTAGACACTATCAAAAAATTTGAAAAAATTTGAAGTTAGAAATTTTTGGAAGTTTTGGAAAATTTTGGTTAACTAGAAAAGTTTATTTTTGAAACAATGTTAGAAATCAAAGTTTTTGAGTTAGAAATGAAAGCTAATGGTTTTGAATTAAACTAAAAGGTTTTAAGAAGTGAATGTAAGTTTTAACTAAGTAGGTTTTGGGTAAATTAATGAGTTTGGAAGCATTTTCCTACCTTAGCAAATTTTGAGGACGAAATTTTTATAAGGGAAGAAATGTAACGACCCGGAATTTTGGTCGTTAATTTTGAACATTTAATTAATTTTTGTTGTTGAGTGTGGTTTGATAATTGATTTTGAAATATGGAGATTTTGGTTGAATTAATAAAAAAATGAGTTATAATTTCAAATATAACGATTTAATTGGATTTGGATAAATAATAATTTAATATTTGAAATTGAGAAATTTGTAAATATGGAAATAAATGGATATGAAACGATTTCTAAAATTTGTTTAAAATCTAGTTGGATTAGAATTACAGTATTTGACTTTTGGATGGAATCAAAAGTTGTTGAATTAAAATATGGATTTTTTATTAATTTAATAATGGGATTTAAGAATATGATAATAGTGTAAATAATCAGATTTTGATTTAAAATGAATCCGAATGGTTTTTAATATGAATATAAATTCTATTTGAATTATAATTAAGTTAGTATACTTTTAAAATTGAAATTATAAACGATTTCGACGACTTTGAAAATCGCTCAATTTAATCGACGAGTTAAAATAGCTTTCCGGGGAACAGTCTCGAAATTCAACGAAACTAATTCCATTGAATCCGTAATAGTTAATTATTATCGAATTTTAAATTTTGTATCATTTGGAGTTACCTTTTGTTCGTACGGGTGAGAAACGCGATGAAATTAAAATCGAAAATTTAATATTTAAACTCGATTGAAAAAGCTATCTTCCATATATGATTGAATTGGGCCTCGAAACACGTTCCGTTGTGTTCGAAACGCCGGTAAAACATTATAAAGGCCTATCAGCACGTTTCAATTGGAATTCGTTTAAGAAATTAAGTAATTTGTGAATATATTATTAAATCAATATAAACTTATATATATATATATATTCGCTGAAATCAGTAGAAAACCCTAATCTATATTTCTCAGCCTCCACGAAAATATCCGATGGCCGATATGCTTTATTTTTCTTCTTCAAATTCCTTCTTATTCACTAATTATTAGTGAAGTCCTCCAACTGATAAATCAAAGAGCTTGTTGAGCTCTATAAATCGACCGTTGGTGATCATATATCCGTGAGTAAATCGTTTATATCTCCGCGAAGTCCAGGCGTTCGAGCGAGCATTTCAAATCGTGGGCACGGCTGAGTGGGATGCAGTGCTGACCGAAGGTGGAGCTCGCGTCGAGCTATTTCGTTGTGGATCTAGATCTACCTCTAGTGGATCGATGGGGGAGGCGACGGTGTGTCGAACGGGAGGTTTGGGTTCTTCGTTCTGGAATGATGTAGGAGAAGCATGTGCGGTCGAGATTCTCACTCCGGTAGGGTATGGCCGATGTTATTTTTGTGTATAAAATAATAGAAATGTAAGTATATTTATATTAAAAATCATTCAAACCTTTAAAAATTCATAACTGTTGAATCAGAAGTCGACGAAACAAGAAGCAGCAGAATCACAGCGGATCAATCTACACAGTGCAACAAATCTGGAGGAAGTTTGAGCCAATGGAAATTTTAGATTAAATCGAACGGGCTCGATTTAATTTAAACTTTGAAACGCCGACGCAAGGTGAGTTAATCTCACTCACATCTGGATGACAATTAATTTAAAATAGTTTAAATTTTAAATTATTGATTGATTGAATGTGATATTATACAATGTGTGTGTATATATTGGAGTGATTGATATTGCCGCATTATATAGCGGATGAGACCGTATATGCCCCGCATAATAACGATGATCCTTTGTACCGCGATGTCCCCCTCGTAGTGGGATTGATATTTTTATATTGTGCTAACATCTGTGGATGCAGGGAAATATGTTGGAGGGATCGAACTGGATTCCTCAAAATATTGTAATTATTTTTCATATTTGATATGTTATGTGATATCCCGTGATAGATTGAATTGGAAATTAATTTATTCGGTGCTATGGTTTGGATGAATATATTTTGGTATTTTAAATATAATAATAGGATGAATTAGGTTTTTAAAGGAAATGTAAAGAAATTTTTTAAAGTAAGTATTGAGAATTTGGATAAATCAAGTAATAAATTTAGAGGGAATTTAATTCAGGAAATCGGTTTGGAATTCATTAAGTGTTTTGGAAACTGTGTTTTAAAAGGAAATAAGGAATGGAAATTTGTAAACCGGATTTGTAAATGAAGTGGAATATTTATCAATGGATAAATTTGGAAGTATAGGTTTCTGGTAGGAATTTATAAGGAAAGGTGTAATTCATTTTAAAAATAGAAAGGTGATTTTATTTTTAGAAGTTGGGAAGAATATTTTTACTGGAAAACTAAGTACATTTTCAAAGAAAAGATTTCAAAGTACAAACTAGAAGTTAAAAAAAATTTAGAATGTTTAAGAAAATTTGTTATTTTGATTTTTTAAGTGAAAAATAAATATTTATTTAAGTTAATTATGATATTTAATTATATTTAAAGGTAAATTAGTATTATGATTTTTAAAAGGAAATTTTAACATGAATATTGATATAATAACTTTATTTTAAAGGAAATATTGGTAAGTTTTACTTAGGAAACTCTTATAGAATTTCATAAGTATTATTTTGAATAAAGAATTTAGTGGCTTTATTTTAAACAATTTAATTATATATTTGTGAAAATGATTATAAGGAGACGGGAAATGTGTTTTAAAAATAAAAAGTGATTTTATTTTTAAAGTGTTGAAAGAAATTTACGAGAGTGGGCGTAAATTAAACTGGGATAAATCGAGTAGGATTTATAAAGGATTATATGGGTTATATTGAAATGGAGAGTGTATTTACCTGAAAAGCCAAGTATATTTTCAAAGAAATTTTTATGTATAAGTTTAAGGTTTTAAATTTTTCTAAAAGAATGTTATAGAGAAATTTAATATTTTAAATTGTTTAAGAATTTTAAAATAAATATTATTCAAATTAATTTAGTAGTAATTATTTCAAAAGTTAAATCAGCATTATGTTTTTAAATAGAAATTTTCTAATATTTATACTTTATATAAAAACTTTATTTTAAAAATAGTTTATGGCTTAAGTTTTACTTGGAAATTTATTGTAGAATTTCATAACTATTATTTTGAGTAAAGTGATTTAAGTATTTTTATTTTTAATTGTTTTAAGTACGTATTTTTGGGTAAAGTTATTTAAATTATTAAAAATCTAATTTAGTAAGATTTGGAGTTTTTCAGTGGAAATAAAATAATTGGTTGAATTGATTGTTTATTTGATAGTTCAATAACCGACAATCAAAATCTGGACCCAAATATGACTAGGGAAATATCTAGGAGGAGTGCGAGAATTATATGGCACAGTTGCCGTTCGAGGTGCTATACTGTACGTATAAACTCATTTTTTCTTCTAGGACGTTTATAAGAAAATCCATCCACTAAATATTTGGAGTTGATCTCCGATCTTATATTCGTCTGTGTTGAGTTTATCGAAAAATAGCGAATGTTGTTTCGAAGAGACCGGGATCGGATTGTGATCTGAAAACCACTTCGATCTAATGAGTACGTTTTTGTGATGAAGACAAGTGCTTGGAGTCGAAGATGGAGCAGTGAAGTGCAAGGGCAAATCGCTACTAATCCTAAGGGTGATTCCAAAATGAATGTAGTAAGAGTAGTGCCTTCTGTTCTGTTGGGACCCGAAAAGAACTTGTATGGATGAATGCTCTCAGAATATCATCAGGAGGACGATGCACATTCTAAGTGAGATGTGTTCTAAATGGTAACTCTTAGTCTCGAGCTTCATCAACCGGGAATGACTGAAAATCAAGGGTTATGCAGCAAGGCTAAGTGGCTAGCGACCAAATTAGGGTAAGATCATCTTTGTCTAGAAGTCTCTTTTATTTGGATATGGGGGGGGGGGGGGGTACTGATCCCAACCGCGGGGTGATCTTATTCTGACTATCTAGTAAGGGGTAGCTCTTGTATTATGTTGCAGAGGATCAGGGTGGATTCTCGGTATGTTGATCTTGACCAGGTACTGTGACAGGTGGTACCCCAGTGCCTAGTCATTAGCTGGAAATCCATTCTCCCTACATGCCTTTACAGTTTTCATTGTAAAGCCTAATATTGCTAGAATTTAATGAATGTAACAATTTTGGCTATTTGAATAAGTATTTATACTTAAAAACTATTATAATATCGGAGGATTTATAAGAAATGTTTTGGTTTTCGTAAGGTAAAAACCCGACATGTTTATTTGTAGCAAGGTCTTATGAGATACCTTTGATTTTCAAAGGATTTTGAAACTTTAATAATTAAATTGAGTGTATTTTTCTTACGCTGGTTTCCAGACTGACTCCGTGTTATTTTATTATAATGCTTGTGTCAGACCGAGTATTATAAATACAAGATAGGACGTTGTGGAGTTCAGAAGACGAGCTGGATGGTGAGACATATCACACGTACTTGAAGTATATTCCGCTGTGTAGTATAAGCTGTATAGTCAGCTTTTGTGAGGACAAGTTAATATAACTGTCCAGTAATTATTTTGATTGTGATGTATTCTGATGATGTAATATATAAAACAGATATGGTTTCTTTTGTGTAAAAATCGATGATTATCTATTATATTTTTTCCACTACGATTGTGCGATTCTGTTATTATTTTAATTCCATCTCTTCTTCTACCTCCTTCTTTCTTTCCCTCGGCAATCTGTTTTTTTCGGCACTCGATCGTCGGCATAATATAGAGTGGAGTAATTATGTCGATTTTTGAGAGTCGAGAAGGGCGGGTCGTCACATAATATATATATATATATATATGTTTATAATATATAAACGCTTTTTAATATATATATATATATATAGATATAAACAGGAAAATAGGCGCAAGGATAAATTTAAAAAAAAATTAGGTTGAAGGACGAAAGTTTAGTTTTTAAACTGAAGGACAATTCTAGTTTTTCTTAGTATAAAACTGAATATAATACCTAAAATAAAACTAGCATTTGTCCTTCAGTCTAAATTTTTTTCAAAGTTTGTCCTTCAACCTAAATTATAACTTAAATTTGTCCTTCTGCCTAAAAATAAAACTTAATGTCCGTTATCTAATTTTCTTTCAAAGTTTGTCGTTTTTTTTAATTCTCCCTCGTAATAGGTATATTATTAATACTTAAATAAGTATTTGTGTGTTTGTGTGTGTCTATATATATCCATTAATTATGAAAATAAAAAATAGTTTTTTTTGAACGTATCCAAATTAAATGCATAACACAACAAAAATTTGTTTATAATTTTACTAATATGTATATAAATCAATTAATTAGTTAAAATACAATAAATAATAATAACCAAATTCATGTTATATTATTTAAATTTTAAATATTTAGAAAATCAAGTTTAATATTTTAAGGTTAGAAATAAAATTCTATAATTTTCTCAGTCAAAATATTATTTTTAATTAACTAAATATTTTCGATTTAATATTAAAATGATTTTTTAAAATATAAATTCTTTTAGAGTTTGATTTTTTTGGTTGAGATTTTATATGAGACCAAATAATTTTATAAAATTTAAAATTTTATTTTTGAAACATATATTATTTTATATGAATTATTTAATTTGTATATTCATTTTAAGATAATAAATAATAGTCAATAATTGTTAAAAATATTTTGCAGTCACCAAAAATTATAATTGTTGTAAGTATGCATTTATGAAATATAGATCAATTATTTACATGATATGATGACATAGACATATTCAAGTCATATAATTAAAATTAAATGACATACATACACACACAGAGATATATATATATGTGTGTGTGTATACATATATTAATTGATAAAATGATAATAACTAAAAATAAAATATATCCGGCTATGCGCTTTTGATCTACGTAAAAGTTATACTTTTTTATTAAATATATACATTACCAATCTAGTATGTGACAACATTGGTACATTTAAGAATCATCACTTAACTATCAATATATATATATATATATATATATATATATATATATGAATAACATACTATTGTTCAAAAATTATAAATCATATAGTATAGTAAATACATACTTAAGACTAATGTCTTTAAGAACAATTGTAACGATGACTTCTCCCTTTGTCGAAAGCTTCTCGATACGGCAGATTACTAATCCTTGAATCGTAGACATTTAACTATACAATAGTGGTCGCCTTTCAAATTGATTTGAGATAAATTTGTTGGAGCTCTGTAACACCCCGTGAAATCAATCATAAATAAATTAATTGGATAAATTAATTTAAATAAGATAGGGGTAAAAACAGAAATTTTGTAAAGGTTGAAAATTGACCATAAATGTTATGACGTTGCATGCACAATGAATTCTAATCAATTTCCATGTATAATATGTTGAAAACGGAGCTCAAACTATTAAGTTATGGACGTTTGAAGTTTTAGTTCAAATTAATTTAAATAGAATTCAAATTCAAATAAATAATTAAGTCCTAAATTTGAAATTCAAAAGTTAATAGTAATTATACTTGGGGTTAAGTAAACGTTAAGGCAAACCTAACGTTACATAACAATTAAGGAAGAAAATAAATTAACAATGGAAAAAGTTATACGTTCCTAAAACAGGAGAACAGTCGACCTCTTGACCATGACCAATCGACCTCTATATGTTAAGTGGAAGCTAAAGTTTATGTAATTTAACGTACCAAATTTTATAATTTTTAATTAACGTTCAACCGATATTTCTGATGCGTTCCAACCATTATACATATGACCATAGTCCCTCACTTTTGTTCATAAAATATTTTTGGAACACTGGTGATGCTCTATCAGTGCACCTCTTCATAGATTTTGAAAACTCCATTAGAGTTTTAAATAAGAAATCTTATCTTTGTTTATTGTTTATTTTCTCAACCTATTCTCCTCCAAACTTCTAATTTTCTGAATCTAAAATACATACAAATCCTTTGTTCAAAAGAAGAGATCTGAAGGAGATTATGATAAGCATGTCAAATCCAAGAAGAAGCAAAGCGAAGGACCTACAATGAGTGAAAATCTTAGTTTTTCTATTTTAGTAGTGTAGTTTGGATTTGATATATGCATTGGGAGTTTTGAATTACGAAAATATCACATTAAAAATCCACAAAATTGTTTGAAAGTGAAATGTCAACTCTTAGGTTGGAATCTTAAGAGTTTTTTTATTAAAATAACGGAGTTTGTGTGGTTTTTGCAATTTATATGTTTTACCTTCTATTCAACTTCTTATTATTTTTCTTTGGATTTGATTAAGGGATTTGATTAAGCAATAGTGTGTAAGATATGAATCCTTATTCATGGTTTGCACTACCTGTTCCTACAAATTGAATAGAAATTCCCTTGTTCAATTTCATGTAAAAGAAGTTGAATTGAGTGTAAAAGCAATTAAATTGTAAGTTTCTATTACGGATATATTCTGTTGTTCTAATATGAAATAAGTTGGATTTGGATTCTATATACAAGTCTATAAATTAATTTTGGGATACTGGATTTATGGTATATGTTATTGTAACTTGTATAATTTTGAAAGTTTTGACATTTAAAACGTTAATTTAGCCATAATCTACACACTCATAGAAATCAATAAGCATGTATTATTTATATAAACTAGCAGAAATAACATACAATTATAACATATCAATGGTATGGTTAATTAGGTTAATAATTATCATTTAAATCCCCCTTTAGAAAGTAATTAATTATAAAGGCAAAACAAGAAGGATTTCTTATAAGGCCTAAGTAATTGATACACTGAGATGTGTGATAATATAGTTAGAGAGTGTTACGAAATATGGCTAAGTTATAGGAATAAGAGGTTAGTCAAAAGCACATTGAAGCCTGCCTAGCTAACCTTGCTACCAGTAGTGTGACTTTGGGGATGATGTAAGATATTCTCTATAATAAGTAACTATAGATGATGCGTGGTTAGTCCTAATTTTGTAGGTTAAATTTGCTCAGCTAATTGACTACCAATTCCTTCGAATGGTTAGAATAATGTGAGATGTCTCCATGGGGTAATGGTCATAATACAAGGGACTTGCTTCAGGGATTGAAGGTATTAAGTGGTTGTTTAAGGGCTACTTCTTTCTCTTATATAAAGTATTAAATGGTCGATATTGCTTTTAAGCCTGGTTGAGGGTATCTTGGAAAGGTTCGCTTCCATGGAAGTATTAAGTGTTCGGAGGGATTTTCATGCAAAATCCACTAGATAGATACTTGTGAGGAATCCATCTTGGAATAGGTACTAAATAATGAGGTCCTACCTAAATTGAGGTCTTAAATGGCTAGGATCTGCCTATTTTCCATTGAAAAGGTATTAAATGGCTTGGGTACTATCTCTCTTATTGGTAGACATTAATAATGACGGTTATAGGTTATGGAATTAGATAATACGAAGACCTACTTTAGGGATTGAAGGTATTAAATGGTTGTTTCAGGTCCCGCCTCTTTCCTGTATATGAAATATTAAATTGTTTTGAATATAGCTTAAATGCGAAAGGTATATCCTTATTTAAATTATACTACCCAAGTACTGATATAAAAAGGTTTGTGATTTCTATTCATCAGACATTGTTGTCTTGACTCCTTCCTCATTATAACATAGGTTTGGAAGAAGATGATGATTTAGATAAAGATGACGGTGAGAAGAGCTTGTGGTGGTAGTCTATTTATCTATTTATGCTATTTTCTGATGTACCCATTTAAAGATGATAATGTATTTTTAACATGATGTATCACCGTTATGTAATGGTTATTATTGACATTGTGTTTTGGCGATCTGTGTGTATATGTTACTTGTAGATCCAAACAGGGAGTCAAAATGGAGAATGTAGATAATAGTGATTAAATCTAGATTAGATCTAGAGATTTGAGAATGCTAAAAAGGTGTGTAAGAATATTATATGTTTTTATATAATATTAGGTTATATTGTTGCACATCTATTCCTACATGATTGATAAGTTGAATTTAAGTTGCAAATGTATTCAGATATATATAATGTATTGATTTACACTTGCCTATGAAATTTATATTGGTGAATCGATACTTTCCCATTATGAAATTAATTTGGAATTTGATATGAAAATGATTATAAACTGCGTAATGATTAGAATTGGTATTTATACTTCAGATATAAATTTGATTAAATCTAAAAGATGTGTATTGATTAGAAATTTATATTTATTCGATGAATATGAATTGAACGAAATCTTTGTGTACTATGTAATGTTTAGGAATTTGAATTTACTCAACAGACTATGAATTAAGTAGAAAATAAAGCTTATTTTGATCTTTGGGCTTTTAATGATATTCAGTTCATTAGATTTTATGTTGTTGCAAGTAGATTTCTATATATTATTAAGTTTAAAGTAAATAAAAGTGTGATGTTTGAAATGAAAAGGAATATGTGTATATATATGTACTATCTATGTGTGTGTGTATAAAAAGAAAGAGATGTACAAAATAGGTATAATTACTGTATTTTGTACCATCTATTTCAAGAAATAAAAAGATAATTCCTTATAATTACAAGCATCGCACAAACATTTCCTCTTTGGATATGATACAGAAATTTACCGTGTTAACATTTATATGATAGAAGTTTAGTTCCAACGTATTAAAATACAGTAAACTTTAAAAGTTGAACATTAAGATGTGAACGAAATAAGAATACCAATAAGTTCGAAAACAAAGAAAAAGGAAAGTATAGGAAATCGGCAAGAAGAAATAGAGAATAGTAGGGAATTGAAATGGAAGATGGAACTGATAAATGAATTGGCAATGACATTAAGAACTTGATAAAAAGAAGTGGTAAATGAACTTAAAAAAGAAAAATAAAATGCATAAAAAACGAAGACCTAGGGTCAACTATAAGAATTATTGAGGCAATGAAAGTAAAAGAATTTAAGGATGAGAATACACACGCACACATAAACATATATATGCATAAGATATATGTATATAAGTTGCCCTGAATATGCGTTTATAGCGGGTTGTGAATTATTATTAATTTAACATATAAAATATATAAAGAAAATGATGAAGGTCATTAGGGTAGGTTGGAATTCAAGGTCAGTAAGGTTACATAACAGAAGTCTGTCCACCGTAAGGGGCTATCAGTTATTGTGTGATATGATAGTGATTTGGAACTTGTCCAACCATAGGACCCATGGAGAGTATATGCTTGCGAGAGATGAAGGTGTACCCTTAGAATAGAATAATATACTTTAAATTTATTTCTAGAGAGGGTATTGCCTTGATTGCACTAGGTGACCTAAACGGATGATGAGCGGGATCATGCGCCATGCAGCGGGTGTTTGTACCAAATTTAGAGGTAGGGCAGTCAAAGGGCAAGAATGTCATCAGTCTTCAGCAGTCAACTGGAAGGACAGGGTTACATTTGCAGGTCTTTATCTATAGCCTACCAAGGTGGACCACAAATAGGTCATGCACTACCATAATTATTTGTTAGGTTGTTTCATAGGGCAAGGCTAGTTAACCCATAACGAGATTCCTTTAGAGCATGGATGGAGTGGTTAATGGAGCCGAGTTCATGTTAGGAAGCAGACAAAGTTGGAAAAATCCCCTAAGATAATATGGTGAAATGTACGAAAGGCCGTCAAATAGAATACAGTGAAATGTATGAAAGGTCATCGGTAAGCACCATAGGACTTCCTTGATTATACTGTAACGAGATTGTGATATGGTGAGGCATTAGATCCTAACGAGGTGTTGAAGGAGAGATACTAGTGGGGATGGTATCTAGGTCCATTAAGGGACCATGGGATATATACACACACACATATATATAAATGTACGGAAGGTGGATGGTAATGGTTCGTACATGGATATGGAGTTGGGACGACTAATAAAATGTAAACAAAAATAATACGAGATAGTGAATAATCGACATAAGATAATGTTATGTATAAGATGTATAGTCTACCAGTCACCAAAACATTGTCCTGACCCCCTCCTCATTACAACTTATAGGGTTATTGGAAGGACAAGTACTAGTGCTTGGCGTGTTCAATGCTAACAAGGACACTTGATTTTGAAAAGTGTCAAATCTTGGTCATTACTTATGTGATCTATTTTATTTTAATTATTCTGATGTAAGTCATTTTGTTAGAGATCTGATATGCATTCTTTTTTTATGTGTTGGATACCAAACCAATGATCTATGCTTTGGTGGCTTGGGTTTTCGATTTAGCCAAAATTCAAGTCCATTAGGGTATGGGTTGTTATATTTGGTATCAGAGCTTAGGTCAGTCGATTCTGAAAAATTAAGAAACGTTAGGTGAACGTACTTGTATTTTCCTATAAATATAATACACGTTAAACCCTAATAATTCCAACTACATAATAGTTTATATGGAAATATCCCTAAAGCTGAATGATACATGACTCCCTAGTCGGGCCTTAATAATCCAATGGTTGTAGATCCCCATATAATTACCAATTTATGATGTATAATAGGTCTAGATAAAGGGAAAAATAAGAGTTCATATATATAGATTGTGGAAGATAGATAAGTTCCTAAAGAAGGGTGTTCTTAAGGGAACAATTAGGAATCCACTTTGAATCCAACCTAACAGAAAATAGTTTTAAAAGTTGAACAGAAAAATATAATTTATATATTTAAAAATGTGAAGATGCGCATATTGGACTTTGGAGGAAAATATATGATATTGGATTTTGAAAAGCATTTATATAATAAAATTTTCGGTGGAAGTTAAACTGAAAGGTTTCCATAAAATGGTTTTATAAAAGCAATTTGTTTGAGTAAATTATAAAGCGTATATAGCTCGTTGGTTTTGTATAGAAAGAAAAATGTAAATATGAAGTTCCAATAGAAATAAAGATTTGAAAAAATATAAAATTTTCAATGAGGAAATATTATAGAAAACTTTTTCTTTCGAAACAAAAATAGAAAAGCAATATAGCTCATGCTTTTCTGTATTGAAAATTTTCAAATTGTAAAGTAAAATTTTATGGGTACACAATATGAAATGGTAAAAGTTTGGAATATGGGTAAGTAGTATAGAAAAAAAGATTTGGAACCCTAAAGAAAATCTATAGGCGAACGCATTATAATGGTTTGGGTAAGAAGACAATAAATTATGAGTAAACAATTAGAATAAGTGCAGTTTAGGTAGTGGAGTTGAATAGTAGAAAAGCTATGAAGCATAAATAGAAATGAGATTTGATTTATTGTAATTTAGGTTGTGATTTTACATATTTTAATTCATTAAGATGAAAAGGGATAATAATATAAGTTTTTATGAATCAATCAAGTTATAAATAAAGATGTAATGTTTGAAATAACAAGGAATGAAAATGTAAAGAAAGACATGTACAAACGTAAAATAATCCCGTATTTTGTATTGTCTATTTCCACAAAGAAATGAAGTATACTTCCTTGTAATTTCACACAATACATGAATTTTCTTTTAGGTGATTCATAGGAAATAGAGTTAACTATTCCTTTTGAATGGGTAAAGAAGCGGTAAATGAACTTGAAGAAGAAATGTAAAACGCATAATAAAATGAAGACCTAGGGTATGAAAGTAAAAGAATGTAAGAATGAGAATATATATAAGAGGTATTATATAAGTAGCCTCGAATATGCATTTATGGTGGGTTGTGATTTTTTGTAATTTAATATATAATTATATAAAGAAAATAATGAAGGTCGTTAGAGTAGGTTGGAATGCAAGGTCAGTAGCGTTACACAACAGAGGTATGCCCACCACAAGGGGACATCGGTTATTATAACATCATACTGATAGGGGACATATCCATTCGTAGGATCCATGAAGTGTATACGCTTGCGTACAGATGAAGGGTTACCCTCAAGATAGAGTAGTTTGCTTCAAATTTACTTTTAGAGGAGGGTATTGCCTTGATTGCACTAGGCAGTCTAAACGGATGATAAGCGGGATCGTGCACTATGCAGCAGATGTTGGTACCCAATTTAGAGGTTGGGCTTTAATAAGGTGAGAAAGTCATCAGTCCAGAGCGGTTCAACGGGAAGGATAGGGTTACACCTAGCTTCGTCTTTAGCCTACCAAACTGGAGCACGTTAGGTCATGTACTACCATAGTTATTTGTTAGTTTGTTTGATAGGGCAAGGATAGTTAACCCATTACTAGATTCGTTCAAAGCATGGATGAAGTGGTTGGTGGAGCCTAGTCACATTAGGAAGCAGGCAAAGTAGGAAAAGTCCCCAAAGAGAATATGGAAAAATGTATGAAAGAAAGAGTACGGGGAATTGTACGAAAGGCCATCGGTAAGCACCATAGGACTTCCTCGAGTTATATGGTAATGAGATCATGATATGGTGATGCATTGGATCTTGACAGGGTGTTGAACGAGTGATACTAGTGGGGATAGTGTCTAGGTCCATTAGGGGATCATTGGATACACACACACATAGATATAAATCTACCAAAAGTTGATGGAAACGGTTTGTACGTGGGCATGAAGTCGAGATGACTAATAAAATGTAAAAAGACATAACATGATATAGTGAACAATCGGCGTAAGATAGTATTGTGTATAATATGTATAATTTACCAGTCACCAAAACTTTGTTTTGACCGCCTCCTCATTACAACTCATATGATAGTTAGAAGGATTGGTACTGGTGCTTGGCATGTTCGGTGCTAACAAAGACACTTGATTTTGGGAAGTGTCAAATCTTGGTCGGTACTTATGTGATCTATAATATTTTAATTATTTAATTGTAAATTATTTTGTTAGAACCCTGATATGCATTCTTTTAATTTATTTGCATGATACCAGACCAACGGTCCATGCTTTGGTAGATTTGAGTTTTCGATTTAGCGAAAATTCAAGTCCACTAGGGTGCGAGTTGTTACATAACAAGTACGTCTCTCTACGTATATGTATTCTCGTTTACTAGGCAACTTAAGCTCTGTTACCAAATATTACGACCCACCCCGAAACATTCTAAATTTCAATCCAGGAAAGACCCATTAAAACATAGAACCATCTCATAGTTGGATGTTTGTTGGTTAAAAGAACAGTATATAGCTATTTATCTACACATTCAGAGTCCCACATCGGAAGGATAAATATAACATAACAACAGTACTCATTTTATTATAAATTCAAAATGTCATAAATATCAACCATTACGTATCCATGGTACATCATATTAAATTGCAACATTTTCCAATTAGTACATCTGAAAATAACATGAATAGATAAATAGATAGACTACCACAAGCTTACACCACGCCTTCACCTTCAACATCACCCCTCTTAACTTGTGTTGTAATATGAAGAGGGTTAGAAAAACATATGTCGGGTGAATAAAAATCTCAAGCCTTACTATATTAGTACTTGGGCAGTATAATTTACATAGGAATATGCCTTAGATTTCTACTTGCAACATAAATCCTTTCAAATGTAACCCTAAAGTTTTTTCTCAAACATAAATAATGGTTTTCCAAATATTAGCCTATTTTAACACCCCGTAAAATTAACCATAAATAATGGAGTAAATTGAATTAAATATGGTACGGCAGAAAATGGAAATTTTATAAAAGTCAAAATTTGGCCATGAAAGTTATTCCATTGTGTTCATGGTGACATTCTAATCTGTTTCCATATAAAATATGCTAAAAACGGAGCTCAAATGTAGAAGATACGAGAGTTTAAAGTTTTCAGATTTAAATTAATTTAGTTTGAATTCAAATTCAAATGAGAATATATATACATCTTCCCTATCATGTATATATCAAAAGAGGGAGATTCTGGAGGAGATTGAAAGGCATGCAAATCCAAGAAAAGCGAGCTAAGGCTGTTTTGTGAGTGGAAACCTTAGTATTTTTTTTTAGTAATTATTTTGTATATCTCCATGGATTTGAACATGCCTTAGGGATTTTCGGATTGCGATAACCTAATAGATAAAATCCTCCAAAATTCCTTTTTATTTCGAAATGTAAATTCTATGTTGAGATTCTATATTATTTACTTTAATTTGATGGAATTTATTTTGTTTATGCTATTTTTGATAATTTCATAGTCTATTCCACTTCTCCTTCTTCTTTCATTCAATTTGTGTTTCTTCAATGAAATAAGGGGTTTAGATTATGGATTTTATTCGTAGTTTAAACCATTTATTCCACATAAATTTTCTTCTTATCTATTTCTTTGTAAAAGAGGAGTTGAATATATGGTGTTTAGATTGTAATTACTATTATTTAGGATACTATATTGAATTGGTGTAATAAATTGAGTTTCTATTTTCTTTACAAGTTTGTTATTGCATTTTTGGTTAAGATAATTTATTCCATATTTTGGATATTAGAATCCCTTATTTTGGTATGTTGAAATCTTTGCAAATTTGAAGAGAAAGGACTTCTAATAGTATCTGGTTAGGGAATTGACATTTAACGCTAGTTTAAAGCGTAAAATCCATCCAATTAGAATTTATTAGGTGCGAATATTAATCTATGTCTATTAGCGTAATTAATGTATAATTATTGCATATATGGCGTGGTAATTAGGTATTTATTTTCATTTATTCCCCCCCACTAGGAATGTAATTGATTGTTAGGAGAAAATAGGAGGAAACTCTTATATAGCCTAATCATTATTCTAATGCGTAATAAGGAAGATTCCTTATAAGGTCTTATTTATGAAATGGTGAGAGGAGTATTATTACACATATTGAGTGAATTTAATTTATGGCTAAATCATAAGATGCGAGCTCAATAGATTTACATGATGGAAGTCCGCCCTTCAATTTAAGGCTACCAGCAATTGTGTACACTTCATATTGATGTGAGATATCCTTATGATAAATATTTATAATGATGCTAGGTAATTTCCAAATTTTGTTAGGGAAATCGGCCGGCTAACCTGACTACTTGTTCCTACAAATAGTTATCTAATATGAGATATCATTATGAGTATGGGCTATAGTACGAGGGGCCTACTTGGGGATCTTGAGGTATTAAGCGCTTGTTTGAAACCCCGCCTCTTTTCCCCAATTGAAGTGCTAAATGGCCTAGGAGACACGTTAGGTGGTATCTTTACAAGGGTCCACTTCTAGATCGGGTATTAAATGAATGATTGAGGGTCCGCCTTTTCAAATAAAGAAATTTTAAGTGACTTGAGATTCCATATGATGCCATCTAGATAGTACCATTGAGAAGCATGCCTTAGGAATAGGTATTAAATGATGGGGTCTGCCTTTGTTATGGTATTAAAGACCGAAGTCTACCTATTCTTCAATAAATGGTATTAAGTAGCTTGGCTTGCATCGCTAGTTAATTATAACATGGAGTTTGGGTTATGGGATTTTAGAGACTTACTTCTTTCCTTAAAAAGAAGTATTAAATGATTTGAATGGTTTTATGTTCATGGACATGTTCTTGTTTTGAAATATACTACCTAAGTGCTGAAGATGTAAGACTCGAGGTTTTTATTCACTAGATAATTGTTGTATTGACTCCCTCCTCATTACAACAGAATTTAAAGGATGTTGATCACGAAGATGACACTTAGAGATAGAGGTGGTTTGCTTGTGGAAGTATTTATGATTTTCACTTAATTTTATATGTACCCTTGTATCTAGACTATTGTTGTAATAGATTTATGACACGATTTGACGGTACTTTGTATTTTGAGATATATATGATTTTGAAATAAATGGGTACACTTTGCTATTATATTTTATTCCATTCGTTGTGAGTTATGAAAGTTTAGTTATGGTTTTATACTGTTATTTTCTTAGTTCTGCCAACAACTTATCTTAGAATGGATTTAACTATCGATGGACCTTTTCATAGTCGATATATAGACCTATTTCGAGGTGGGTTGTTACATTTAGTATCAGTGCATAGGTTACCCAATCAATGGGGAAATATTATACGTATGAGTTGCGTGCTTATTATTTTTGAAAGTTATTTAAAATGCACATACTATATATATATATACACTTATTCTGAATTTATGCTTAACTCTATAAATTTCGATTATAGAAGTAGATGCTACCATATCTTGAAAGGGTGGACGAAGCAATTATGAGTTGGAAAAATAAATAGAGTTATATTTACACTTCTTTATTAGACGTAGACTACATTATCATTGTAGAACCTATAAGTATTAAACTAATAAGGATAGGAATCATAGAAAGAAAGGTAGTAACTCCAAAAATGATAACTGACGTAAGAGAGGAGTTACAATACATTGAATAGGTTAATGGAACAATTAAGGTAATTATGGAAGATAACGAAAGTTAAATAGGTAAATTTGGATAAGCAGATAAATGTTCTTGGAAACATCCATTAAGACAGTAACCATTTAATACAGATAAACTGATATTTATGAGAATAGTAAGTATGAATGCTAGGTAATAGTCAGATATTATAAGGCATGGTATTCATATGTAAGTAAGGAATATAGTAGTGAAATGAGCTTTCGTAAGAAGGTGAATATTAATCACCACAAGAAGATAAGTAGATTAGATGAATAGGGAGTTAAAAAGGAAGAACAATCAAAGCCACCCCTTGAGAAAGAAAGTGGTAAAATCTTTTTTCTTTGAAAACTTCTTGAATGTTTTGAAAGATATTTTCAAAAGATTATTAAGTGAAAATCTTATGTATTGTAAGTTGGAAGTTTTTACTTTGGTAAGCACAAGAGAATTTGGAGATTTATAATTTCTAAATAGTTGAGTTAGGAAATTCTAATGTAAAAGTATTTTGCATTCTTAAATTTCTTCGTTTAAATTTATTAAGCTAAAAGTTTTTGATCCAAGGATTTTTAATAAGGAAATTTTCTTTCAGAAATGTATTATTTTTCCTACCTTACAAAATTAGTGATTCTTTTCCTTAAATTTCTTTTAAAAGGGTTTACAAATGGAAAAGAAACTTTATTATCATAGAATAGAAAGAATAAAAGGATAAGAATGTCCGATAAGGTAGATAGAAGGAACATTCCTATATATGGGAATATGGAGAATGATAACTGAATTCATGTAATGGCGGAATTGGGAAATTTTAGTCCACTGATAGAATTAGAAGAGGAATAATAAGAATAAGATAAGAGATACTTTATCTACTTACTTTTTACGTCATTTAAAGTTATATATGTATCTTTGATAATTGGAAGGATTTGAATGATAATTAAAGTATTGGATATTTTTGAAAAAGCATTTATGTAAAGATGATAATTTTATATATACGTTTTTCCTATTCAAATTATGAATTTATTTTGAATGAGAATATTATTGGAATGGATAAGAAAATGATTGCAAGAGATTTTAAGACCTTTGGGAAAAATTATAAAAAGTATTTTGTTAAATAACGATATATTTTGAGTAATAAGGCAATAGATATTAATCTATATTCTAGAAGGATATAACCATTATTTTTAAATGGTAATTAAGGAAAATCTATTATTTTGGATATGATGATTCATGTAACTAGAAAATTCTTTGGAATAATAAAGATTCAATTTATTATTTTAGAATGATAATTGAGTTTTGAATGTTTTGGTTAAAAATTCTGTTTTAAAAGGACTAAGTCCTTGTTTTAGTAAGTCATTAGAAATGGAAGTTTTCCATTGTTTCTTTTTGAAAATCAAGCAACCTTTGAATGTTATGAATAGAAAGTCTAACTTTAAACAGATAAGTCTTTGTTGAAGAAAGTTTTAAAAAGAGAAATTATTCTTCTCCTATTTGGAATTAAGAAATTTTGAACTTTTAGTAAAGGCTTCCAAATTTATAATTTTAAAGATTGAAATTTTAAGTTTGGTACTTCATGTCTGTGAAATTTTAAGTTTTACAAGAAATGAGGTAATAAATGCATATTTTGAACTTGATGGAAATAGTTTATTTAAACTATTTTGTATTATTACTAAAATTCTGGTTTTATAAAGAATTGTTTTTACGGAGTAAATAAGGGTCACTACTTAGGTAGGATAGACTAAGTTTTTAAGACATAAATAAAAATAGGAATAGGATGTACAACTTGATCTGGAAATTCGAAAATTAGTCTCAAATCTTTGTTTGAATAAGTTGATAAAATGTAAAGATATTCTATATCTATAATTAGGTTGTAAATTATGTTACCCATAGAATATGAATTTCTATATTTTAATTTTGGAGCATTTTCCATGTAATTTCCATAAATTATCCAATTCCAAATACGTATAAAAGTGTGGTGTTTGAAGTAATACGGAATACACTAAAAAGGAAAGAGATGTGTAAGAGATGAATATTATTTTCTATAGTTTCCATTATTTATTTCAATAATAAAAGAAGGAATAGTTCCTTGTAATTTCAATCCAAGTAAAAATCGCAGTTGTGCTTAATTTATGAGAAATTATGGCAGTGATCTTTTTGGAAGCGTAAATTTGATAAATTAATATATAGAAATGAGTATTCTAGTTGTAGACTAAGTAATTAGATATAGATAGCATATAGCCACGCTTAACGACTAGAGTATATATAGATACCATAGATTACAACATATGTGTATTAGTTAGTAATTAATGAATTAGGATTTATGGATATTAATTACAAATTTAACGGGGAATAAATTTGTAGTTAATGAGAAAAATAGTTGATTGAGTGGGGACTATTAAGGAAAATTGATATTTCATTTACAGAACAAAGAAATTTGAGTAACGAATGTATTTTTAGAAGGATTAATTGGAAATAGTCCAATTTTGATGAGTAATGATACTCTGTTATAGATATATTAATCGAAGCAATGAATGGATCATATTTATTAGAGACTGAAAAGGGAAGTTAAGTAAATGGGAAATGATGGAATGACATTTTAGAAATACCTGTCTTAATTTAGAAAGAAGTGTTATTACTTAACACCATTCATACTAGTTAGTAATATGGCAGCTTCCAACAAAATTTTCTTTTAGAGTTCTTGGGTTGTAGTAACTAGTTGTCATCCTGAGCTATTAGAAAAGTGTATAATGTGGTATAAGATGTATCCCTGTTTTATGCCTGTATGGGATTTATACCACTTGATGTATGTTGGGAAGTAAAGTAAATAACGAAATTTTATGGGAATACTTAACTAGCGATAGACCATAGGTAAAACTGAAAGCTAATGAGGAAACTAGGTTAGCGACCTAAAATGAGTAGATGTTTCAGTCCCAAAATATTAGAATTTTGGGAAACATAAGGAATTTAGCTAATAGAATGCTACTACTCAAGGAAAAGCGAAAAGTATAGGAATAAGAATGGAACTTTTTATTAATCAAGGATTAAGAAAAAGGTGATGGAAATTTCCGGTAGAAGCAATGAAACTGTAGCATCTCCAATACAGCTTCAAAGAGTTGCAGTTAGCATCGTTAGTAATAGGGACCCTCATTTACTAGCAAATTTTAGGAGGGTTTTGCTAATAGCTTTAGGAATTAGCTTTAGGAACTTCGTTAAATCTGAGCATCACTTACCAGTTGATGGCCGATAGACATACTAAAGGAATGAGAGCTTGGAGGATTTATTAAAAGCTTCCATCTTGGACTTTGGAGGACCTTAAATATAGGGCTTACCCTTAGTAGAATTCATGTAGGATTGTATTCATCAATAGATGATTGGTATGACACCCTTGAAGCACTTTTTGGAAGGCCATGTAAATCGCCAAATTTTGGGTGGGAAACCATCGACAAATTCTACACGGACCATATTTTTATGGTAGGACTTTGGAAAGTCAGAATTCATTAGGTAATGTGTGAAGATCGTACGATTTGGATAGTTGGAAAATTTGGCACCAAAATTACTAGGTCTTTCCTAATATTGGGGAAAGATTTGAGAACTCCTATGTTGGTTGGAGTCCATTAGGTTTTTCGCGTTTTGCATTTAAGTAAATACCTTTATAACATAACAACTGGAGTAGCGCCTAATCAATTGAGGGATTTTGAGACAGAGTCATTTATGTCCCGTGCTGCTACAAGCATTGTGGAGCATGGAACTAGGAAGCTCCACGATAAAGACTTAGACTGATCTGAGTACAATGGTAGAAAATCCGCTGGAAGGCATGAGGACTTCTCATTGAAAGCCTTCCTTTGGTAAATTTGCTCTTTAAAATTAGGATTTTAGTTACATCGTGGTTGCTTGATAGGATTATAGGAGATGGTTGTTGCACTTTTTTACAACCATTTTGCACTCATGTAGAAATTTTTATGCATGTTTAGGGTATTTGCATACATACTTGCATGACAACGATTGCACATTTACGCTAGGATTGAGCTCATTTAGTATATCTACAGTACATAATCACATTACACTTTGGTTGAGTAGATGGTTGTGTAGATAATTTGGTTGTATAACATGGATGTTATTGGGCATTACCCTGTTTTTTCCCCTTTAAAGATTTCGGGACGAAATTCTTTTTAAAGGGAGGAGAATGTAACATCCTATAAAATTAACCATAAATAAATGCCGTAAATTGAAATAAATATGAAAGTGCAGAAAATGGAAACTTTATAAAAATCGGCATTTGACCACGAAAGTTATTCTATTGCGTTCATGGTGAAATTCTGATCTGTTTCCATATATAATATGCTAAAAATGGAGCATAAATGAAGAAGATATAAGCGTTTGAAGAGTTTTCAGATTCATATTAATTTAGCTTGAATTCAAATGATAATTTAAATTTAGGGTTTAAAATTTAAATTTCAAAATTCGCTTTAGGGCTAAGTTGTAACAACCCGCATATTTTACGATTGAATATTTAAATATTTTATTTTAAATATTCATCGTTAGTCGGATTTTGGTCCGAAAAGCTACTTTTTGCAAACAGTCGAATTAGGACTCGAGACTACCCTTATTGAGTTCAAAATGACGTTTGCAACCTTTTTGAGTATAAACTTTGATATGTTTGGAGTTAGTGGAATTTTTCTACTTTTTCACTTAGGGCTTTGGTTTTGTTTCAGCCCATTAGACCCAAGCTTCACCCCTCTTCTCTTCATTACTTCATTTCTATTTCCTAATACTCAAGCTTTTGCAACAATGGAGAGAGGAATGAGAAATTAAAACTCCAAGCCCTAGTTTCCATTTGCAAATCAAGTTCTAGCTCCAAATCCAAAGAGAAGCTATTGGTAAGCATCATCTTCTTCTTCTCCAACTCATTCTCCTTTCAATTTCAGAAATTCCTAAACCTAACTTTGGGAATGTTCTTCTTTTGAGCTTAGATTCAAGCTCATTTGGGTTGTGTTGAAGTGTGGTTGATTCTTCCTTTTCTTTCAAGCTTCTCCTTCCTTATTTTGTGAAAAGGTGAGATTTTTATCTCACATCTATGTCTATAACTATCCTTGATTATTAGGTATGAATTCCTAACTCTTATTCATGTGCATTTGATTTTGGCTTGGATTGATTTGGTATATATTCCAACTTTTGGTGTTTTGAAAGCCAAATCTATGAAAATCCTTTTATGGATGTTTGAACATGTTTTTGGTGGTGAATCAGAGAGTCAATGGTGCTGGGTTATCGATTGGCAAAAGCCCCTTTAGTCCATTGCTCAACCGGTTGCAAATGGGGTGAGTTTGCTCCTCTATTTGACAGGCTGGAAAACCTTTCCAGCTACAGCCAGTCGACTGGCCCCCTGCAGTCAGTCGACTGACTACAGAGTTGGAAAACTCTCGGGTTATGGTTTAGTCGACTGACTGTAGAGGACCAGCCGACTGACCTGCCCTTAAATGCCTATTATGCCTATTTTTGTCTATTTCTCTCGTGTTTCCAAATTTAATCGATTCGGGTTTATTCCCACTTGTTGTATCAATTGTTATTCGACTTTGATGACTTCTATTTTGGGATTTTTGGGAAATATCCATTTTGATGGAGTTAATATCGATTTCTTTGGTATTAAATCACATCTTCGTATGTGAATTTTAGTGATTTATTGTTTATACAATCATTTTTATGCTTTGTCACTTTAAAAATATAAAGGTTTCAATACTAGTAGTAAATATCAAAACTCTTTTATCAAAATGATTTCAACTCTATTTTCAATATCAAGCTTGTTATAAAACCGCTTTCCAATCTACTAGTATATACAAATCTTTACCTCACTCATATGAATTAAACGACTTATTAAAACAAGTGGTATGAAACGCTTGCGTTTACTTCGTCGGTTAATTCTTGGACTTGTGACAATTTTCGAATGGTGATCTACAATTTGTTCGTAAATATTTAAGTTAAGCTAGTGGTTATCGGACATGAAGCTAAGCTCATATATTTACTAGCTTAGTGTAACTGACACAACTTGATGATCGATGATGATCATTTTTGTGATTTAGACTAGCAATGTGCGATGTCTCTTTGTCTACGAGGGAGACTAAACCCCGTTTCTGTGGAGCTTCGGCTCAATTTGGTGGGGTAGCGACCCATGGTCTTCGGGCCATTTTGTGGAGCTCCGGCTCAAAATTAATGGTGAGAAACTATGGAATAGCGTTCCATTTTGTGATACACGTGTTGGTGAGTTTTCATGCTCTCATTTTGTGATAGGCCTCCCCCTTTTTGTGATTTCTGGATTTCCATTAACGATTTTTAGAATTTTGTGTTTCACCAATTTTTGTGATTTACATTGATATGTTTTATCAATATTTGTGCATTAGTGAATTTGTGTGTCATTAACTTTTGTGATTGGCATTGATATAATAAATAATGCTTATGCTTTTAGTGAATAAAAATAAAGAGTATGACATTCTTTTTGATCTTTGAGAAGATTCTTGTGATATTGATTAATCTCTTGTTGATTTTCAATTACATACTTATCACAGTATGGCTTTATGGTTATCATATGTTTATGTCATATCTCTTATTCTATATCATTTTATCTGAAATTTATAGCTAGACTGATCTGTTTATTATTTTCTTATTAAATAATACTCGGGTCAGACCGAGATGTTACAGGTGCTTCTGCTTGACTTCAGATCTGGGATTATCATCCTGACTTTTGGCTAACTACTTAGATTAGTAGTTTTTGTTGTATACATTTGAGATAGACTCATTGATGTATTCATGTTCTTTTGTCTAGCACTTGTAGCTATTGTTTTGTGATATTGTGGATCTTGTTTGACCACTACTCTGATGTACACTTTCATGTGTAATATTCATATCTATTTCCGCCTTTGTGATATGGATGTCTATGACTGATTTTGTGTTATGTTTATTTCTATATTTGTTTTCGAAGAATATATATAGCCACTGTGTGGTAGCTTTGAGTTTGTATCGGTATGTCGGACTTCCTCTTGAGACCAAATGCATATTATACCATTTGACATATCGGTGCTCGCACAAAGCAATTATACGGATGGTCGCTCCTCAACAGCCTTATTATCCGTGCTAGTTGATGGCATTACCCTGTAGTGTCCTTGGCTAGCGTGGGTATAGAGGTGGGGCATCACAGCTTGGTATCAAAGCCAATCTTCAGAACAATGTAGAATAATCTAGCAAGGATCATCGTCCTAAGTCCATCTTAGGAATCGTGCTTTAGGATTTAATTCGAGTCTTCGTACCGATTCATCCTATTTTCTTTATGATTCCTTGTTTATTTATCAAGATTTCTTGATATTAATTTGGTGAATAACCTTATCCTTCTTCTTTCTTTCTTTCAAAAGGAAGAGAAATGGTTAGACCTGGCCGTCCCAGCGCCGTTCAATCTCGTGCTACTCCCGAAGATGGAGTATTTATGTCTGCCCAGCAGCTTCTTGATCTAGTAAGGAATGCTCAAGCAGCCGGATCTAATCCGGAGTCTACTCAACCTAGGTCTGGATTTGCACGTTTGTGCAGCGATTATACCAATTTGGGTGGAAAGCCATTCAAAGGTTCTGAACCCTTATTAAAGTCCAGGCTTGGCTGAGAACGCGCGATCGAATCTTGTTGATCTTCATCGTGTTCAGGTGGCTTCTAGTATGCTCCAAGAAAGAGCATTAGATTGGTATGAGCTTCTAATTTCTGAAATAAATGAAGCAGATCGTACTTGGGAGAAATTCCGGGAACGCTTCGAATTAAAATTTGTGCTAGAAGCTGAGAAGGTGACTTTGGCTCGCCGTTTTATAGACCTTGTTCAAGGTGAATCTTCTGTGACAGATTATGTCGCATCCTTCAAGTCGCTTTCTAAATATTGGGTCGAGTGCATAAACACCCCATTGAAGAAGAACCAGAGATTTGTCTATGGCTTGAATAAAAATCTCAAGAAGCCATTACTTCTAAAATTAGAAGTTTCTTTTGATCAGCTTGTTGATATCGCTCTTCGACTCGAAGAGGCAGATAAAGAAAGTGATGTTGAAGTTATGAGTGCCAAACCAAACTTCAACAACAAGAAAAGGCCTAATAAGTTCAAAGGTCCTTATCCCAACAATAAGAAAGGGAAGCAAGCCCTCCGACAACTAAGACTTCTACCTTAGGTAGTGGGCAATGCTATAACTGTGGTTCTAAGGACCATTATGCGAACAAGTGTTCAAAGCCTCATACTTTTCGCTATTGCAAAAGCCCAGATCATTATTTATCTTCTTGTCCTAAACTTCAAAATAGGAAGGAAGGAAAGCTTAATGTTGCTCAACCCCTTGGCAACACATCTCGTGATAAAGGTATTTCTCATTCTATCCTAGATGGCATTATTTTATTTCGTGATCATCTTATTCGAGTTCTTTTTGATACGGGTGTGTCCCACTCTTTTATTTCAAAAGAACTTGTTGATACTTTTTCTTTGGATGTTTTGTGTTTAATGAATTCTTTGAGAATTGCGAATCCGGTAGGTGGATCCGCAACAATCAGTTTATTGTGTAAAGATGTCGAGACTATTTTGTGTAATTTTTCTTTCCGAGCCGATTTGCATGTTATGCGCTACTTAGGCTTTGGAATGATTTTGAGAATGGATTGGCTTAACCGCTATAGAGCCCAAATCCTATGTCCTGAGCGGACTGTTTATCTTTGACATCCTTAATCTGTTAAGCAGATTTCTATTGACCTTAAAGATTCAGAATCCAGCTTAGTTGCATCTTATATTCCTTAAATCCTCATGATGACGATAATGATGATGAGGAAGATATTATTTCTCTTATTCACGTTGGTCGTGAATTTTCCGACGTATTTGAGCCCGTTTTAGGATTACGACCTAAGCGAGTAATTGAGTTCAGAATTAATCTCATCCCTGGAGCTCAACCTATCACTCGTCCTCCTTATCGTATGTCCAATAAGGAAAATGAGGAGATGCGCAAACAATTATCTGAATTGGAAACGAAGCAATTTATTCACTCTAGTTCCTCTCCTTGGGGAGCTTCGGCTATTTTTGTGAAGAAATCCGATGGTACACTTAGGCTTTGTGTTGACTACCGCAAGCTTAATGATCTTACTATCTTGAATAAATATCCTTTACCTCGGATTGATGATCTATTCGATCAACTTAGTGATGCTAGAGTCTTTTCACAATTAGACTTAGCTACTGGTTTTCATCAGCTTCGTATCGCAGAGGATAGTATTCCTTTGACATCTTTCCGTACTCATTATGGATCATATGAATGGCTTGTTATGCCATTTGGTTTAACGAATGCTCCGGCTTATTTCGTTGACCTTATGAATAGAGTTTTCAAAGACTTCCTCGATCGGTTTGTCCTCATCATTATTGATGATATTCTTGTGTATTCAAAAACCGAGGAGGAACATGAAAAGCATCTTCAGATTGTGTTGGAAACTCTTAGGAGCAATCAATTAAAAGCAAAATTTTCTAAATGCCACTTTTGGCAATCTCGTGTGAAGTTTCTCGGTCATATTATTTCCGAATCCGGAATATCAGTGGATCCTTCAAAGATTGAAGCAATTCAAAATTAGAAGAGACTGGAGAGTGTGACGGAGATCCGTAGTTTTTTTGGATTGGCAGGTTATTACCGCCGTTTCATAAAAGACTTTTCCAAAATTTTCGTGCCTCTTACTAGTTTGACAAAGAAGGGGGTTAAATACATTTGGTCGGACAAATGTGAAGCTTCTTTTCATAAATTAAAAGAACTCCTTTCCGATGCTCCTATTCTTGTAATTCCCGAAGGAAACCAAGGTTTTATTGTTTATACCGATGCTAGTCGTGTTGGTTTGGGTGCCGTTCTTATGCAAAGAGAACGTGTTATTTCTTATGCTTCTAGGAAATTGAAGCCAGCCGAGACTAGATATGCCACTCATGATTTAGAACTCGGACTATTGTTTTCGCCCTTCGTATTTGGCTTCATTATCTTTTGGAAGAAAAATTTATTCTTTACGCCGATCATAAATCTTTGAAGTATCTATTTTCTCAAAAGGAACTAAATTTGCGTCAACAACATTGGCTCGAATTTCTTGCAGCTTGTGATCTTGATATTCTATATACCCCCGGAAAGGGAAATCGTGTTGCGGACGCACTTAGTCGTAAGGAACAAGCGGTTGTTTCTATGATGATATTCGAATGGAATGATCTCAGAATTCTATCCACTTGTGAGATTCAAGATCATGTTTCCGATTTATGTTCATCTCTTATTTTATGTAGCCTTGAGGCTCATCCTTCTCTTTTAGACCACATTCTTGAAGCTCATAAGCTAGATCCCGAATTGGCTCTTCTTGGCCAGAATTTTAGGGATAAAACTGATATTGAAGGTTTGAAAGACTTTGATATTGATTCTCGTGGTGGTATTCGGAAATTTGATAGACTTATTGTGCCAAATATTAGTAATCTTCGTAAAGACATTTTAGAAGATTCTCATCGTTCTAAATTTACCATTCATCCCGGTAGTAGTAAAATGTACGCGGACATGAAGCGACTTTATTATTGGGAGGGAATGAAATCTGATATTTCTAACTTTGTTAAGTGTTGCATGACTTGCCAACTCATTAAGGCCGAAAACCAAAGGCCCGTTGGGTTATTGCAACCTTTAGAAATTCCAATTTGGAAGTGGGACCAAATTTCCATGGATTTTATAGACGGCCTTCCCCGTTCTCGTTCGGGTCATGATAACTTATGGGTGATAATCGATAGACTTACTAAATCCGCCCATTTTATTCCCGTTCGGTCTAACCGAACCGTTCCTCTTTTGGCCAAGCTCTTTATTAAAGAAATTGTTAAATTACATGAAGTTCCTACTTCTATTGTTAGTGATCGTGATCCATTGTTTACTAGTGGATTTTGGAAGAGTCTTCAAAAAGCTTTGGGAACGAAGCTTAATTTTAGCACCACTTATCATCCTCAGTTCGATGGACAAACCGAGCGTGTGAATCAAACTCTTGAAGATCTTCTTCATGCATGTGTTCTAGATTTTGGTAGAAGTTGGAAAGGTCATGTTTCTCTTGTTGAGTTTTCCTATAATAATAGCTTCCAATCTAGTATTGGTATGGCACCTTTCGAGGCGCTCAATGGAAGACCATGCCGATCTCCTTCTTATTGGCTTGAGGCCGATGAGAAGCTGGTTTTAGGTCCAGATTTTATTCGTGATTCCACAGAGAAGATTGACCTTATTCGTCATAGGATGAAAGAAGCCCAGAGTAGGCAAAGATCCTATGCCGATAACCGGAGAAGGAAATTAGAATTTTCTGTGGGAGATCTTGTGTTTATTCGTGTTTCACCTATGAAGGGTGTTGTACGTTTCAGTCGATCGGGAAAGTTAGCACCTCGATATAATGGTCCATTTCCCATCACCGAACGTATTGGTTCCGTGGCTTATCGCCTTTTATTACCGGCTCAGTTTTCTGCTATTCATGACGTGTTTCACGTTTCTCAATTATGGAAATTCCTTTAGGATTCTGATACTATTCTTGAGCCCAGGGTTGTGGAAATAATTGAGGTTTCGCCTAATTTGACTTATGAGCAACATCCTATTCGTATCATTGCTTCGGAGATTAAACGCCTTCGAAATAAAGATGTCCCTCTTGTGAAAGTTTAATGGTCCTCAAATCCTAAGGATTGCTCTTGGGAATCTAGAGAATTCATCGAGCGAACATATCCAGACTTACTTTCTTGTGCTCTTTGAGGTGAACTACTTATTCCAAATTTCTTCTTTTGTGTTGATATGCTTTTATGGTTGTTACTTTTTGATTCATTTATTTCTTAAGATTGCGAGGATGCAATTTCTTTAAGAAGGGGAGTCTGTAACAACCCGCATATTTTACGATTGAATATTTAAATATTTTATTTTAAATATTCATCGTTAATCGGATTTTGGTCCGAAAAGCTACCTTTTGCAAACAGTCGAATTAGGACTCGAGACCACCACCGTTGAGTTCAAAATGACGTTTGCAACCTTTTTGAGTATAAACTTTCATATGTTTGGAGTTAGTGGAATTTTGCTGCTTTTTCACTTAGGGCTTTGGTTTTGTTTCAGCCCATTAGACTCAAGCTTCACCCATCTTCTCTTCATTACTTCATTTCTATTTCATAATACTCAAGCTTTTGCAATAATGGAGAGAGGATTGAGAAATTAAAACTCCAAGCCCTAGTTTCCATTTGCAAATCAAGTTCTAGCTCCAAATCCAAAGAGAAGCTATTGGTAAGCATCATCTTCTTCTTCTCCAACTCATTCTCCTTTCAATTTCAGAAATTCCTAAACCTAACTTTGGAAATGTTCTTCTTTTGAGCTTAGATTCAAGCTCATTTGGGTTGTGTTGAAGTGTGGTTGATTCTTCCTTTTCTTTCAAGCTTTTCCTTCCTTATTTTTCTGAAAAGGTGAGATTTTTATCTCACATCTATGTCTATAACTATCCTTGATTGTTAGGTATGAATTCCTAACTCTTATTCATGTGCATTTGATTTTGACTTGGATTGATTTGGTATATATTCCAACTTTTGGTGTTTTGAAAGAAAAATCTATGAAAATCCTTTTATGGATGTTTGAACATGTTTTTGGTGGTGAATCAGAGAGCCAATGGTGGTGGGTTATCGATTGGCAAAATCCCCTTTAGTCTATTGCTCGACTGGTTGCAAATGGGGTGAGTTTGCTCCTCCGTTTGATAGGCTGGAAAACCATTCCAGCTTCAGCCAGTCGACTGGCCCCCTGCAGTCAGCCGACTGACTACAGAGTTGGAAAACTCTCGGGTTATGGTTCAGTCGACTGACTGCAGAGGACCAGTCGACTGACCTGCCCTTAAATGCCTATTATGCCTATTTTTGTCTATTTCTCTCGTGTTTCCAAATTTAATCGATTCGGCTTTATTCCTACTTGTTGTATCAATTGTTATTCGACTTTGATGACTTCTATTTTGGGATTTTTGGGAAATATCCATTTTGATGGAGTTAATATCGATTTCTTTGGGATTAATTCACGTCTTCGTATGTGAATTTTAGTGATTTATTGTTTATACAATTATTTTTGTGCTTTGTCACTTTAAAAATATAAAGGTTTTAATACTAGTAGTAAATATCAAAACTCTTTTATCAAAATGATTTCAACTCTATTTTCAATATCAATCTTGTTATAAAACCGCTTTCCAATCTACTAGTATATACAAATCTTTACCTCACTCGTATGAATTAAACGACTTAGTAAAACAAGTGGTATAAAACGCTTGCATTTACTTCGTCGGTTAATTCTTGGACTTGTTTGATTGAATCTCTTGTGACAATTTTCGAGTGGTGATCTACAATTTGTTCGTAAATATTTAAGTTAAGCTAGTGGTTATCGGACATGAAGCTAAGCTCATATATTTACTAGCTTAGTGTAACTGACACAACTTGATGATCGATGATGATCATTTTTGTGATTTAGACTAGCAATGTGCGATGTCTCTTTGTCTACGAGGGAGACTAAACCCTGTTTCTGTGGAGCTTCGGCTCAATTTGGTGGGGTAGCGACCCATGGTCTTCGGGCCGTTTTGTGGAGCTCCGGCTCAAAATTAATGGTTAGCAACCATGGAATAGCGTTCCATTTTGTGATACATGTGTTGGTGAGTTTTCATGCTCCCGTTTTGTGATAGGTCTCCCCCTTTTTGTGATTTCTGGATTTCCATTAATGATTTCTAGAATTTTATGTTTCACCAATTTTTGTGATTTACATTGATATGTTTTATCAATATTTGTGCATTGGTGGATTTGTGTGTCATTAACTTTTGTGATTGGCATTGATATAATAAATAATGCTTATGGTTTTAGTGAATAAAAATAAAGAGTATGACATTCTTTTTGATCTTTGAGAAGATTCTTGTGATATTGATTAATCTCTTGTTGGTTTTCAGTTACATACTTATCACAGTATGGCTTTATGGTTATCATATGTTTATGTCATATCTTTTATTCTATATCATTTTATCTGATATTTATAGCCAGACTGATCCGTTTATTATTTTCTTATTTAATAATACTCGGGTCAGACCGAGATGTTACAGGTGCTTTTGCTTGACTTCACATCTGGGATTATCACCCTAACTTTTGGCTAACTACTTAGATTAGTAGTTTTTGTTGTATACATTTGAGATATAGACTCTTTTGATGTATTCATATTCTTTTGTCTAGCACTTGTAGCTATTCTTTTGTGATATTGTGGATCTTGTTTGACCACTACTCTGATGTGCACCTTCATGTGTAATATTCATATCTATTTCCACCTTTGTGATATGGATGTCTGTGACTGATTTTGTGTTATGTTTATTTCTATATTTGTTTCCGAAGAATATATATATGGCCACTGTGTGGTAGCTTTGAGTTTGTATCGGTATGTCGGACTTCCTTCTGAGACCAAATGCATGTTGTACCATTTGACATATCGGTACTCGCATAAAGCAATTACACAGATAGTCGCTCCTCAACAGCCTTATTCTCCGTGCTAGCTGACGGCATTACTCGTTAGTGTCCTTGGCTAGCGTGGGTATAGAGGTGGGGCGTCACATAAGTAAATATTTTAATTAACGTTTAGCGTGAAGAATAAATAGGGTAAGAAATTAAATAAGATCAAAACGCAATGGAAACTAATCATTGCTCAAAATAAGGTAGAGTAGTCGACCTATATGGGTAAGCCAGTCAACCATAGTGGTCGATCGGTCGAGCTTAGGCAATCGACCATCTCCTAATGGTGGCGGCTAGGATTTTGCGTTGTTTAACGCTTCAAAATTATTTCTCTTCTAATTTAATCCTACTATTCTAGTGTGTTTCAACCATTATAAATAGAATCCTACCCTCTTCACATTTTATTCATATTATTTTGGTGAATACAATGAAAATATGCTATTTTATCTCTCCAAATTAGATTCAAAAAATCTTTAGAGAATTCAGTAAGAAGTCAATCCCTTTTCTAATTATTTCGTCTTCTTCCTCTAATCTATTCTTCTTTTCTTCTTTCTCCAATTATTCTAAATACAATAAAAATATATGCATATCTCTTATCGTGTGTATATATATATATATATATATATATATATATATATATATATATATATATATATATATCAAAAGAGAGAGATTCTGGAGGATGTTGAAAGACGTGCAAATCCAAGCGAAGCAAAGCTAAGGCTATTTGTGAGTTGAAACCATAGTATTTCTTTTTCAGCAATTGTTTGGTGTATCACTGTGGATTTGAATATACCTTAGTAATTTTGGGATTGCGACAATATGATAGGTAAAATCCCCCAGAATTCCTTTTTGTTTCAAAATGTCAATTCTATATTGAGATTCTCAATTATTTACATTATGTCGATAGAATTTGTTTTGTTCATGCAATTTTTAATAATTTCATAGTCTATTCCACTTATCCTTCTTCTTTGATTCAATTTGTGATTCTTCAATGAATTAAAGGGGTTTAGATTACGAATTTTATTCGTAGTTTACACCGCTTATTCCACACAAATTTGCTTCTTATCTATTTCTTTGTAAAAGATGAGTTAAATAGAATATGGAGTTTATATTGCAATTCCTATAGTTTAGGATATTCCATTGAATTGGTCTAATAAATTGAGTTTCTATTTTATTTATAAATCTGTTATTTTAGTTTTGGTTATGAATATTTATTCCATGTCTTGGATGTTATAAATCCTTATTTTGGTATGCTGAAATCTTGTGAATTTGAAGAAAATGACTTGTAATAGCATTTGGTTAGGGAATTGATATTTAACGCTAGTTTAGGGCGTAAAATCCATGCGTTTAGAATTTATTAGGCATGAATATTTATTTATCTTTATTAGCTTATAATTATCATGCATATGGCATAGTTAATTAGGTATTTATTTTCATTTATTTCCCTCATTGGGAATGTAATTGATTGTTGGGCGAAAATAGGAGGAAATTCTTATATAGCCTAATTATTATTCTAAAGCGTAATAGGAAGATTCCTTATAAGGCCTTATTTATGAAATAGCGAGAGGAGTATTATTATATAAATACATATGAAGTGTATTTAATTTATAGCTAAGTCATAAGGATGCGAGCTCAATAGAGTTACATGATGAAAGTCAGCCCTTCACTTTGAGGCTACCAACAGTTGTGTAAACTTCCTATTGATGTGGGGTATCCTTATGATAACTACTCATAATGATGCGAGATTAGTCCCAAATTTTATATGGTAAACCTGCCAGCTAAACTGGAGACTAGTTTCAACGAATAGTCAGACTAATATGAGATGTAATTATGGGCATGTGCTATAGTACGAGGGGCTTGCTTCGAGGTCTTGTAAGTGGTTGTTTGAGGGCCTTCCTCTTTTCTCCAAATGAAGTACAAAATGGCTTAGGGGACATGTTAGGTGGTATCTCTACCGTGGTCCGCTTCTAGATATGGTATTAAGTGACCGATTGAGGGTTCGCCTATCCAAATAAAGAAGGTGACTTGAGATTCCATATTATATACCGATATGATGCTAGCTAGATAGTACTATTGATTGAGGGTTCACCTTTTTTAAGGTATTAAACGACCGGAGTCTTCTTATTCTCTAATAAATAGTATTAAGTGACTTGGGTACTATATCTTGCATCGCTAGTTAATTATAACATAGGATTAGGATTATGGGATTTTGGAGACCTGCTTCTTTCCTTAAAATTAAGTATTAAAATGATTTTAGTGGTTTTATGTTCATAGATATATTCTTATTTTGAAATATATTGTCCAAGTACTGAAAAGATAAGACTTGAATTTTTTATTCTCGAGACATTTGTTGTAAGACTCCCTCCTCATTACAACATAGGTTAAAGGACGTTAATGGCGAAGACGACACTTCTAGACGGAAGTGGTTTGCCTGTGGCAGTATTTATCATTTTCACTTGCTTTTATGTGTATCCATGTATCTAGACTATTGTTGTAACGGATTTATGATACGATTTGATGGTAATTTGTATTTTGACATATTTATGATTTTGAAATAAATGGGTACACTTTACTATTATATTTTGTTCCATCTGCTGTGAGTTTTGAAATTTAGTTATGGCTCTACACTGTTATTTTCTTAATTCTACTAATTACTTACCTTAGAATGGATCGGGCCTTTTCTGGTTGATATTTTGGCCTGTTCTAGGGTAGGTTGTTACACCTATAGCTAACTTACTATCAATCCAATAGCCCATACATATTGTGCATAATGTTCTATAATGCAAGAGATAGTACTCAAGTCACTTAATACCTTTTAATGGGAATTAGGCAAATTCCAACTATTTAATGCCTTATTTAAGGCAGGTTCACATCATTTACTTCCAATAATCCCAAGGCAGACTCCTCATAAGTAACTATCTAGCTGACATTGTATGGAATCTCTTCAACCACTTAAAACTTCCTAATAAGGTGGGACCTTTCTCGAGATACCCTTTATTGAGCCTAATTGATAACCCCGACCATTTAGTACTTCCTATATAGAGAAGTGGTGGACTCTCACACAATCACTTAATATCTTCAATCCCTGAAGCAGGTCCTTTCGTATTATGACCCGTACCCCACGATGACCTCTCACATTAGTTCGACTATTCATAGGTACTGGTAGTAAGATTAGCTGGGTAGATTTACCTTATAGAATTTAGGAATAACCTCGCACCATCGTAGTTACTTATTATAGGTGATGTCTCACACCAGCCCTAAAGTCAAACTAGTGGTAGTCAGATTAGCTGTGCTGACTTCGATGTGCTATTGACTGACCTTGCACCTTTATAACTTAGTCATAATTTATATCACACTCTATATATATTACCACACATCTCACTATTTTATAATCAAGGTCTTATGAGAAATCTTTCTTATTTTGCCTCTAACATTACATACCTTCCTAAAGGGGATTTAATTGAATTAATAACCTATTTAACTGCATAACTATATGTAGTAATTTCCAAGCGTTCGGAATATATGCCTTAAACTAGCGTTTAAATGTCAACTTTTTAAATAATTATGCAAGTCTCATTCCATATTATCAACAATACCAAAATTCTGATATTCATATCCAAAAATTCCAATCAATAGACTTGTATATATAGTAATATTTAAACTCAACTAACTACATTAAAATAATAAAATTTATCGATAATAGTAACTTACGATTCCAATTTTACACTCTATTCAGCTCCTTTTTCACATAAACATAAATAAAGGACTTTCTATTTAATTCATGGAATAAGCAGTGCAAACTACGAATAAATTCTTACCTTACACTCTATTCCTTGATCAAATTCAATAAGAATAAGGAGTAGATAGAAGGTAAAATTATCAAAACGGCAAATCTACATAATTTCCATTATTTTGTCAAAAACAATTGAGATTCCTACCTAGAATAGACATTTCACATTAAGCGAGTTTTAAGGGTTTATAATATAATATTTTCATAAACCAAAACTGCCCAAGGCATATTCAAACCCAAACTATATTAATCAACTAGTAAAATAGAAAAGATAGTATTTTCACTCATAGTATAACTTTATCTTTGCCTTCTTTGGATTTGACATGCCTTTGACAATCTCTTATTAGAACTCTTCTTTTTGATACATATATACAGCAAAGGATTTGTATATATGTTATATTCAGAGAATCAAAGGTTTGGAGGAGGAGAAGTTGAGAAAATAAATAATTAATAAAGATAGATCGACAGGATTTCTTACCTGAAACCCTAATGGAGTTTTCTGAATCTTTGAAGAGACGAACTGACTAAGCTTCGCTAATATTCTTAAAATATTATGTGAATAAAAGTAATGAGTCTAGGTCTTATTTATAGTGGTAAGAAAGCATCAGAACTATTGGATCTAAATAGTTATATCCAAAATGTTCAAAATGCCAAAACCTTAGCTGCCACTATTAATAAGCAATCAATCTCCCCACTACCACCGGTTGACTACTAGAGGTCGACCGGTCATGGTTAAGGGGTCAACCGGCCTATTTATTATGAGTTAATTTTCTACCGTTATTTAATTTATCATATTCCTTGATTAATACTTAACATTACCGTTAATTTTAATATTTACTTAACTCCCTTAACTTTTAAAACTCAATTTTAAGAATTATTTGATTATTCATATTTGAATTCTATTTAAATTATTTTGAATCTGTAAACTTCTAACGCCCAAAACTTTTCCATTTGAGCTCCATGTTCAACATATTATAAAAATTGATTAGAGTTTCACCACGAACACAATATCATAACTTTTGTGGTCAAATTCTTAAATTTACGAAATTTTCATTTTATCCCTATCTTGTTTAATTTGATTTATTCATCTTATTTATTTATGGTTGATTTTATAGGGTGTTATAGGTAGTGAAGGTAGAGAGAAGACCGAAATTCCAACCGAAGCATCGAGGCTAGAGTGCAGAAAAATCAGGCTCACGCAAAGAAGAAAGCTGAAATTGTGTGCCACTCTTGCGGTACAAAGAGGCATTTATCCATGGAATGTCATATAGAAAAAGCAAAGCCTAAGTGCTTCAATTGCAATCAGTTTAGTCACTTGAAGCGGGATTGTCCTATACTTCAAAAGGGTGGGGAAATGAAGATGACTTATGCCTTGAACGCACTGTCGAGTCCTAGCAAGCCTACTGCTCAAGATGTAGGGAAGAAGCACATGTAGTGAGGTATGCTTTATATTTAAGATACTCACTTATGTTCTTTCCAACACTTGAACTATATATCCATCTATTACTAGCAACTTGGTGGATAGACTAAACTTGACACCTTTCATAGTAGGCACATTCCTTTGTAAAGACAAACCTTATGTGAGTAACCTTAGTTGCAAAGCTAACATTGAATGACCATGAGCACTACCATTCGAACTTAATGCACGAGCTTTTCGGCTGAATGGGGTTGGTCGATGAAGTATGACTAGGATTTGCATCCAAGTAGGGTTCGGTGGATGCCAGTAATGAGCAGAAAACATGTGAATGACTTATAAGCATTTTCCTAGAGTCATTTGCATTAGAATTCTTTTTCTTTGTGCTAGAAAATGTAGCATCCTGGTATTTCCAACCATTTTCATCTGCATATATCGGACTTGAATTGCTCAAAATATCAAATTGTTAAGTTATGTTTGGCAAAATTCAGCATATGCAGTAAATAAATAATCACAAAATCACAGACACAGAGTAATATAACAATAAGCAATTGAAACAAAAGAATAGTAGTTCATGAAGCTACTATATATAACAGAGTTAAATAAGATACAACAGAACTCAAATACAACAGTCAAATACAAGATTAGAATGCAACATTGTAATCAACTAAATAAATGCAAGCTGAATGGACAGATGGATCTCTAAGCGAAGCTCCAACTCCAAAGGTGAGCCTCAAAAGCAATATCACTCAGTTTGACCCAAGCGTAAGACAAAACACAAAAACTCGAGTCAGGATTAACATTCTTATATCAATAAATCCAACTCAAGTGAAATAGCAACTAAAATACAAGTAACTCAAAGAATGTTTGGGATAACCATCCGCTAAGGATCTGTAGAACTATCTACTATGTAGTAATATATGCTATCATTATAATGTCTATAGTAAAGTAAACTATTAAAATAGCATTAAGGCATTACCCATATCACCCTTAACACATTTTATAGTGCCAACAGTCTATACGGTACCGTAATACCTTCAGATTGGGAGGCTACCAGAGGATACTCCACAGGTACAACACAAAACAAACTCGTAGAAGGCATGCTATGGTAGGTGACATGGCACAACTAGGCAATGCCAGGGTAGATATACCAATTACACTTTCGGGCTGGTGGTAATGCTTAGCAGCCACTACCGCCCACCTCGGAGCACACTCCCAAATCAAAAATCAAATGTGGCCACCAAATCAATCACAAAGTCAGAATATAGTATCGAAGGAATGTGTCCGATTGGAGGAGCTATCTCACTTGGCTCGTCAATTGCTCCTGTTTTAGCTACCTTAACCCAACTCACGTGAGTCAGGTCCACGTATATACCTTATATAGGATCGTCGCAACCATCCAACTTCATTCTGGAATCTCCACCGTATACATGGTTGTTAAAGTGGTTTTCGGTATTGGTAGAGAGTATGACAATATCCGATCCCGGTCTCTTGAACAACCAACCGTTATTATAACACCACGGTCATTCCAAAATAGTTTATACTTCAAAACAGAAATATCATTGCCATTTCAAAACCATATCAATACGATATCATTTCCATTTCAAAACCAAATACGATATCATTTCCATTTCAAATATATCCATTTTCAAACATCATAGCACTTCAAAGTTATAACATTTCGATACCAAAACACATGAAATTATAACACTTTGGAAATCATAATTTAGAAATCATAATACTTCCCACTTAACCAGTTTAGATATTAAAATAGTATATATAATAAAATAGTTTATAAAGTAAAATAGTTTATATAAAATAGTTATAAGTTAAAATAGTTTATATTAAAATAGTTTATATTAAAAATAGTTTATATGAAGATAATTTATAAAGTAAAATATATAAATAGGTTAAATATAATTTAAAATTACTTTATATAATAATATAGCTTCCTCAAATTTCATAAATAAATTCCAAATAAATCGAGTTCCAAAATTCAAATTTAATCAAATCTCAAATCATCAATTTCAATTCAGTTCTGTTTCTCAATAACCATTCCAAATAACATCGATTTTAAATACAGATTTGAACCATAAAATAAACCACTTTGATTTCAATATACTTCAAAGCTTTAAGTATTCGACAATTTCAAAACTAAATTTTATAATCTCATTTATATCTCAAATTCACTTTACTATTATTTAGTTTTAAATATTCACTTAATAAATCCAATATCATTAAATAATACTCAAAATACAAATAAACTAAATATTTCCTTCAATTTATTTAAAATTGAAAAATTCATTAATCACTTTAAACCAAAATCAAGTCATAAAATCATATCCTTTGAAAAATATCAAACTGAATAAGTTCCAAATTGATTAAATAAAATGCTTAATTGAACACAATTTTAGATAAATTCAAATTTTTCTTCCCAACCTTAACTTATAAAAATCATTACAAAAATCCATTTTAAAAATAAAATTCCAAATAAATACTTAATCATATTATATTTCTTTATATATTAAATCTATTTATATATTTTAAAATATTAAAATTATAAGTAAATTCTTAAAAGGGGCTTTTAGGTTCAGGGAAAAAGTTTGATAAAAAATTTAGTTTAAGAGACAAGAAGATTGCTTTTTAGGCTGAAAGACTATTTTTAGTGTAAATCATAAAATGATAGTTGCAACTATCATTTTCCATTTAGAATATAAAGTGTCATTCAGACAAAAACAAACTTGTTGCCCTTGAGACCAATTTTTTTTACAACTTCTTTCTTGTGCCTATTTTTTGCTCTTAAAATTTATAATTTCAAAACTAACTTATAATTTTAAAATTTTCAAACCATATAATTTTAAAAATCAAGAATTTAAAACTTTTAAAAAAATACATTTATATATAATATTTAAAATAAATATTTATTAAACCATATATTTCTTTCCAAAAACCATAGAAATCATTTCAAAATATATATAGAGACCAACGGTGTCTGTATATAATTTTCTATCCTATGGTCAAGTGATATGGATATTTATCATTTCAATCCGTGATTTAAATATATATGGGTATACATCATTTCAACCCGCAATCCCAAATTTAGTTCAATGAACATCGCTTGGGTTTATCATTTCAACCCACAACGATTTTCACCTATTCTACAGAACGTTCGGGTATGTAACATTTCAACCCATAGTGAATTCTATACTAACTGGGAACTTGCAGAGTGATAACAGATATAATAATAGTATAAAGGCATATATCATCAATATAAATAACAAATAATGGTGTCAGATGTCACGGGTGAACAGATACAGATAATAGCATATATATAGCAATGTAAATAATTAACAGTACCATATTTCAATTGTCATTTCGATTGAAATCAAATTTAATAAATATAAGTTAATCGTGAGTGATTGCTGCCCTATTGAGGTTAGAGAGGATAGACAATGAATTTGAGTTACAATCCAAGCAAGAATTCCAAAACGAAGCAAGATTGAACGCAAATTTGATGGATAAGTTGACTGATAAGGAACAATGAGAATGAATCAAATTAGCTTGATATAAGCTGAACACAATATACGTTATTATTATATTATACATTTTTTTCAAAAATAAATACCAAAATATATATTTTCAAATCCATATTTAGTTTGAGCACGTATGAAATAAATTTCTATACACGCGCACACACACATATACTCGAACCAAGCTTACATATTCATATATATATATACTAATATTGAACATATGTATAACTTACATAAATACATATAAAACAGAATGTAGAAACTTTTATATATACAAGATATCATTTATAAGCTTGTAAATATAAATTACATACATACAGTACGCCATAAACACCCAAGAAGTGATGCAGAAAGTGCCAAAAAATGTTGTTGTAGGATAAAAAAGGGCAAAGGCAACACTTTCTCGGTGATGCATTTTGCCGCGTTGCCCTAGAGTCAAAGGCAACATCTTTGAGGCACTAGGGCAACATCAGCTCTGTTGTTGCCACAAGTACCAAATTTACTAAAAAGTGGTCCCTACAATCTGGTCCCCAACATGTGGGCCCACATTATGGGCCCCACTAATTCTGTGGCCCACCTTTACGGAACCCAAATGCGGGGCCCATTTTCATTCATCTATGGTAACACTTTGACCATCCAATGGCAACATTTTGCCAGTTTATTACCATATTTAACATCACATACTGCAACATTATATCATATCTATGGCAACACCTTTTGCAATTTAAATTGGAAATGTACTGCAACATTATATCATATCTATGGCAACATTATATCATATCTAATGGAAACATTACACTACAACAAAGAACTTTTCATTTTAGAATAACCAGCAACACAAGTTTTACTAGTCAAGTACAAAATAACAAACATACTTAAAAACATAACCAGTGTATTCATAGTTACGGCCAGTACATACTAAATTCTACTTATTAACAGTACATTCATATTTGCGAGCCTCCAGTGTCATCAGTGCCATCAATGCCTCTAGTGCCTCCAGTGCCATCACTATAGACGGTCACACAAAGATCCCCAACATAAATTTGCATGTCAGGGTTTGCTTCGCCTAATTTCTTAAGCACCCATGTCAAGTTCTTACGAACTTTTTGGTTCACCTTTGCATCAAATTCATTTTGGAACTTCTTGTTCACCTTTGCTTCGACTTCGTCAGCTATATTTTCCCTTATCTTCACTGCCAGCTCCTATATGTATGTGCTTGTTGTTAGAGCATATTTTGAAACTTCTGCAGACTTTGTGTGCGGTCCTATAAGCCAAGATGGACCATGCGACTTTCCATCAGAAATTATTTCTTGAACAACTCCATCACTTCCTCCTTCACCTATTGCTTTTTCAAACTTATCCTGCAAAATAAAGCAGTTTCAAAATGTGACACTAAATAAAATTAACAATTATGAAACAAGTTTCTTAAATAAGAATTGTTTTGCAATATCTATTAACAGTTTTAAAATGGATTCAGAAAATATCCTGCTATAGGTCTCAACAAAACAAGATCTAATTCTACAAAAATGAAGAATTTTTTTGACATCTGATTGAAGTGAAAATAAAATTCTTACAATTCCGTACTTCATTACTGAAGTATCAGTCTTGTACATCTTTCCTTCTTTCCGCTTGCGAGTTTTAACAAAAAGTTCTCCATCTGATTTCTTGGATTGATACAAATTAAATGGAAAAAGTTAGACAGTAAAAGGATATCAAACCAATTTTTCCAGAACATATATCACTAATCAATTCAGAAATTATACTCAAAGTCAAAGCAAAACTAAGGTAAATATGATCACCTTTACATAAAAACAAATCTCGGTTCAAATGAAGAACGTAACCACAAGTGCACACAAGCTAAAAGTCTCGAGCAACTCACAGATGCAAAAATGGAGCAACAGTAAGTTCTCAAGCAGCTTACAAGTGCAAAAATAAAGAAACAACAAGTATAAAATCACAACATATGTAGCAACAATATCAGAGCTTTTTCAAGCATAGTATCAAGTGATGTATCAGTTTTGCAAAATTCAAGGCCGGGCTAAGGAAAATTTGCATAGTAAATATCCCATATGTCTATGCTTTCAGATTATTAACTGTAAGCACAGAGATAACAAATATCCCATGATTCATCTTAGATTTTGATGCAAAACTAAGATTATCTCGTGATTAACCCATGAGCCATGAACATGTACATAATACTAAAAGGATTTAAGCTTAGAAAGGCAGTAAAGCCATCAACATATAGCAGACAAAAGACAGGCATCAACTTGACATCCATATGCTTAAGAGTTAAGAGTGTATCCGATAGTTTACAAATTATTTAATTTCCACAGAGATGGATTGGACTCATATTTAATGTTTAATATGCATCTAACTTGCAGACGTATATTGACTAAATGCATACAAATGCATGAGCATGATGGACACTAGTTTGGAAAAGAAGAATTGAGTTTTCTATGGAAAAGGGGGCAAAGAAAGGCTCATTTATATTTTTTTATAGATTTTATGTACTTTTATAGCAAATGCTATTAATAGCTATTGAGTCATAAATTATTGTGAAAATGCAAAAATAATAAACAGATACAATAAAAATTAATACATTAAAATAAAAATAAAACATTTGCTAGATGATTAATGTGACATATCAGATTATATAGCCTGCTTATTATTCTTTTAGTTACAAACTTCTATATCATAAACAGAACATATATCACTGATATTTATTTTGCTTATTTGTTTGAGTGAGGTGATATTTCATTTTGGAACATATATGTAGTTATTTTAATTTTTATTTGGAAACATATATCGCTTTGCTAAATAAGGAGAGGAATTTCAGATAAAATAAAATGCATACCTCCAGCCAACCATAAAAATAAGCAAAATACATACCATCTTATGCCGAATTTAGGAAAAAAGTTTTGGACCGGCAGTGCGTGTATCTGTATACGATTTCCGACTTGCACAATTTGTAAGGGCCTTGGACTAAAAAACATGAAATAAAGATGTTTATCTGCCTGATTTGAATGAATAAAAACGGAAAAAAATTCTGTGATAAAACTTAGAATTGTACCTGAATTTTTTCATCTCCCCAATATATCAAGAGTACTCTGAAATTCGTAAGTGGAATTTCATCCGGCCTATTTTCAAGCCTCTTTTCATCAGTTTCATAAGCCGTATAATATGCCTTTTTAATACGACTCTTGTACCCTCTCCAAGAGTCACGAATTGACTTCAAAACCCAATATTCACATTCATCCAGAATAATATACCGTTGCTTAAATACAAATCAAACATTAAAAAGAACAGTCATGCTACTTTTGTGACAAGTTTTATATATTTAAGTAAAATTCAGCTAAGTTTGCAAATTATCTTGACATAGTTCCACAGAGTGCCTTTCAAACTTGAAGGAACATCAAACCAAGACCTATAAGTAAGTGGAACACTCCTTTTCAGTGTTCCTAAAAAAGCACTCGGTTCAGACATTACTTGATCATCGTCTGAAACAGGTTGGCCGCGATGATTCATTTGGATTAGAACTCTTTTGTCATATTACCTTGAATGAACTTTATCCATCTTTGTTTTTCCCCTGAACCTTCTGGGAGCTCCCACTATTGTTATAAAGTACATACAATAGTAATGAGAAGGCTAGACATAACATAAATGAGAACTTAACTATTAAAATAAGAACTCAATTAGATAATACCTTCAGCTTCTTCTACTTTATCTTCTTCGTTTTCAATATTTGTCGACACATTTCCGACAACAGCCTTCTTCCTTGCACTTCCACTTCCACTACTTTTATTCTTCTGGCATTCTCGCATAGCCAAATAAGCAGCCATTGTTCCTATTCCTTCATTGTGTGGTATCTCAATGCTACATGGTGGATCAATAGTTTGTGTAGGAACTGGATTTTCCCCTTCCTTCGGAGTTGCATTCTTATCGGTTGTAGATTCAATAATGGCCCATGAACGAGTTGTTGGTCCAAACCGAGGCTTTGTAATCGTAACCTTTTTGGTTCTCTAAAATACGCACACAAAAACAATAAAATAAAAAAATAAGGAAGCTAGTCTATATTTACCAACATAAAATTAAATCTTCAGCTATAACGCACCTTTACTGGATTTTTTGAAGTATCATCTTCACTAGGTTCCTCTTGTTCTGGAGCATAAACTTCGCTTTCAGCTGGCATCTTTGATTTTCCTTTCTTTTTTTCAAATTCATTTATCAGTCCAGTAACTAATGTAGGCATCCCAAGAGCTTCAAAAACACTATTCTTCTACGATACATGTTTAGCTCTCTCCTTTTCGTATTCTGTAAGCGGTGGAGGTGGCGAGGTGGTAGATCATCATCCTGAAAGTAATTTAACAAGACATTATTGTAAATATAAGCAAAATATGTAGAACATCATATTAGAAGATTAGATTGTAGTCTTCTTACTAGAATCTCATTTTCATCCATATTTTCTTCTTCGTCTAGAGGATTATAGAAATCCAATTTACTCTTGACACTTGCTGAGTTGATATTCAAAGTTGCATCGCTGACTTCAGTTGGATTTTTCTTCTCTGGTGTCGTCGTAGAACTACTGACTTCAGTTGGATTTTTCTCTGGTAACTTTATAGACCTACCGACTCCAGTTGACTTCTTGCCATCACCTTTTTCCTGTCCATGCGTGGACTCACAACAACTTCGCTCACTTGTGGATTGTTTCGTCGTGCCAGCTTTCTAGGACTAAAGACTTGATCAGTCTGTGTCTCGTTGGTAAGTGGATTGTTTAGCCGTGCCGACTTTCTATGACTAAAGACTTGATCGGTCTGCATCTCGTCGGTAAGTGGTTTGTTTAGCCATGCCGACTTTCGAATCGGAGTAAAGACTTCAGTCTACTTCTTGATTTTTGCTGCCTGTTGCTGATGGTGAGTGGTGACAAATTGCCATTTCTGTGATTTCACAGCTGCAAACATACAACGACATAAAAGTCAAGTTTATCATGTCATAAACATAATTATTTAAACTTAATTACAGGAATTAAGACTTGATCATGTACACCAATATTCCAGTTCCTTTATTATTCTACTAAGTGCACTAAAAATCAAACAAGTCCTAATATTCAAACAAAAATGCACAAAAAATTTATGTACACTAAAAGCAGCAAAATGAAAAACAAATTCAGCCATGCGAGAACCAAATTCATCAAAATAGTACAAATGAGAAGATATTTTTTATCTTCTTCCAGTCAAAAAGCTAACTATTTACAGTTTTTATCACTTACTTTGGACGAGCTACTATATGATTTATTTATTAATTTCCGAATTCGATGCTCAAAATTGGATCTTGGATTAAATTCATTTGAAAGTAATCATAAATTAGGTTGTTTCATTGTTAGTTTTCTTATGACCAAATTCATTAAAATAGTACAAATAAGAAGATATTTTTATACCTGGAGACAACAGATGCTTCCTTGGGCGTACGATGACATGTGGCTGCATTTGTTTCATTGGCTTAATTTTATCATCGACCACGGTATCGACATAGAAATCAATGTAACACCATTATTTTTTATTTGCATCAATTCCCACAGATCTGCATCAGTGGTCACCAATTTCCACCCACTCATTGGACCTTTCCATGAATATACTCCTCTAATTTCAGTGTACTTTAGCTCATCCCTGACATGCTCCATCAGTATTGTGTAAGAAAACATATCCAGATCAACACCCATGACGAAGTCTCTTCTCCACCAACATATCCATTCTTCTCAAATTTTCCCTTGTGATGGAATTTAAGATTTGCCTCCATCCTACACAAAATGAAGGAATTAACATTAGAATGACATAATTACAAATTAAAATAAACCAACTGCATTATAAGATAAAATAGTCACTTCACTAAAATGTAATAAAGGCAGAAACACTAAAAAAGAGACAAAAAAGCCACAAATATGACACATCAATTACAACATTTAATTAAGGCAGAAACAACATTTTCTTACTTAAATTTGGTACATTAGTTACTTAATTAAATATGATAGTGATACACAGAAATTAAGAAGCATTTTCTTTCACTCTGCTAGGTGGAAGGCGGATTCGTCTTATTGGGACATCATCTCTACACCAACGAACATCAAAATCTTGATTTCCCATTCCATAAGCAGGCTGGATATCATTCAAATCTTCATTTGCATCTTCGTTTTCGATTTCACACCAGTCTCTCGGCAATTTCTTGATAAAATTGTGGCACATCTTATCAATTGGATCTTCTTTATAAAACACCTGTTATACTTGTGAAACCATAACATGAGGATCAGATTTCTGGCACAATCGATTAAAATTGACACAAGCCAGCCCATATAAATCTTTCTCTTCTTGGTACCAACAACACTTAAATAAAACCACACTAAATTCTCCCTAATGATCTAGTTCTAATATTTCCTCAATTGATCCATAGTAATTAACTTCACTAACTAATGGATTTTGATCTTTGAACCTGCAAAGCCAGTAGTCGAGACTGTCAAAAATACACCACTGTTTTGTGTTGTACATTTGGCATCTCTGAACCTTGTATAAAATCCATATCCATTGATAACATATCCAGTAAACCTCTTAAATGTCGGAAGAGGGCCCATTGCAAGCAGTTGTACTTCTTCTGAAATGTCCACCTTTTCCCCAACCTCTTCCTTTAACCACTTCCAAAATTCTTCACTGTGTTCTCTCTCTCTTTTATATTTTTTTGATAATGCATGACCATCAATTAAAGATCGATGTTCCCTTAAGTTGAGAATAACTCAGTTGATCAATAACGATGAAGTCTCCTCCTCCCTTTGTTCCTTCCCTTTCATTCTCGGGCATCTCTTTCGTCCCTCCAAAATACCTCTGTTCACCACTCCATCTTCACAACCCTGTCCCTGCCTCCCCCTCGCCACCCATTAACAATTCAACACGATCCATTTCCCAAAACACGGATGATCACCCTCTTGGATACCCTCGGTCAGCTCCTGACAAGGTACGATCGTATGCGCAAGTAGCTGCCACACCTAGACAAGAACCTCTCCTTCCGACTCCCCAGCGCTTCAACCGCAGGCGACCCTTCCCGGCTTTTGCTTCTTACCGCCAAACCCTGGAATTTTTGAAATAAAAAAAAGATGCTTCAGATGTGCTGGCTTGGGCCACGTGGCGTCCAACTGTAGGGAGCCGAAGATTTGTTTCGGGTGTGGAATTTTTAGGCATAATTATTCCAGCTGTCCTTCCAGAATTTCTACATCGGGACCTGTCATAAACCCCTCGGTTCCATCAAATAATCATTTCGCTTGCAGAGACAAATCAAATCCATCTCTTGTCGGTTCTGGTTTCAATACTGCATGAGGTAAAAAGCCCATTCCTTCTCACCCTAACCCCACCACGAAAACAAAGAGACCCAATCAAATTTCCTCCTCTCCGCCTACATTCAGTGACATACACTCTGAGCTCCTCTCTCCATCAGATATCCCTCATCATTTCCCAATGGCAGACTTTTCTCTTTACATCACTGCTACCATTATTGACAGCGTCTGGACAGTGGAAACCCTCAGTCGTGTTCTTTAGTCATCCTTTGATCACAGATAATGGCCTATATGGTTCCTCGATAACAACCGCTTCCTTGTTGCCTGTCCCTCCACATCCATCAGAACTATGGCCCTCTCCCGCAAAATCCTAACCAAAGCTGGTGGCTCCATCTACTTGGAAGCCTGGCCAGAGTACGAAAGGCCGTCCCCAATCGTCCTTAAACCCCCTAGCTAAGAAACAGTCAAAGGTATACCAGAGTTCCTCAGTCACAACCCTGACGTCGTGCGAATGGCCATGAACCCAGTAGGAAGATTTATTGAGTATGACAGATGTGATTGGTCAGAATTTGATCGTCGACTTTTATATATTAAAATGCAGTTTCTTGAGGATGTCCCCCTTTCCTCATCATATAGGGTTCGACTCAATAATGCAGACTACCTCATCACGTATCTCGATGGGACCACGCCCATCCGCATACCAGATCGGAGAACTATCTTCTGGGGCTGGACTATGATCGAGATATGAAATGATTCAACGACCCTCTTGATATACCATCGACTGAACTAGACTCGGACGAATGTTTTGATGTTATGAACTATGAACTGCCTCGCCAGCCTTCCCTCTACCCGTGCAACCCAATTTGGACGATGAAGAAAATAACATCCTTGGCCCCAATGCTAATCCAGCCCCCCAAAGGTGGGACCCTTTTCTTGACCTGGACCTCCCGACGCCTCTTCACCTCGAAGCGCCTCCCCTGGATCCTGCTCCTTTTGATTTTCATCACCCGGCTCCTGACCCTACCCACCCACTTCCCCAGGCACTCGTTCAAAACCATCCTCCTATCCCTCATCCCACTCCTTTGTTTGATCACAATCTGGCCTCCCCATCATCTCAGATGCCGTTGCACCCAAGGAGGAAAGACTTCACTCCGGCGCAGGTTAGAAAAAGCGCTTGGAATTCAAGATCCTTGCCTGGTCATACGGGTTGTTTCTATAATACTGTAGTTTTTTTCTTCTGCTAATTCTAAATTAAACAGAAAGCTAGCACGTTGCATGGGAGTAACTATACATGATGAGCGTTATACTATCATGCAATCCCTAGAATAGGAGAGAATGTCCTTTTCCCAATGAAAATCGTATCCTGGAATATTCGTAGGCTAGGGGACCCCTCTAAGAGACATTCAATCTATATGTCTTTGTCCCCCCTTAATATTGACATTCTTCTACTGCAAGAATCTAAACTGTCTGATCCAACTCCTTCTCAAATTAGACAAATAGGTGGACCCAACCTCACGGGCCACGCACATTCCAACTCTATTGGCACTAGGGGGCCTAATCACCATGTGGAATAAATCCATCTGGTCCCCTTTCCAAATTATATCCCATCCCTCTGTCCTTCATGTAGCGCTTAAACACGTGCAGACTGATACTATTTATTTCTTTTCAAACATATATGGCCCCCATATGATTCAAGAAAGGCTGGATCTTTGGTCGAGCTGCTCAGATTTTGCATCATCTTTATATGGGCCTTGGGTAATTGCTGGTGACTTTAATACAACCAGATACCTAGACGAAAGAAGCTCAGGAAACCTTTCTCTCGACTCAGAAGAATTCAATGCTTTCATCAATTCCTGTTCTCTCATCGAGCCCCCCATCAACAACCGCCACTTTACCTAGACTAATAAATGCCAATTGCCTTCCCTAGCTAAACTTGATCGTTTCCTTTTCAACCCATCCTGGGAGGATATCCATCCTCTTTCCAACTGTATTGGCCTTGCCACCATTTTATCTGACCATTGTCATCTCTGTCTTGATACAGGCACCCTTCCTTTATCCAAGCGCCCTTTTAGATTCGAACGGCTCTGGCTGCTTGAACCATCATTTGAGGACTTCATCAAATTGGCTTGGAACCAGCCTATTAGATCCCCTTCAGCCACTGCCCGTGTAGTCTGTAAGCTTAGATCCATAAGAAAGCTTCTCAAGCCCTAGGTGAAAACCATCTACGGCTCCCTCCGTAGACGTATAGCCGCCATCCAAAATGACATCCTAGCCATGAACATCCAGGAAGAAGCTCTCCCCCTAGACAATAATGACTCACTTAAACTTTTAAATCTAGAAAATGAACTCGATCATCTAATGAAACAAGAAGAGATTAGATGGAAACAACTGTCCAAAGCTAAGTGGTTGAAAGAAGGCGACAAGAACACTTGTTACTTTCATAAATGTGCAAATGGCCGCAGTAGGTCCCTTTTCATCCCGGAAATTGTTCAAAACAGCATCCCAACGACCGATCTGTCAGATATTGCGAACCTCTTTACCGAATTCTACCATTCCATTCTCGGCAAACCCTCTCCTTCCCTCCCTCCCATAGAGTGGAACCTTCTATATCCCAACCCCCCGCCAATTCCTATTGACTCACCCTTTTCAGAGGGGGAGATCCTGGCAGCCTTCAAGGACATGGACGATAACAAATCTCCGGGACCAGATGGATTTGGCCCATTTTTCTTCAAACACTTCTGGGATGTTGTTAAGGGTGATATTCTACAAATGTGTGCCGAATTCTGCACTAATCCAATAACCATAGCTCGCCTAAACTACGCCAATATTGTTCTCCTGCCCAAAACTATTGGAGCCAACTCCCATTCAGCATTCCGTCCCATTAGCCTCCTAAATACCACGTTTAAAATAATTACCAAAGTCCTCGCCAATCGCCTTCAAACCTTTATGGAATCGTTAGTTGGTGTGGAGCAGTCAGCCTTCATCCAGGGTAGAAATATCCTTGACTGCGTTGCGGCGACTCAAGAAGTAATATCTTCCTGTCATTCGAATAATATCCCAGGGGCCCTGCTAAAACTTGATTTCTCCAAAGCCTTCGATTCTGTGAATTGGAACTTTATTTTGGAGCTTTTTAGGCATAGAGGTTTCCATCTACACGGTGCAACTGGATCAAAAGCATTCTCTACTCGAGCCTTTCATCAATTCAGATCGGTGGCGCATCTGGTGGGCTCATTAAATCAGCTCGGGGTCTCAGGCAGGGAGATCCTCTCTCTCTCTCCGCTCATATTCGTTCTAGTGGTTGACGTTCTTAATCGTATGATCAAACTGGTTGTATCTAACAATCACCTTGTTGGTATCTGTCCCCCCAATTCTAACCACAACTCCTACCCTAATCCCATGATCTCCAACCTCCAGTTCGCTGATGACACTACCCTCTTTGTCACACCTTCTCCAGATCATATCCACTGCCTTAAGGTCCTACTCTACATCTTTGAGCTCATCTCTGGCCTGTCTATTAATTTCAATAAAAGCTCCGTCATTATGCTTGGCAACGCCAATCATCTTGGCCCTCTCATCTCCTCCGCACTTAACTGCCGCCTTGAGACCTTTCCATTATCCTATCTAGGTATCACCCTGCGCCCCACCAAGCTTCACAGATCTGACTGGTCCCCCTTGATATCTAAACTGGAATCTAGACTTGCAGGTTGGAAAGCATACTCCTTATCGTCTTCAGGAAGACTGGTCCTGGTTAAAGCCGTACTCTCGGCTCTTCCTACATACTGGCTCTCGTTCCACAAGATCCCTATCTGGGTGACCAAAAGAATTGATGCCATCAGACGAACCTTCCTCTGGAATGGAGGGAAAATCAAATGTCTTGTCAATTGGAAAATCGTTTGCTTGCACGAGAACCATGGGGGCTTAGGTGTTTCCAATCTGACCTCTTTCAATCAGGCACTTCTAGAAAAATGGCTCTGGCGCCTTCTCTCGCCTGGTCAGTTCATCTAGAAGAACTGGATCCTGGCTTCCCTCTACAAAGCTGACCCTTTCATCGCTCTCCATTTCGCTCCACAACTCAAGCCATCCCCCTTTTGGTCAGGCGTTCTAGTTTTAGTGGATCGTTTCAAACCCCTTATCTGGGTGGACATTGGCAATGGCTCCAATTGCCTTTTCTGGTTTGACTCCTGGCATAGCCTTTCCCCTCTAAATCGTTCCTTCCCATCTCTCTTTTCCCACTCTAACCTCCCCCTCCTAACGATGGCTGACGCTGTCACCCTGGGCTTTCCTTGCTTATGCCCTCCAACCCTCTTTACCACTGATACCTTCCTGGAACTCCTCTCTGTCCTTCGTCTGCTGCAATCTATATCTCTAGACCTTCTAGTGAGAGACAGTCATACTTGAACTCTTTCTCCCCAAAAAGGCTTCTCTGTATCACAATATTCCTCCTTCCTTAACCACCCCGGCCGACTGTTCCCTTTCGCTCGTGTCTGGAAATGCAGCATTCCTCCCCGCATCAAATTCTTTCAATGGTGCCTCATCCACGGCCGTATTAATACCAAAGATCGTCTCTTGCGTATGAACATCACATCGGACCCAGATTTGTGTCAAGTGTAACAATGAAGCTGAATCGATCCGCCACCTTTTCTTTGAATGTGACATATCCTACTATATATGGGTTTCAGTTTGCATTCACAACCTTGGACAAATACATTCAATCTCCGACTTTTTTGATCATTGGCAATTCTGCGCACCGAATCGTCACCTGGATACCCTCTTAGCCATCTTCAGCTGGGTTATTTGGAATGAGAGAAACGCCTTAGTATTCAAAAAACCAACCAACTCGCTCCTTAGCATATGCAACAAGATTTCTAATTCCTTTGCGTATTGGACAGGCTCCTCCTTTTCGGCACCTTTCAGGCTTCGTCTCCCTTCAGCTCGAACCCCTTCAGATGAATCTGTTGGCAGCGCCTCCTCGGCAGCTCCGACTGGTTGCCCCAGCTGCAGCTAAGGATCGGTGTGTCTTAGCTACCGACTTCTTGGGATCCCTCTGGGCAGTAGCATTTCTTTTCTGTTTATACTGAACCTATTTATGTATATTATATACTCTGTGGGTTATTACTTCATACTGGATTGCTGTCTCTGTAACTTTAACTCTGGCTTTGCTGATTTTGTTCTTGCCATCGATAAGGCATGTTGATCGATTTACCTACATATATATATATATAAATCTTATTAATCGGCTGTGTAGTTTCGTGCTACACACCCGTTCTCCTTAAAAAAAAGATCAATGTTCCCTAGAATAAAGACCTGGTTAATAAAAGATAGAAACAAATTTTCTAATTCTTCAGTAATTACTAAAATAAAAATAAAACTTACTCAAGCAAACTCTCTATTTCCTTGTTACCACAATTGAATAGAATGTAACGGTGACATGCCGTCCATTGAGAATCTTTAAGATGAATACCTTTTCCATCTTTGTTTCTTCTTGTGCCAATAGGATATTCCAGATTATGTGGACAGGTTTCAAATTTCATTTTTCCTGCTCCATCGCCACCTAAGAACCTTGAACAGAATATCAAACATTCTTCTGCAAGATAACCTTCAGCAATGGACGATTCAGGTTTACTTTTGTTGCGAATATATGATTTCAGTTTACAAAGATAACGCTCAATAGGAAACATACAACGAAGGTATGCAGGTCCACCATATTCAATTTCCTTGCATAAATGAACTAGCAAGTGCACCATTATATCGAAGAAAGCATTTGGGGATATCATCTCAAATTGACAAAGAATCTCCATAATTTCCTTTTGTAGCCTCTTGAGATCAGCCAAATTGATAATTTTACTCCAAAGACTTCTTAGAAATGCACCTAATCTTATCATAGGTAATGCAACTTCAGGTTTTACAGATTTCTTCATAGCAAATTGCAGCAAGTAGTGGAGAAGAAAATGAGCATTGTGGCTCTTATACCCTGCAATTTTCCCCTCTTTCTTGTTTATATACCGGCTAATATTAGCTGCACAACCATAAGGCAGTTTAGCATTCTCCAACGCCGAGCAAAATATTTCTTTCTCCTTGTTCGTCATTGCAAATATGGCAGCCCTGATCTTAAGATAATTTCCATCAGCTGATAGAACCGGATGAAGGACCTCCCTGATGCCTATCTCTTGTAAATCATACCGAGCACTTAAATGGTTTTTCAACTTCCCATCAATATTTAGTAAAGTACCAAGTATGTTATCACAAATATTTTTCTCTATGTGCATACAATCAAGGTTTTGTCGACATACATTGTGACTCTAATATGGTTAATTAAAAAATATTGACTTCTTTTTACAAAGGGATTCATTTTTATGCTTGTTGACCTCTTTCTACCCCAAAATATTTTCATAACCAGCCAACAATTCTTCAATGTCTGCCCTGGATAAAATTCCCGGAGATGTTCCCATTTCAATTTCACCATTGCACCTTTTCTTATCAAACCTCCACTTGTGTTCCGGATCTAAAAATTTCCTATGATTCATGTAGCACATTTTTTTACTATGTTTCAAATAAGTTGAAGAAGTCTCAAAATGGCATACGGGACAAGCTAAATAACCGTTTATGCTCCAGCTGGATAACATTGTATAGCCCGGAAAGTCGTTGATTGTCCATAACACGCTTGCACGTAACGTGAAATTAGCACCAGTTAAGGCATCATAAGTTCGTATGCCAAGACCCCATAATTCTTTCAATTCTATGATAAGAGGCTGCATGTAGACATCAATGCTATTCTTAGGAGACTGTGGACCAGGGATAAGGGTTGAAAGTATCAAATTTTTTGGCTTCATGCATAACCAAGGTGGAAGGTTATAATTTACCAATATGATTGGCCATGTGCTATGAGCTGTAGTCATTGTACGAAAAGGACTGAATCCATCAGCTGCTACACCTAACTTGATATTTCTGTTTTCAGATGAAAAATGAAGATATTTGGCATCCATCGTCTTCCAAACCTCGCCATCAGTTGGATGTCGAATTCTGCCATCATTTTTTCGTCCTAGTGTAAGCCATATCATAAGTTCTACATACTCCTTGGACATGAACATCCTTTGCAGCCTTGGTTTTAGAGGAAAATAACGTATCACTTTGCTGGTACTTTGTGAATCCGCTGCTCCGGATCATTGTCAACAACCGCTTTCTTTTGCGGTATAGCCCACCTTGAAAAACCACAAGTTTTGCAGTTATTTTCCTTTTCATTTTCTGCCCAATATAGCATGCAGTCATTTCGACATGCATGTATTCTTTAGTAATGGAGGCCTAAATCTTTAATGCTATTTTTGGCAGCATTGAAAGATAAAGGGATGTGGGCTTGTGGAAAAGCTTCTTTTAGCAACTCTAATAAATCGGTAAATGCAGACTTGGTGATTCCATGTAGGCATTTTAAGGAATAAAGTCTGACGATGAAACTTAATTGCAAAAATTTAGTACACCCGGGATATAATGGCTGCTTTCCCTCTTCAACACGATGATGAAATTTTCTAGCATCGACATCTACTCCATTTGCTCCATCAGAAGATCCACCTTCATTGTTCTGCATATTTCCACAAGTACGATGCAACATCTCATCGAGATTATCTCCAAAATTTATTCCCGCTTCATGATCCATATCGTTATCGCTCCTTTTAGGATCTAGACAGGAAACCTCACAAATACATTTCACTTAATTCAGATGGACCATTCCAAATCAGATGGTCATAGACTACCTCTTGACGCCACTTGCGATTATGACACCTTTTGCAAGGGCATGTAATTTCATCACCTACCACGAATCTAGAAAAAGTATTTTGAATAAAACGCTTCAGTCCACTGATATATCCTTCACTGAACTTAGGAAGTTCTGCCCATATTTTTTCCTCATCGTTCATCACTAATTTACACACAAATAACATACAAAGACAAACACAATAATAAAATCAGGAATATGATTACACCTGAACTCACAAGTAAATCAGTAAATTAGGCAGCACAACAATCAAATCAGGAAAAACTTGAAATATACATAGAGTGATACCTTAAGAAGCAGATTAAATCGAAGCCCTAACTGAAATTCGAAACCCAAACGAACCCGAATTGAAGACCTAATTGAAACACCAAAGCCCTAATTGAACTTGAACTCGAACTTGCCGTAATCACATCCCAAGTAAGCTTGTAAACTTAGAACTTTTAGTCTTAATTGAAATCGTAGAGTGTTTGAGTGTTTGAGAGGTTGAGCGGTGGAGTACATATTTTGTTAAGTGTTTGAGTGAAACCCTTCAATATTTTGTTAACTTTTTCCGCTTTGTTTTTTCTTCCCGCGTTAAAAATTATTTCATCCCGCACTCATTTTTTATAAGTCTATAGCTACTGCAACATTGTGTTGATATCTATGCTAACATCCTGAAGCTAACGTTGTAATAGATAAAAATCAGCATAGCTATTGTTACATTGTATTGTAGCTAGCAAAATCTTGTATTTTCGTTGCAATAGGCCATCTATGGCGTAGTGATATCAAAATCTATATATGCATACAGTTAAGGTCAAAATTATTAAACACATATATATAATACTTTACACTATATAAAAAGTGACTAGTCTTGCCATTTTAGGAATATAAACAAACCATATAAAGATAGTATCCTTTTAAAACCAATAGTTATTTACAAACTAACATATATAATCACTGTAAACATATATATTATTGAAATGATGTAAAATACTTTATACTTTTTTACATATAACATATACAACAACTAGGATATACGTATAAATTAAATAACTTATAACACATGCATAAAATCAAGCTATACATTCATATTTTATCAAAAATCAATACTGTAACTAACACAGAACCATAAGCTTTCTTTACCTTATACTTCATATACATACATACATACATACATATATATATATATATATATATATATATATATATTATAAAACAACTTATATAAAAATAAAACATACTTTATATGCATACGTTTGTATACTTTAGAACCCAAAGTAAGATGGGAAACTTCAAATGTATAAACAGATAACAGATAGTGCAGTAACCTGTTCATACCCAAATTTACTTGCAAATATAACTTACTTTATAAAATCTTATATATATATGCTACTAAAGCAGGTCATATATAAAATAAACTAATATATGTACTATAATAATAGTAATATATATATATAACTCTTTATATATAAAAGAACATATACATGTATACTTATATACATAACTACCATAAACTCATATATATAACAACACTTGTATATAACCACACACACATATATGTGTAAACAATGTATATAAAAATGTAATATAAACTGCAGACAAATATAAGCCTATAAATATTATATTAAAATCAGAAGATGATAAATTATACAAACCATAAAATCTAAAAAACATATGTACATAACCTATATATTATATACAGACATATACAAAGCAGCAAATCTCGTTTTATAACTTTGATATAACTGAACAGAACTTATAGTATAATACATATATATATATAACTTCTTAATTAATACACATATAAACGTACCTAAGAAAAGGCTGCAAATGGCCAGAGCAAGGCAAGAGTTTGCCATGGTTAGAGGAGGAGATCGCTACGTCGGTCAGCGGTGAGGTGAGACAGAGGTATGGCTTCGGCCATGATTGTTGCTGGTGGGGAAGAGGAAGAGTGGTGAAGTCGGAGAGATGGAGAATACGAGCAGGAGCTTGCTGACGAAGGTGGAAAATTGGGAGGTCGGGGCGGCTGATTGGGGAAAAGCATCGGCAAAGCTGTGTTGCCGACGAGGATGAGGTAATGAAGGCTGAACTCGGTTGCTGGCATTTCAGGTGTGGAGGGTGACAGGCTAATGGGTGGCGGAGGAGAAGGGGAAGTCGAACGAAGAAGGAGGATGGTTGGTGAGATGTGGAGAAGAGTAGATTAAACGTGAAGTAGTCGATGTTTTTTATATACCTCGGAACAAAAAAGAAGGGAATAGAAGAAGGCATGCAAACGAACCACAATTTAAGTGATATAGTCAATATAAATTTTATCAATGGGAATAGAGAAGACCTGTGACGCCCCACCTCAATACCCACGCTAGCCAAGAACACTACGGAGTAACGCTGTCAACTAGCACGGAGAATAAGGCTGTTGAGGAGCGACCGGCCATGTAACTTCTTTGTGCAAGCACCGATATGTCAGATAGTATAGCATGCATTTCATTTAAGGAGGAAGTCCGACATACCGATACAAACTCAAAGCTATCACACGGTGGCTATAAATAAATCTTCGGAAACAAATATAGAAATAAACATAACACAATCAGTCACAGACATCCATATCTCAAAGGCGGAAAAAGATATGAATATATAACTAACACATGAAAGTGTACATCAGAGTAGTGGTCATGAAAGGACCACATACACAAAAGAATAGCAACACGTGCTATACAAAAGAATACATCTATGAGTCTATATCTCAAGTGTAAACGACAAAAACTGCTAATCTAAATGGTCAGCCAAAAGTCAGAGTAGTAAATCCCTGGGGGAGAAGTCAAGCAGAAGCACCTGTAACATCTCGGTCTGACGCGAGTATTATTTATAAGAAAATAATAAACGGATCAGTCTAGCTGTAAATATCAGATAACATGATATAAAACAATAGATATGGCAAGAACATACAGTAACCATAAAGACATACTATGATAAGCATGTAAATAAAGATCATCAAGAGATCAAACAATATCAAAAGAATCTTCTAAAAGATCCAAATTCACCTAAAAAAAGGTGATGACACACAAATTCACCAAAACATAAAAGCTGGAAAATCATAACAATGAAAGTCATGAAAATAGGTGAAACACAAATTCCAGAAGTCTACACAAGAAATCCAGAAATCACAATATAGGAGCATGAAAACTCACAAAATGGGAGTATGAAAACTCACCTACACGTGTAACACAAAGCGAGACGCTATCTCGTGATTGCAAGACATTAATTTTGACACACGAATGGCCCGAAGACCGTGGGGCGCTACCCCACATATGTGATGGCGAAACATCACACAAATGCGATGGCGAAACATCACAAGAGCGGGGTCTAGTGTCCCTCGCAGACAAAGAGACATCGCATAGTTGCTAGTCTAAATCACAAAAATGATCGTCATGATCATCAAGAAGTGTCAATTACAGTAAGTTAGTAAATATAAAAGTTTAGCTTCATGTCCCATAACCACTTGCTTAACTTAAACATTTACGAACAAACTGTAAATCTTCACTAGAAAATTATCACAAAAGATTCAATCGAACAAGTCCGAGAATTAACCGACGAAGCAAATGCAAGCGTTTCATACCACTTGTTTTACTAAGCCGTTTAATTCGATTTCTCATCCGAGTGAAGTAAAGGTTTTTATATACTAATAGATTGGAAAACGGTTTAAGGAAAGAGCTTTGTAGAAAAATAGAGTTAAAATCGTTTTGATGAAAGAGTTTTGATATTTACTACTAGTATTGGAACCTTCATATTTCTAAAGTTGTTATCCCGCCTTTTTAGCAAGGCCGTGATACCATAAAATCACCCGAGAAGCCAAAGATAGTTTGTCTCGAAGAATGGTCAACTCAGCATCTCAACAAGCAAGTTCTGTTGAATGTTTTTCAGATAAGATCCCCAACGGAGGGGGGGTCCAGGGGGGTGGCAACCCCCCAAGGTGGGGGTGCGGGGGCAACGCCCCCGCTATGGGGTTCGACCTGCCCGGTCAGGTCGCGGGGGTCCAAGGGGCAGCTCCCCTGGCGGGGTGCGGGGCAGTGCCCCGTCCCAAACGGTACGACTTAGTGAAGACGTAAGGGAGGATAGGATCGAGCGACCTACGAGTATAAGGGGCGAGCGACCTAGGGGTGTTCGCGGCCTAACGACCTAAACAAGGTCGAGCGAGTTAAGGTGATGCGCGACCTAACGTGTCACGCGACTTAACGAAGACAAGGCCGAGCGAGTTAGGGTGATGCGCGACCTAACGGAGGCGAGCGACTTAAGGGGTCATGCGACCTAACTGGAATGGCCAAGCGACCTAACAGGGTTCGCGACATAAAGTTGTACGCGACCTAACGGGCTAAAGGTCATGCGACCTAACGTGCTAAAGGTCATGCGACCTAACGACTCAAGCGACTCAATGGTCGAACGACCTAATGAAGCAGGCAAGGTCGAACGAGTTAGGGGTTAACGACCTAACACATGGTCGTGATAAGTAGCAGGGGGAACGACCTAACGACGTTGCGACCTAAAGGCCAGCGACCTAAAGCCAAAGACGACCCAAATTGGTTGCGAGTTAAAATGGTCAAGCGACCTAAGTATTTAAAGGCCATGCGACCTAAAGGAGTGGGCGTAAGGCCAAAGGTGAACGACCTAGTATCTCGCGACCTAACGATATAGTGGCGAGCGACCTACGACCTAGTGCCGAGCGACCTAAGGCTGTAGAATGATTTAAGGCCAGATACGAGCTATTTGAAGGCCGAGACTTTTCCACGCTAACGACCTAGCATAGGCAGAACGACCTAAGTGCGGAATTTCACCAAAAACACTAAAAATTGGAGTTTTTCGCCAATCCAATCCAAACCAAATGCAAATATACATGCAAACGTTATAGGGATTCATTCCCAACAGTCCAAGATAGTTATAGACAAGAATGTGAGATAAAAATCTCACCTTTTCACCAATTTATGAAGGTAAAGCTTGAAGATGAATGGAGAAGCAACTACAAGCTTGAATCCAATGCTTTTCCTTGAATTTGGAGTTGAATGATGGAGTTGGAGTTGAAACCTAGGCTTGGAGTTTCTAATTTCCCTTTCCACTCACCATTAATGTTAAAGTTTGTGTTTGGTAGGAATTTATGATGAGTGAGGAGAAGGAGAGAAGTGGGTTTGAGTTATAATGGCTAATCTAACCCAAAGTCCAAAGCGGGAGAAGTAAGTGAAATTCCACTAACTCTAAACCCATCAATGTTTATACTTAAAAAGGTTGTAAACGGCATTTCGAACTCAATGGAAGTGGTCTCGAGTCCTAATTTGACCGTTTGCAAAAAGTAGCTTTTCGGACCAATAACCGATTAACGACAAAATATTTAAATAAAATATTTAAATATAAAATCGATAAATATGCGGGTTGTTACAGACTCCCCTCCTTAAAGGAATTGTGTCCTCGCAGCATATAAGATGGAAATAAAAAGTAACAACCATAAAAGCATATTAACACAAAAGAAATTTGAAATAGGAAGTTCACCTCAAAGAGCAGGAGTAAGCAAGTCCGGATGTGTTCGCTCGATGAATTCTCTGGATTCCCAAAAGCAATCCTTAGGATTTGAGGACCATTGAACCTTCACAAGCGGAACATCTTTATTTCGAAGTCGTTTGACCTCCGAAGCAATAATTCGAATAGGATGCTACTCGTAAGTTAAATTCGGAGAAACTTCAATTTCTTCCACAACACCCGGCTCAAGAATAGAATCGGAATCTCGTAGGCATTTCCGTAATTGAGAAACATGAAACACGTCATGCATAGCAGAAAACTGAGCCGGTAATGTAAGTCGATAAGCCATAGAACCAATACGTTCAGTGATAGTAAATGACCCAATATATCGGGGTGCTAACTTTCCCGATCGACTGAAACGTACAACACCTTTCATAGGTGAAACACGAATAAAAACAGAATCTCCCACAGAAAATTCTAACTTCCTTCTTCGATTACCGGCATAGGATTTTTGTCTACTCTGGGCTTCCTTCATCCTATGTCGAATAAGTTCAATCTTCTCTGTGGAATCACGAATAAAGTCTGGACCTAAAACCAGCTTCTCACCGGCCTCAAGCCAACAAGAAGGAGATCGGCATGGCCTTCCATAGAGTGCCTCGAAAGGTGCCATACCAACACTAGATTGGAAGCTATTATTATAGGAAAATTCAACAAGTGAAATATGATCTTCCCAACTTCCATCAAAATCGAGCACACAAGCACGAAGAAGATCTTCAAGAGTTTGATTCACATGCTTGGTTTGCCCATCGGACTTGGGGTGATAAGCAGTGCTAAAATTAAGCTTCGTTCCTAAAGCTTTTTGAAGACTCTTCCAAAATCCACTAGTAAACAATGGATCTCGATCGCTAACAATAGAAGTAGGAACTCCATGCAATTTAACAATTTCTTTGATAAAGAGTTTGGCCAAAAGAGGAACGGTTCGATTAGACCGAACGGGAATAAAATGGGCGGATTTAGTAAGTCTATCAACGATCACCCATAAGCTATCATGGCCCGAACGAGAACAGGGAAGGCCATCTATAAAATCCATGGAAATTTGGTCCCACTTCCAAATTGGAATTTCTAAAGGTTGCAATAACCCACCAGGCCTTTGATGTTCGGCCTTGACAAGTTGGCAAGTCATGCAACACTTAACAAAGTTAGGAATATCATATTTCATTCCCTCCCAATAATAAAGTTGCTTCATATCAGCGTACATTTTACTACTACCGGGATGAATGGTGAATTTAGAACGATGGGAATCTTCTAAAATATCTTTACGAAGATCACCAATATTTGGTACGATAAGTCTACCAAATTGTCGAATGCCGCCACGAGAATCAATATCAAAGTCTTTCAAACCTTCAATATCAATTTTATCCTTAACATTTTGGCCAAGAAGAGCCAATTCGGGATCTAGCCCTTGAGCTTCAAGAATGCGATCTAAAAGAGAAGGATGAGCCTCAAGGCTACATAAAACAAGTGATGAGCATAAATCGGATACACGCTCTCGAATCTCACAAGTGGATAAAATCTCGAGATAGTTCCATTTGGATATCATCATAGAAACAACTGCTTGTTGTTTACGGCTAAGAGCATCAGCGACACGATTACCCTTACCAGGGGTATAAAGAATATCAAGATCATAAGGTGCAAGGAACTCGAGCCAACGTTGTTGACGCAAATTAAGTTCCTTTTGAGAAAATAAATATTTCAAAGACTTATGATCACCCTTTCCAGGGGTATAAAGAATATCAAGATCATAGGGTGCAAGGAACTTGAGCCAACGCTGTTGACACAAATTAAGTTCCTTTTGAGAAAATAAATATTTCAAAGACTTATGATCCGTGTAAAGAATAAATTTCTCTCCCAATAGATAATGACGCCAAATTCGAAGGGCGAAAACAATAGCCGCGAGTTCTAAATCATGTGTGGCATATCTAGTCTCGGCCGGCTTCAATTGCCTAGAAGCATAGCCAATAACACGTTCTTTTTGAATAAGAAAGGCACCCAAACCAACGTGACTAGCATCAGTATAAATAACAAAATCTTGATTCCCCTCGGGAATAACAAGAATAGGAGCATCGGAAAGGAGTTCTTTCAATTTCTGAAAAGAGGCTTCACATTTGTCCGACCAAATGTATTTAACTCCCTTCTTAGTCATGCCAGTAAGAGGCACGGCAATCTTAGAAAAGTCTTTAATGAAACGACGGTAATAACCCGCCAATCCGAGAAAATTACGAATCTCTGTCACACTCTCCGGTCTCTTCGAATCTTGAATCGCTTCAATCTTTGAAGGATCCATAGAAATTCCGGATTCGGAAATAATATGACCGAGAAACTTCACACGAGATTGCCAAAAGTGGCATTTAGAAAATTTTGCCTTTAATAGATTACTCCTAAGAGTTTCCAATACAATCCGAAGATGCTTTTCATGCTCCTCCTCGGTTTTAGAATACATAAGGATATCATCAATGAAGATGAGAACAAACCGATCGAGGAAAGCCTTGAAAACTCGATTCATGAGGTCAACGAAGTAAGCCGGAGCATTCGTTAAACCAAATGGCATAACAAGCCATTCATAAGTTCCATAACGAGTACGGAACGATGTCAAAGGAATACTATCCTCAGCAATACGAAGCTGATGAAAACCGGTAGCTAAGTCCAACTGCGAAAAGACCCTAGCTCCGCTAAGCTGATCTAACAGATCGTCAATCCGAGGTAAAGGATATTTATTTTTAATAGTCAGATCGTTAAGCTTGCGATAGTCAACGCAAAGCCTAAGCATACCGTCGGATTTCTTCACGAAAATACCCGAAGCTCCCCAAGGCGAGGAGCTAGAGCGAATAAATTGCTTCGTCTCCAATTCAGATAATTGTTTGCGCATCTCCTCATTTTCCTTATTAGACATGCGATAAGGAGGATGAGTAATAGGTTGAGCTCCAGGAATAAGGTTAATTTTGAACTCAATTGCTCGCTTAGGTGGTAGACCTACAACGGGCTCGAATATGTCGGAAAATTCATGAACAACGTGGATACGAGAAATAATATCATCCTCGTCATCATCATCGTCATCACGAGGATTTAAAGAATATAAGGATGCAATCAAACATGATTCTGAATCTTTAAGATTAACAGAAATCTGATTAACAGATAGTGGATGTCGAAGATGAATAGTCCGCTCAGGACATAGGATATGGGCTTGATAACGGTTAAGCCAATCCATTCCCAAAATTATTCCAAAGCCTAGGTAACGCATAACATGCAAATCGGCTAGGAATGGAAAACCACATAAAATAATCTCCACATTTTTACAAAGCAAACTAAGAGTTGCGGATCCACCAACAGGATTCGCAATTCTCAAGGAAGTCATTAAAGCATCAACATTTAAAGAGAAAGTGTCGACAAGTTCCTTTGATATAAAAGAATGGGATGCACCCGTATCAAAGAGAACTCTAATAGGTTGATCATGAAATAAATTAATACCATCAAGATTGGAATGAGAAATACCTTGGCCACGAGATGTGTTGCCAGAGGCTTGAGCCACGTTTAACTTCCCCTCTTTCCTGCCTTGCAGTATGGGGCACATATGTATATAATGTTCCGAGCTCTTGCAATAGCGACAACTTTTGGGCTTCGAACACTTGTTCGCAAAATGGTCCTTAGAACCACAGTTATAGCATTGTCCACTACTAGAGGAAGGTGTCTTTGCAGCCGAAGTTGCTTGCTTACCCTTTTTGTTGGGATAAGAACCTTTAAATTTGTTAGGCCTCTTTTTGTTGTTGAAGTTTGGTTTAGCTCCAACCACTTCAACACCACTCTCTCTATCGGCCTCTTCAAGATGAAGAGCGATATCGACGAGTTGATCAAATGTAACTTCTAGTTTCAAGAGTAGTGGCTTCTTTAGATTCTTATTTAAGCCATAAACGAACCTCTGGTTCTTCTTCAGTGGAGTATTTATAAATTCGACCCCATATTTGGAAAGGGATTCGAATGATGCAACGTAGTCCGCCACAGAAGACTGACCTTGAACAAGGTCAATAAATCTCCAAGCCAAAGTTACTTTTTCAGCCTCGGGCACGAATTTCGATTCGAAGCGTTCCCAAAAGTGCTCCCATGAGAGATCTGCTTCATCAATTTATGAGATTAACAGCTCATACCAATCCAATGCTCTTTCTTGGAGCATACTAGAAGCATCCTGGACTCGATGGAGGTCAGTGAGGTTCATGCAAGAGAAGATTCTATCGCACGTTCTGAGCCAAGCTTGGACCTCGATGATAGTTTCAGTGCCTTTAAATCGCTTCCACCCAAGTTGGTGTAATCACTGCACAAACGTGCAAACCCAGATTTAGGGTGAGTAGGTTGCGGATTAGAACCAGCTGCTTGAGCATTCGTGACAAGGTCAAGAAGTTGCTGGGTAGTTGCAGTAGATTGACCGGCACGGGGACGTCCAGGTCTAACCATTTTTCTTCCTTAAGAAAGAAGGAGAAGAAAAATGTTATTCACTAAAAGATATATCAAGCAATCTTGATAAGTGAAACAAGGAATCATAATAAAAATAGGATGAATCGGTACGAAGACTCGAATTAATCCTAAGGTACGACTCCTAAGCTGGACTTAGGACGATGATCCTTGTTAAGTTATTCTACATTGTTCCGAAGTTTGGCTCTGATACCAAGCTGTGACGCCCCACCTCAATACCCACGCTAGCCAAGAATACTACGGAGTAACGCTGTCAACTAGCATGGAGAATAAGGCTGTTGAGGAGCGACCGGCCATGTAACTTCTTTGTGCGAGCACCGATATGTCAGATAGTATAACATGCATTTCATTTAAGGAGGAAGTCCGACATACCGATACAAACTCAAAGCTATCACACGGTGGCTATAAATAAATCTTCGAAAACAAATATAGAAATAAACATAACACAATCAGTTACAGACATCCATATCTCAAAGGCGGAAAAAGATATGAATATATAACTAACACATGAAAGTGTACATCAGAGTAGTGGTCATGAAAGGACCACATACACAAAAGAATAGCAACACGTGCTATACAAAAGAATACATCTATGAGTCTATATCTCAAGTGTAAACGACAAAAACTGCTAATCTAAATGGTCAGCCAAAAGTCAGAGTAGTAAATCCCTGGGGGAGAAGTCAAGCAGAAGCACCTGTAACATCTCGGTCTGACGCGAGTATTATTTATAAGAAAATAATAAACGGATCAGTCTAGCTATAAATATCAGATAACATGATGTAGAACAATAGATATGGCAAGAACATATAGTAACCATAAAGACATACTATGATAAGCATGTAAATAAAGATCATCAAGAGATCAAAAAATATCAAAAGAATCTTCTAAAAGATCCAAATTCACCTAAAAAAAGGTAATGACACACAAATTCACCAAAACATAAAAGCTGGAAAATCATAACAATGAAAGTCATGAAAATAGGTGAAGCACAAATTCCAGAAGTCTACACAAGAAATCCAGAAATCACAATATAGGAGCATGAAAACTCACAAAATGGGAGTATGAAAACTCACCTGCACGTGTAACACAAAGCGAGACGCTATCTCGTGGTTGCAAGCCATTAATTTTGACACACGAATGGCCCGAAGACCGTGGGGCGCTACCCCACATATGTGATGGCGAAACATCACACAAATGCGATGGCGAAACATCACAAGAGCGGGGTCTAGTCTCCCTCGCAGACAAAGAGACATCGCACAGTTGCTAGTCTAAATCACAAAAATGATCGTCATGATCATCAAGAAGTGTCAATTACAGTAAGTTAGTAAATATAAAAGTTTAGCTTCATGTCCCATAACCACTTGCTTAACTTAAACATTTACGAACAAACTGTAAATCTTCACTAGAAAATTGTCGCAAAAGATTCAATCGAACAAGTCCGAGAATTAACCGACGAAGCAAATGCAAGCGTTTCATACCACTTGTTTTACTAAGCCGTTCAATTCGATTTCTCATCCGAGTGAAGTAAAGGTTTATATATACTAATAGATTGGAAAACGGTTTAAGGAAAGAGCTTTGTAGTAAAACAGAGTTAAAATCGTTTTGATGAAAGAGTTTTGATATTTACTACTAGTATTGGAACCTTCATATTCTAAAGTTGTTATCCCGCCTTTTTAGCAAGGCCATGATACCATAAAATCGACCGAGAAGCCAAAGATAGTTTGTCTCGAAGAATGGTCAAATCAGCATCTTAACAAGCAAGTTCTGTTGAATGTTTTTCAGATAAGATCCCCAACGGAGGGGGGGTCCAGGGGGTGGCAACCCCTCAAGGTAGGGGTGCGGGGGCAACGCCCCCGCTACAGGGTTCGACCTGCCCGGTCAGGTCGCGGAGGTCCAAGGGGCAGCGCCCCCGGCGGGGTGCGGGGCAGCGCCCCATCCAAAACAGTACGACTTAGTGAAGACCTAAGGGAGGATAGGATCGAGTGACCTACGAGTATAAGGGGTGAGCGACCTAGGGGTGTTCGCGGCCTAACGACCTAAACAAGGTCGAGCGAGTTAAGGTGATGCGCGACCTAACGTGTCACGCGACTTAACGAAGGCAAGGCCGAGCGAGTTAGGGTGATGCGCGACCTAACGGAGGCGAGCGACTTAAGGGGTCATGCGACCTAACTGGAATGGCCAAGTGACCTAACAACCCAGGCAAGGTTGAGCGACCTAACAGGGTTCGCGACATAAAGTTGTACGCGACTTAACGGGCTAAAGGTCATGCGACCTAACGTGCTAAAGGTCATGCGACCTAACGACTCAAGCGACTTAATGGTCGAACGACCTAATGAAGCAGGCAAGGCCGAACGAGTTAGCGGTTAACGACCTAACACATGGTCGTGATCAGTAGTAGGGGGAACGACCTAACGACGTTGCGACCTAGAGGCCAGCGGCCTAAAGCCAAAGACGACCCAAATTGGTTGCGAGTTAAAATGGTCAAGCGACCTAAGGATTTAAAGGCCATGCGACCTAAAGGAGTGGGCGTAAGGCCAAAGGTGAACGACCTAGTATCTCATGACCTAACGATGTAGTGGCGAGCGACCTACGACCTATGACCTACGACCTAGTGCCGAGCGACCTAAGGCTATAGAATGATTTAAGGCCAGAAACAAGCTATTTGAAGGCCAAGACTTTTCCACGCTAACGACCTAGCATAGGCAGAACGACCTCAGTGCGGAATTTCACCAAAAACACTAAAAATTGGAGTTTTTCGCCAATCCAATCCAAACCAAATGCAAATATACATGCAAACGTGATAGGGATTCATTCCCAACAGTCCAAGATAGTTATAGACAAGAATGTGAGATAAAAATCTCACCTTTTCACCAATTTATGAAGGTAAAGCTTGAAGATGAATGGAGAAGCAACTACAAGCTTGAATCCAATGCTTTTCCTTGAATTTGGAGCTGAATGATGGAGTTGGAGTTGAAATCTAGGCTTGGAGTTTCTAATTTCCCTTTCCACTCACCATTAATGTTAAAGTTTGTGTTTGGTAGGAATTTATGAAGAGTGAGGAGAAGGAGAGAAGTGGGTTTGAGTTATAGTGGCTAATCTAACTTAAAGTCCAAAGCGGGAAAAGTAAGTGAAATTCCACTAACTCCAAACCCATCAATGTTTATACTTAAAAAGGTTGTAAACGACATTTCGAACTCAATGGAAGTGGTCTCGAGTCCTAATTTGACCGTTTGCAAAAAGTAGCTTTTCGGACCAATATCCGATTAACGACAAAATATTTAAATAAAATATTTAAATATAAAATCAATAAATATGCGGGTTGTTACAAAACCAATAGATGATTGCAAAAAATAATAAAAGCAATTGTCCATTCAATTTCTGACTGTTGGAATAAACGAATGGTTAGTGGAAAACCAAAAGATTTTAAAACCGGTTCCGATACGAAATCGTTTTTCACGGATTCCGCTGCGCACCAGACTCAAAATACAGAATTGAATATATCGCAGAGATCGGCACGACGAGATGATCAAAACGGTATACAGATATCAGTGGTATGATCGAGTTATCAAAAGTCGATATCGGTATCGAAAATGCTCTAAACCTATCGAAAACAAGATAAACGAAGCAATAACAGTCAAAACGTAACGAAACGAAATATGTCGTCTCACTCAAAAGATGATTTATAAATTTATTATATAAAAATATTCAGTTTCGTAAAACACTTTATTATCATCAAATATTAACTAATTTAAATTGAAATAAAAATTACACAAGAAAATAAACTTTCATATTATCAGATGAAAATTTACCATTTTCTATGCCCAAATAGACATATTCCAAATATTAAATTTTCAATTAAAAATTTTACTGTCTAAAAGTTCATAAAATTTCAATTAATTAAATAAATAAAACCATTAAAATTTATGGGTCATTACGCTCTCCCCCACTCAAAACTTTTCGTCCCCGAAAAGGAAGGAGGTAGGAGAATAGAAACAATTAGAAAGAAATTTAGATTGAAATTCAAAAGAAAACAATTAATTTTAAAACCATATAAATTTCAATTAAATTAATCTATATTCAACAATTGATTTTAAATTTATGGTATTTCATTAAGTTGATTTTATTTCAATTTATTAATATTTGATACAAAAGGCTTCTTTCAAAACAAAATTTTATTTTATTTGTCTCATTTACTATTCAATCAACTTATCATTCTATTTATCTCTATTAACATTTTAATAATTAAAAATTAAGTGTATAACATTATTATAACCACTCAGTATTTTTTTATAAATTCTTTTAACATCATTTTACATCATAAATTATTCAATTACAAACTCAACTTCTGGATGATTAAGGTAGGTTATATTGGAATGCAATTGAGTATTTTACAAGTAAAATTTTTCTAATTCAACTATTTCAAGTTTAAATATACATTTAAAATTTTTGGCTTCATTTTATTATTGAAATCACCTTTAACATAAAATTTAAGAATTAAATTTTCGATTAACTTCAACAATTTAGAGATAAATATATATACGCACACACACATACACACACACAAACATAAATATATATATATCAAATCAAATCTATAAATATATACTTATAAATCAAGGCATACCTTAGAAATTCAAATCAATTTAATTTCCAAAACAAAAATGTAGTAAAGTTACAGATTGATCTCTTCACTCTAAAACTCGAAAATGCATGTCGATGATGTTGCAGTCATCACCGAAATTATTTTCCAGCGATAAAAGAGAAAAGTACTAATTTAAACATTTAAAATTCTTTGGAAACAATTTCTATTCGATAATACTTTTAAACGATCTACCCTTTAAAACTTTAAAATTAAAGTTTTGAATTACTGAAAATTAAATTCTCAAATTCTAATTCATTTAAATTCTAATTCATTTAACTTCCAAATCAATTTATAAATCATGTTATATAGTTCAATTATTTATATATATGAGACAAAAAGTCAATGGTTTACAAAATCATAAATAATATCAAATATTATTATCTCTTAACAACCAATTCAATTTAACTGTTAACAGAGCAAAATATGACAACTCAAATGTAAAACACATCACAGAACAGTAGATCATCACATACATATACAGAAACATCATAGAGTATACAAAATGATACATGTCAAGTGGTGTAGCAACCACAATATACAGACGAGTCAAAAGAATATACATATCAGAGTTACAACCAAAAAGGACTACACAAAAAGTTATAACAAAAGGAGCAGAATAGTCCACGCGGAAGCAGAATAGGCTAAGTCCAAATGTACCTAACCTGAAACACCTCGGTCTGACCCGAGTATAAAATACACGGGTCAGTCTAGCTAAACAAATTAGTTAAGACAAGGCTATAGATGGTCGCTCCTATACAGCTCTATTCTCCGTATTAGCAGACGGTATTACCTTGTAATACTCTTTGCTAATGTGGGTCTTGGAGTGGGGCGTTACAGCTTCTTATATATATAATATAATTATACAAAATTTATTTCATTTGCCAAATTTTGAAAACGATATTGTATCAGTTTGCTCTGTTCAAGTGTTTTGGAATTCCTATCGATACTATCGATTAGATGAATCAATCGAAACCCCAAATCAACATTAACAACTCAAACAACATAATATATAAAACATTTTATATTAATACAAGTATACTCCCTCACTCGATAACATAGAAGGAATTTCAAATAGGGATAAGGATTTAAATTAGAGGGACCCAAATCAAAAAAATTCTAAACAGAAGATAAGATCGATATGGAGATAAATAGATTACAAAGAGAGAAAAGAATGGATAGACTTGCATAAATTGTGGATGACCTTAACCGGATCTACCGAGACTTTAAGAACAAGATCGATGTAGAATTCTGGGAAAATCGACATCTGATCGATAGAATTCAGGCATACTAAGTAATAGCACCATCGTAAACCGAGATATAGAAATCTACAGTGAATCAATGCCTATTGTAAAGGAGTTTCATCCTTTTTCAAACCATTCCAAGATTGGCGAGATCGCCGATTTTTATAGAGTTCATTCGAAGTGGATTATGGGATACTCCAGAATCAAAAGAATACAGGTAGGAAAGACAAGGATGGATTTCAGAACAAGTGGGAGAGTTCCAAAATTGAAAGGAAACCGAATCAAAGAGGAAGAGATTCAAGCTCGAACGAATGTGATTCCATAATTAAATTTACTACATATGCTAAGTTCTGTCTAAAACCAAAGCTCTGATACCACATGTAACGGACAACCTACCAGTGAGGTAACGCCCACCGTAGCATTCATTGGTACCTATTTTCTGCTTTTACGGCCAGCCTCTCTACTGCACCAACCCTCGTAGGGACATGTAGGAGTAAGAGTCATCCACTCGCTACCAAACCAAACAAGAGAACACCCTATCATGTTGCACCTTCCAAGTGCATAGGCAGACACACATGTCGGACTTGAATTGCTCAAAATATCATATTGTTAATTTATATTAGCAAAATTCAGCATATACAGTAAATAAACAATCATAGACACTAAGTAATATAACAATAAGTAGCGGAAAAAAAAGAATAGTAGTTCATGAAGCTAGCATATATAACAGAGTTAAATAAGATACAACAGAAGTCTCAAATACCATAGTCAAATACAAGATTAGAATGCATCACTACAATCAACCAAATAACTGCAAGTTGAATAGATAGATGGATCTCCGAGCGAAGCTCCAACTTCAAAGGTAAGTCTCAAAAGCTGTATCACTCAGTCTGATCTGAGGATAAAGAAAAATACAAAACACTCGAGTCAGGATTAACATTCTTATATCAATAAATCCAATTCAAGTGAAATAACAACTGAAATACAAGTAACTCAAAGGATGTTTGGAATAACCATCCTCTAAGGATCCATGGAACTATCTACTATGTAGTAATATATGCTATTATCATAATGTCTATATAAAGTAAACTATTAAAATAGCATTAAAGCATTATCCATATCCCTTTTAGCACATTTTATAATGCCAGTAGTCTATAAAGTAGCGTAATACCTCCAGATCAGGAGGCTGCCAGAGGATACTCTATAGTTACGACACAAAACAAACTCGTAGAAGGCACGCTAGGGTAGGTGACATGGCACAATTAGGCAATGCCAGGGTAGATATACAAATGACACTTCCAAGCTGGTGGTAACGCATAGCAGCCACTACCGCCCACCTTGGAACACACTCCCAAATCAAAATCAAATGTGGCCACCAAATCAATCACAAAGTCAGAATATAGTATCTAAGGAATGTGTCCAATCGGAGGAGCTACCTCACTTGGCCCATCAATTGCTCCTATCTTAGCCACCTCAAGCCAACTCACGAGAGTCGGGTCCACGTATATACCTCATATAGCATCGTCGCCACCATCCTACATCATTCTGAAATCTCCACCGCATACACGGTGTTAAAGTGGTTTTTGGTGTTGGCAGAGAGTATGACAATATCCGATCCCAGTCTCTTTAACAACCAATCGTTATTATAACACCACAGTCATTTCAAAATAGTTTATACTTCAACACCCAAATATCACTGCCATTTCAAAACCATATCAATACGATATCATTTCTATTTCAAAACCAAATACGATATCATTTCCATTTCAAATATATCCATTTCCAAACATCATAGCACTCCAAAGTTATAACATTTCGAAACTAAAACACTTGAAATTATAACACTTTGGAAATCATAACACTTTGGAAATTATAATTTAGAAATCATAATACCTTGAAATCATAATACTTCCCACTTAACCAGTTTAGATATTAAAATAGTATATATAATAAAATAGTTTATATAAAATAGTTATAAGTTAACATAGTTTATATTAAAAATAATTTATATGAAAATAATTTAAAACTAAAATATATAAATAGTTTAAATATAATTTAAAAATACTTTACATAATAAAACTGTGACGATCCGACTTTGACGTTCGAAAATCGGCATCCAATACATCACCCGTACTCAAATGCTGGAGATTCAAACGTTGGAGTCCGGTTTGCTGGAGCTATAACACATTAGATGATAACAACATGGCGAAAAAAAATGATTTTCATTGATACACAACATGGTTTACAACATTCTACAACAATTGACCACTAACATCATAGCCAAAATATACAACACAATACAGCGGAAACAACACAACAGCGGAAAAATATCATCAACATGGGCTTCCAAAAGAGAGAGAGAGAGAGAGAGAGAGAGAGAGCGAGTCCAACATACTGCATCTTCCTTCCAAAGCTCCAAAGCTCCAAATCAAAAAGATCAAAAAACAAAAAGATTCAAAGACTTCCAAAATCTATATCCACTAGCTTAAGAACTTACTAATAACCTAACTCTATACTGCCTCTGTGGAAAATTAGGGGCACCTAGAGTTTAGAAAAGGGAACAATAAACTCCGAATCATTCATGGGACTGGTGTGAGAAACATAAAAACAGTTTTTTTTACAAAAATAAATTACAAAAATAAATTCGTTTATGCTTTTGGAAAATGAAACTACCATAAGGTCTCCCGGCACACACTCAAATGCAATCGCACACATGGAGGGGTTTCTCCTTATAGTAGTCAAACATACTTGATACGTGAAAATCCTTTTGATATTATTATTAGTGCATAGTGTGGAAAACATTTCAAAAGTATAATATTAATCTTAGCCAGCATATGTACCATTATAGTATGCCTACTATAGCTACCATGTTAAATGGCAGGTTCTATGACTAAAACCATAAAGGGCTCGTATTGATTGTTTGGATTTTCAACCAATGGTCAAGGCTAAGGAGCTTTCTTTATCCGAATGGGCACTCCTCTAGAAGGACGTCTCGAGAACCTAACAAGATATCTGCCAACACAAGGTTGGGTTACCTCTGTAACTAGGTAACTAACTGTCACGGGTATGCCATCCTTCGGTCGTAACCGACCATAATCGAGGGCCCTCAACAACCAACAACCACATAAGCAAAATATTTGGGCTCCATGCTAGAATACCATTTTTTATCCGAAAGGAAATGCACATACCCTGAGGGGCGCGACCCCCATAACCTTACTACATCCTTTTCTATTTCGACCAATTTCGGGGTGTGAGGTTCGATGAAGTCTCGTCCCACAAAGCTACGCTTTTCACAAAAGCCATGCTTCGATCAACCAATGATCAGCACTTAGCATTCCACATTACCAAATTGGTAATATATCACTAATAACCATCAACTACATAACCTTTGAGCTCGTACGTCTTAGAGAAGGGTGTTAAGCTAAGAGAATAAATTCTCTGCCACCAAATAGAAATGTATTTGATAGAAATCAGCTTTATATCTGAAAGTATAATGTCAGACATACATCCATACAAGTCCATCCTGCGTCTGAATAGAACTGAAGGCACTTCGTCCAATTAAGGAAGAAGTCCTTGCAAATCTGGATATCCCCAATCTCGACCAGATTCCCCATTACATAGGGAAATCTCTATACCGGAGCAACTTGGTGCAGAGACAATCAATAAGCTATCCTTTCGTTCTTGAAAATACGTGGTCTTCAACCACCGTCTTCAAATGCAATCACATTTCGTCGTATCCTTATTCGAAATGGGTTTTATGACTTAATGTCCTCCCCCGGCTTATCCAAACGCTTAATTTAAAAACATGTGGATACAAATTTCATTTTTTAATCTTTTAAACAAAAGATCCACCTTTAATATTCGATGTGGTTTTCGGAAAACCAATTGGAATTCGATTCCCGGTTTCATTGAAATTTCAAATGCCATCATAAAGGCCAAGTTGTTTAAGTAAACAATTTTAATTCAATTCGGAAATTCTCATTTACACAGTAATACATCATAGAAATCACAACTCAATCCAAAGAAATTCATATCACATAATATTAAATATCAAAGATATCAAATAATCCAAGGCATTCAATATAATCCAATCATCCATAAGCAAGATTAATTGATCATATGATTATAATTAATTTAATTAACTCAAAATAAATTAATTATTTAAGAATTAATCACCTAATCCTGCTTAATTAACATTAATTAATTACAAATCATTTTAATTAATTTTAATTAATTAATGAAATTAATTAATCATCCTGAATTAATTATCCTATAATTACCGATTAATTACTCTTTAATTATAAATTAATTATCCTTTAATCATGAATTATTTAGCCTTTAATTATAAATTAATTAACCTTTAATTATAAATTAATTAACCTTTAATTATTAAATAAATAAATTATCCTTTAATTACTTACATTAAGTAATTATCCTTTAAGTAATTAATCTTTGTTTACTTTCATTAATTAATCAATCTTTAATTACCCTAAACCTTAATTAAATAAAAGATAAACCATTTATCTTAATTAATTACTTTAATTATCATTTATATCTTATTTAATCAACCTTTGGAATAAATTATCATTAACATATTAACTTAAACCCTTTAAGTTAAATTAATAATTAACAACATTTCATCTTCTTAATTATCTAATTAATTACAATATTAAGTTTATTTAAAATAAACTTTAAAATAAAGGTTATATATATATATTAAAACACTTTAAACTTAATTAATTTAAAATAATTTATTTTAAATTTTTAACTAACCCCAAACTTAAATAAAACAATTATTATTTAAAAAGGATTAATAAAGAAATTATTTAAACTTGATTTGTTTTAAAGTTTTAAACTGCTACTACAACTTACCCGAGCCTAACCCGTGTGCCAACCTGCGTCAAATGCAAGTTTTGCCGAGCTCTTCCCCGAGCCACTCTTTTTTCTTTGTTTTGATTTAAATTTTTAAAACCTGTTAAAATCGTGTTAGCTCACATGAACCCCCCGGTATAAAACTCAAGCCACAATGTTACTTTCCCGAGAACGACTTCGAGCACCCACCTTCTTCTCAAACCCAATCCCCTGACATGCCACTGACACCACGTCACATGCACACAAGTTCGTCGGCGCTCTGATCACCACTGCTACCCCTTGCAACTTGACGACGACCTTCTCTTGCCGTACGACCACCCCGATTTCAAAGTAAACATGAGAATCGAATTTGAGCAACCTCGACAACCACCTGGAACAAACTCGACATCCAAAACCACCTCGTGCCGACGCCTCAAATCACCAGTGACCTCGAAACTCCGACCACAGATGCGCCGCCACACCATGCCTCGATTCCCCCGCCACCGGTCAACTCTGGTTCACCCATAACGTCGCACGAGTTCTCGAAACAACGTTGACCAAACATGGTCATTAAACCCTACATTGCCGTTGTCCGACACCATAGTGGATTATAAATCCATCCACCATTTTTCTCGAGAGCCTCGACCTCCAAGCTACCTCCAGCCATGACCACATCCTCCCTCTCCTCGCCGAGCACCAGAATTTACCCAAAATAGGATTTTCGTTCATCCCACGAATCCTCCCCGAAAACAAAATTAAAAATTTTGATTTTATTTTTAAAAATTCATGGTTTTCGTAGGCGAGTTGGACGATGTAGATGAATCAAGAAATCCTGGTATTCAAATTTTCAATATGCATTGAACTTTACTCTCATTTTTGATTTTCTAGAAGAACTTTAACCAATTATTCTTAAAAACATTTATAAAACTTAGATCTTGATTATTCAAACATGTTTTGTTTATACATCATCAGCTATAAGTGATTAGAAGAAGAGAATTTAAATTTTTGAACCTAATCTAAGACTGTATATTAGAACACACGGTTATATATGCCTATACACAGACATGCACCCATTTTCTATATATATACACACGCACACATACACATGCAGTCAGTTTTTTCATCTATACAAACATACTTTCAATTATTATCACGTGCAATCAAAATATAACAGGTTCAAGATTTTATCAAGGTAGTTTACTCACTTTTATTTTGAAACAGAGAAGCTTGGAACTTAGTTTTGAAAACTTTGATCTTTGAAAACCTTGAAAACTGGAAGTTGTTTTGAACTTGAATCTTTGATCTTGATTTGAAATCTTATTAAATCTTTTTTGATGTTTGAGATGATCTGTAGCTTCAGGTTTGAAAATTAGAAAGGATTTTTTGTTTTTGATTTTAGTTTTCTTTTCTTATTTGTGAGTTTCAAGTTTTAGTTTTTTGAATAAAATTCTTGAAAATAAAGGATAGGAGAAGTAGAGATGTTTATATAGGAATGTTTTATTATTTTAAAAAAAATGAAAAGAAAATAAAAAATGTGACACTTGTTCAATTGCATGATAAAATAGTTACATTTGTATATTTGCATGTTAATAATATTTTTATAAAATTTATATATTATATTATATTTAGTTTTATATTTATATATGTTTTATTAATTTATATTCTACTTCCAAATTTAATGAATACATATCCTTTATTTATATTTATATAATCTTTAAAGAAAATAATTTAAAACCTAATTATACACTAAATAAAAAAAATCATACATACATACATATATATATATATATATATATATATTAGTTTTTAAAATATGGAGTTTTAAATCCTATTATTTTTTAGATATTATTTTTGAATTTCAAATCAGTTTCTAATTACAATCCATTCATATATATATACACATAAACAAACACATCTCTTTTTTCAATTGATTCATAAATTAATTCCGAAAATTATATTAATTACTAAATTAAATTTGGTTTAAAAACGGGATCATTAAAATTTCCCTCCTTAAATAAATTTCATCCTCGAAATTTGATAGACAGGGAGACAAACAAACAACATATGACTACATAAAAATATAGAGAAATGGCTTACCAGATCAAGCCGAAATATCCATTCTACACTTGGGATAGGACTTCTGCATGCTTTCCCCTATTTCCCAAGTAGAATCATTCGGATCTCCACTCCATTGTACTTTCACCAATTTCACCACTTATTCCTTAACCGCTTTTCATCTCGACCAATAATCTTCAATCGTTCTTTATTCACTGCCAAGTTAGGTATGATTTTCAAATCCTGTTGAGCGACCTCCTGAATGATATAATCTGGGTCGTGTGCATATTTCCGAGGGTGTGAAACATGAAATACATTACGCACACCAGCTAACCAATTAGATAACTGCACTCGATAAGCCAAAGGACCAATCCTCTCAAATATAGGAAAAGAACCTATATATCGCTGTGCCAACTTACCCATCTTTTCAAATCTCAAAACTCCACGCATCGGAGAAACCTTTAAGAAAACTAAATCTCCAACCTGAAACTCTAAAGTTCTTCTTCTGTGGTCGGCATAACTTTTCTATCAACTCTGGGCAGTTTTCAACTTCTTCCTAACGAAATCAACCTTCTTAGAAGCTTCCTTTATCATGTTCGGACCAAGAACAAGCCTATCACCCGACTCAATCCAACACGCAGGTGATCTACAAGGACGACCATACAATGCTTTGAAAGGAGCCATTCTAATACTGGCTTGATAACTATTATTATATGAAAACTCAATCAAATGCAAATGGTCCTCCCATGAACCTTCAAAATCAAGAATACAAGCACACAAAAGATCTTCCAAGATTCGATATACTTTCTTAATTTACCCATCAGACTGTGGATGGTAAGCAGTGCTGAAGTTCAACTTGGTTCCTAGTACGGCTTGAAATGCCTCCCAAAATCTACCAGTGAAGATCGGGTAACGATCACTCACTACACTTCTTGGTATTCCACAGAGTCGAATAATCTCCTTCACATATGGCTCTGCTAAACTTGCCGCCGTTGAGATGGATTTAACTGGGATAAAGTGGGCAGTTTTGGTCAGACGATCTAAAGTAACCCAAATTGCGGCATTACCTTTCTGAGTTTGTGGCAAACCATATATGAAATTCATTAACATTTGGTCCCATTTCCATTTAGGCACTTCCAGTGGTTGGAGTAAACCTGCCATCTTCATTTGATCACTCTTTATTTGTTGACAAGTTGCGCATCGACTAACATAAATGGATATATCTCTCTTCATAGTCAGCTTAGTTAATGGACTGACTAACTTAGAGAAATCCTGAACAAACTTTCAGTAGTATCCAGCTAATCTCAGAAAACTTCTGACCTCCTTTAGAGCTGTGGGTTGCTTCCAATCAAGGATAGCAGAAACCTTACCATGGTCTGTAGAAATTCCCTCTTTTGTTACAATATGTCCCAGAAATCTAACTTCTTTTACCCAAAATGACATTTAGAAAACTTAGCAAAAAGAATATTCATTCCCAATATTTCCAAAACTATTTTTAAGTGTTCGGCATGCTCTTCTTCAGTTTTGGAATAGATCAGAATATCATCAATAAATACGGAAATGAACATGTTCAATACTTCACGAAATACTCGGGTCATTAGGTCTACGAAATATACATGGCATTGGTTAATTCAAAGGGCATAACTAACCATTCGTAGAATGTATCGGGACCCCCAAAAGCATTCAAATGAATACAGTCTTACATAATTCTTGGTTGATGGAATCCTTGGGCTAGATCCATCTTGGAAAAGAATTAAGCACCATGAAATTGATCGAAAAGGTCGTCGATTCGGAGCAAAGGAAATTTATTTTTAAGGGTTAATTTATTAAGATCACGATAATCTATGCACAATCTCAAAGATCCATCGGACTTAGCTACAAATACTACAGCTGAACCCCAACTGGAACGACTAGGTCGGATAAATCCTTTCTCCAGTAATTCTTGGGTTTGCTTAACTAACTCCACTCTTTCCCTTGGTGCCATCCTACGACTTTCAAGCACAACTGGATGGGAATTAGGAACCAAGTCGATCTAAATTCGATTTCCCTATGCGGAGGTAAGGACTTAACTTCTTCAAATACGTCAGGAAATTCTCGAACAATAGGTATGGATTCAAAATTTAGGTCGGGATACCCTAAAGTATACATTAGCTTGTCCCTCTTCGGACTTGGATCCTCACAAGAAATCACAACAAAATTCCCAGGTTTGGTTTAACTGAAATCGTTCTATTGGTACAATTTAATTTAGCTTCATATTTTGCTAACTAATTCATCTTAAGTAAAATCTCAAATTCATTAAAGTCAAGAACGAAAAAGCTGATAGGAAATTGACGATGAGAATACAAAATAGGAACCTTTCTACAACATAAACAAAGATTCGCAGGGCCTCCTACCGGGTTCTTCACACAAATGGGTTTGTCTACGAATTTGGGTTCAAGATTTAATTCTTCTACGGTTTGCTGGGTTAAAACTATGCGTGGCTCCAGTGTTGAATAGAATTCTAACAATTTTATCATAAATAAGAATTAAGGTAATCTTCTTGATACATCCTGGATATACCAACGGAAGGCATATAACACTGCTCAAATACTTGCTTGAGTCTATCCCATGTAAACTCATTCTCCGATTCGGCCAAACTAATGGTCTCCCATCATGCCAAAGTTTCTTTTTAGAGCTGCTAGGAAGCCATCAAAGAATTGAAATTGGATGATGATCAAAGGAGGTTGATGGGAAAAGTTGTTCCTTTCATTACTGTTGTTGCAGGGTCTCGACCATTTGTAGTGGTACTCCCCCTTCCCTTACCTCGTCCTCTTCTTGCACTCATTCTCACGATCAGTGAATAGTAAGGAAATTGAGTGAGGCATACAGACAAGATATCTTAGGGAATATACTCATTCTAGAGCATTTCTAACCCTATCTCTAATGAGTCACCTAATGAGTTATACTCCAAATCTAAAGTTCTTACTCAACCTTCAGCTCTAATACCACATGTGACAACCCGACTTCGACGTCCGAAAATCGGCATCCAATACATCACCCGTATTCAAATGTCGGAGATTCAAACGTTGGAGTCTGGTTCGCTGGAGCTATAACACATCAGATGATAACAAATAGAGGAAACAACACAATAGCGGAAAAATATCGTCAACATGGGATTCCAAAAGAGAGAGAGAGAGAGCGAGTCCAACATACTGCATCTTCCTTCCAAAGCTCCAAACCAAAAAGCTCAAAAACCAAAAGCTTCAAAGACTTCGAAAATCTACATCCACTAGCTTCAAAACTTACTGATAAATGGACTTTAGGCTTCCGTGTGGAAAATTAGGGGCATCTAGAGTTTAGAAAAGGGAACAATAAACTCCGAGTTAGTCATGGGACTGGTGTGAGAAACATAAAAATAATTGTTTATACAAAAAGAAATTTAAAAAATCCGTTCATGCTTTTGGAAAATGAAACTGCCATAAGGTTTCTCGGCACACACTCAAATGCAATCAAACACATAAGAAGGTTTCTCCTTATAGTAGTCAAACATGTTTGATACGCGAAAATCCTTTTGATATAATTATTAGTGCATAGTGTAGAAAACATTTCGAAAGTATAATATTAATCTTAGCCAGCATATGTACCATTATAGTATGCCTACTATAGCTATCATATTAAATGGAAGGTTCTACAACTCAAACCGTGAAGGGATCGTATTGATTGTTTGGATTTCCAACAAATGATCAAGGCTAGGGAACTTCCTTTATCTGAATGGGTATGCCTCAGGAGGGACGTCCCGAGAACCTAACCGAATCTCTGCCAACACAAGGCCGGGTAACCTCTATAAATAGGTAACTAACTGTCACGAGTATACCATCCTCCGGTCAAAACCGACCTTTATCAAGGGCCATCAACAACCAACAACCACATAAGTAAAATATCTTGGCTACATACCAGAATACCACTTTTTATCTAGAAGGAAATGCACATACCCTGAGGGGCACGACCCCCATAACCTTGCTGCATCCTTTCCTGTTTCGACCATTTTCGGGGTGTGAGGTTCGATGAAGTCTCGTCCCACAATGCTACGATTTTCACAAAATCCATGCTTCAATCAACCAATAATCAACACTTAGCATGCCACATTACCAAATTCGAAATATATCACTAATAACCATCAACTACGTAACCTCTGAGCTCGTACGTCTTAGAGAAGGGTATTAAGCTAGGAGAATAAATTCTCTGCCACAAACAGAAATTTAGAAATCAACTTTATATCTCAATGTGTAATGTCAGACATACATCCATACAAGTCAATCCTAGGTCTGAATGGAACCGAAAGCACTTCGTCCAATTAAGGAAAGAAGTCCTTGCAAATTCGGATATCCCCAATCTCGACCGGACTCCTAATCACATAGGGAAATCTCTATACAGGAGCAACTCGGTGCAGAGACAATCAACAGGTAATCCTTTCATTCTCGAAAATACCCGGTCTTCAACCACCATCTTCAAATGCAATCCTATTTGTCGTATCCTTATTCGAAATGGGTTTTGTGACTTAATATCCTCCCCCGGCTTATCCAAATAATGAGCGCTTATTTTAAAAACACGTGGATACAAATTTCCATTTTTAATCTTTTAAAAAAAAGATCCACCTTTAAGATTCGATGTGCTTTTTGGATAACCATTTGGAATCGGATTCCCGGACTCATCGAAATTCAAATGTCGTCATAAAGGCCAAATTGTTTAAGTAAACAATTTTAATTCAATTCAAAAATTCTTATTGACACAGTAATACAGCACAGATATCACAATTCAATCCAAAGCAATTCATATCACAGAATATTACATATCAGAGATATCATATAACCCAAGGCATTCAATATAATCCAATCATCCATAAGCAAGATTAATTGATCATATGATTATAATTAATTTAATTAGCCTAAATTAATCATCTAACCCTGCTTAATTAACATTAATTAATTACAAATCATTTTAATTAATTTTCATTAATTAATAATTAATTAATCATCCTTAATTAATTATCCTGTAACTACTGATTAATTACTCTTTAGTTATAGATTAATTATCTTTTAATCATTAATTAATTAACCTTTAATTGTTAATCAATTAACCTTTAATTACAAATTAATTAACCTTTAATTATAAATTAATTAACCTTTAATTATAAATTAATTAACCTTTAATTATTAAATAAATTAACTAATTATCCTTTAATTACTTACATTAAGTAATTATCCTTTAAGTAATTAATCTTTAATTACTTTCATTAATTAATTAACCATTAATTACCCCAAATCTTAATTAATTAAAAGATAAACCATTTATCTTAATTAATTACTTTAACTATCATTTAAATCTTATTTAATCAACCTTTGGAATAAATTATCATTAACATATTAACTTAAACCCTTTAAGTTAAATTAATAATTAACAACATTTCATCTTCTTAATTATCTACTTAATTACAATATTAAGTTTATTTAAAATAAACTTTAAAATAAAGGTTATATATATATTAAAACACTTTAAACTTAATTAATTTAAAATAATTTATTTTAAATTTTTAACTGATCCCAAACTTAAATAAAACAATTATTATTTAAAAAGGATTAATAAAGAAATTATTTAAACTTGATTTGTTTTAAAGTTTTAAACTGCTACTACAACTTACCCGAGCTTAACCCTTGTGCCAACCCAAGTCAAATGCAAGTTTCCCTGAGCTCTTCCCCGAGCCACTCTTTTTTGCTTTGTTTTGATTTAGATTTTTAAAACCTGTTAAAATCGTGTAAACCCACATGAACCCCCGGTACAAAACTCGAGCCACAACGTTACTTCCCCGAGAATGACTTCGAGCACAAACCATCTTCACAAACCTAATCCCCTTACACACCACTGACACCACGTGCACATGCACACGAGTTTGTCGGCGCTTCGACAAACAATTGGAACAAACTCGACAGCCAAAACCACCTCGTGCCGACGCTCAAATCACCAGTGACCTCAAAACTTCGACCATAGCTGCGCCACGACACCATGCTTCGATTCCCCCACCACCAGTCAACTCTGTTTCACCCAAGACGTCGCACGAGCTCCAGAAACAACGTCGACCAAACCTGGTCATTAAACCCTTCATTGCCGTCGTCGGGCCACCACGGCGGATTATAAATCCAGCCACCATTTTTCTCGAGAGCCTCGACCTCCAAGCTATCTCCAGCCATGACCACGACCTCCCTCTCCTTGCCGATCACCGGAATTTATCCAAAATAGGATTTTCGTTCATCCCACAAATCCTCGTCGGAAAAATATTAAAACTTTTGATTTTATTTTTAAAAATCATGGTTTTCAAAGGCGAGTTGGATGATATAGATGAATCAAGAAACCCTGGTATTCGAATTTTCAGCATGCATTGAACCTTACTGTCATTTCTGATTTTTTAGAAAAACTTTAATCAATTATTCTTAAAAATAATTTTAAAACTTAGATCTTGATTATTCAAGTATGTTTTGTTTATACTTCATCAGCTATAAGTGGTTAGAAGAAGAGAATTTAAATTTTTGAACCTAATCTAAGCCTGTATATTAGAATAGGGTTATGTATGCCTGTACACAGACATGCATCCATTTTCTACATACATACATACATACATACATATATATATATATATATATATATATATGCATGCAGTCATTTTTTTCATCTATACAAACATACTTTCAAGTATTATCACATGCAATCAAAATATAACAGGTTTATGATTTTATCAAGGAAGTTTACTCACATTTATTTTGAAACAGAGAAGCCTGGAACTTAGTTTTGAAAACTTTGATCTTTGAAAACCTTGAAAACTGGAAGTTGTTTTGAACTTGAATCTTTGTTCTTGATTTGAAATCTTGTTGAATCGGTTTTGATGTTTGAGATGATATATAGCTTCAGGTTTGAAAATTGAAAAGGATTGTTTTGATTTTAGTTTTCTTTTCTGGTTTTTGAGTTTCAGGTTTTAGTTTTTTAAATAAAATTCTTGAAAATGAAGGATAGGATAAGTAGAGATGTTTATATAGGAATGTTTTATTATTTTAAAAAAATGAAAGGAAAATAAAAAATGTGACACTTGTTCAATTGCATGATAAAATAGTTACACTAATTATATTTCATATTATAATACTTACATTTGTAACTTTGCATGTTAATAATATTTTTATAAAATTTATATGTTACATTATATTTGGTTTTATATTTATATATGTTTTATTAATTTGTATTCTGTTTTCAAATTTGATGAATACATTTCCTTTATTTATATTTATATAATTTTTAAGGAAAATAAATTAAAACCTAATTATACACTAAATAAAGATTCATATATATATATATATATATATATATTAGTTTTTATAATATAGAGTTTTGAATCCAATTATTTTTAAGATACTTTATTTGTGAATTTCAAATTAATTTCTAATTACAATCCATTCATATATATATATAAACACATCTATTATTTCAAATTGATTCACAAATTAATTCCAAAAATTATATTAATTACTAAATTAAATTTGGTTTAAAAAGGGGACCGTTACAAAAATAGCTTCCTCAAATTTCACAAATCAATTCCAAATCAACTCGAATTTCGAAATTCAAATTTAATCAAATATCAAATCATCAATTTCAATCAATTCAGTTTCTCATTAGACCATTCCAAATGATATCAATTTCAAATACAGATTTGAACCATAAAATAAACCATTTCAATTCCAATATATTTCATAGCTTAAGTGTTCAACAATATCCGAACTAAATTTTATAATCTCATTTATATCTTAAATTCACTTTCCTATTATTTAGCTTGAAATATTCACTTAATAAATCCAATATCATTTAAATAAAACCCCAAATTACAAGTAAACTAAACATTTCCTTCAACTTATCTAAACTTCAAATATTCATTAATCACTTTAAACCAAAATCAAGTTATAAAATCATATCCTTTAAAAAATATCAAACTCAATAAGTTCCAAATCGATTAAATAAAATCCTTAATTAAACACAATTTCAAATAAATTCAAATTTATCTTCCCAACATAACTTACAAAAATCGTTATAGAAATCAATTTTGAAAATAAAATTTCAAATAAATACTTAAACATATATTATATTTATTTATATATTAAATCTATTTATATATTTTAAAATAGTAAAATTAGAAGTAAATTCTTAAAATTTATAATTTCAAAGCTAACTTATAATTTTAAAACTTTCAAACCATATAATTTTGAAAATCAAGAATTTAAAACTTTAAAAAAAACTACATTTATATATAGTATCTTAAAATCGATATTTATTAAACCATATATTTCTACCAAAAACCATACATATCATTTCAAAATATATATAGAGACCAACGGTGTCTGCATATAATTTTCTATTCTATGGTCAAGTGATATGGATATTTATCATTTCAATCCATAATTTAAATTTATATGAGTATATATCATTTCAACCCGCAATCCCAAATTCAGTTCAATGAAAATCGCTTAGGTTTATCATTTCAACACATAATGATTTTCTCCTATTCTACAGATCGTTCGAGTATGTATCATTTCAACCCATAGTGAATTCTATACTAACAGGGAACTTGTAGAGTGATAACGGATATAATAATAATATAACATGCATATATCATCAATATAAATTACAGATAATGGTGTTAAATGTCACAGGTGAACAGATACAGATAATAGCATATATATAGAAATGTAAATAACTAACAACAACATATTTCAATTGTCGTTTCAATTGAAACCAAATTTAATAAATATAAGAATGTTAATCATAAGTGATTGCTCACCTTTCGAGGTTAGAGACGATAGACAATGAAATTGAGTTACAACCCAAGTAGGAATTCCAAAATGAAGCAAGGTTGAACGCGAATTTGACGGACAAGCTAACAGATAAGGAATCAATGAGAATGAATCAAATTAGCTTGATATAAGCTGAACAAAATATACGTTATTATTATTATTATATATATATATATATATTCTAAAATAAATTCCAAAACATATATTTTCAAATCCATATTTAGTTCGAACGCCTGTGAAAAAAATTTCTATACACACACACACACTTGAACCAAGCTTATATATTCATATATATAGACTAATATTAAAAATATATATAACTTACATAAATACGTATAAAACAGAATGTAGAAACTTTTATATATACAAGATATCATTTATAAGCTTGTAAATATAGATTACATACATATCAAAATCTATATACATTTAAGGTCAAATTTATTAAACAAATATATATATAATACTTTACACTACATAAAAAGTGATTAGTCTTGCCATTTCAGGAATATAAACAAACTATATAAATACAATATCCTTTTAAAACCAATATTTATTTACAAACAAACAAATATAATCACTGTAAACATATATCTTGTTGAAATGATATAAAATACTTCATAATTTTTTAATATATAACATATACAACAACTAGGATATAAGTATAACTTAAATAACTTATAACACTTGCATAAAATCAAGCTATACATTCATATTTTATCAAAAATCAATACTGTAACTAACACAAAACCATAAGCTTGCTTTACCTTATACTTCATATATATATACTATAAAAAATACTTACATAAAAACAAAATATACTTTGTATACACACGTTTATATACTTAGAACCCAAAGTAAGATGGGAAACTTCAGACACTACTATATATATAGACTTAGATAATTAACAGAATATATAATAAAAATTTTTATAAATAGATAACAGATAATATAGTAACCTGTTCATACCCAAACTTACATGCAAATATAACTTACTTTATAAATTTTTATATATATGCTACTAAAGCAGGTCATATATAAAATAAACTAACATATATATTATACTAACAGTAATATATATATATATATATATATATAACTCTTTATATATAAAAAACATGCACCTGTATACTTATATACGTAACTTCTACAAGCTCATATGTATAACAACACTTATATACAATCACACGCACACACACACACACATATATATGTAAACATATAATGTATATAAAACTGTAATATAAACTACAGACAAATATAATCCTATATACATTATATTAAAATCAGAAGATGATAAATTATACAAACCAAAAAATCTAAACAACATTGGTGCATAACCTATATATTATATACAGACATATACAAAGCAACAAATCTCGTTTTATAACCTTGATATAAATGAACAGAACTTATAATATAATACATATATATACATAACTTCTTAATTAATACACATATAAACATACCTAAGAAAAGGCTGCAAATGGCCAGAGCAAGGCAAGAGATTGCCAAGGTTAGAGGAGGAGATCGCTGCGCCGGTCAGCGGTAAGGCGAGACGGAGGTATGGCTTCGGCCATGGTTGTTGCCAGAGGGGAAGAGAAAGAGTGGTGAAGTCAGAGAGATGGAGAATATGAGCAGGAGCTTACCGGTGAAGGTGGAAAATTAGGATCTAGGCGCGGCTGATCCGGGAAGAGAATCGGCAAGGCTGTGTTGCTGACAAGGATGAGGTAGTGGAGGGCGAACTCGGTTGCCAGCGTTTCAGGTGTGGAGGGTGAAAGGCTGATGGGCGGCGCGGAGAGGAGTAGGCCGAACGAAGAAGGAGGATGGTTGACGAGATGTGGAGAAGTGAAGATTAAACATGAAGGAGCCAAGGTTTTTTTCTTTTTCTTTTTGTATATAGCCTAGAGCAACAAAGAAGGGAACAGAAGAAGGCATAGAACGGATCACAATTTAAGTGATATAGTCCATACAAATTTTATCGATGGGAATAGAGAAAACCAATAGAGATTGCAGAAAATAATAAAAGCAATTTTCCATTCAATTTCTGACTGTTGGAATAAACGAATCGTCGGTGGAAAACCAAAAGATTTTAAATAGGTACCGATACGAAATCGCTTTTCACGGATTCCGATGCGCACCGATCTTCAAAACATAGAATTGAATATACCACAGAGATCAGCACAACATGACGATCAAAACGGTATACAGATATCAATGGTACGATCGAATTATCAAAAGTCGATATTGGTACCGAAAATGCTGCAAATCTGTCGAAAATAAGATAAACGTTGTAATAACAGTCAAAATTTGATGAAACGAAATATGACGTCTCACTCAGAAGATGATTTATAAATTTATTATATAAACATTTTATTATCATCAAATATTAACTGATTTAAATTGAAATAAAATTTACATAAGAAAATAAACTTCCATATTATCGGATGAAAATTTACCATTTGCTATGCCCAAATAGACGTATTCCAAGCATTAAATTTCCAATTCAAAATTTTATTATCTAAAAGTTCATAAAATTTCAATTAATTAAATAAATAAAACCACTAAAATTTACAGGTCGTTATAGAAAACCTTAGGCGACTAGAGAAATCCTATGTGCCAAAAAGGTATTTTCTAAAGACTGGTCCATTCATATGCCATTTGTAAATCCCTAGTTTGAGCGTAGAGTTTCTAGGTGATTGTCACTAGTTGAAAAAGAGTTTTCACTTAATTCTTATAGACAATCACTTGAGTTGGATTCTTGAGGCAGCTAAAAGATTTCAAAGCACGACCTTAGTCGTGTGAGGAGATTTCGATAGTCGGACCAAAAAGTTAAATCCGAGTTTGCATGAGTAGATTCAAGTGGAGGACCCTATTTTAACCAATAAATATTATAAAAAAACAAAGGATTGGATCGAGCATCACATCATTTTGGTTGATCGTTAGTCGTCGTAAATTATTTTATAGTTGGGGTTTCTTGGGATAGTTCGAGGAAGGATTTCTCGACTAGCTTTATGACAATTCGGATAATCATCTAAGTGGCAAGAGGATACTTGCCTAGGCAAGCATCGTAGTATGCTTGGTATATTATCTTTATTGACACTAGTGTAAATCACAGTACATGCATCAAACAACTAGAAATATTTGCTTTTTATTTAATAAAAAATTAATGAATAGATGTATGCTATAAGTGCAAAAGTTTTAGTGGTTAAAACATTTTTATTCCTAGTAGTTTTCTTAGTGGCACCGATTGCAAGTTGATAGTAGAATTCCATTGATGGTTAGTAGAAAAGGGGATTGTGGTGGAGGCTGCAAACTAATCTTGAAATTTCATTGATGTGCATAGGGTATTTTTGAAATTTCAAAAAGATGCCTTGGAATTCATATTTATTGAACTTTCTTTATTAACGGTAGAGATTGTGTGATTAAGGTGAGTTTGAACTTAAGAAAACCCAAACATTTGTAGATCGTCATTTAGTGATGATTTAATTTGTAGATTTTCCCCTTTAGATAATGATTTCTGTATGAAAGAGAGGAAAGTGGAGACTTAGATTTTTCGGTATACTTGTGAGTTAAGACTTGATGATCTAGCATACCGTATAAGTTCTCATTTTCATAGCAAGGGGTGTACTGGGTTTTCATGTATTATGTTAATAAAAGGAGTTTAACCACTTTGGTATTTTGTTCCCTTTAAACGTCGAACAGACTCATTGGAATTTATAGTTTGTCATGCACATTTCCACTATCATGAGTTACCGTGCGTGTCGGTATAGGCTTTTATTGAATTTTCCATTCTTTTATATGCTTTTTGTTGCTTGTTGCTTGTTGCTTGTTGCTTGTTGCTTGGTAGTTTATTTTGTAATCATATGTTGATTGTTTATTATTGATGGTTGCTATTGCTTGCTATTATTTGTTATCGCTCATAGTCATTTGCTACTATCTAATATTTTTTGTTATTGTTTGATTTTGTTATTGGTTGATTTTGATTGTTGTTGATTTTGTTTCTTGTTTGAATGTTTGATAGTTTGTATGCTAGTTATTGTTGCTTATCATTGTTTTCACTTGTTTGATTATTGCTTGTTTATTGTTGTTGATTGTTATTAGTGATGTTGCTTGTTTTATGTGTTTGATTGCTTGTATGGTAGTCATAATTTTCGGTTAAGGCATGCTTGGACAGTGATAGCGATAACCATCTAAAATGGATCGCATATCATCTATGTTCATTGTAGGGTCGAGATGTGATCTATTTGAGTCTACTGCCTTTTGATGTAACTCAGAGTCTGTGGTATACTTTGGTACTGACTCATTTAAGCTTACTCTCGAATTAATTTTCATTTATGACTAAGGTAGTATAGGTTATTATGCTAAAGTTATACATGTTTAAATTATGTGTTGTTGTGTTGGTGCATAACCTACTTTGCAAGGTACAATTAGGTGCTTGAGAGCCAAAGCGTGGCTATTTGGATGCTTACATTTTTGGTTTAGCATTCAAATGGTGAGAAGCTTTCTTGAAAAGGGGTACGTGCTTGGGGAGCATAAGATGGTGAATATTGTCGAGAGTTCCTTGGATGCATGATGCATTTTAGTTTTTGGGGTTTTCCATAATGCTTGTCACGTAAGAGAGGTGTTGCCGAGATTTTTCGAACTTGTTGATTTGGGAATTTCAATCAGTCTTGTTACTTTATCCCACTCTTGGAAATTTCAGGAGTGAAATTCTTTTAAGGAGAGAAAATATAACAGCCTATATTTTAAAGACTTGGTATTTAAATAATTAATTTAAATATTAAGTCGTTAATTAGTGAATGCATTTTATACTCAACTCTTAGAGAAGAATGAATTAGGACTTGAGACACTAATAGTTGAGTTTGCTTTTCCATAGCGAGAAAAATGAATCTAAACTTGACTATGTTTGGAGTTGGATACCGTTTTGTTGGATGAAATGGACTTTGGCTAAAACCCACTAGCACGCCACTAAGTTAGCTTATATGTAGCTAACTCCTCATTTTGTCTTCATTCAACGTTGCTTCTTCTTCAAATTCTCTAATCACTTTCATAATTATGTCCTAATCCCCTAACCCTAAATCTCTTAATTGAAACCCAAATAAATCCTAAAAAAATCACCATGATTCCTTTCATCCAATTTCTCACATAACCCATCAAAGAATAAACTTGAATTGGAGTATGGAGCTTCGTCTAAGATTTCAAGAGAACTTAGAAGTGGGTTTTGATGATTATGTCTTGTGTTGGTGAAAGAGAAGGTGAGTGAAATTATTCTCAAACTATATTACTTCGTAATCTTCATTATTTCGTTATTGATGATTATAGAGTATATGAAGTGATTTGGAGATTTTTTTTAGGTTGATTTAGGCTTATGTTCATGTTATAAACATTATTAACTCATTTTTTTAAGACCTTATTTACTATTTTTGAAATAATTGGTAAGCTAGGAAATAGGTTTTGGTTTACTTGAAGAATTATTTGTGATGTTCTAATGGGTTAGAGACTAATTACGTAACATAATTAACTGCATGACATTGTTAGCAATAATAAAAATAATTTGAATGATTTTAGAAAATTTAGTAAGCTAATTAAGTGAGTTTTGAACTCTACACTTATTATAAAAGCGAATGAAAGATAGATGAAGCTTAATTATTCCTTATTATAAAAGAGATTACAAGATTAATGTAACTACTGGTGCCGTGAACTCTAGGTCGGAATCCGATGATGGATTGAATGTGAATGTGGCTGGTCAGAATTTAAATGTCTCTGGTGATGATTTCGAACCCAATTTGTTGTGCACTAATCCTGCTTATGGAAATGCCGAAGAGAATGTCATTGTCCCAGCAAACCCTATTATTGTTGTGCACGCACCCAATTTCGATCCTTCGATTGTTCTTGTATCTCCTCTTCCTTCGGTTAATGCCTCTCAAGTTCCTAAAGGAACATCTTTTCTTAATTCAATGCCGTGCAATGCAGGAAATTATGTACCATGTTCATTTGAACCCATGGAGGTTGACGGGGTCTTGATTCCTCCACCGAAGGTCATTCAGGCTGGCAAGACTATTGCACCGACTACCTAGTTTGGTTCATTCTAGATTCGAATCCTCCATACCATATTGTTCGAGAACATTGTAAGAACCGTTGGAAACTCAACGGTGGTCTCCAGGTTCATTTTGATAAATCTACGTTTTACTTCAAGTTTTCAAAAAAGGAGGAAGGACAGTGTGTGCTTGAGGCTGAGCCTACTTTTATTGATGGAAAACTGCTTATTGTTACTTCATTGAGTAAGTCTATTGAGAGTGCGAGATATCGGGTTTTATCTATACATGTTTGGGCCTACTTATCTCATATTCCATTTGTTCTTCACTCGTTGCTTGGTTTGAATTGAACTGCTAGTTTAGTTGGAGATCTTAAGTGTTTTGACTCGAACACAATGGCTAGAGGTAGGATCGTTTATGCTAAAGTTCTAATTGAAATTGCCCCGTTCAACCCTCTTCCTACTAATCTCACATTATGCCCTAATAAAGGCTACGTTGTGGTAACTGACGTTCACTGTGGATGGAAACCTGACATATGTGAGATATGCCACTTCTTTGATCACGTGGTGCTTTCATGCAAGCACCTCCCTCCTTCCGATCCATCGGGCGACCCTCCTCTTCCTATCCTGGAAAAGATCCCCCTTCCTCGTCCTCCTACTAGTCAGTGGGTTTCGAAGTCCGCCTTTCTTCCCCTGCCGAGATCCGTATAGCCCCTGATTGTAACATCGTTAGTTCTGCTTCTGAAGTTGCTGCTCCTTCTCCTGTTATTGGTGTGTCTTCTCTCCCTTCCCCTGTTTTTGTTGTTCCTTCTATTGATGATGATTCTGACTCCATTGATTGAGCGAAACTCCATGGAGAAGACTTGGGTTCATGTGAAATCTGAGGTGCAATATAGTCTAAAGTTTGATTGTCATTATATATTCGTAGGTGGAGATGGAGAGAGGAGGTGGTTATTTTATCATACTGTTGGTGGTGGTTTTGTTCTTTCCTGCGACGGAGACAATGGAGATGACAAAGACTTATTTTGGTGGATGATACTTGAATAGAAAATTTATTTACTCGCATGATTCTGCGGTTTTTGATTTAGATATTACGGCTCATTTCTCAGGATTTATCCATGTCATGAGGCCTTGTCTGGTTGATGGCGACAGTGGTTCCTCCTCTCAAGAGGACGTCTAGTGTCTTGTATGTATAATGGTATGGCCACTTTAAAATCATGTTAGCTGTTCTGTGCATGTGCATAATACTTGTTTTTATTTATATACAGTGGCACAGTCCAATTTAAAGCCGGCTAGCTTTGCTAAAAATTATTACTTATGAATTATTATTTAAAAGTAAAGAAACGGTCTTTCTTGCTGAACGATTTGCTTATAAATATTATTTATGTAAAGGAATAATTTTATAAGTAAAAGTGGTATTTTATAAAATAGTGTGACAGTTTATAAAATTGTATAAATGATGTATTTTGTAAAGGAGTATGAGATTTTACAAACCAATATGAAGAATATATTTTATAAAATGGTCAAGAAACTTTATAAAACAGTTAAAAGAAGAATACTTAATTTTAAATAAAGAAACTAAGTGTTATAAAGGCTTAAAAATGGTTAACAAGTTAATAATACATTTTATAAATGGTATGAAAATATATTTGACTGTTATTGGAAAGATTTAGTGAATGAAAGTAAGATTTAATTAAGTAATGATTGAATTGCTTATTTAAATACATGTGTATATATATATATGAATATGGGTAAATATACATATACATGTATTTAGAAATATATAACAATCAAAACAATTTATGTATTGTAATTAGAATTATTGTGTATGTTTGTTTTTGTTTATGTGTACGTATATGGATGTGTGTAAATGCATTTGCATAAGTGTGTTGAGGGCATCTCACATAGCCATAGCGACTATTATGCGCGCTGATTTGCAAATTGAGCAATTGCTTCAATGAATTTCGAAACATGATTTGTATAATGAAGTATATTTGTGTACGCTTGTGTAAAGGTGCACAAATGAGTGTATTGGCATGCGTTGCCGTCACATGGATCAAGATGGCTGGTTGAGTACATTTGAGCATGATTAGAGGAAGCCAGGTCGTTAGCATCGTCCGTTGAACTCTACACATACGAAGAGTGGATTCTATGTTGATGTCGGTTTTTGAACACATAAAGAACTACTTCCAAAACATCATCCAATGAACTCCAAAGGATATCCATGGGGTGGAAGCAGGCTTGGAAAGCTAGGCGACTAGTCGGCCAAAGCAATGGAGGAATCAACACGTGAATCGACGGCCGTAGCAATCGAATGGCACATGCCCCATGCTTTATTGCCTAGGACATGCTACCATTGGAGCACCAGTGGTGCATGGATCTTGGCAATAAAGAGAAGCTCAAGTGCCATTTAAACGGGTTTTCCCCTTGGATCAGAATGCAATGCGACGTGAGACTTCGACATGATTTCGGGGAAGCTTCAGGCTACTCGAGAAGGTGGAATTGAAGGCAAGGCGTCGAATTCAGATGTAAATATAAGGGGTGCACAAGTAGTTGGCAACGATCTATAAGGCATTTGGGCAAGCAGTCGAGGGAGAGATTGACACAAGGAGCGCAAGGAACAGACTATTCCTACACGAGAAAGGTAGGGGATTGACATAGCAATCGAGAACCAATCGGATATGAGATTAGGATGGTGACAGGTTTCACGTACGATAAGGATGCAAGATTGGAGATAGCACTTGATGGCGAAGAGTCGGTTCCAGACTCAGGCAGATGAGATTGGGGGACGTGTAGATAGATGGCTAGCATAGATTCTATGGTTCAAAGCGTTGTTGTTCTTGAGTGATCATTTGGGTTCAAAACAAGTGCACGATGAGAGAACCATGAAGTATGCGATTAGATTTGGGTCATAATGCGGTTTCAGTGCTACGCATCCGTTATACATTGTTTTATGATTTCAAATCGAGCTTTGAAGAGGGTATGAAGTGGCGCTTAAATGGTACTTGTACCAAGTAGCTACAGCATAGATGTAGACGCTAGGGAGCACTACAGCAGTAGGCTTTTCATTGTTGTTCAGAGAGCGGCCTAGGTTTACATGGAGAAGCCTTTGCAGCAAAAAGGACATATGAGGATGTTTGGCTTCGTTAGCAGACTCTCAAAAGATAAGAATGTATCCCTACAAGAAAAATTGTCTTTTGTAACGTCAGCGGATAACACAATAGTCCATAGCATTATTGTTTGGATTAATTTTCTTTATTTAGAGTAGGGACCGGATGCATAACGCATTTGACTCCCGATTATATTCGTGCCCGCCTTTTTGTCAAATTATTGTCTTGTGCTTTTCATTCCAATTTTTTTTTCCATCTCGAAAGCCAAAAGAAAACATTATTTTCTCTCTCTTTGTAAATCCCCAGATCTCTCTTTCCCTCATTCTCTCCTTTAGATCCATTGTACCTTCAAAGCAGTCGCCGCCATAGGTAGAGTAATCCATTTCAGCGCAAAGGAGCTAGTGGAATATTCAAATCATGTGCCCGCCATCGCAAGGGACCGGCCCACTTCCCCTCCTTCGACTTCAGCGAATGCAATGGTATCTTAAAGGCGCCATCACCGACATCATCTACGACCCTGGGCGCATCGCTTGCACGCGTGACGTTCAGACATCCGTTCAGGCACAAGCACTAGAAGGAGCTATTCGTTGCCACTGAAGGAATGTATACCGGTCAGCGTGTTTATTGTGGAAAGAAGGCGAATCTGATGGGCGGAAACGTGCTCCCACTTGGCAGTATTCCCGAGGGAGCGGTTATTTGCAATATGGAGCATCATGCTGGTGATAGAGGTGTTTTGGCTAGAGCTAGTGGTAATTACGCTATTGATGTCAGTCATAATCTGATAATGGCACTTCCAGAATAAAGCTACCATCAAGGTTTAAGAAGATTGTGCCAAGCAGATACAAAGCAATGATAGGGCAAGTTGCAGGAGGGGGAATACAGAAACCGCTTTTGAAAGCAGGAAACGCATACCACAAATTCAGAGTGAAGAGGAACTGCTCGCCAAGGTACGTGGTGTGGCTATGAATCCAGTGGTGCATCCTCATGGTGGTGATTACCATCAACATATCGGTCATGCTTCCATTGCCCGTCGTGATGCACCACCTGGACAGAAGTCGATCTCATTGCTGTTAGAAGAACTGGGTGTCTCAGAGGACAGACTGCTACTTCTACTGCCTAGGCTGATAAGTAGAACTTTTTCTATTTTATCCGTTTTCATGCACTTTTATTTTATGTTTGAGTTGTAGGACTTGTTTGTCACCATGAGGTTGTTGTGCTTTCTTATTTAAGATATGCTTTTATGACATTTTTATCTTTATTTTCGATTACGATTTTTGCTGATCTGATACAATGCAAAAAAAAGTATAACTAGATATATGAGAATGTAAGCATTACAGTTTGTTTTGCGTTACAATTTCAAGGCTATGGTTTTACTATTATTAGAGCAATTGCCGTAATTAAATGAGTAATTGGTGTTGCTCTCGAAATCTAGGTTACACTTTTCCATATAATATGAACAAATAACAAGCCTATTACGGGAAATGTTTCCTTACATAACACAAATTCAGAATAATTTGCATGACCGGTAGATCTTTTTTAAGTGCATAATATATAGATTGTCACTGCTGCTTTATTAGTTTCATACACATCAAACAAAAATACAAGTAAGCTGGACCATGCAAATTTATTAAAAGGAAGATGTACAGAAAACTGAGACTACAGTGATCCAATACAGAAGATGAGTTTTACTGAAGAATATCATGTAAAAATCAAGAAAACCTATTTCATTTTGATGATTGATGAATACAGAGGGACACTTCTCAGGAAAATGAGTCTTGATAGCAAAGTTTAAATGGTAAGAAGTGTCAAGTGAGAATTTTGGGGTTAGGATTGAACTGGGTAGGTAGGAAATCCAGTTTTTTCAGTGCATAGGATGATATCTCGACATGTTTAGTGTGAAAATGTGGCCATTTTCATTTTGTAAGTGTAGTACTGTTTTGCTAAAAGTACATTGTCGTGTGGTCTGTTGTACTTGTAACAACATTGCATATATATTTCAGTTTCAGTTAGTTTGATAGCTATTGAGGGGAGTAGTTTCAGTTAGTGTCTGTCTTATGCATGGATTCAATAGCAGAGCAAGAAGCATCTTGCTAGGCCGAGGACAAAGGGTGGATGACTTGAATCTTTGGAAATTAAGCAGTAGTCACAGACTGAAATGCACCTCTCGGGGGAATTCTTGAGCGGGTACCTGAGCATTAACTTAGGTATGTTCCCTATCATTCCTTACATTATATTACCGTATGCGTTTAATTTTTTAGTAATAACAGGGTGTCATGTCGGACAAGCTTAGGTGCTCGTAACATAGCTTTCATGGTATGACAAGATTCATTTGTGCTAATGCACAACATGTTTAACACAAGAGCATATGGTTAATTAAACTAATATGAATAATAAGCATAATTCTCTTTAAAGTGGTTCAAGTAGGCAAGAAAACAATTTCTATACAAGTCCTAAACAATATGATTTATTGGAAACTATAGTCATACATTTGTTACTAATGATACGCCATATAATTATAATAGCAATAATATAATAAATAAACTAAGTTCATAAAAATTAACTATGTTTAGAACAAAAACAATAATAACAAATTATCGAATATTAACCAAGTTAACAAGTTTTATAAAATATAATTATGTTTATATAAAATGATAATAATAATAAAAAATTAACAACCTTTACAAAAATTAACTAAGTACATAACAATAACACTAACAACACCAACAATCGTGATAGTGATGATAATAATAAATAAACTAAGTTTATAATAAGCAACTAAGTATCATAATAATTAACTAAGTTTAAAACAACAACAACAACAATAATAAATTATAAAGTATCAACCAAGTTAACTAAGTTTATAATAATAATAATAATAATAATAATAATAATAATAATAATAATAATAATAATAAAGTATTAACCAAGTTAACTAAGTTTATAACAACAACAACAACAATAAATTATAAAGTATTAACCAAGTTAACTAAGTTTATAACAACAATAATAATAAATTAACTGTAAGTTTTATAAAAATTATCTCGGTTTATAATAGTAATAATAAATTATAAAATATTAACCAAATTGACTAAGTTTTATAAAAGTTAAATAAATTTATATAATAATAATAAATTAACTAAGTTTATAAAATTAATTAAGTATATATAATAATACTAATAACAACACCAAGAAGAAGTTTATAAAGTATAAACCAAGTTAACTAAGTTTAGAGTTGTAACCGCAACGATAAATTATAAAGTACCACCAAATCAACTAAGTTTACAACTACAATAATAATAATAAATCAACTACAAGTTTTATAAAAATTAGCTAACTTTATAATAATAATAATAATATAATAATAAATTATAAAATATTTACCAAATTAACTCAGTTTTATAAAAGTTAACTATATATATATATATATATATGTAATAATAATAAATTAACTATGATTACAAAAATTAACTTTCCTTATTAAGTTATATAAAAATTAAATAGGCTTATAAAAATTAATAAGTTGATGATGATAATAATAATAATAATAATAATAATAATAATAATTTAACTAATGTTTACTTAGTTTATAATAATAGTACTAACAACAACAACAATCATAATAACAATAATAACAAAAATTAAACTAAGTTTTATAAAAATTAACCGAGTTTAATATATTAATAAAAAATAATACTAATACTTATAATAAATTTACTAAGTTTACCGAGGTATTTCTTTTGACTTACTGAATATAACCACCTAAAAGCTTGTGTCTGCTAATAAGATATTAGCACGCCTGAAGTAAAATAATCGTTCAACCGAATTAATTTGTATTAACCATTCTTTTAGCAGTGCTTGAATTAATTTGAATTACAGTAGGCACCAGATTCAATATAAGTTATATGTTTGGAATGACGATGTGGAACCAAGATCATATTTGCATAATGAATTGAAATGACAACATTTAGGCAAATAAAAGTTAAGTGAATGTAATTAAGAGAATAATTGAGAAAATACTATATTCATTTGGCGAACTGTTATTGTGAAATTTTGACAAGAGAAAGCAAAAGAAGGAAATTTCAACATTTTCTATGAAATTTTATAGTGTAACTTCTTGGTCTTAAATGTACATCATCGAAGCAAAGACTAACCGGAAACGTGGCAATATATAATGAAAGGATAATCATTCTAAACTCGGTAAGGCACGCACGACATAAAATCGAACGCTATTGCAACGCTGAAATTATAACAATCAAGGCAAAAAAGAAAGTGCATATGTCTAGTCACTAAATCCTAGTTGGCAATTGGGCCATAATCACTATCGGTTTACTTGATTAACCAACATGTACACAAATTATATTAAAATAATTTTATTTGAACCTGAGATTCTGTCTCATTAGCACATACCTTTGCTGAAGTAAAGCAAATGTTTGTTACATCCTTCAGCACTGCCCTTTTCTTGCAATGAGAAATCGTGATTGGGGCACCATATTTGTTCTCATCTCTCTTTGTTTTGCCTAGTTGTCGCTGACTTGAAGTGGGTTTAGGAAGAGGAGGTTTCATTTGATAAAAATACAAGCTATACGTAAATAATTAGAGTGGGCACAATGCACAAATAATCTCTACTACTAATTAAGAAAATTAATTGAACTGATTTACTCGGCGTTTTTCTAAAATTTCAAAAGTACCCTCCTATGTTTGGGGAGAAGAGCATATGGAAGAGGAAGGATAAGAACAATACAGGTAAGTATTTTACTTTCACATTATATTTGAACGTTTGTATATTCTAAATACTGAAAACAGATATGTGTGCTTTTGTGTGCTCTGTTGCATGTGTGGGCATTTTCAGTTATGCGATCTTACATCTCTTCTGTTGTGTGTGTTGTCCCCTTGAAGTTGTTTGTAGTGTTGCATGCATGCGTGTATGTGGGTTTATATATATTTTCCCTTAAAATGGATCTAACTAACTTAAGCCTAAAACTATAAAATGCGCAAGTTTGTTTCCCTATTTATCTCTGTGACAACAATCAGTCTTTCAAGAGTAAGGTAGAAATATATTTATACCTCTATTGCATATCTGAACTGGAAACGACGTTAATAAACGTGTACGCGTGCGCGCGCACACGCACACACACACATATATACATATATTAGATATACTTAATACTATAATAGGGTAATATGCATACGTTGTATAGATATACACGAATGAAGACTGTTTTGTATATACTTCGTATAACCATATGTTTTGTGTGAGTCCCCCGTGCATGCTATCAAAGTCCCGTGCAAGAGCTACTTAAAGCAGCAGAGCAAACATATGTTATATTCATATGTTTAAAGACATATCTCTACTATTAATAAAGAGAATTTAATCAATAAGAATTACATGGTGTTTTTTAGATATTGCAAAATTACCCTCATTTATTAATGGAATCTCACCATCATTTCCGCCTATCCATCAACGGAATTTTACCATCAATTTATCATCGATATCACCAACAAAACAATTTGAAATGAGTTCTGACTACAAAAAATTTTGCATTTAAAACACACATTCATCCAAGGTAAATATCTTTGGATATTAGATGCAGTACGCACGTTGTATACTAGTATAAGATAATAAAAGTCAAAATACACATCATTAATCAGTTCTGCTCTACGTCTAACTTATAGATGCACAATAAATAAAGATCAGCATTGTAAAATATGTTAGCAAAAAATGAATCATGGAATAAACAGTCAACTGATTATTTCCATCATATAGCCTACGTTTGAACATGCAAAATAAAGAATTGTTCTTAAGTAAATGTATTTGCAATTAGTAATGCATGACAAAGAAATAGAAGCCAAAATTATTTACATTAGGAAATCAATATTACTCAAAAGAACACCTCGGAAACATAGCATATACATTTACGCAAGGTACAAAAGGTAGACTTGGAAAACCGATTTCATGCATGCTCTGCCCAGCAAGTCATCTAGCAACAGTGTAATGATCCGTAAAATCTGATGATTAAAATGAGTTAAATTAATAAGATTTTTAGTTAAATTTAGAAGGAAAAGAAAATCTTATAATTTATATTGGAGCGAATGTAGAAATTAGAGGTAGCAATTATACTTAAAATTTACCATTTAAATTTATATTGCAATTAATTAAAATAATGTAAATTGTCATACTTGGTTTTAAGTTTAATATAAGAAACACATAGGAATGTTGAATTTGTGAATTATCAATAAAAATATTAAATAGAATGGAATTCAAATTTATATAACAATAGAAATGCGAAAATTTGGGGAATAGATTCAAAGTTGTAAATAAATTGTTGAAATAATACGTAATAAGTGCAATTTGAATGAATCAATGTTAGTATAGATTAAAGTAATAATTGGGAATCATATCTATGAAATAATAACGAGAATGCAAGGTAATAAATGCTAATCAAGGTTAATAATTAATAAACTTGAGCGAAATTCCAATTTTATATAAAATAATTTAAATGTCATGTTTGGCTATAATTTGAACATAAGTGAATGAAATTAGTAGTATGAAAATAAATGCCAAAATTGATTTTAAGTAATAAAAGCTTATTTATGTGACAAAAAGGTAACAGTAATGTTTATGGTAGGTTGCCTATTTATTTATTTATTTATTTAAATTGTTAGTTGAAATTGGGAATAAGTTTGTAATAAATGTAAATAAATGTTACATTAATGTGAAATGTAGCCAATGTTAATTTTTTTTATAATATAACAAGTGGTAGATTTAAGGAGTGAAATTGTAAATTTGAAGTTAAGAAATAATGGACATAGTAAAGATGACAATCAAATCAAGAATTTGGGAATCAAATTTTACTTAATTTTGAAGGTAATCGATAATTAATGAATTAAATGGTTAGTAATTAAGATTAAATTCTATATTAATTGAAACTGAATGTAGATTAATGTAATAACGTTAAGGCTAACTAAATTAGCATTATAGATGGAATTATAGTCTGGATAGGTAACGAACTTATAAATGCAATTAGGAGCAAATAGGTGGAAAATTAATATAAGTTGTTTATTTATTTAATGTGTAAATAAACTTTGGTAAATCAATTTCTATAAACCCAAATTTAACGTTTTGTTAATATAAATTAAAGTATAGAAAGCGATATTTATTAATTTAATCGAAGTATAAAATTCAATAATTGAAGTTATTGCAAAAATAAATGAAATTAAAACGTTTAAATGTTACGTTATTGAAATTTAGATAAAATTTGAGGATAACATGAATTGGCTGATTTCTAAAAATTGGAAACCAAGATTTTATTTATCTAATTGAAATGTAAAGTTCAATAATTGAATTAATTGCAAGTAAATGAAATTGAATATAGTTAAATAATACGTTATTTGAAATAAAGATAATATGAGAAATTTGTGTAATAGTTTTGAATCCAATATTTAATCCATCTATTTGACAGGAATGGATGGAATACTAATTAATTTATATAACTGAATGAAATTTTGTGGATTTTATTTATAATTAGTGAATTTAATGAGATTAAGGATTTATATTAAAACTTATAAATTAACCTTCTCTAAATTGACATTTCTTTTTAAATCGTTGTAAATGATTATGAAGTTAAAAATGTTGAAATTTGTCAATTATCGAGATAAAATTTAAAATCTGATTTAATTAATTAATTATTAATTAATTTAATTAATGGAAAAATAGCCATTTTGGCCACTAACTCGGATTTTGACGAAACCGGTTTCACCGGATCCGTAACGGTGAATTATTGTAGGATTTCAAGTTTCGTAGCGATCGGACTTGTCGTTTGATCGTACGGACTCGAAACGCCTTGAAATTTATGAAATTAAAATCAATTTGGAAAATATTGATTTTAGCATAACTTCTTCATACGATGGAATTTGGACTTGAAACTTTTTCCATTGCGTTTAAAATATTTTAAAACATATATTTTGATATATGAGATGACCCATTTTCGTTTCAGAAACGAAACGGGCTTTCTAGGGCATTATTGTCATTTCAAACCTATTCGACTTTAATAGTAACCTGCGAAAATGATAGAATTGAATCTCGAAACCAGTTCTATTATGTTAAATAGGCCCTTTTATATTAGAAACGCCAAGCGGCACGCTTCGTTTGGAGTTCGGGCTGTTTTGGACCTCACGCTATAAATAGGCACGCAAAATGATAAAATAATATTATATTATTAAGAAACCCTAGCCGCCACTTGTTCATCCTTTTAATGGCCGAAATATCACCGTCTTCTCGCCTCGATTTCTTCCAATCCGTACAACGAAAGCGAGAACTCCAAAAAGCAAAGTTGTAGAGCTTGATGAGCTCTACATATCCAACGGTCGATTCGTGCTATAACATCAAGGATTCGCCAAAATCTGGCTTTGAAGGTCGCGCGTATATTAGCGTTTTTCGAGCAAACGACGAGAATTTGGGCAGCAAAGCTTGGGGCGGTGGTGGCTCCCGAGTAGGCGCGCGTAATGGCTACTGCAGATCGACGTCCGGTCTTCGATTGAGCATGCACGGATGAAGGATCGGCCACGCGAGATGGGCTCTGTTGCTTGCGTTGTAAGAGAGAAGATGTACGTGAGTGTTTTTTTATTTGATTACGTTTTGTATTTAATTATTTAATTCGTTCAAATAATCATAACTTTCTCATACGACCTCGAATTTATGCGCGGTTTCTTGCTTAGGATCGTATTTAAATTCCGGAGATTTTGACACTGGTTTGGACAAATTCCGAGTCTGTTGAATTTTTGGGTTTAAATTGGATCTGAATTCAATTTAAATTCAAAAGATGAGTGTTTTAACCCACTCACAACTTCTAAAATCTCTTATGTTTGTTAAATTGGTTGATGTTATGATTAGAAATTTATTTATGACTGTTTGCATATTTTAATCATCATATCAGTTAAATTGCATTTTATTTAATTAATTTATTATTTAATTATTCATTGCATATAAACTGCCAGTTAAATTGTTATTTATTTTATTTCATAAAAACTACCAGTTAAACAGTTATAATTTATTTTGCATATAAACTAACAGTTGATACCTGTTATATATTGATGTATTGTTTGGATTTAGATGATGATTGTGATAAATGGTTGATGGTTGATATTGGATGAATGAATGTTGTATTTTATATTATTATAAACTGCAAGTTATTATGCATTTTCATTTCATTCGGGATTGCGGTTTGAAATGATAGACAACTGCAATTTATTTTTAAATTGCAGATTGAAATGATAATTATCCGTATCACTTGACCATATGATAGAAAATTATATACAGGCACCACGGTGTGTGTGTGTATAATTATTTTGAAATGATTTTTCTATGGTTTTGAAAAGAAATACACGGTTTAATAAATATCAATTTTTGATGTTATATAAATATTATTATTATTATTATTATTATTATATATATAGTTAAGTTCTTGAATTTAAGCTATGTATAAAATTGATTAATAAAAATGAGTTAACAATGCAGTTTGATTGTTTTATATTCTATGGTTTAGTACCTATTAAGATATTGTATATATAGAGTTTTTAATTGACTTAAATGAAATTTAAGTTGGAAGATAAATATGAAATTGGTTAAATTGAATTATTTAAGAATTGTACTTGAACAAATTTGATTTGGAATTTAAATAAAAATGGAGATTTTTAAAGGATATGATTCTTATAACTTTATTTGGTTTAAAGTAATTTAAATGAATATAAAATTAAGATAAATAAATTTATCAAGTTAAATAAATTGAAAGAATATCCAGTTGTTTGAAGTTAAAAGGTCTACTTAAATTTTATTGAATTTATTAAGTAAACATTGAATTTGATATTTGGAATTATCAAAGAATTAGTTAAATGGTCGGATATTTAAGCTTTGAAATATATTGAAATTGAAATGGTTTATTTGGAAATTCAAATCAGTATTTGGAATTTATTGGTGAAATTGAAGAAGCTATCTGATTATATAAAGTGATTAAATATTTAAACCATTTAAGTATTAGAAGTTATGTTTCAAAGCTATGAGTTTCAAAGTATATAGATTTGAAAGTGCTGTGATTTTGGAAAAGATATATTTTGAAATAAAATGATATCAAAATGATTTAGGTTTTAAAACAAAAAAATGATATCGTAATTATATGGTTTTGAAACGGATATTTTATTATGGGGTTTTAAAGTATAACCTATTTTGAAAAAAAAACAGCGGTGTTATAATAACGGTTGGTTGTTAAAGAGACCGGGATCGAAAGTTGTCATACTCTCTGCCAACTCCGAAAACCACTTTAATAACCGTGTACGCGGTGGAGATTCCAGAATGAAGTTGGATGGCGACGGCGTTTCCTTTGAGGTAAATACGTGGACCCAACTCCCGTGAGTTGGCATAAGGTGGATAAAACAGAAGCGATCGACGGGTTAAGAAGGTAGCACCTTTTATCGGACACATCCCTTCGCTATTCTACTCTAACTTCGGATTTTTCGGTGGCCGCTTTTGATTTTTGATTTTGGGGGTGTTGTTCGAGGTGGACGGTAGTAGCTGCTACGCATTACCACCGACCCCGAAGCGTAATTGGTATATCTACCATGACATTGCCTAGTTATGCCATGTCACCTACCCTAACACGCCTTATACGATTTTGGTTTTGTACCATACCTATGTAGTGCCCTTTGACGACGCCCAGTACGGGGGAGATTACGGTACTGTACAGACAATGGGAATATATTATGTGTTAAGGGCTATATGGGTAACCCCTTAACGCTATTTTAAAGTAAGTTTATTTTACTAATAGACACTATTATAATAGAAAACTATGCTACATAGTAAATAGTTTAATGGATCCTTAAGAGATGTAAATTCCAAGTATCTCTTGAGTTACTGCACGCATATTTATTTCTATTGATTTAACTTACATAAGATCTTTTAGTTCCGACTCGAGTGTTTTGTCTTTTCAATTCGCTCAGGTCAGTCCGAGCATTTCAGGATCCAAGGCTTTATCTCTGGAGGACGAAGACGAAGATTTCAGTATTATTATTAATATATATTATATTGTTCCATTACACTATTGTATTCCGCTGCATTATTGATATTCTATGGTATGTATAACAATGATATATATTGTAAGTATAATTAAAAGTTTTGAAAACCAGCTTCATGAACTATATATTTGATTATTATATTTTATCCTTCCGTTGTGAGATTCTGTATGTTTTATTCCTTTCTTGTTTTCTTATTTACCCCATAACAATCTGCCCTTTCGTATGGTTTGAATTGGCACGTGTGTCGATTTGAATCGTGCGAAAAGGCGGGACGTTACAAACAGTCTAAGCGTGTTAAGGGGAAGTAGCTAAATAAAACATCTCAATTTGTCGAAAAATACAGGAGAAATGCCCCCAATGAAAGAACATTTTAAACACAACATTCTCAAATTATGATGATTTACTTGGCCTTTATCTAAGGAACCATTGAGATTTTAATCCATGCTTTTTGAACTTTACCTGAAATTATGAGAAAGTCAGTTAGAAAAGCATGTTTCTATGCTAGTATAAAATATTTTATAGCACATTATTTCAAGCTTATTGTGAACTTGTTATGGTAAAATCAATTGAATCTGTGTTAAAAAATAGTCCTAACAGTTTAAAGATGCATGTTACAAAATGGTCACATATTCAGTAGGCTGTTTAGTTCCTTTTTCCCCTAAAAACCAAATTGTATGGAATAATATTAGTGGTTTCAAGTAGTCATCCTACCAAATAAGGATTATTATTTCAGCAATAAATTAAGTAAGACTCTACACGCCCATACTATATAATACGCAAAAGGAAGTACTACACATGTGTTGATGTAAGATTTCCAGTACTCGAATATGAGATTAAGTTTCTAAATACATTGTGAAGACAAAACAAAGATGAGAAACTTCTCAAAGCAATGTAATAACATTGTTTGATGTTTCTTATTTGGAACGTTGATGAAAACATAGCCAATGTGGACAAAAATACATTCCAGAATATATTAAAACATGTTCTAAAGTAGATGAAAATTTCTCCATAATCATTACCATGACTCAAAATGATTTACTATTTTTCTTGTGAAAAAATAAGCTAGATATTAACCCAAAAAATGGATCAACACCCAAGAGTATTATGCTAAATCACCATACCAGTTAGGATAGGGAAAAGATAATAGAAAATAGTAACAAAGTAAAAAAAAATAAAAAAGAGTAACACATGAATTTTTATAATGATTCGGCTATCAACTAAGCCTACGTCTACTTTATAACTTTGCTTATTGATTTGATCTTTTTTGTATGAGATTACTGGAGGTTCGAGAGAGAAATAATCACAAGTACATGGGTTAGACAAGTTCTAAGTCCTAGAATTGTTTAGTGGAGCTGCCTTGGTGACTGTTGTGAAGAGGAAAGAGTTGAAGAAGAGAGAATTCATGCGTAGTGATAGCAGAATGTAGCCCCTTTTTTTGGTTGTTTTATGGTTTGTATTTATAAGGGTAGCAGTCATATCAGATCAGAAGCCCACTATCAGAGAAGTCTAGAGTGTGGCCCAAGGTAGTACAATAAATGTTGTGATGACACGAGTTATAGATTAGACTCAGCCTCGAGTCAAGCCTTTGACTTGAGGCTGAGTCTAACCCTTAGTCACAACTTGACTAAATCTTTTTATTTCGAGCTCTTTGATTCGTTTTAGATGTCGTCCATGTAATTTGGTATGTTGTTGACAAGTTTTGATTATCTTTCCTCCTTGACTTAGATTATCTTGCCATTTGGATCGTCACGTCTTCATATGCTAAGCTTTCTAGAAATCTACGAAACTTCGTGAAAATGCATAGGATGACTAGAAGATCAATTGTCAGAAATACGAAGGGGCCATGATGTGGCATCTAAACTCAGTGCCGAGTAAAAGCTTAATTAGGGGCGAGTTAATGACTTAGCCTCTTTTGGGTTCTATATTTTCTTAAGCTCTTCCTATAGTCTTTCTAAGTATTTTTTCCATGTTTCAGGTCGTTTTATCTTCGTACTAAAGTTTTAACTTCAGTTGATTTCTATGTGGTCAAAAACCCGATTAACGTTTCCCCCCTCACTCCGGAGCATGCTTTCGTTGAAAGCAAAATGTGCTCTGGATCGAGACAAACCCTTAGAGGATATTTTTTAAAGTTCATCTTGATTGTTTGAGAGTCTTCTCGAGATGTTTCTTTTGTTTGGTCGATTGTCCATTAATCGTTTGTTTTAGTTAAAGTTGAAATTCCATTCCTTTGTGTTGGCGACATAATTTACACTCTTTAGATTACGTCATGCTTTAGGTTGGTATAGGAACTCTTTCATGATAGTCTCAGGATAATGGCAATTTCAAAGGAGATAGTTGAAGTTTGGATTGTACTTGGCTGATGGTGAAGCCGAGTTTTTCGTCATTCGAATGCATGTTATTCCGAAGTCAGGTCATGTTCTCTGGCTTCAAATGTCTCTTTTTAAGAACTTGGCTAAGTTCCTAACTCTGTTTGGATTATAATGAGATGATTTGTTCCAAAATCGAATGTAGTGGATGATTCCATTATATCGCTTTTCCCATTTCTGCAATTTTAGTGATCCTGAAAAGAAAAGCTTTCCATATCGCTTTGGACTGCGGCTTCATTATCGATTTCTTATCGATAATAAGAAAGTACCAAAAAGATAATATTAAAGTATGATGCGACTCGTTTTTACAGTTCGAGCAACTTATCTACGTAGGATGGTCCATTCGTAGTGTTTGGGACACTGGTATCTTTTTGCATGGATAACACACCGCACTTGCCCCGGTTAGTGCTCGGAATCTGGCAGGTTATTATATGTCGACTTCCCTTGAGTTCTGGACGTTTTTTATAGTGGAGTACTATTCAAAGTAAAACATACCTGAGAGTGTTGAACGCCAAGTTTACTGTTTAGAATGACTTGTTGGTCATCCCGTCTTTAATCTGGCGAAGGAACTTCCACTCCTTAAGAAACTGGATCCTTCATAGTTTAGGCTTCGCTTTTTATCCCCGTCATACCGAGACTATTGATTACGACTGAATTACAAGGAACGATTGCTTTTATAGAGCTGTTGCTAAATCAACCTCCTCCTCTAAATGAGTGCATGACCTTATGATCCTTGGATGAAGAGGGAGGAGCAAGCAGGAATTCCCCGAAACTGTTGTTCTGTCTACCTTCCTTTTAGTTGTGCTTATGCAGGAATGGCCTCCATTTTCTCGCAACTTTGTGCAAATAGACAAAATCCTAGCAATTTCTTTGGTTATGTTTCTGTTTGGGCTCGGTCATGTTCATTTCAATTAAGTGTAGGTGTATGTGCCCCAGTCCATAAGGTTGATCACTCTAAGTCCGTACATTTTCGAGTGAATAGGTTTCCTGGGCAATATGTTTGACTGCCCTCAGCCTGATTTACACAATAGTTCTATGTCCGAGAACTAGTGACTTTGATATTTGATTTCAAGATCTAAATTTTCAATGTTGTTAATTCCTTGACTACAATCGAGTTCTCTCAAGTTGACATCATCGGCCAATGTCATCTTTTTCCATACTAAATCCTTTCAACCCAAGTGTTGAGATCCTTGATATTGTGAATCTTCAGGCAATGTCAGATTCTAGAAGGTAAGGTTGAAGATTCAATCGAGCTTCTACTTCTATCTCCAAAAGAAGGTATATTGATAGTCCCATTTTAGGGGGTTCACCTTGGCATTGCAATCTACGGGCCAAAGTATGTTCAAAAAAGTTGGGACCAACTTATCTGGTTGGTCCATAAGTAGGTTATCATCCTTCTTGTCGTTGCCAAACTTCGGGTGATGAAAAGTTTATGCAGGATGAATCTGAATTCTCAACCCAGTTCCTTGTTTGGTTTTGAGAACTTTTTTGTAACGACCCGATTTTTCGGCATCCAAAAATCGACATCAATACAGTCTACTGGATCAAATGCCAAATAACGAAAGCCGGAAAACCGAACCATTAGGGTTAAAGAAAAAAGAGTTAGAAGAAGAAATAGAAACAATATCAGAATCTTACCAACGCAGCGGAATGAAATATGATAGATAATAACTGATCTTTACACAAAAGAAACTATATCTTTTCTTACATACATCATCAGAGTATAACATTAACAAAATACAATACTGGACAGTTATGATAACTTGTCCACATAGAAACTGAATTTGCAGCAAGTCATACACAGCGGATAATACATCAAATACGTGTGATATGTCTCACCATCCACCTCATCTCCTAAGCTCCATGCAGTCCATCCAGAATCTGTACTCTATAATACTCGGTCTGACCCGAACATTATAGTTAAATATCACTCGAGTCAGTTTGGAAAACCAGCGTGAGAAAACACACTTAATTGGATTATTAAAGTTTTCAAAATCCTTTGAAATCAAAGGTATCTCGTAAGACCACGCCACAAATAAACATGTCGGGTTTTTACCTTACGGTAACAAAAATATTTCTCTGATATTATAGTAGTGTCTATGTACAAATATTTATTCAAATAACCGAAATTGTTACATTCATTAAATTCTAGCTACTAGCCACAAAATGGATACTACAAAAAAACCATAAATGCACGTAGGGAGAATGGATTTCCATCAATAGTAGGGCTACTGGCGTACCCTCCTTCACAGTTCATGGTTTAGATCACCGTACCGAGGATCCACCCGGATCCCCTGCATTATAAAACCGGAGCTACCCCTTACTGGATAGTCCGAATAAGTTCACCCCATAGTTGGGATCAGCAACCGCCCACACAGCCAAATAAAAGGGACGTCTAGACAGGGGTGACCTCACCCTAATTGGTTGCTAGCCACTTAGCCTTGTGTACACCTCCCCTATTTTAGTCATTCCCGGTTGATGAGGCTTGAGGCTATGCGTTACTTTTTTAGCACATATTCACTTAGAATGCTCATCCTCTTCCTAACGATGGTCTGAAAGCATTCGTCTATACAAATCCGTTCCGGGTTCGAATGGAGCCGAAGACACTTCACCGACTACATCCATTTTGGAATCACCCTCAGGATTAGTAGCGATCAGCCCTTGCATTTCACTGCTCCATCTTTGACTCCAAGCTCTTGTCTTCCACACGAAAACGTTCAAACCGGATCGAAATGTTTTTTGGAAAATAAATTCTGATCCCGGTCTCTTCGAAACGATCAGCGCATTGTCCAATATTGATAGTCGGTTATTTAACTGTCAAATAATATTCACAACAATCATCAGAGTTCGAATAATTTTCCTAATTATTTATTTTCAAAACATCTTCGCAAGATATTTTTTCCATACTTCAACCTTTTGAAAACAATTTCAAACCACCTTTCTCTCACGGAAATAAATTTCCCTAATATTGTTTATTTCCACTGAAAATTACCAAGTCCAAATACTTTAGATTTTAAAATAATTTAAATCACTTTATTCTAAAATATACTTTAAAACGTTTAAATTAAACTACTTAAATACTTTATTCAGAAATATATGCTTTAAAAATATTTAAAGTAATACTACTTAATAAAATATAAAACTAATTTTAAAAAAAGTTAAGCCAAACTAAAATCTTAAAATAAGAGTTAAGAATTCTATACAAGTTTTTAAATAAAACTTAAACCAAACTGTTTTTAAAATTAAACTATTTTATAAAATATAAATATTAATAATTATCTTTTTAAAACACAATACCAATTAACCCTTTAAAATAATTACTATTATAACTAATTTAATAAATATTTACTTTTAAAATTTTAACAACTTAAATGAAAATTTCTTAAAAACATTCCTTTAAACAACTTTAAAACCTTTTAACTTATACTTAAAAATTTGCTTTGAAAACGTACTTCGCTTTTTAGGGAAATACACTTGCCTTCACACCTTTTAAAAATAAACCGCTATTTATTTTTAAAACAAATTACCCATTCTTTTATAAATTCCTGCCATGAATTTATACTTACAAATATCTACTGATATCCATTTCACTTTATAAACCCAGTTTATAAATTTCATAGTCTCAGCTTCTTTTTAAAATTCCAGTTTCAAACACTTAATCAATTTTCAAATTGATTTTCAAAATTTACTCCATTCTAAAATAAATTTCTTTACTTTCTCAATTTTATTTCAAAACCTATTAATTTCAGATTTAACTTCCTTATTATGAATTTAAATCTTATTTTAACTGAAAATACCAATTTTCATATTTATTCCAAAATTCTTCTTTTATTTCTTCCTAAACCATTTTAAATTCTGAATTTAAAAGTAAATCTTTAATTCCTTAATTAATATCACCTAAGTTTAAAAATCCACTTATTCCCATTTATTCAAAAATCTCCTTTCCCATACTTGGAATTTATTCATTAGAATATAAAAACCAACTTTTATTCTTTTCCAATACATTTATCCAAACCTCTATAATTGTTTACTTAAGAATTCTCCTTTTTATCTCCCTTCCAAAATCAAATCTATATATTTTTGATAACTCAATATTCCCAAATATATTCAATCAAACCATATCATCCAATATTTTCAATTACCAATATAATTTATCATAGATTATCAAATAAACCATATCACAGAATATTAAACAATCTAAATAATTTGACGAATCCAGTTGGATCCCTCCAACATGTTTTCCTGCATCCACAGATATTAGCACGATATAAAAATACCAATTAAACTTCGAGGTGGAATATCGCGGTATATGGTGTCATCCGCTATTATGGGGGCGCATAGGGTCTCATCTGCTATATAAATGCGGGAAATCAATCACTCCAATATATATACTGTATACTCACCTTTGATTTATTTTGCAACCCGATCCATCTCGACTTGTTTCTTCACGATTTTAGACCTTGTATAAATATTTATACAGTTTATTAATATTTGAAATAATCGAACAATCCATTAGTATTAAATAATTCAATTTAAGTAAATTCTCCTTAAATAAATTATTTTAGGTGGCTAAAATAATTAAATGAACCAAATAAACAAATTAGTTATATTAGTACTTTGTCTTAAAATAAATTAGTTAATTTAAAATGTAGGTATGTATGAATTATTTTCTTTTGAAACTACATATACCCTTTTTTAATTTTTTTTTATAGATTCCAACCTCTAATTTTAAACAAAATTTCAGCATTTTTGAAACTCCTACTTTCATGTTCAAAACCATATATATATATATATATATATATATATATATGTATGTATGTATGTATGTATGTATATCTTTTCTGCAATTTACAAAACCAGTAGTTTTGCTTCACTGTAAAACTTTCCTAAAACATGTAGATTTGTAAAAACAGAAATTCTTCCTTCGCTATAGATTAAAATCATATCTAACTATGTATATTTCTGTTCCTATATGTATATATATATATATATGTAATTTTAAAAATATAGTTTTGATCTTACTGACAATTTTCTTTCCATAATATATATGAAAAAAAATACCTTATGCAGAAAAGGAAATCAAACCCAGCTCAACACGAATCGCCCAAAATCGATGCGAGCCCCAACCTTCGGCGCTTCGATGCCCCTCGCCGCGACCAACGAAATCGCCATCGCGGTACACGAATCTCGAGACTACCGCAACTCCTGGTCGTCCTCCCCCTTCCAGTACGATCGTGCATCCCTCGTGTGCGCTCAAGCCTGGGCTCCTCCTCGATGAAGATGCTGAAATCCAAAAATCGCGGTTGCTCGACACTTCACCTCGCCGCTGCCCAAATCGTGCTCGCGTTGCCAAGACTTGAGTCGCCCAGATCAACCGCTCGACCAGCGCGAACAAAGCTCGCGATTGATTTCCCGCAATCGAACAGATCGATTCGATTGAATTTGGCCAGAATACAATTGAAGAAGAAAAAAGAGAATTCGCGTACACAGAGAGAGCCGCGATTATAAATGTTTCTGAAGCGAAAATTTGATTTCGATTTCGATTTATGTAAATGAAGAGAAGCTCGACCATTTTAATTTCGAAGCCACTGTATTTTAGTTTTGAATGAAATTTTTTTCCCGTTCGTTCCTTCTTTTTGAACGAGAATTTTATCATCATATTTTTTTTAAGACACATGTTAATGCAGTTCAACACGTGTTTTAAAATTTCATTACGTGTCCACAGGATCTGAAATAGTCCAAATGCAATTTATATTATTTATTTAAATTTCATATTCAATCGTCTCGATTTCCACACTCACAATCCTGACCTCGTACCGACGTATGCTACCAGGCGTTTATAATGTTAAACCCCTATTTCGAACACAATGGAAAAGGTTTCGAGTCCTAATTCGATCGTATGGAGAAGATAGCTTTTTGAACCCATTTATTATATTAAGTTTTCAATGTAAATTCTAGTGCGTTTATCTACCGTACGATCACACGACAACTCCGAATGCTATGAAATTTGAAACACAATAATAATACACTATTACAGATCCAATGGAACTGGTTTCGTCGAATTTTGAGACTGTGCCCCGAAAGGCTATTTTTAAATTCAGTTTAAACTATATATTTTAAAACTGAACAAAACATTTCCAAATTCAAATTTTAAAACCTCTGTTATCTCTAGTGTTATAAATATAAATTTTCCAAGCTTTTGAAATATTATCAACTTGCTAAATACCCACGATTCAACATTTTAACCAATTTTCAATTATTAAATTAAATAATTTGATTGTCAAATAAATAGTGATATTTGAAATTCAAGTTAAATTACCTTTCAAATATTTAAAATCAATTGAATTTTTCAATTCAAATATCCATAAATTTTGGGTCGTCACATTCCTCCTCCCTTAAAATAATTTCGTCCTCCAAATTACTTGTTAAGAAGAATGGTACATAACCCGTTTACTATTTTTCTAAAACCAACAGTTCCAAACATTTTCCAAAACCAAACAGTTTTTCAATGATTTCCCAAAACAATCTTTTTATTAAAGACACCCCAACACCCTTACTAACTTTCCAAACTTATCCATGGTTTCCAAACAATATTTTTTACTCAACCATTCAAATTTTGATTTAACCCAAATTTTAAATTATCAAATTTTTCTAACTCCCTAAATTTGCGAATTTTTTTGCCAGCGTCTCCTTTGCGTGGCTAGCTCAGTACAACTACAAAATGCCTCTACGGCCCCCCGAATTTCAAAAGAAAAAAAAAGGCCAAGTGGATGACAAGAAAATCATCAAATTTCATACAGAAATTTAAATGCATACCTTTGTCGAGCAAATTTCATTTATCTTCTGAAGTCAAAAATCCCAATTCCCTTTTGCTTTTAAACACTTGTATCCTACTAAACAATACTGTCCAATTACAACATTCAAAATCACTTTATAAATTTCTTTACAAAAGTTTCAATATTTGGTTTACTTAAGTCGTACGATGCATATATATTATACGTACGCAATACCAACTTTGATCGCTCATTGGATCACACAATTTCATTTTCGAACTAGTATCGTCCACCCGACTTCTTAGTGTGGACTCAGATCTATTTCCTTGATTAGAAACCGTCATTCCCCTTGCATAGTCGCATACTATGATAGAGAATTTCCAGAATCAATCAAAAATCCCTATCCAGGGTTTGCCGTCGAAAATCGAGTGAAAAATCTCAACTCGGATCGATATAACTATCTCGAAATTCTGTGCTCGAATCTGGATCTAACCGCTATGCGAATAAAATAATATACGTACATCCTACATATTTATCTCAATCGATTATTAGCTTTATCCATTATTCTTTTATTCACAAATTTATTTTGATTTCTATTCACTTATTTACAATTATCCTTTTACACACCCTTATTAAACCTTCATTTATTAACTTAGAATATTTTCCAGTATCAAATTTTTACTTGGTATATTTCTCAATTCTAATTTTACTTAAGAATTTACCATCCATCTCTTAAGTTCAAGATGAATATTTTACACTTAAATATTTATTTCCACTTCATTATTGAAGTTATATATCCATTTCTATTTAACTTTGCACTTTCAATTCCATTTGAATTCAGTTTAATTTTAATTTCAATATTTTTCTTGCTTTAGTCCAACTAGACTCATTTCCATTTCCTTTATTTCGCACAATTCAAATATTAAATTTCACTTCCATTTAGTTACAAATTAAATTAATTTGTTTATTCACAAATTTAGTTCCATCTTAATAAATTTTATTTCAAAGACCATTTCACTAAGCTTACTTTGATTTATTTTCTCAAAGCTCTCCTCTAATTAACTTAATTTAGTTAAATCCCAATTCAATTCGAATTTTAAACTTCTATTTCATTTGCTTCCTTTAATTGGCATATCTATCACTTTACTTTATTGTCATACTTACTTTAACATAACTCCTTATTCAAGTTGAATTTTATCCCAACAAGTTCCAAATTTTATAAGTTATTAAACCATTTATATTCTATAAGCATTTTAATTAAACTTCCAGAGTTTAAGCAGTTACTTAAATATTTTCAAAATTATTTTTGAAATCACATGTATCCCAAAATCCTTTAGTATATCCAATATTCCTTTGTATTTAAAAAAAGTCAAAGCGGTTTTACCAAACCAAAACTTCAATATTTCAAAATCATTTCTGAAATCAATTATATACATAATTCATTTGCACGTCATATTATCTCTTGAATTTTAAACCCAAACCCAGTTTTGCAAAAAACTCCAAATTATCATAATTTGGCAGCAATTCCTCTCTTGAAAACTCGAAAATGAACACCGATGATGCTGCAGTCGTCATCGAAGTTATTTTCCAGCAACCGAAGTGAGTTCAATGCTTTTATCCCATTAAAACATTCTCCAAATATTTTTGGATTCCAAATCACACCAGATTTTCAAATCCAATTCATAAATATTTCCCAAATAATATCACCATTATTTCTCCAAAACCTTTGAAAATCATTTTCAACTCAAAGGAAATTAAATTTTCCAAAGTTCCAAATTCTTTCAATCTATATTCAAACATTACTCTCGAATTTTATACCATCCCAATTATAAATCACCTTTGAAATTCACATTTACAAATTACATCCTGTTATATAAAATAAATTTCTTAACTTTGGTTATGATTTCCATTCCTTATTCAATTTCCACACAACAATGATAATAATTTAATATTGTCATTCCCCAACAATCAAGCAACCATATACTATAATAATTTACAAAAATTATTTCTTTTGTATACAAAAATAATTTGGGTAAATTTATTTCATTTACCCTATTTTAAAACAATACTGTGTCGATTTATCTTATTTAAGAGTTTAGTAACCCCTATCGATTACATATCGACCAGAATTCATAAACATTCAATCGATAAGTCAACACAGTAGAAAAACAATTTTTATATTCACTAATAAATACGCACTCATATCTATTAATACACTCAAACTCATTTTAGAGTACTTACGGACTCTATTTCAATGAGTAATCCCCACCAGAGCCAAGGTTCTCGCTTAACCTTCAGCTCTGGTATCAAATCTATAACGACCCCATTTTTCGATGCCCGAAAATCGACATCAATACAATTTACTGGATCAAATGCCAAATAATCAAAAGCCGAAAAATTGAACCATTAGGGTTAGAGAAAAAGGAGGCAGAAGAAGAAATAGAAACAATATCAGAATCTTACCAACGTAGCGGAATAAAATATAATAGATAATAACCGATCTATGCACAAAAGAAACTATATATTTTGTTCCATACATCATCAGAGTATAACGTTAACAAAATACAACACTGGCAGTTATGATAACTTGCCTACATAGAAACTGAATTTGCAGCAAGCCACACACATCGAATAATACATCAAATACGTGAGATACGTCTCGCCATCCAGCTCGTCTCCTGAGCTCCATAGCAGTCCAACCAAAATCACTCGGTCTGACCCGAACATTGTAGTTAAATAACTCCCGAGTCGGTTTGGAAAACTAGCGTTAGAAAACACACTCAATTGGATTATTAATGTTTTCAAAATTCTTTGAAATCAAAGGTATCTCGTAAGACCACGCCACAAATAAACATGCCGGGTTTTTTCCTTACGATAACCAAAACATTTCTTATAAAATCCTCTGATATTATAGTAGTGTCTATATGCAAATACTTATTCAAATAGTCGAAATTGTTACATTCATTAAATTCCAGCTACTAGCCACAAAGTGGGTTCTACAAACAAAACCGTAAAGGTAGGTAGGGAGAATGAATTTCCATCAATGGCAGGGCTACTGGGGTACCGTCCGTCACAGCACGTGGTCTAGATCACCATACCGAGGATCCACCCTGATCCACTACATCACAAGACCTGAGCTACCCCGTACTGGATAGTCTGAATAAGTTCACCCCACGGTTGGGATCAGCAACCGCCCACATAGCCGAATAAAAGGGACATCTAGACAGGGGTGACCTTACCCTAATTGGTTGCTAACCACTTAGCCTTATGTGCACCTCCCTGTTTTAGTCATTCTCGGTTGATGAGGCTCGAGGCTATGCGTTACCTTTTTAGTACACATTCACTTAGAATGCTCATCTTCCTCCTGACGATGTTCTAAAAGCATCCGTCCATACAAGTCCATTCCGGGTTCGAATGGAACCGAAGGCACTACTCTTACTACATCCATTTTGGAATCACCCTCAGGATTAGTAGCAATTAACCCTTGCGCTTCACTGCTCCATTTTCGACTCAAAGCTCTTGTCTTCCTCATGAAAACGTTCAAACTAGATCGAAGTGGTTTTTGAAAAATAAATTCCGATCCCGATATCTTCGAAACGATCAGCGAATTGTCCAATATTGATAGTCGATTATTTAACTATCAAATATTATTCACAAAAATCATCAGATTTTAAATAATTTTTCCAATTATTTATTTTCAAAATATCTTCGCAAGATAATTTTCCATACTTCAACCTTTTGAAAACAAACCACTATTTAAAGTAAAACTACTTAATAAAATATAAAACTATTTAAAAAATAAATAAAAGTTAAGCCAAACTAAAATTTTAAAATAAGAGCTATGAATTCTATACAAATTTTTAAATAAAAATTTAACCAAACTATTTTTAAAATAAAATTATTTTATAAAATATAAATATTAATAATTATCTTTTTAAAACATAATACCAATTAACCTTTTAAAATAATTACTATTATAACTAATTTAATAAATATTTACCGTTAAAATTTTAACAACTTAAATGAAAATTTCTTAAAAACATTCCTTTAAACAACTTTAAAACCTTTTAACTTATACTTAAAAATTTGCTTTGAAAACGTATTTGGCTTTTTAGGGAAATACACTTTTCCTTCACACCTTTTAAAAATAAACCACTATTTATTTTTAAAACAAATTACCTATTCCTTCATAAATTCCTACCGTGAATTTATACTTATAAATATCTATTGATATCCATTTCACTTTGCAAACCCAGTTTATAAACTTCGTAGCCTCATCTTCCTTTTGAAATTCCAGTTTCAAACACTTAATCAATTTTCAAATTGATTTTGAAAATTTACTCCGTTCTAAAATTAAATTTCTTTACTTTCTCAGTTTTATTTCAAAACCCATTAATTTCAGATTTAACTTCCTTATTATGAATTAAAATCTTATTTTAACTGAAAATACCTATTTTCATATTTATTCCAAAATTCTTCTTTTATTTCTTCCTAAACCATTTTAAATTCTGAATTTAAAAATAAATCTTTCATCCCTTAATTAATATCACCTTAGTTTAAAAATCCACTTATTCCTATTTATTCAAAAATCTCCTTTTCCATACTTGGAATTTATTCATTAGAATATAAAAACCAACTTTTATTCTTTTCCAATACATTTATGCAAACCTCTATAATTGTTTACTTAAGAATTTTTCTTTTTATTTCCCTTCAAAAATCAAATCTATATATTTTTGATAACTCGGTATTCCTAAATATATTCAATTAAACGATAGCATCCAATATTTCCAATTACCAATATAATTTACACAGATTATCAAATAAACCATATCATAGAATATTAAACAATCTAAATATTTTTGAGGAATCCAGTTGGATCCCTCCAACCTGTTTTCCTGCATCTACAGATATTAGCACAATATAAAAATACCAATTCCACTTCGAGGTGGAATGTCGCGGTATATGGTGTCATTCGCTATTATGCAGCGAGCATAGGGTCTCATCCGCTATATAAATACGATAAATCAATCACTCCAATATATATTATATATATATATTCTATCACATCCAGTCAATTCAATCATTCGACACAAAATTTTTAAATTTATTTAAATTTAAGTAATAATCCAAATGAGTGAGATTGACTCACCTTTGATTTAGTTTGCAATCCGATCCATCTCGACTTGTTTCTTCACAGTTTTAGACCTAGTATAAATATTTATACAGTTTATTAATATTTGAAATAATCGAACAATCCATTAGTATTAAATAATTAAATTTGAACAAATTCTCCTTAAATAAATTATTTTAGGTAGCTAAAATAATTAAATGAACCAAATAAACAAATTAATTATATTAGTACTTTGCCTTAAAATAAATTAGTTAATTTAAAATGTAGGTATGTATAAATTATTTTCTTTAGAAACTACATATACCCTTTTTTAAATTTTTCTATAGATTCCAACATCTAATTTTATACAAACTTTCAGCATTTTTGAAACTCCTACTTTTACGTTCAAAACCAGATATATAAATTGCACTTTTCCGTAATTAACAAAACTAGTAGTTTTTCTTCACCGTAAAACTTTCCTAAAATATGTTGATTTGTAAAAACAGAAATTCTTCTTTCACTGGTGATTAAAACCTTATCTAACTATATATATTTCTGTTCATATATATATATATATATATATATATATATAATTTTAAAAATATAGTTTTGATCTTACTGACAATTTTCTTTCCAGAATATATATGGAAAAAAACCTTATGTAGAAAAGGAAATCGAACCTAGCTTAACACGAATCGCCCAAAATTGATGCAAACCCCAACATTCAGTGCTTCGACGCCCCACACCACGACCATCGAAATCGCCATCGCGGTACATGAATCACGAGACTGCCGCAACTCCCGGTCGTCCTCCCCTTCCCTATGATCGTGTATCCCTCGCGTGCGCTCAAGCCTGGCCCATCCCCCTCGTCGAAGACGCTGAAATCCCAAAATCGCGATTGCTCGACACTTCACCTCGCCGCTGCCCAAATCGTGCTCATGTTGCCAAGACTCAAGTCGCCTTGATCAACTGCTCGACCCTCGCAAACAAAGCTCGCGATTGATTTCCCATAATCGAACAGATCGATTTGATTGAATTTGGCCAGAATACAATTGAAGAAGAAAAAGAGGAATTCGCGTACAGAGAGAGGGTCGCGAGTATAATTGTTTGTAAAGCGAAAATTTGATTTCAATTTCGATTTTTGTAAATGAAGAGAAGCTCAGCCATTTTAATTTTGAAGCCATTGTATTTTAGTTTTGAATGAAAAAAGTTTTTGTTCGTTCTTCCTTTTTGAACGAGAAATTTATCATCACATTTTTATTTACGACGCGTGTTAATGCAGTTCAACATGTGTTTTAAAATTCCATTACGTGTCCACAGAGATCTGAAATAGTCCAAATGCAATTTATATTATTTATTTAAATTTAAATTTCAAATTCAAATTGTCTCGATTTTCGCACTCACTATCTCGGCCTCCTATCGAGGCGTGCCGCCAGGCATTTATAATGTTAAACCTCTATTTCAAACACAATGGAAAATGTTTCGAGTCCTAATTCGATCGTATGGAAAAGATAGCATTTTGAACCCAGTTATTATATTAAGTTTTCGATGTAAATTCTAACGTGTTTATTAACCGTACGATCACACGGCAACTCCGAATGATATGAAAATTGAAACCCGATAATAATACACTATTACGGATCCAATAGAACCGGTATCATCGAATTCTGATACTGCGTCCCAAAAGGCTATTTTTAAATTCAATTGGAACTATATATTTTTAAAACTGAACAAAACATTTTCAAATTTAAATTTTAAAACTTCTATTATCTCCAGTGTTATAAATATAAATTTCCCAAGCTTTTGAAATCTTTTCAACAAGCTAAACACCCAAGATTCAACATTGTAACCAATCTTCAACTATTAAATTAAATAATTTGATTGCCAAATAAATAGTGATATTGGAAATTCAAGTCAAATTACCTTTCAAATATTTAAAATCAATTGAATATTTTAATTTCAAATATCCAGAAATTTTGGATCGCCACATTTTTCGTTGTCGTCGACCTCTATGCAGCAATGAATTCTTGAGTCTAGGCACCTCCTCTCTTTATCATTCCCTGTCTTTGGGCAATGGAAGATTCCTAAAGGTTAGAGTTTTTCCTTTCTAACACCATCTATCTTCGGGCAATGCCAGACTTCTAAGGGAGGGAAGTTGATTCCTTCTCGATGTCGCTCATCTTCGGGTAATGCCGAATTCCTAAGCATTAAGACCTTCATTTCCCTAGGTAGCAATTTATTAGTTGAATGCTCTTCTTTGTTGAACAGAACTGTTATCTAATCAACTTTGTGATTATTAGTGTATGGACTTAACAAGGTTTCCTTTGACCAAGTATCTCTATGTCTATACATATTCATGTGACTAGCTATTTCGAATGCCTGTATTTGGGCGTTTGTGAGAATTAGGGAGGTGCGGGCCAATTGATCAATTTCCCTTAGTCTGGCTCTCAATCCTACTCTGAGATTGAGGAAGTATGACGATTTAAATCCCAATTTTCATGTTTTTCCCGCTTGTCCTTGGCCATGCATGCCTTATTTGACTACTAACATCGTCACAAAAGTCATGTTCATATGTCAGTTCGTATCTTCGAGAACTGGTGATTTAGCTGCTTGGTTCCAAGCACATTTTGTTGGGGCTGCCTATCTCTGGGCTGCATCAAAATTCTTTTTAAGTTTAATACTGGAAATTCAGTTATGTACCAGTTTACAAGTACAAGAGCGATTCGGTCCTGGAGATTTTCCTTCAATGCTGCTTATCTCTGGGTAGCGGCTGATTCCTGCGATGAAGGGCCAAACCATTTGATTGGTCGATGGATGTTTATGTCTTCCCATTATCGCCTATCTTCGGGCAACAACAGTTTTCTAAATACAAGGTTAGAAAGTTAGTTAGGTACCAACTTCTTCTCCTAAAGCTAGTGCGTCAATGGTTTACTGCTATGAATGTTTCTCATTGACCCCACAGTTCGAAGTTTTCCTGGAATTTCTAGGGCAACATTGGTGCTTAGAAAATAGAAAGTTTCCTGATGTTGCAGGGACAACACCAGTACTTAGAAAATAGACTCAGCGTTGCTGGGGCAACATCGGTTCTAAGAAGATATAAAGTTTCCCAGCGCTGTTGGGGCAAAACTGGTACTTAGGAAATAGGGGAGTTTCTGAACATTGTCGGGTAACACCAATACTTATGAGGCTAGGATCGATTTTCCCAGTTGATCTAGCAGTTTCGGGCCTTATTGACGTTGCCGGAGCAACGCTGATTTTTAGAAGGCAGGGATTAATCTTTCAGTCGATTCAGTGGTTTGAGTCGATTTTCCTGTCGACTTGGCGCTATTCCAGTTGGGCACTGGTTCAGTCTTCAGAAACTAGCACTTTAACGATTGGATCATAGGAGTCATTTCTTAGTGCTTCCAGTCTTCGTGTAGTGTTAAAGCCCTGTAAGTTGGGTTCGAATCATTTGTGTGATCCTATATTGTTGGATAGATTCCTTTTAAACCTACGTGATTGCTTTCTTGACATTGCCTAACTCAGGGCTATGCCACATTCCAGAATAAAGAGAGTCTCAAGCATTTCCGTTACTTTACTTTGCTTATAACCATCACGTCCTCTCTTTGGCGATGTAGGGCCATTGCTTAACCAATTCCCTGGCTATGCTACATTCCAGAACAAAGAGTGTCTCAAGCATTTCCATTACTTTGCTTTGTTTATAACCGTCACGTCCTCTCTTTGGCGATGTAGGGTCATTGTTTAACCAATTCCATGGTTATTCTTATTCATGTAGGGTCGAATTTCATACGAATTTTTTTTTTTGCAATCTGACTTCCATCTTCGGAACCCATTACTGCCAAGTGCCAAAATCCAGGCACATATAGAAAATCAGACATTGTAGAACGAGTTGTTACATTGCCCCTAGTACGACTTCACTCTTCCCTTCCTAATTATGGACCGATATAGTTCGGTATTGCTTGTCTTAAATCTAAGACAATTATCCTTGCTTGTTCTGGGCCATATGCATTCTACCGGGCCAATAGCGTTGTTGTGGATATCCGCCTTATTTGTTGGTTTCAATCTTTGGGAATCAACGGTTTACTTGCTCGATTCTGAGCGTTCTTTTCTTATCGTTGTTTGTGTTCAGACAATAGTTGGTTTTCCATAAGAAAAAGTCAAAGACCCTGATCAATCTTTACGTGGTTGATTATTCCAAGAGTGGCTAATGTCCAAGCCACAACAAATCTATGACAGTTGAGGGTTATCCTTCCTGACGTCACTAGTCTAAGCGATAACAGATTCCTAGAAGACAAGTTATTCCCTCCGGTCATTGCCAATCTTTGGGCTATGTTGGATTCTTGCAGGTTAGAGTCTGAGAACTCAGCCGGGCACCTTCTTCTGTCATCGAAAACTGCTGCATCGATGATTTGATTCTGCAAATGCTTTCCATCGTTGACTATCTCTAGGCGATGGTAAGTTCTTCCTATTATCTCCTATCATTGGGCGATACTAAGTTCTTCCTGTTATTGCCTGTCTTTGGGTGATAGTAAGTTCCATGGAGTTTGATTTTCTTGTCGACATGATGGTTTGGAGTTCTCAATGTCGCTGGGGCAACATCGATGCCTAGGAGGCTGGACCAATTTTCCTTCCAATTTTGTATCTGAAAGATTTCTCGGCATACATCGTTCCTTAGCTCTGTTCTGATGGCCAAAACTTTCCATTCATCGTAACGGAACTTTAGTGTACTTCGGCTTAGCTTGTCCCGACTAGACATTGGTTTGTGTATGCCCTCTACTCTAAAGAGCTATTACTCTGAACTCAAGGTTCAACCAATTCGGTCGAGATTGGTTGTTTTTGGCGACTCATTTAGTTGCCCCCAGCGTGAGTTGTGCAGTAGGCTCCTATCGCCCGGAACCTGCAGTCTTGACGCTTGGTTTTTAGCATTTTCATTCCTTAGCTATCTCCAGAAACTCTCGAATAACTCAAGTACTCAAAATTTGCTTTGATATTGCCTATCTGTAGGTGATGTTGAGTTTTTGATAGTTACAAGTGGATTTCTCAATCGAATTATGATTTGTCGTTCCCCAACATTGTTGGGGAGATGCCAGCACTTTCTCGACTGTGGATAGCATGCGTGATGTGCTTGCGAGAACATGATTCCATCAGTTTAAGGAGTGATGTGTGAATTACAATATCTGAAAATATTATGTACTTTAGCATATTCCATTGTTTCAAGGAGCAAAGAAATGGAGCACACTTAAACATAGTTCCATCGGTTCAAGCAATGAAGGAATGAAGCGTACTTGAATATAGTTCCAATGGTTCAAGCAGCGAAGGTATGGAGCATACTTGAATGCAGTTCCACTGGTTCAAGCAGAGGAGGAATGGATGCTTACTTGGATGTGGTTCCATTGATCAAAGAAGCAAAAGAGTGGAACGTACTTGAACATGATTCCACCAGTTCAATCAGTGATGGGTTGAGCATACTTGAATGTAGTTCCATCGATTCAAGTGGCAGGTGAATGGATACTTACTTGGATGTGGTTCCATTAGTCCGAAAAGTGAAGGAGTGGAGCATACTTTAATGCGGTTCCACCGGTTCAAGCTACAGAGGAATGGATGCTTACTTGAATGCAGTTCTATTGATCCAAGAAGCGAAAGAGTAGAGTACATTAGAATGTGGTTCCACCTATTCAAGCAGCGAATGAGTGGAGCGTACGTGAACATAGTTCCATCGGTTCAAGCGACGATGAATGGATACTTACTTGGATGCGGTTCCATTGGTCCAAGAAGTGAAGGGGTGGAGCGTACTTGAATGCGGTTCCACCGATTCATGCAATGGATGAATGAAGTGTACTTGAACGTAGTTCCATCGGTTCAGGCAACAGATGAATGGAGCGTACTTGAATGCAGTAAGCATTGAATAACTGGATGCTTGGTTGGATGCAGTTCCATTACTCCAAGAAGCGAAGAGGTGGAGCATGCTTGAATGCAGTTCCATTGGTTTAAGCAGAAAAGTTTGACTTATGGGATGTGTTTGCTTGCAAGAGCACAGTTCCATCAGCTCAAGGAGCACTTCAGTGATTCTTTAGGTCTTTATGACTAGCTAGATAGAGACATTATGTCCTTTGGTCGTGCAACACAGAGTCTACACTATTTTAGGAATTTTCTTGCTAACTCGTCAAAACTAGAAATAGACCTTGTGCAAGTCTAGTATACCACATGAAAGCGACTTCTTCCAAAAAATAGGGAAACATATGTAGCAGACAACATTCATCGCCCTAGCTCCACTTGTATTCCATCCTTATTTGTACAGGTGTGGTTTAGGGTTTGTTGTTCTATTATATGACAACATAGTCAACATAGTGAACTTCTTAGGTTTCTATTAGAACGTTTATAGTGAATGGAGTTCGGCTTGGTGTAGAACCCCACTTTCATTCTTTCTACCATTACTCTCCTCCATCAACCATTTGAACATGTCCACAATGAATGCCTCACTAGTCCGGTAGTCTGCAGGTCAACTGTCTGGGGCTACGCCAAGCGTTTGAATCTGTAAACAGCTGTGGTTTGACAAATCCATTCTCTGGGAGCACCACTCGTGCAAAGTCTTATTGGCACGCGGTTGGTCTTATAGCGGTAGTTTGAACTTCCTTTCCGGTGTTTTTCCTACCTACGACGACATTCAATTCCAATCCTTTGTTGTCAAGTTGCATGTCATCTTTAGAATAAAGAAGATGCATTGCAATATTCTCTTGTGGAGGCTTCACACCTAGGTTAGGGTTATAGCAGATTATCCTCTAGCCGGAGGAGTACTTCCATTACCTTCAATAACAGTCCCTATAGCTCCAGCAACTACCTCCTTTTGCTTTCCATCCCTCTTATTCAAGTCCGAGATGAAGGAATTCGCCCATTCCATATTAGTGGTAGTTTCTGACCTTATTCTTGGAGCAGTTAGTGGTAACAGTGCTAGCAAAGTGTCAATCTTGTCCATAAGAGCCTTTTAGCCATCCGCCATTTTTCAATTAAGTTAGTTGACCACTTGGTTAATTCTCCTTCGGTCACAACCTCCCGTTAGAAAGAGGATCTTGGAGCTACATTACTGGCATTAATCCCCGTTGGTAAGTTGTTAGTGTTATTCACTTTAGTTTGTTGGGGGTTATCTTCGTTACCACCAATTGTTTCTCCTACAGATATCCCAAAAGCACTCTTCTTTCTTAATGCCATTGGTCTTCAATGGCAAACCTTCAAACTTTCTAAAGATGATTTTATGAATCTACCTTCTAGATCTATCCAATCCAAAGTTAAGAGCTAGATCTAAACTTAGGTTCACTTGTTCTCAATAAAAGCACTAAAAGGTTAACCTAAAAAATAGATCAATACCTATGAGTATTGTGTGGCAAAACCAACCCTGTTAGGATAGGGCCAAATTAATAGAAAATAGTAATAAAGTAGGAAATAATAGAGGGACAAATAGATTTTATAGTGGTTTGCCTGCTAAGAAAGCTTACGTCCATTGTATAACTTTGCTTATTGATTTGATCTTTTTTGTATGAGATTACAAGAGGTTTGAGAGAGAAAAGATCACAAGCATAAGGGTTAGACAAGTTCTACGTCTTAGAATTGCCTAGAGGAGCAGCCTCAACAACTGTTGTGAAGAGGAAAGAGTTTAAGTAGAGATATAATTCCTGCGTAGTGATAGCATAATTCATCCCCATTCTCGGTTGCTCAATGGTTTGTATTTATAAGGGTGGCAGTCATATTGAATTAGAAGCTCACTATCAGAGAAGTCCAGGGAGTGGCTCATGGTAGTACGAAAAATGTTGTGATGACCTGATTTATAGACCAGACTCGATATCAAGCCAAGCCCTTGACTCAGGTTTGAGTCTAATCCTTAGTCACAACTTTACTAAATCCTTTTATTTTGAGCTCCTTGTTTCATCTAGAAGTCCTCCGTGTAATTTGATAGATTGTTGATGAGTTTTGGTTATTATTCATCCTTGACTTAGATTATCCTGCTATTTGTAACGTTGTGTCTTTATTCCTTATGATAGGCTCTTTAGAACTACAAAACTACGTAAGCATGCATAAGATGAGTAGGGAATCAATTGTCAAAATTACGAAGAGGCCATGTTGTGGCATCTAAACTTGTGCCGAGTCAAAGCTTAACTTGGGCTGAGTTAAGGACTTAGCCTCTTTTGGGTTACATATTTTCTTGAGCCCTTCCTATGGTCTTTCTAAGTATCTTTGCCAAGTTTTTGGCTGTTTCGTCCTTATACCAACATTTTAACTTCTATTGATTTCTGCTTGGTCAAAAAACCCAGTTAACACTAGATAACTATGGTACATGTTTATCAAATTGAATTAGAAAAGAAGAATTATTACTCATTTTTCTTTACGAAAAGAATCAAATAATGACTATAGTTGTTTTTTATTTGCAAATTTAAGTTTCACAATTAATTTAAACAATATGAAAAATTTATTCTCGACTAGAAACATGAAATATTATTATACTAACAGGGACTCAGTACATTTGAAACATGGTTATTTTTGACATGACACCTTATAGGACGTTTATTTTTTCGATATTGCATGCATTATTTAAATTAAAAATAAATAATTACATTGTATTTTATACATCACAAACTAGTAAAAGTAAACTAACATTAAAAATTAGTATAAATCAAAATTGATCCAATGAAAATTTATCTAGATCAATTTGCAATATATTATTAATTCAAAAAATATTTTTACAAAGAACAGAAATTTAAATTCAAAATCATTTTAAAGCAAAAAAATAATAATAGAAGTATACTTCTAAAGTAAACCAAATGTTTGAGTAAGATTCAAGCGAACTCTGAATGAGCAATAGTTTATTTAGACATAATATTGTATTAGATGTTAAAAATAATAAAAATATATAAAATTGTTTTAAGCATGAAAAGATACTATCTTTCTAGATCATTTCCTTATTGTCTTAGCTATAATAATAATAAAGTAATAAATTATAAAATATTAAGTAAGTCAAAAAAGTTTCATAAAAAACAACTAGTTTATGTATAATAATAATAATAATAATAATAAATTAACTTAGTTTATAAAAAAATAATTCTATCAAGAACGAAACCAATGGTCATAATAGTAATAATAACAATAAACAAACTAAGTTTATGAAAATTAAATAAGTTTCATAAAAATTATTTAAGTTAAGAACAGCAACAATAACAATGACAAATGATAAAGTATTAACTAATTTAACTAAGTTTTACAAAATTTAACTAAATTTATGTAACAATAATAAATTAACTAAGTTTACAAAAGCTAACTTCATTAATTAAGTTTAATAAGAATTAAAAAAGTTTATAAAATTAACTAAGTTTATAATAATAATAATAAACTAACTAAGTTATAATGATTACAACAACAATAATACATTACTAAGTTTTCAACATCTTTACATTTAATTCATTTTATAAATTTCAAAATTTTATAAAAAATAACTAAGTTTATAGATGAAGATCAAAGATCAGTGAATTTCATGACAATAACTATGTTTTAAAAAAAATAACTAAGTTTATGGAAAAATAATAATAACAAACTAAGTTTATAACAATAATAAGAATAATAAATTAACTAAGTTTGTAATAATAATAATAATTAAACGAATAATTATAAATATTAACTAAGTCAACTAAGTTTTATAAAAAACAACTAAGCTTATGTATAATAGTAAATTAACTTAGTTTATAATAATAATAATACTGGCAATAATGGAACCAATGGTCATAATGGTAATAATAACAATAAACAAACTAAGTTTATAATAATTAACTAAGTTTATAATAATTAATTAAGTTTATAATAACAATACTAACATTGATGACGATGACAATGATAACAACAATAACAAACTAAGTTAATAATAGAAATAATAATGTCTTTAGCCTTGTCCTGGAAGATAAAAATGCCTTAAGTTCTGTAACGACCCATAAATTTTCGATAATTAAAATAGCTAATTTAATAAGATTTCGTGATTTAGAGTTAGAAAACAATTGTAAGTCGTTTGGAATAATAATAACTAGAATGAAATGCAACAAGATTTTATCTAAGTTAATTATTTATGAATTGAATAAAATCCCAAATAAATCGAAATGATATGTAGTCAAAGGGTAATTGAATGAATTTGTATTGTATAGGTAATTGTGACACTTGTTTGTAAATAATAAACTTATAAGTAATTAACAGTTAACGGTGATAATTATTTAAGTTACCTATTCATTTAGTTAGTCGAATTGAATTTGTGAACCAATTGAAATTGAAATGAAAGTTCATATATTAGTTGAGTGCATTATCTCTAATTGTTGATTTATAATGATGTAGAGTTCCTTTGATGTAATATAGTAAATCGACTGATAATGAAATTTTATTAAAAAATCCAATATTGAAAGCCGTCAAATATTGAACAATTAAATTGTTTAAATTTAATATTAAATGTTTGAATAATTAAATTCCGAATTTGATATGATTAATTTGATATTGAAATTTAATATATGAAAATAGAGTGAATAATTAAAATTTGATTTAATATGATTCAAATTTGTTTCCAAAGTGAATGTAAGTTATAGTGGGATTATAATAGAGTTAATAAGATTTTACAATTTGAATTTATTCGATAAATTGAATAACGGGTTTAATATGATTAAGAATAATTTGTAAAATTTTATTTTATCATATTAAAGTTAGAATGATGTTGTAGAACTTTTAAAATCGAATTAAAAGTAAATTTGTGAAAATTGAATATTTTATTATTTAATTATCGATTGAAAAATAGCCAATTTTCGAACAGTCTCAGAATTGGACGAAACTAGTTCCATTGAATCCGTAATAGTTAGTTATTATCGGATTTCAATTTTCGTTGCAATCGGAGTTGTCGTTTGACCGTGGCAGCTCGAAACACATCGAAATTGTTTTAATATTAATTTAACGAGTTAAAATAGTCATTTTTCAAACGGTCTCGGATTTCGACGAAACTAGTTTCATCGGATCCGTAATATGATATTATTGTAAGGTTTCAAATTTCGAGTCAATCGGATTTACCGTTTGTCCGGGGCGAGCCCAAACGCACAGAAATTTGATTAGTCGATTTAATTTTAAATCGATCGTTTATTGCCGTATCTCGCGCAGACGATCAAATTAGCCTCCGAAACCTGTTCCATTGTGTCCGGAACGTGGGGTAAACCCTGAAAACGCCGGTCACCGCGCTTCGTTTGGAGTTCGGAAAATTTCGGATGAATAGTTTTTCGAAAATTTTCTATAAAAGCCCTCGATTTTGTTCGTTTGCACTCAAGCCCTAGCCACTTTCTTCAGCCGGCCCTAATTCATTTTAATGGCCGAAAATCTCTTATCTTCTCCCTCAATTTTCTTGAAATCCACTCAATAATTCTGAAAAGCTTCAACTACAAAGTCGAAGAGCTTCGTGAGCTCTACAAAGTGAACGGCTATGATCGGGAAATTCATGATAGATCGACGGCAAAGGGCTCGAGAAGCGTGCGCGTTTGGGCACAAATTACGAGACCTATAAGCGACCGAGTTCGCCGAGATCACTGCCGTGGGTCGAGCTTGCGTTGGGCAACATGGTGGTGGTCTCTGATCATTTTGCAATCGAGTTAGGTGGCTCGTGTGTTGAGGAAGACGGGGCGTTGATGGGTTCCTCACGCGATCGAGTTACTGGAGGGAAGATGATACTAGCAGCGGCCACAATTTTGCTATAGGGAGGCAACGGCTGTGATGATAGTGGGGTAAGAATTTAAAATTTAAGTTTATATTAATTTATATAAAAATTTGTGTAAACTTAAAAATATCATAACTTGTTGATGTGAGGTCCGTTTTCGACGAAACAAGTTGCGTTGTCTTCGTTTGGTCGAGCACTACGCAATGGAACTGGATTGGAATCGTTTGGAGCTAGAGAAAATTTTGGGTCAAATCGAACGTCGTTCGATTTGATTTAAAAATCGTAAAAATCAAGTGAGTGTTTTATAACGCTCACACCGTACTAAATATCTTTATGTTAGTCAAATTTGATATTATGAAGTGTTATGATTTTATTCGTCGTTGTTTGATAGAATTTAATTGTCATATAGATTGTCATTTGAATTAACCGTTGAAAATCAAATTGACAGTTAAATTGAAATTGAAATTGAATTGCGATTAAATTACCTGACATCGATAACTATGAAATTGCCATGAATTGTATTGCCTATTGGATGATGTATTTCGATGGATGCTATTGGTTGATGTTTGAATGTTTGGATGTTTATTTGCTTATATATATCCTGTTATGCATACATATGATACTGTGGTTTAATTTAAGTAATATATGCTCATCCCTGACATTTAAATTGAAATAAACAACTACTTGGCCATAGGATAGAAAATTATATACGGACAACGAATTGGCTAAATTAATAAATTTTGAAATCGTCGATTTGAAATTTGTTTAAATGTTTTGATTTAAAAGTATAAATAGAAATCAATTTTATAGAAATCAAATTTATCGAAAAATTGAGTTTGGAATGTTGAAATAAATTTTGGTTAAAGAAATTTTGTTAAATAATTAAGTTGAGACTTTGAAATTTGAAATTAGATATGATTGAAGGTCGAAAATTGATTAGTTTAGAGATTTAACCTTAATTCGAGCTTTGAACATTACTAAGTAAAAGTGATATAAAAAAAATGATATTTTGAAATCGAGCTTGGAATTGAACCATATTTGAAACTTGGATTTAAACTTGAATATTGATGGAAAATTTGTTAAGTGTTATAAATGGATATTTTGAAATCCAGCTCCAAATCGATAAAAATTGAAATTGAATAAATTGAAGGTGAATGTAGAATTGAATTGACTTGAAGTTAAAGTTGACGTTGTTTTGAATTGAAATCGAAATTTAATCGGTAGAATGGAAATTGAAAGTGATTTGAATTGGGAAGTTATAAATTAAAATGGATTGGTTTTGAAGCTGTTTTATTTGTTTTCCAAATTACTCGGTTATATAAACCATTTTGGATACTTAAACTGTGTTAATCTATTTTAAATCTACTTAACCCGATTTAAATTATTTTAAACTAATTTATCTATTTCACATCCATTTTAAGGGTTTAAGTATTTTAAGTATTTTAATTATTTAAACTACTTTTAAACTACTTAACACTATTTTTCTAAGATTCCAAACTGGTTAATAAGGTGAAATATTTATGTTTAAATCTTGAATGTAAATACGAATTGAGTTAAATGAAGTTGCAACCTAAACTGAAATTCGAAATGATTTTGAAATCGAAATGAGATATTGATGCGAAAAATGATTTTTGAAACGGAATCTTACATTTGAATAGATACGATGATATTTGAAATGAACTTGTTTTTTTTGAAGCGAATATGATATTTTGATATCAATTATGAATCGATTTGAAATGTAAAAGAGCCAACGGTGTAATAATACGTAGTTATTAAAGAGACCGGGATCGGATATGGACATACTCTCTGTCGATACCGAAAACCACTTTAATAACTATTATACGCGGAGTGTTGATCCAGAATGAAGTGGATGGTTTGGTGAACGCGTTGACTGAAGAAAGAGAACGATTATTGGATGACCCCTGACATGACTAAAACAGGAGCCGCGCCGGGCCATTGAGGTTCACCACCTCTAGCGGACACACTTCTTCGATACCATATCTATTACATTTGTGATTCGATTTGGGTGCACCCCTTGATTTGGGAGTGGTGTTTCGCGGTGTTGGGGTAGCTGCTGGCTATGCTCAACATCAGTCCGGATCACGCAACTACTACTATCCTAGTTGGTATCGCCTCATGTACCTTGTCATACTGATTATCCTATTCACGACCACTACGTTTTGATTTGTACCTTGAGTATATGGATTGCCCTCTGGTGACTTCCGGTTTTGGGGAAACTACGGTCTTGTATATGCTTTTGAGAATATAAAATGTGTTAAGGGGGATTATGGTAACGCCTTAACGCTATTTTGATACTTTATATTACTGATAGGCATTATCTACTTAGCGTATATTACTACATAGTAGATAGTTTAACGGATCCTTGAGAGATGGAAAATCCCGTAACATCTCTTAAGTTATTGCACGCACGTTGACACTGGATAGGAGATGTCAAACCCCGTAAACATCTCCGACGCCGTTACACTCATATTTATTTACGATTGATTTAACTTTCATAAGGATATTTTAGTCCTGACTCGAGTGTTTTGTCTTTTCATTACGCTCGGGTCAGTCCTGAGTTTTCAGATTTTTGAAGATCTATTCTGGAGGATGGAGACGAAGATTTGGTATACTATTACTATTATTATTTGTGCATCATGCTATCTGCTGCATTATTTAAATTATTCTGTTGTATATGTATAACTCTGATAAATGTTGTATAAATAATTGTCAAAGTATAGTAGACAGCTTCATGAACTGTTTATTTGACTATTATATTTTATCGTTCCGCTGCGAGATTCTGTGTTGTTTCATTTCCTTTACTTTTCCTTTTCTTTTCTTATTTACCCCAATAACCATCTGCCCTTTTGAATGGTTTAGAATCGACATGTGTATTTGATCGTCGGTTTAAACTGTCCAAAAAGGCGGGTCGTTACAAGTTCTTTACCTACAAAATTAATGTTAGTATAAAAGTCAGTCTTACTTTTAAGGGATTAATTGTATGAATTCATAAATATAAGTGCTTATATGCTTGTTTGAGTTAAGTGTACGTATTTGATGACTCTTGACTTGCTTTTGGTTTTCTCCATGTTCATGTTTCTTTGGAAATGTTGACGAACTCACTAATATTGCTAAAAAGAACGTTTTAATGCTTAACATGGGTGTATGCTATGTTACACAAGCTTTGTAAGATATGTGTGTGTGTGTATAAGTAAATATTTGTATAGTTTACCCATGCGGGTGTTTGATATTGATATATTATGATTCTGATCATGTTTCGATCATATATATATATATATATATATATATATATATATATATGTATATATCTACTTCTTATGTTTGGGAATTTTCCCGATGCTAGCCGCGTAAATGAGACTCTGGAAAAACATTTCAAAAATTTAGACACTTCGAATATTTTGGATAAGAAATATTTAGCAAAAAGTTTATTCTAATGTTGATACTTTATTTTTCAATTTTATTCATATTCATATTCATATTTATATACATGTCTAATGGAAATATTCATTCCATTTGCAGGTGAGAGAATGAAAGATTTGGGATATTTCTTCTTTTTAAGACAAACAACTAGATATTTGTTTTTGGTGTACATATACAATATAATATTATGCAGTTAAAAGTGTGAGATCTTATACATACATGCACACAGATATATATATATATATGGTTCTATTCAAAACAACGTGTTATATCTTTATATTTAATGTTTTCTATGGTTTTTCATTGTTTAAATAGATTTATGTTTCAGATGAGCATTTTTCTATGTATTGACTATCGTAATTTATAGGAATGCAGCAGATTTTAAAAATGTAAATAATAAACTGTAACGCTTGAAAATTGTTATAAAATGCTTACAAGAAAAGCTTTATCGAACGTAAAAAAATTTATAGTGCTTTTTGTTGTGATGAATAGTTCTGTAAGTATTATAACTTGTCGATCTACAACATTTAATTGACCACTATAAAATATTTACAATAGAGGGAAAAAGCGCTATAAAAGAAGATTATTTTTAGCCATCCTTTTCTGCTATAAATAAGCCATTGTTTTTTTAATAACACGTCAATATAAAATGTTTATTAAACCGCCATAAAATACCTACAATATCGAAAAAAAGCTATAAAAGATGATTTTTTATAGCGGTTCTTTTATGCAATAAATAAGGCATTTTTTTCTTAACATGTCGATATACCCCGTTTATTAAACCACTATAGTTAACGTTTGCATCAGTTTTAGGTTGCTATTGATGCATGTTTTTGTCGTAATGTATATATAAATTCAAAGATCACATAAGGTGTGTTTGCTCCATTTATATATGTTCAGCATGGGATGATGGCATTTATCCTCTATTTGAAACATTTCGATGTTGTATTTGGGTTATACTAGTTGATAGATATTAACAATGTTTGCAGTATAACGCAGACTTATATTATAACACTTTCATTCCCTCTACACTTTTATATTAAGATTACCTTTTTCACAATATACCATTACATGACAGTCACACTACATTAGTTTCTCTAACTCATTGTGAAAGCCTATATGGATCGAGTAATATGATTATATGTATGAAATACAAAAAATTATATCAAACCGGCAGTATAAAAATTACAATAAGTAAAGCGCACTAGATATTTTTATACTAGTTCGAAATTTCTGTTCTACTTTCAGTACCATACTCCTTTTGGATTTAAAACTACATCCTTATTTAACCCAGAAGAATAGGTTTTACAAACCGCCTAAGCCATCAAATAGGAATTCATGCCTGAAGATCTCCAATGAGACTTTGACTACAAATGGGAGTAGGTTTCTCTACTGATTGTGTTTTAGGTAACATGGATAAGTCTAATAAGTACACCCTTCCTACAATCTCCTTGTGATGTTGATTTGAATGTGTAATTGTAGGAAGTAAATAGTTGAGAATATTTGTAATTCACATGTGCGTATAGATCAGAAAGATATAAAAAAATTGGTACATAAAAATGTGAAAAATCAACTCTATTTATAAGTTTGAATAGTTCTAAATCAGTAATTGTAACCATGACTCTTCAAAATTTTAATTTTGGTGAAAAGTCACTCCTGTTCGTCCGGCTTAGATGTCTGAATAAAAGTTCCCAGATGTCTGAGGTAACATAAAATTACAGAAACCAAATAAACAAATTACAAGGGGTCCAGACATCTGGTTTATTTCTACCAGATGTCTGTATGCAATAAAGACATCTGTTACAAAAAAATCCAAATGGCTAAATATGAACTAAATTGTTCGCTTTTATTTGAAAGCTTAAGGATGTCTGTGACAAAAGAGACAAACGTCTGAATATGAACTATTTTGTCCTTTTTTTGAATCTCATAATTTCTAATTTTTAACTATTTTGTTTTAAATAAATATTTATTAATACTATTAAATTTATCTGTTTTATTCTATCTTATTTATAAGAATTAATTTTGTTAATTTTATTTCATTTCATTTATTTATCAGAACAATATATTTATATATAAGATATTTATACAAATTTACTCATTGATCTTCGCTGGACTTAGAATCTTCTATAGGAAAGCGCTCACATGAGTTCGGTTCAATCTTAGTTTGCTCATAAGAAGGATTAAGTAGAGACCATCTATTTGTTCGAATTAGAGTGTGATTCAAATCTTCATTCTATGGTCCTTGTTGCCAAGAATTTTTTTTGGAGTTAATTCGTATTTATTCATTAAAGTTTCATTTAGATGAGGAGAGTTTTTACGTATGCTATTCTTCGTTGGTGAATGTCCACAAATTGCAACAATGCATCTTCCAAGAAATTAAGGTGTGCTCCTTGTATGCGTTGCTCGTAATACATCTCTTTCTAAACTCCCATCATTTCTTATTGACAGTGAAATTTTTTATCAGTTTTGCGATTGGAAGATGATGATCAGGATTAAGTGATCGTTTGACTTTCTTAGCCATTGGAGAGTAAGCATTGTGATATGTTAGTGATGGAATATTTTTTAGTGAGGATTATTTATTTGAATGAGGAGTTGTTTTTTATGGAGATGAATATGAGCTTTTAGAAGAAGGTAAACTATAGGCAATTGACGGACAGCTTGAATCGTTATTGGAAGACATTTTGGTAGCTTTTAAGGAGATTGGTAAAAAAATATTTTTCTATATGTTTTTACTTATAAAAGCTTGGTTTAAATATACACTAGAGTGCTATTTTTAGTTATTGAATTAAAAGGCTTATATTAGTTTGACCATGAAAATTTTAACTATTTATCTATAGTAGTGAATATTTTTATTTTTACTAAATATAACATGTAGTTCATGGTTTCGTATTTGGTGTTTTCTATGATTTAAAGCAACTAATATTTTATGACCTGAGTAACCATATACGTCTAATAGAGCTATTGCCATAATTACTTTATATTCGAAATTTTAATCGCTAAAAATTGTGTTTAACAAAAATTATTAATATTATTCAAAGAAGTAAAAAAAAAAATTACTACAAAATATGTGTATTATTTCATTAATTTGAAAACTTTTTTATTTAGGGATTTAGTAAATATGTCTGCTATTTGATTTTTCAAAACATATGACATCATGTGATATCATATCTTTCTCTATGTTATTTCAATGAAAATGATGACGAATGTCGATGTGTTCGGTACGAGAATGATTTATTGAATTCTTTGACAAGTTTATGGCACTTGTATTACATAATAAATCGGAGATTTTTTAAGGGAAATATCAAGAACCCAAAGAGTTTGCCACATATAGATAACTTGTGCACATGCCAAAGCAGCAGATATATATTCTGCTTCACACGTCGATAGTGGAACACAATTTTGCTTTTTACTAAACCACGATACTAAATACTGTCCAATAAAGTGACAAGTGCCGCTTATGCTCTTTCTATCCATTCGATATTCTCCAAAGTCAACATCACTATAGGATACTAATTCGAAAGGTCATTCTTTTGGATAATATAGTCCGTAATCTTTAGTGTTGCTTAAGTTAAACATAATTTGTTTCACGGCTCGCAAATGTGATTCTTTGGGATTTACTTGAAATCGTGCACACAAATGTACACTCATCATGATATTTGGGACACTGGCGGTTAAATATAGCAAGGATCTAATCATACTTGGATAGGGTTTCTAATCCGTACACTTTCCATTTTCATGTTTGTCAAGACGAACTGTAGTGCTCACATGTGTCGATTTACTGGATGTGTTTTCCATTCCAAAATGTTTTATTAAATCATCGCAGTATTTTTCTTGATTAATAAAAATTTCATTACTTTGTTGTTCAATTTGTAAAATAAAAAAATATGAGAGTTCTTCCATATGAAACATTTCGAATTCATTAGTCATTATTCTTGGAAACTCACTGCATAAATCTTTATTTGTAGATCTGAAAATGATATTGTCTACATAAATTGGTATAACTAATATATCTTTCTTATCTCGTTTGATAAACAAAGCTTGATCAAATTTTTCGATTTCAAATCCAGAATATGTATGATAGCCTTTTAATCATTCATACCAAGCACCGGATGCTTGTTTCAAACCGTAGAGAGCTTTCTTAAGTTTATAGACATGGTCAAAAAAATTTCAAGTTTGAAAAGAAGTGGTTATTTCAAAAAAAACATTTTCTTTAATAAAACCGTTTAAAAATATACTTTTAACATCTGTTTGATAAAGTTTGAAATGATGATGGCAGGAAAAACTGACAAGATACGTATTGCTTCCAATCGAGCACTAGGAGCAAAAATTTCTTCGTAGTATATCCCTTCTTCTTGAATATATACTTGTGCAACTAATCTAGCCTTATTTCGTATTATATTACCATTTTCATCAGCTTTATTTTTATAACATCATTTCGTAACAATGACTGTTTGATCATTTGGTCTTGGAATCAATTCCTAAATGTTATTTCGTTCGAATTGATTTGGCTCATCTCGAAGAGCTAAAATCCAATATTCATCGGTTGAAGCTTCCTTAAGATTTTTAGGTTATATATTAGACATTAAGTCGATATGACCATTCTGATTTAATTGATGTCTAGTTCTGACATTTGTATTTACTTCACCCATTATATTTTCAATTGGATGATTTTTTGAAATACGTGGTGAAGTCCTAGGTTCATTTTCAATTGAATTTTCTGTAATTTGTTGTTCTTCATTTTGAGTTATAGCATTTTGACGTGGAATTTGTATAATTGGTTGTTCTATAACATCTTCTTCATCATCTTTATTATTATTGAACTTTTCATCAAACGATACGTGTAGAGTATCCAATAAATATTCCTTCATTGGATGTTGGATCAAAATTTTCTAATTGATCTGTTTTTATTTAATATAAAGAATTTTGATCCAAAATTTGTTTAATATGATATATTAGGTTTTCTATTGTTAAAAAGTTCGTATGTTGTGTTTTTAGTTAAGGGCCGTATCATAACACGATTTATGGCATAGCATGTAGTAGATACGGCTTCTGCCCGAAAATGTTTTGGTAGTTGACTACCACTAAGTTGAGTCCTAGCATATTCCCGTAAAGTTCGATTCTTTCTTTCTGCAACTCCATATTGTTGTCGAGTTCTAGGAAATGAGAAGTTATGACTAATACCCTTTCTTCTAAATTGTTCAAAAAGTTCATTTTTAAATTATCCACCATGATCACGTCTAATATTTTTTAACTTTTTAAATTTTGAATTCTTTTCGCGAAATTTTAAATGATTTTAAAGTATCACTTTTTTCAAAATTAATATTCATGTATATGTAGAGAAATCATCTATAATTACAAAAATATATTTGTTATGATTTATAAATTGAACTTGAGTGGGACCGAGTATATCCAAACGTAGTAGTTCAAGTGGTTGTAATGTAGAAATGATTTTCTTAGATTTAAAAGATGATTTTGTTAATTTTCCCAGTTGACGTGCTTCACAAATATGATTTACTTTATAATTCACATTTGGTACACATTTTATTAAATTATTTTTAGATAATTTTCTGATTGCCTTAAATTTTACGTGACAAAATCTTTTGTACCATAGCCACGGATCATTATCTTTAGCCATTAAACACATATCTATTTGCGATTAATTTTTATATTTAAAGTATAAATATTTATTTCTCTAATTCATTTGAAAATTTGATAGAAAATTTTGCATTTATCTTTTAAGAAAGATTTACTAAAACCATTATCGCATGATTGAATAATATTTAGTAAATTATGTTTTAAATTTTTAACTAATAAAAAATTAGTAATAAGAGGTGAATTAGATATACTGTTGTTTCCCACATCCCCTTTTTCCAACGACGTATCCATTAGAGTTATCTCCAAAAATAACGGAACCACCATCCGAGTAAATAATATTTGTTAGCATGTCTTTACTCTTCGTCAAATTCTTGGAGCAACCACTGTCAAGTATCCATTTTCCTCTCTTTTTATTAATTACATACAAAAAATATTTAAATCATGTTGTTACCCACACCCTCTGTTGGGATCCTAAGAGTTAGTTTTTAGGAAGCCAAATCTAATAAGATTTAGAATTCCCTTTGAAAATGAAATTTTAATTCTTGTGAACATTAGAAATAAAATTCTTTACTTATTTTTCTCTAACCAAATTGTCTTTAGTCTTGAAAAACAAATTTTTATAGTTTTAGACCTATTAGTTTGTTTCCCTTGACTGTCATCTTTCTTTTTGAAATTAGTATATAGTGAACTATATTGTTTAGAGTTAGTCTTAACTTCTTTCCAGGTTTGTTATAGCCTAGTCCTCCTTTACAAGAAGTAGATTGAGAATTTTCTATAATGCTAGAAATAATCTCTCTACCATTATTAAAATTATGAACATTTTTAGTGATTTTTTCTAACTTAGCTTTACGACCTTCTATTTCTTATTGTAATATTTTATTACGAGAATTTAAATCGTGATTCCTTTTTGATATATCAATTTTTATTTTTCTGAGTTTTTTCCTTCACTTAACATAGTATGTTGTGATGATATGTTAGTACAAGAATTCTGAGATTTTACTAAATCCTCTTCTAGTATTTTCTTTTCATCTCTTAGCATATCAACTTTTAGTTCACTCCAATTCAATTTTCCTAGAGTATCTTTAGATTTTCTACTCAAAACTTTTAGCTTATCTAATAACTCAAAACTTATTTCAACTAGATCATTGAATGAAAGTTCACTTACATCGTCATTAGTAGCCATGAAGCATAAATTTTCATTTTCGAAATCACATCACTATATGACAAAGAAAATGAGTTTGAACCATCTCAAGTTACGTAAAGGCCTGCTTTTTCTTTTTATAATATTTCTTGCTCTTATTTTTGAAATTATTCTTGTTTTGTTTTGAGCAATCTCTCTTAATGTGACCCATCATACATTGTTTTTGCTATTTTTGTTGTTGCCAAACTTCTTGTTTCTTTTGAATTTCAAAAACTTTCTGCAATTTTCAGCCAAAAAGACAATGTCATCATCATCTTCATTGGAATCTTCATTTTCTGCTTGAAATGCAATAGTTTTTCTATCTTGAGCTTGTATTCGTTTTACCTATAAATTCACTTATATGACATGAGATTTCATATTAATGCTTCTGGTTTAATGGATGAAATGTCATTAGCTTCTTCTATAGCTAAGACCTTTCATTCCAATTCATCCGCTAAAGAATTAGAATTTTTGAGACAATATCAATATCAGTGTATTTTTCTCCTAGTGCTAGAAGTGAGTGATATATGACTTGAAATCTAGAATACATATAATTTATAGTGTCATCTAGCTTCCTTTTAAAATTTTGATATTAATTTTTAAGCACTGAAATCTTGCTTTGTTGGACCTTGTTTGTACCTTCATGGGTTATTTCAAGAGCATGCTAAATTCCATATGTCGTTGTGCATATACTAACTCTATTAGACTCATTTTTATCTAAAGAACAAAATAACATATTCATAGCTTAATCACTAATAGTAGCATCTAGTTTTTATGTGTTTGACCATTGTGCATAAGTAGTGGTAGGTACAGTATACTCTTGTTGAGTGATATTCCAAGTGTCATAACCGTTAGCTTGCTGACATATCCTCATCCTAGTTAACCAGTAATTATAAATTAATCCGCTAAATAGTGGTAGTCGTGCTGTAGGCTGACCTTCAACAAAAATTAATGTAGTATTATCCATATTACTCAAATATCAAAAAATGTGTTATAGTTATATAAAAGTCTTGCTCTAATACCAAATGAAATTTTATCTGGACCGAGTAATATGATTATGTCTACTAAAAAAGCTTTTATCAAATTGGCAATATTGCAATAATTAAAGTGCTCAAGAGATTTTACACTGATTCGAACTTCCCATTCCACGTCCAGTCCCAGACTCCTTCTGAATTTAAAACTATATTCTCAATTAACCTAAATGAATAGGTTTTAAAACCGTTGAAGCTGTCGAATAGGACTTCATGCCTCAAGATCTCTAACAGGACTTCGAATGCAAGTAAGTTTCTTGACTAATTATGTTTTGGATAGCATGGATAAGTCTAATAAGAACACCCTTCCTATAATCTCCTTGAGATGATGATATGAATGTGTAATTGTAGAAAAATAGTTGAGAATATCTGTAATCCACAAGTGCATATAGATCAGAAAGATAGAAAGTATTGGTAAATAAAAATGTGAAAACTCAACTCTATTTATAGGTTTGAACGGTTCTATATTAGTACTTGTAACCATTAGAAGTGTTAAAACTTTTGAGAAGGAAGACGACTCTTCAAAATTTGAATTCTTATAAAAAGCCACTTCTATTCGTTAGGCTTCGAAGAAGTCTGAGATAACATAAAAAATTATAGAAACTATATAAACAAAATACAACTGGTCCAAACGTTTGGTTTATTTGTTCTAGACTCTATGTGCCATATAGATGTCTATTACAAAAAATCCAGATGGTTATATATGAACTAAATTGTTCGTTTTTATAAAAGCTTACAGACGTCTAAATATGAATAATTTTGTTCACTTTTTTTTGGAATCTCATAATTTCTAATTTTTAACTATTTTTTAAATAAACATTTATTAAAAATGTTTCATTGCAAAATACGTTTCAAAACATTTTTCTTGTAATCAACAAACTTGGAAATATTACATAAAATCTAAGATGACAAAAATAATAGACAAACTATATTTGTCTTCTTCAATTAAGCTTGATTTTGATGTCGATTGTCATATCTCCTTGTATATATTCCTGCACAGTATAATGATAGTGTGTGTATATGGAAATATATAGTTGTCCCAATGAAAGCAAAAAGGCGCTATCTAACACATTGTTGATAGAAAAAGAGCAGGTTATGGTAAAATTTTGCTATAACTTTAAGATAAGTTTAATTTACTTGTTTATGGATAACCCGGATTACCCCTGAGCCACGTTCATGGAGTGGATCGGCTGTCTCTTAGTAGTTTTGAATTTTAATTGTATATGGTCTTGATATAAAGTATTTTGAGATAGTTTCCCTCACACCAGGCTTTAAGTCTGACCTGCGATTTATCTTTATCTTTTTATGTCATGATAAATTTCGGTTACTCAGTTGAGTAGTTTTGGAGTCAGGCGCTTTTGGGGACACACTATCAGGACGAGCCGTTGGAGCACTTTGGAGGCGTGGCATCGATTTTTTAGGATATGTATACATGATATTTAATAGTATGTGATAGACTTGTTATTATATAACTACTCTAGTCGAGATTACCTGGTATTAAATCTGGAAATTATGACTTAAACTATCTTAATAAATTTTAAGATGAATTTGTGGAATTTTTAATTTTTAGTTTTCAAATTGAGAATTTGTAGAAACAATAAATTATATAGTTTTGCACTTATAAATAATAATATAACGGTAATTTTGAGAAAATGAGTGAATAAAATATATGGAAATAATTTGGAGATTTAAAATATGAATTTTTCTAAGGTTTATTCGCTTATTTATTTTAAGTGGAGATTTATAATAAATGTTTTCCATTTCAAATTATTACAACAAATGTCGTAAATTTATTAAAATGTTAAAATTGATATTTTTATAATTAATAGTTTGTTTTATTAAAAATAATATGAATTGCTTTTAATTCAAAAGTTATATTTGATGTTACAAAATGTCTCAATATTAATAGAAATTAGAATTTTTGATATGTTGGACCTACGTTAAAATTTGAGAAAAATTATTCTATGCTTCCATAAACATTGTTTGAATATTAATTAGTGTCTTATAAGAGAAAACAATAACAATTAGTAAACTTTTTCCTATTGGGTTATAGGATACCCATTAGACCCATGTGGAGGAGAATAATAACCACATATTCTTGTTTTCCTTTATCACTTTCTCATTTCAACCAATATCAAAAATCTACAAATAAACTAACCTTGTTCGCAAATCCTAGAAGCTAGATTAAACCCCCAAATCAAGCTTAAATCAAAGGGCTTTTGAATAGTAATAGTAAATGTAAAGCTAAGGTAATCTCTACTACCATATATTACATCAGTTGGGTCTTTAATCTTAGTTTTGATCATGACTGTAATTCATTCTTTTGCAATTGTTCAAAATCAAACCTAGGTTGTAGCTGAAAGCTTTTAGCTAAGTGGAATCTAGGTTCTAATCATCCATTCAAGTTCAATTCGATGATTTAATCTCACTTCTGGCCTATAGACAAATGCTTATTGTTGTTGCTGTTATGGATGAATTTGGTGTTGAATTGATCTCAATTTAGTGTTGATTTTCTTGTCATATGAAATTTGATATTTGTTTGATGAAAACCCTCTTCGCAGGACCATGAATTTCATTTGTTTTTATGCTCGCATATTAGCTAATTCAATGTGTTAGAGGTCAAGGTAAAAATCAGCGAAGAAACCACTGTCAACGGTTAATCGGAGCACCACCAGAGACACCTGGGTCTCAGCACAGGCGTGACAACCAGTGCATCAGTCATGATGAGCAATGGACCTATCATGACCTGGGCTAAGACCCGAGTCACTCTTTTTTAGGTTCTGTTTTTTCCCGTTTGCTCCTCCATTTTCCCGTGTGATCGTTTGAATTTATTTGCTTTATTTTGGTGGTCCTTTCTACGTCGATTTTGACTCTATTTCTAGAATTTAATTTATGAATTTATGAATTCATCTTGAAGTTTAATATACCATAGATTTTCTCTTTGGGTCCATGACACAACATTCAATTTCTATTGCTATAACGACCCGATATTTTCAACCATTCACATCCGCACATGCCAGATTTGAATTGCCCAAAATACCGGATTGTTAATTTATATTTGGAAAACTCAGCATATACAGTAAATAAATAAGTCACAGACACAGAGTAATATACAATAATGCAACGAAAACAAAAGAATAGTAGTTCATCAAGCTACTATACATATAATAGAGTTAAATAAGATACAACCGAATTCTCAAATACAATAGTCAAATACAAGATCAGAATACATCATAGGAATCAGCCGAATAGCTGCAAGCTGAAAAGATGTAAACAGATCTCCAAGCGAAGTTCCAACTCCAAAGGTGAGTCTCAAAAGCAATATCACTTAGTCTGACCCGAGCGTAAAGCAAAACACAAAACACTCGAGTCAGGATTAACATTCTTATATCAATAAATCCGACTCAAGTGAAATAACAACTGAAATACAAGTAACTTAAAGTATGTTTGAGATAACCATTCTTTAAGGATCTGTTAAACTATCTACTATGTAGTAATATACGCTATTATAATAATATCTATAGTAAAGCAAACTATTAAAAATAGCATTAAGGCGTTACCCATATCCCCCTTAACACATTTTATATATTCTCATAGTCTATATAGTACCGTAACTTCCCGTAAACTGGGCTTATCAGATGGCACTTCATAGGCATGGTACTAAACAAACTCGTAATGGTCTCGCTAATGTAGGTGACGCGACACAACTAGGCAATGCCATGGTAGATATACCAATCACACTTCCGGGCTAGTGGTAACGCATAGCAGCTACTACCGCCCACCTCGAGCCACACTCCCAAAATCAAAAATCAATGTCCCCACCAAATCAATCACAAAGTCAGATTATAGTATCGAAGGAGTGTCCGATCAGAGGAGCTACCTCGTTGGCCCGTCAATTGCTCCTGTTTTAGCCACCTTATGACAACTCATGGGAGTCGGGTCCACGTATATACCTCATATAGGATCGTCTCCACCATCCTTATTCTGGAATCTCCACTGCGTACAGAGTTGTTATAACGATCCTGACTCAATCTTCGAAAATCGGCATCGAATATGACACTCATATTCAAATGCCATAGATCTAAACGTCGAATCTGGTGCGCCGGAGCTTATAACACAATTAAGTATAACAACACAATGGAAGAAAAAGAATAATACATTGATATACACCATTGATACAATATCTGATACAACAACTGGTATAATAGATATCAATATACATCAGAGATATGATACCCTAAAATAGCAGCGGAAAACAAAAATAGAACCATCAGAGGAACAAATAACTCTAAGATGGTCTTCAATAGAAAGAATAGTCTTCAAAAGAGAACTCCAATGCTTGCACTCCCTAGCTCCAAACATCAATCCAGAACTAGCTATTTAACCTGATTATCTGAAAAACCCAATTCTAAACTGTCCGTGTGGAAAATTGTGGGCACACAGAGTTAAGGAAAGGGACAATAAACTCCAGGTCAGTCATAGGACTAGTATGAGTAACAAAAACAGTTTATCTTTAAAAACAAACAAAGAAATATTTTAAAATAGATACAAAATGCTTTTGGAAAATGAAACTACCATAAGGCCTCCCCCGCACACACACAATGAAAATGCAGAATCGAAGGAGATTTCTCCTTATGATAGTTAAACATGCTTGATACACAAATTTCTTTGAAATTATTACTATAAGTGCAAAGTGTACGAAAACATTTCGAAAATAGAATATAAATCTTAGCCAGCATTAGGCATTTTGCACTTATGCCTATTATAGCTACCATCTAAATAGTGGGGCACCACCATAAGTAAATGGCGGGTTCTACAACTCAAACCGTACAAGATGCGTATTGTTTCTTTGGATTTCCAACAAATGGTCAGGCTATGGAACTTCCTGGGCCACATGGGTACGCCTCTGGAGGGACGCCCCGAGAACCTAACCGGATCTCTGCCAACACAAGACTGGGTTACCTCTAACTAGGTAACTACTGACACGAGTATGCCATCCCCCGGTCGTAAGCAACCTTTATCCGGGGCCCCAACAACAATCACAAAGTAATATATATATATATCTGCGATATCCACATAAGTTAAGTATCTGGGCTCCATACCATGATACCACTTCTATCCAGAAGGAAATGTGCATACCCTAAGGGGCGCTACCACCAATAACCTTGCTGCATCTTTCCTGTTTCGACCATTACCGTGTTGTGAGGTTCGACGAAGTTTCGTCCACAAAGCTACGCTTTTCAAAATATCCACGCTTTGATCAACAAATGATCAGCAACACTCAGCAATACCACATTACCAAGTTGAGAGTACATCGCTGATAACCTTCAACTACATAACTTCTGAGCTCGCACGTCTCAGAGAAGGGTGTTAAGCTAAGAGAATAAATTCTCCACAACAAACATTAATGTATTTGAAAATAATCTGCTTTATATCTCAAAATGTAATGTCAGACACACACAATCCATACAAGTCTGTTCTGGGTTCGAACAGAACCGAAGGCACTTTCGAAGAAGCCCTTGCAATCCGGGTATTGACAATCTCGATCGAACTTCCCATCACTTAGGGAATCTCTATACCGGCGCGACTCGGTGTAGAGACAATCAATGAGTTATCCTTTCGTTCTCGAAAATACCTGGTCTTCACCACCGATCTTCAAATGTAACCCATACACGTTGTAGCACTATTCGAAATGGGTTATACGACACAAAGGTCCTCTCCCGGTTAAACCAAATAACGAGCGCAATATTAAAAATCATATGGATACTGGGGTCTCAGTTAAATCACAGCTTAAAGCCCAAAACCTTTCATTCGAATGGTTAAAACAAATCACCATTTCAAATCTTTTAAACAAAAAGATTCATTTTAACTACCTTCAACGGTTTAAACAATTTCCACGCTTTTAATCTTTTTTAATGAAAGATCTAATTCACAAAGTTCACCCCGTACACAAAGATCCATTTGTGGATTTCAAAAGAATTTCTATTTCAATTGGATTAACTCGTTAAATCTTTAAGTCAAAATTTAACTTATAGCTTTCAGACCAGTTTCCATAACTTAGAAAATCCCTTTAACACAAATCAGAAGTTCATTACTTATGTGAAAGCTTTTATTATTTGAAAACAAATAGTTTTCGTTTTAGAAAAATCCAATTATATTTGCACGAGTTAAAGCCCATGAATTAAATTCAAATTCCCAAATCAATACATTTAAAATGGTTTAACCCATATATAACTAGTATAACATCTTTAATCCCTAGTTTCAAATCATAAAGTTCAATTCCAAATTTTGAATTTAAGTTTAAATCAAATTATTTAAATTCCAAAACATAATCAAGTTATTCAAAATAAAATTTCATCTTTAAAATTCCATTTCAAAAGCTTTTCACTTTTAACCCAATCCATTTCCAAAACATTTGAATTTAAAAATTCAAATGTAAAACTATTTCAAGGATCTGTGACTTAACCGATTTCCTCGTGAAATCCATATTTGTGTGTGTATACGTGTGGCCCAGGGGTTTTACACAATAGTGCAACATCATTCAATCATCATAGATTAAAACACAAAAATATAGTTGATAAGTAGTACAAACTATAATGCTTATCTTACATATCACAGATATATACCACGGATAATAAATTTCAACACAGATAATTAATCACATTTTAGATCACCATGCAAATCAGGATATATCACAAAACATCAGACATCGGGAATATCAACAATTCAACCATTCAATAAGATCTAAACATTTATAGGTAAAATTTATTAATCAACTGATAAATCTAGATCATATGTATTACTTATCATTAATCCTGGTTACTTAACATAAGTTAATTTCAAATCATCTGAGATAAATTTCCCTTTAATCATTAACTAACATCCTTAATTTATGAATCAATTGATCTTTAGTTTCTAAATTAATCTTAGTTAATAACCTTTATTAACGATTACAAATTCTTTAATTGCTTTGCTAAAGAAATTCACTCATATTGGTCATTATTGATTATAAATTGAATAACCATTAAGAACACATTTATTTATTCTTATTATCTAGTTAATTAAGTACATAGCAATAACTAATTTATTTATTAATTACTTGATTGATTTATTTCTAATCAAAAATTAATTTTCTTAACTTATCTAATCTTATCCAATTAATAATCCTTAATTTACAAATAAATTAACTTAATTAATCTTTAAACCTTAATTTAAACCCTAAATTACTTATTCAATTAGTCCAAATCATTAATTTATTGATTAAATAAATTATCCATTTTAATTAACTTAATTACTTAATAATCTCTAGTTGATTATCTTCATTAACTACTAACATTTACTTAATTACTCTTAATATAGTTCATTTACTTTACTTATGATTTAATTAACATTTAAGTGTTTATTTAAAACATTACACTTTTAAATTTTAAAATTTAAATCTCTTTTAAAAACACTTAGATGCTTACGCACTCTTTAGTTATAAAACAATTTAAATCCAAAACCTGTTTATTTCAAAACTAAGTTCCAAACTGACTTGAAGTTATATTTAAAACATGACTTTTAAACCCAGTTTAAAACTTTGTTTTAAAATTTAAAACTAAACTTTAAATTAAAAAAAACAGAACAGACTTTGCTTTGAAACCTGGACAATTGTTCCTACCCGAGACTCACGAAAATTTCTTCGAGTCGAAATACCAACTTCTTCGAGTAAGACATCTACCTACTTCGAGACAAACATCATCAACTCGAAAACAATTAAAACCCATCTTCACCGGAATTTCAGTGCACAGTGCACGTGCACATTGCCGTGGATCGCTTCTAGCCATCGCCTCGTCGTCGAACAAGTCGACGTTCATCCTCGCATCAATCTCAGACCATCAGAATCCCCATTCTCCTCTCGAATTCGAGTTCAAGCTCGAAAACGAAACCTGGAACACGCAAAAGCAACATTCCCTCAAAACCTGGCAACGCCTCGTTCGCCACGCCCCGACCACTAGAAAATCCCAAACTTCGGCCATCACTTCGTCGTCAAAACCCTTCCACCATCTCCCAAAGCCACGAGACACTCGGTCAATCCAAGATGGCAAACGAATCGAAGATCTAGACCCCACAAAAACTAGGGTTACGAAAGAAAAATGCCTGCCGCTGCATGGACGATGCCACCTCCGGTTATTTTTCCTACCATCTCCGTAGGCTCCTCCATCTTCACCAGCGACCCCGACCCCGACCCCTCCAGTCATAAAGATCATCGAAAATAGCCAAAAGAATGAAATTCGAATGAATCTGAACTGCTCTCAAATCCGAACTCGAAAAACCATGATTAAGGCCTTAAAATTCATGTTATAGTGTATGAATTTAGATTACAAAATTGAATTCGTGAATTAAAATGTTTGAAATTCAACTTATTTAAAGTTTGCTTAGATTCCTTTGACTTCCAGAGAAAATATGAAATTGTTTGAACAAAAATAAATTTTTAAAACTTAGTTTATAATCAAACAAACAACTTTTGTTTTCACCCTAAATCCAAACATCAAATAGATTGTGAAGAAATGATTTTTTTTCTTTCTTTTGAAAAGTTTGAAACCTGGAAAATAAAACAAGAACAGTGCAAACTTCTTGTTTCGGACATGCACTCATATGTCATGTATATACACAGAGGTCACATGTAAATATACATTGCAACGCATAAACTCATATCATATATCTTAAGAAATTTCAATGCAATAGATTCACACAGGTGTAGTTTGTTTACTCACCGATTTCCAGAAGAAATGAAAGAACTCATTATTTGACATAGCTTTGAAAATGCAACTGGATAGCTTTGAAAATGCAACTGGAACTTCACTTGATCTTTTGCTTGATTGTTGCTATTGTTGTTGGTTTAAATTGAATTTTGTTTCAGTTAAAGTTTGTCCCGGTTTTGAAATGGAATTTACTTAGCTTGGATAAACGAACAGAAATGAAGATGATGTATAAAAACAAGTCTACAGGTTGATACCTAGGAGAATTGTACAGGGGATTAGGTATTGTACAATAGGCATGGCTGATATGGTATACATTAATTGCTAGAGATGGAAACATTCAATGCGTATGTACCTTATGTTCTTACTTCTTGCCTACTTTAACTCGGCTGATAGATGTGGCATTAATTGCCTTGGTACTTTTATGTCTTCAGCCATGGCTTGCATTACTTTGTATTGACTTCGACTGATATGATAATGTGTTGTGTATCTGTTCATGCTTGAATGTATCCTACCATCTTCTTTTATTTGTTTTGTTTTCTTTTATAAGTGTTCATACTTATAATATATATTTTGGTTTACTTGACTGCACTTCTTTTATACTTTGTTTTGTAATAGAAATGACATCCTATTATTAATGTATTGTTTGAATTTTAACTAATTTGTTTAATGTGTTTTATTTTATGTTTTATTTCTTTTGTTCTTGTAGTTTGTAATATAAATAAATTTCTATTTTCAACTCAAATACCCATCGTCTTGTATTTACATTGTATTGTATTCCTTTATACAAACTTATTTTCAATCTATTTTATTTTTTTACTTCTTAAATTGATTCCTACTTAAATCATTCAATTTAAACCATTTACTTAAACTTTAAATTCAATTGATTTAACACATATTTAATTTGATTTGGAGAAACTCAGATCAATTTATCCATTAATTTCACAATTTTTGTTCAAAAATTAAATTAATTATAAATTCAAACACAGTCAAAATCTGGGATCGTTACACTTGTTAAAGTGGTTCTGGGTATTGGCAAAGAGTATGACAATACCCGATCCCGGCCTCTTTAACAACCAATCGTTATTATAACACCGCAGTCATTTCAAAATAGTTTATACTTCAAAACCAAAATATCATTGCCATTTCAAAACCATATCAGTACGATATCTTTTCCATTTCAAAACCAAATCAATATGATATCATTTCCATTTTAAATATATTCACTTCCAAAATCGTAGTACTTTCATAGTTGTAACGCTTTCAAACCAAACACTTCCAATTATAACACTTTCAAAACATAATACTTTGGAAAACCATAACTTTGAAATCTTATCTTTCACCATTTAAATAGTTTAGATATAAATAATAATATATAATAAAATAGTTTATAAAATAGTTTATATAAAAATAGTTTGTATTAAAGATGGTTTATATTAAATAGTTTACATTAAAATAATATATGAAGTAAAATATAATTTAAAATACTTTATAAAATAAAACAGTTTCCTTAAATTTCACAAATCGATTCAAATCAAGTAGAATTCCAATTTAATTCAATCTCAATTCTTCAGCTTCGATTCAACTCCGTTTCTCAATAAATCATTTCAAATTATATCGATTTCAAATACAGATTTGAACCATAAAATAAACCATTTAAATTCCAATATATTTCAAAGCTTTAATATTCAAACATTTTCAAGATTAGATTTGATAATTTCATATATATCAAAATTTAACTTTGTCATTATTTAGTTTTGAAATGCTTACTTAATAAATCCAATACCATTTAAATAACCTTAAATTACATTAAACTAAATATTTCCTTTGATTTATTTAAACTTAAAGTACTCATTTAATCACTTTAAATCGAAAACCAGTAAAGAAATCATATCTTTAAACCCTCAAATTCAATAAGTTTCAAATCGATTTAATTAAACAAAATTCTTAATTAAATAAAATTTCAAATAAATTCAAACAACTCCTTCCAACCTCAACTTATAGGATCATTATAAATCTATTTTTAAATAAACACTTAAATATATTATATTTTACTTAAATAAAACTTTACTAAATTTAAAGCTTACTGTCGAATCTATTTTATAATAAAACTTATTCATGTACATAATATTTCAAATTTGAATAAAACCATATATTTCCTTTCAAACCGTAGAAATCATTTTCAAAATATTTATATATAGACCAATGGAGTCTGTATATAATTTTCTATCCTATGGTAAAGTGATATAAATATTTATCATTTCAATCCGTAATTTGAATATATACGGGTATATATCATTTCAACCCGCAATCCCAAATTCAATTCAAATGAAAATTGCTTGGTTTTATCATTTCAACCCATAACCATTTTCTTCTATTCTACAAGATCGTTCGAGTAAATATCATTTCAACCATAGGGAATTCTATACAGACAGGGAACTTGCATAGTGATAACGGATAAGACATAATAATAATAACAGGCATATATTATCAATAACAATATAATATAAATAATAGGATATGGTGTCATATCTCTCAGGCGAACAATTACATATAAATGCATATCATATATAATAATTTAAAATAATTAACAGTTCAATTTAGCAGTATATTTCAATTGTCATTTCAATTGAAATCAAATTTAATAAATATTAGAATGTTAATCGTGAGTGATTTCTCACCTTTCGAGGCTATAGAGTACCGAAGATGACATGGATACGCACACCGATACAGACATTGAAATTGAGTCAAGCAAAGCAAATTTGGCACAAATTTGATGGATAGAGCTGATAACAGAAATCATATATCAAAGAATCAACTAGATATAACGAGACGAAATGTATACCATACTATGATTGTTATTAAATAAAATCAATAAAAAAATTAGATGAATATTAAATAAAATAAATGTTTATAAAAGAATATACACATATATACAGTTAACTTTATAACCCATATACACAAACTACTACATTTACCAACACAAAAGCAACCAGATCATGTATAAAACTAACATAAGATTTTTATATAACTTACGTAATCAACCCTCAAACCCTAAAATTTAAGACTAATAAAATATAAACACTATATGTTATTTAAACAATATTTATTATAAAATTAGTATTTATAAAATAAACTTAAACCCAAAATAGTATATATATGCTACTAAATCAAATATACATGCCATACACTTAATACTATAACATGTATATATATACTCTAATATATACATAAACATATGTAATAAGACTTATATATATCTACATACTACTGTTATATATAAACAAATATTCATAAACATATATAATACTTTAAAACATATTATATATATACGCTTTACATTGTAACTGTTACAAAACAACATATATATACAACTAACTATTTATAAAAGAAGTCTGCGGCTTGTATATATAAATAGTTTATTTTAAACCAACATCCATTACCGTAACAGACATGTGGACTAATACGAAATATTTATGTACATACTAGCTTTATACATAGGCAAATATAACTTGTACAGACTTATTATAAAATATTCATATATACAACATAAACCGAAAATCTCATATATACTAATGTATATATATACACTACATATAATCTGACATACAACATATGCATACAACTCAGTTTTATATATAATTGTACAAATTACTTAATATATCAACATACCCTATACTAATATAGATCTTTATGTATAAATAGGATATATAGCTGTATAAAAATCAACGGGAAAAATGTACAAACTAATATATATAAACGAATCGACATATTATCTAATAACAAACAAACCTTAAAAACAAATCTATATACTTATATACTTTAGCACTCAAAGTAAGATTAAAAGATTAAGCACTATACATATATAGATTTAAATATTATATACACACACTAATATATATATATATATATAAACACATATTCACTATAAACCAAAGTACATATATATACATATCTATACAGAGATCTACAATTGAAATTTATATAACTCAATATGTATATAAAAGGAAATTTTCAACAACGGTTTTATCAAAAAATATACACACCATATATACATATATATATATATAACATGAAATCTATAACATAATTTTAAACTAAAGTATTAACAAATCAATGTATACATATACCGAAACTCGTTGCTGCGCTTGAGTTGCTAGCGTAGTCGAGAGGGGTAAGTGTTGAGGTGGCAAAATGGATGCCGGCTGCCATGGAGAGGGAGATGTTGAGGGCCGAGTTGAGAGATTTTGGTTGCTAGGTTGATCGTTCTCGGGTTTGGTGAAGCTCGGTGGAGAGGAGGGAAGTGAAGGCTGAGAAACTCGGTTTTGAGGTGGCAGGTGGTTGCATTAGAGGTGTGGTCGATCTTGCATGCGGCTAAAAGCAAGAGGAAGGAGGGGAGAGGCCGATGATAGAAGATGAGAAGTAGTGTGGTTTAGAGGAAAAGAGAAGAAAAACAACAGGGGAAGAGAGAGGGGTGAACAAATGTGAATAGCTTCAAGTCTCAAATATATATAACGTGGATATATAAACAAACGTTTCAAAGCTTAGAAGAATAGAACGCAAAGAAATTCTTTGAGTGAATAATTAAATAAAATAAAAGTAATTCGTAACAGTTAATTCCCCCTTGATTTAGCTAAACATTTTTAAGGCAAATTATTATAGTGGTACAGGCTATTCTTTTCAAATTTAAAAGGCGAAGAAATGCTAACGGTCATAATTTATGGTATCGATACAACGTACCGTTTTATCGTTTCCGTCACATACCGAATCCCAAAATACGGAAATAAATATACTATGAAGATCAGCATGACAAGACGATCAAAACGGTATAAAGATATCAGTGGTACAATTAACCTATCAAAAGTCGATATTCGATACCCAAAAATGCTGCTATTTTGGTGCAAAGAAGATGAATGGAGTAAAAGCAGTCCAAATTTTGAAAAACGAAATAGATGCCTCACTCAAAAGATGATTTACAAATTTATTATATAAAAATATACAGTTTTGAAAACATTTTATTACCATCAAATTTAACTGATTTGAATTTAAATAAAATTGCATAATAAAATAAACTCTCATATTATTAATTGAAAATTTACTGTTTGCTATGTTTTAATAGACGTATTTCAAATATTAAATTTTTATTTCAAAATATTAGTATTTAAAATTTCACCAAAAATCAATTAATTACGTAAATAAAATCTTTAAAATTTACGGAACGTTACAGTTGCACATTTTCAAATAGAGTTTTCAAACGAGTGATTTTCAATCCAAACCATTTTCTAATATTATTTTATGTATGAGTAAATTTTATATAAAAGATATTGGGATTATATATATAGTATACTTATTTATAATAATAATGGTTTTAAAGTTGATTTGGAACAATGGTTTAAAATTGTACTTATATATATATATATATATATGTATGTATGTATGTATGTATGTATGTTAGAAACGGCTTTCCAACATATATATACGTATATATTCTAGTTTATAAAATAATATTTTAAAGAAGGATTTCAAAGTAAGTTATTTTATAAAATTGCTCGACGTCTATCAAATGAGAAATCAATTTAAACGAATTAATAAAACAAGCAGTATGAAACACTCATGTTTATTTTCCTTAATTCCCAGACTTGTTCGATTGAGCCATTTATACACATGAGTGGAGTTTACTAACCTATAGTAAACATTTAAATAAACCCATGTGGTATGGGTCACAGGTCGTTATTTATTCGCTTACTGTTCAAGGTTATATGACACTTATTGATGAGTTTATGACTCGCCCTTGGAGTTCTATAAGTCTTGCATCTATTGCAACAACCCGAGTTTTAATCACTTTGGTTAAAAATGTTTAAATTATTTAAATATTCAAATGTAGATATTTTAAAAAAATAATCAAGTATTAAGTAGTAAAAAAAAATAATGAACTTATTTTGAAAAAATGTTCAAAAAATATTTCATTTGGAAAGATATATGATAAAATAGCTGAAAATCATTTTATCGATAAACAGCTCTATAATCATAAAACATCACGCACGGAGCTGGATACATACAATTTTTATAATTGAACATAAATATGAAATAAAATCAATTATATTATTTTTGAAAATAGAATGTGTTTATGACATCATCGGTGATGCTCTTATATTTAAATATTGATTTATGAATTTAAATTTAGACTTAACGATTTAATAATTATTATTATAATTATTCAAATAATTGTTCTAAATGATGATAATTCATTTTAAATAGTTATAGAGTTTAAATAAATCATTTGTAATAGTTTTATAAAGATATGTACTTGATAAAAATAAAAGAAATTTTTTATCACTTTATCAGTATAATAGCTATTTTTGTAAGTATTTGTTAATATTAATGTATATGGCTTTATAAATAAAATGTTATCATTTTAAAAAAAGCAAAAATTGATAATAAATTTATTTTTAAATTTTATTTACATTTATATGTAATTTAAAATATAGTGAAAATATGACCGAAAATCGATATAGGAATTCATAATAATTCAACACGTAAAAGTTGTACAATGTTGTGAATTATATGTGACATACTTATGCATATATAAATGTGCATATACATGAAAACATTCATATGCACATGAAAACACATATAATTAAATGTATACATATTAATAAAAATATCCATGATATTTCCTAACTCCTTAACACTTAAGCAAGCACACAAGTCAACACTTACACGTTAAAGTACATACTTGATTGTGCACATGGAGGGGGAGGGGAGGGGAATTGTTGCAACGACCCAAAATTTAACCACTTCAAAATATTACATGTAAAGTGATTTTAAATAAAAAAATATAAAGGGTTTTATGAGTCAAGCAATATTAGATAGGATTTGAAAATAGAAATATACATAAAAATAGTAAAATGAGCTTATATCGATAAAAGTGACAAAATCCTGATTTCTAGAAAAGTAAGTATAACTGGTTTAATAAATTATTTTGATTTATTTATGAGGGTTTATATTTTTAAATAACATTATACAAATTCATTTTTCAATTTGGTTTACAAAACTAAATAGTTTAACTAAAACGTCAAACTTTGACCGTAAATTTTTTTGTCAAAATTCAACGTTTTGTCGATTTAAAGTTGTCGCTTGCACCTTTATGTACACAATTTAATAAATATGTTAATATATAACGATAGTTAACAATTAACTAAACAATGTTACTTTTAATAAACACACTTGGAAAATTCTAGAAAGTAATTAGCAAAAGTAAAGTAAAAAGACAAAACACATGACACATCACATGTGACTAAAGTAAAGAAATGTAATGTAAAGTAAAATAATCATTCTTATTCTTTATAAATCTTATGTATTTGAATTTTAAAAGTGTTATCTGGTGTGCATGGTAAGTTTTGAATTAAATAAGTTTATTTAATTCTTAAGAAATGTTATTTAAGTAAAAATACAAATCTATATTTTGTTCTCAAATATTTTCTGTAAATATACACTCACTTCCTTCCACACTTCTTCTCAAAATTTCAAGCTTCTTCTCACTATTTTAATGGATTTCAACCTTAACAAAATTATGCCAAAATATTTCTAAAAATAAAACAAAGAAAAATATCGATAAAACTCTATCCAAACCACTTCAAAACGCCTCCTTTCCCATTCTATTGCTCACGCCCCCTTCCTCCATTTGGCCGAGCACTCCTAGCCTTCCCCAAGCCAAGTTGAGCCATCTAAGTCTAAGCATTCAAGGAATCGTATGCTAAAAACGTTGAATGGTGAAGCTATAGTCGATTTTCCGATCGCCAAAACTAAACAAGGTGAGAACTCCTAATTTAAATTTATATATTTGGTTGTGATATTGTGATATGTTTGTTTGGGTGTTTGGTTATGATATTGATTTCCATATGTTGTTTATTGCATGAAAATATTGAAACAAGTCACATATTTACACAACGTATAACCATATGGAAGTCACTTTTCAAAAGAAATGAAATATGATATAGAATCATTTATAACTTTGAAAAATGTTTGAAAATGCATTAAAAATGATTCCTAAGTGTTTAAACTTGTCTCGAAAAAGCTGGATATGAATCTCAAAATACACCTAAAATTTAACGCGTCGCATAACGGTAGTTCGTGTTTACGCGCCAAAAGTTCAAATGAACATTCGTAGTAAAATATAGTTTGGAATTTTACGAAGTAAGAATATTCTGAATCCTTATATACGTATATTTAATATAAAAAAATAAAATCAAGATTTCATCTTGTATATTTTGAAATATGACAAAATTAATTTTCAATAAAAATCTATTTTTTACCCTAAATGACCAAAGTTGCAAATTGATAAAATAATCGTTTTAAAAATATGAAATAAATTTTAAATCTTTTAAAATATTTTAAAAGTGCTTTAAGTTGAAAAGATGGTTTTCTAAATGATATAAAAATCATTTTGAAGAATATAGCTTTTAAAACACTTTTTGTAACACTATTTGCAATACTTTTCGCAATGGTTTTCCGTAACTTTTTGAAATAAAGATTGAAACTTAACAATTCTTTTCTAAATCCTCAGTAAATGTTTTTAGGTAAATAATAAAACATTTTAAAATTAATTTGAATTTTTTTAAATAATTTGAAAGATGGTTAAACAAATAGTTAAGTGATTTAAAAAGGGAAACAAAGTATGCAGAAACGACTAGTACATTTGTCCCGCTCGTGAGATCTAAAAGTAAAAACAAGGTGTGTAACTAAAGTTAGGGATGAAGCAACCAATGCTCTAAAATTACCTGGACTTAGTTTTCGTTTTTAGGCGAGGGGTGGAAGACATCGAAAGGAAAGCCCGGATGCTCAACTCTGATTTTATAGAAATAATCTTTTAATACTCATTATTAAAATCCAAAGAGGGAACTTGTCCTATTCATGGAATTTAAAAGGTGATCTCACTTTTATTCCCCCCATAGCACATGTTGAACATGGAAGTTGATTTTGGGTAGAAGTGGAATGATTTTGATAATCCTATTTTCTAAAAAATACTCTTAAAAATGATTTAAGAAATATATAGAGAGGTTTAAATGATTCCGTATTCACTAAAAGAATATTTTGAAAATATACATCTCTCAAAGATGTTTTGGTAAAGGAAAATGAATGAATCGAAAAACAATCACCTAATTACATCATTTTTATCGATGATTGGATTTCGAAGGAGCTGAGGTCGAATTTGGGTGATTCTTATCCGAAAACCACTTCGAACCAATATATACGTTCGAAAGTGAAGACATGTTGAAGATGATGATTATTGAAGATCATGGATCTTTATAGGCGAGGATTGCTTGTTAAACATGCTCAAGGTAGCTCCCATAATAAAGTTATTTATAGCAGTGCCTCCTCGTGGTGGAGATTTTTTGGATTGCAAGGACTACTCGCTCTAGTGGTAGGAGGGGAATGCCTTCGGTTTGTCCTATTCCTGGACAACTTGTATGGACGTTTGTCTGACATTGCATTGCTAAAGATTACATACATTGGTTTTTACAAACGTACACCAATGGTGGCAGAGAAGGCAACATCTCTTAGCTTAATACCCTCCTTGAGACATACGAGCTCAAGTGTTGTATTTTTGTGGAAGGCAACTAGTAGTCAACGGAAATGACAATGTGGCATTCAGATATGTGACATATGCTATGTGAAAAGATAATCGTTGCCTCAAGCCTCATCAATCGAAAATTACCGAAGTTGGGTTAGATATGGCAGGGCTAAGTGGATCATTCCCAATTAGGGTATGATCATCCCCTTCTAGATTAATTTTGTAACATCTTGAGTTTTATCCAGGATAATTTGATAATTAGTTTAATTTTTAGAAATTAAATTGTGAATCTATTTGTGAATTAATTAGAAATTTCTAGGATAAATAAATATTTTAGATTATAAATAGAATTATAAAGTTTTAAGATCAATAAAAGACATGTTCTGTTATTTATTTATATTTATAAATTTAGTTTAAATTAAATCTTGAAACTGAAATTCAAAATTCAAAATCTTATAAATATATTAGGTTTAAAAACATTATATTTTCATTTATAAAGATTTGTTTTCCAAATTTATTTTAAATAGATATCTTGAATGAGAAGGTATATTTTGAAATTAAATAAATAATTTTTGAATTACTAGTAAAAAGTTATAGAGGTTATAAAATATGAATAATTAAGGGTTTAAAAGTATTTAAAAATAAGGACTATATATATAAACCTTTAAAACATAAGTGATAAGTTAATTTATAAATTTTAGAAAAAATGAGAAGGGTTTAAACAATAAATTAAAGAGAAGGACTAAACATAAATTTAAAAGTTTCTATATATTTGAAACTGATAAAATCTTGTTTTCTAATTTTCTTAAATGTGCATTTTTATGTGAAAGATATATTTGTATAAGTAATTAAAATTATCTTTTGAAAATAAATATGAAAACATGATTTGTAAATAAAAGAATAAAATAAGGTTTAAAAAAATTTATAAATTAATTTAAGTTAAGGATTTAGACATAAATTTCTTTACGTTAACAAATGTAAATCTTTTCTTCAATAATTAAACAAGTGTAAAGAATTTTCTTCATACAATTAACAAGTGTAACAAATTTAAACAAGCGGCAAGTCCTATTCTCTAAAATTTCTTAATAATGTGAATCAAAAGAAAGTAAAACCAAATATGAAAACAAAGAAAAAAAAAATCAAAGCTAAGTAATAACAAACAACATCTTCAACTTGAGTATGATTCAAATCCTAAGCAAGGCAGCTGATACAACCAGATCAAAAGCCTGTAAACTCAAAGTAGAAATAGTAAACAAAAACAAAAATCTGGTTAAAATTCAAAACTCTGGAAATTCAAAGAGAAATCAAAAGCAAACATGGAAACAGAATTTCAAAGCAACCTGAGATGATTAAGTCAAAATAAGATCAGAGAAATAAAACAAGGCAAGTGAAATTTCTTTTCTTTTCTTTTTGAAAAAAAAAATCTGAATTTGATGTTGTAATCAGATATAAAGCAAAGGTTTAAAACTATCATGTTTAACACTTGCAGGAAACAAAAGAATCAAAGTTTAAAGAAATTTTTTTCCAGTTCTCTCAAAACACCTTCTGTTCTCTGTTCTTCTCTGTTGCAAATACCCAGGTGAGCAGATTGACTTAATTTATGTTTTAATCTGTTATTTGCGGTTGATATATGATGAATGCTCCAAGTTGTGTTGAATAATTGTTTGCATGTATACATCTATGTAGATTTACCTATGTATACTTGTGCGTATGTTGTTAATGCTCTGTTCAAGTAACATACTAATGAAATTCAAGAAAGAATTCATATATCTCAGAATCAAGAAGGGTTTAGGTAATGAACTTTAGAAGGAAAGTATTTGCATTAGTTTAATTAAATTTTAAACATGAATTCAAGTGAAAGCATTTAACAGTTATTCCAAAATGGTGAATTATAGTAAATACTGTTAAACACCCGAAAAAAATAAATCTTCGAACTTTTATGATTTGGGTTCATAATTGAGTTTATATTCGAAGATAATGATTTGAGGAAAACATTTCATAATTTTTCAGCTAGTATTTCGAGAGAGATTTAGGGATGAACAGAAAAGGGAAAACTGGAGAGTCCCGATGATCAACGGCAAGTTAGTGGGCGCGATTGGGTGTGAAGCTAGCTGGTGTATCAGTGGATTCGAGAAAAATGTGAATTGAATTTATAAAGTGTTGTGGCGATGGGAATTGGTTGATTTAGGGTTCTAAACCCAGTTTCGAACAGTGGGTTTGCGTGATGATTTCAGGCATCATCGACGCATCGAAGTGGAATGTGTGAGGAGGGTTAGGTCGTATGGTTAGTATCACCGCTGCGGTCAGAGTATGGTGAATTATGGTGGCTTGATGTGGTGTGGAGACGAGTTTTTCTGATGGTGGTTCAAATCCAGGGGGTCGAGTTACAAAATTTAGTTTCTGACGTGGTCACCGGAGATGGGTGGTCGAGGTTGGTACAAGCAGTCGACGATGAGGTGGGGATGGCCTTGGCCGCGACCAAAGATGGCCAAAATTGTATGCATCGTGCACGCGTGTGCTTCATGTATTAGGAAATTTAGAAGGAAGAAGAAGAAAGGTGGGGACGAAGTAATCTCGGGCTTACTATCGAGAAAACATGAAGATAGCTCGAGTTTCAACTCGAGTAAGTTTTCGATATGCTAAGAAAACAGTTAGAAACTTAAGTTTAAAAATTTTGATTCAACTCGGGTTGTTCTTGTGTGAACTCGAAGTCGAGTTCGTGCATTTGAGAGTTTGGCTCGGGTAGAGGAACGTATGGCTGGGGAGGTGTGAATACAACAAGTTTTTTTAAAGTTAAATATTCAACAAGGTTTAAACTATTAAATGTTTGAAGCAAGTTTGGGTAATGATGAAATTGATCAAGTTTTCAAATTTATTAATCATATTCTAGAAGTTAAAAACGAAAATTAAATGAGTTTTTATCAAAGTTACAAAATTTAATTTTTAAGTTAAACATTAAAAATTGAATTGTTTTTAAATAATATATGTATATTATGTATCTTATTCTTAATGCTTTCAAATAGGATTTAATAATTAATTATTAAATAGGTGATTAATTATCAATATAATTAAATTAAAGGGTTATTTGTTTAATTAAGGTGATTTGTTAAATTTTATTAATCCATGAAGAATTAAGATAGAATAATTACATGAATCGGTTAATTTAATAACGACTTAAAGATTAATTGATGAAGGTATTTAAGAGATGATTTATTAATAAAGATAATTAATACATTAATTAAGTCATTCAGGACAATTAATAAAAGATTAAGTTATTAAGGATAATTAATCAATGTCATTAAGGTAATTTGAATTAAGAAGTAATTAATTTATAAAAGTAATTAAGAGTTGATAAATCAACAGTTAAGGATAAATTAATTTAGATAATTAATTATTATTAAGGATAACTACTTAATTAAAAGTAATTAATCATCGACCAAAGTTAACTAATCAAGTGATAATTCAATTATGTGATTAGGGATAAACAATAATTATTATTAAAGGATAATTAATTAAATGATAATTAATCAAAATGGTGATTAATTTAGATAATTAATGTAAGGATAACTAATTAATTTAAAGTTTAATTAATTAATGAAGAATGATAATTAATCGAGGATAAATGGTTATTAATTAATTAATTGAGGATAAATGGTAATTAATTAATCAAGGGTTAAATTAGTTCATTAAAGATAATCAATTAAATGGTTAGTTAAATAATTAAAGGATAATTATTAATAATTAAAGGTTGATAAATTATAATTAAGGGTTAATTAATATTATTATTAATGGTTAATTAATAAATAATTAAAGGGTAATTAATCAAGATGAATTGTAATTTATTAACATTAAATAACCAATATTAGTGATTCATAAGTAATTAATCTGATTTGAATTAATCAGATAATTGACTGACCTTACTTATGTATGTTTGGATTCTATTGGATAATTGATTTGTTTGATATCCCTGATTGTGATGCTCTGTTTGATTTGAGCTATGTTTACTGTACTTTATTTTCTGTGATATATATTTATCTGTGATTTGTGAATGGAAGATAGGCGTTATGGTTCATACCGCTTATCAAATATAAGCATTATACTTTATACCACTTATCAAATATATTGTTGTATTTGAATCTGTGTTGATTGATGATGTGGCACTTTTATTGTGTAAAACCCTTGGACCACACTTATAGACACACAAATATGGATTGCACGTGAAAATGGGTTAAGTAACAGATTCTTGAAATAGTTTTAAAGATTGAATTTTTAAAATCCAAAATAGTTTTGGAATTAGAATTGAAAGCCTTTGAAAATGAATTTCAATAATAAAAGTTATTTTAAATAACTTAATTGAGTTTTGAAATTAAAATAATCTGATTTAAATTTGAATCAATATTTTAAATTGAATTCTATGATTTGGAAACTATGGTTTGAAAAGGTTATTCAACTTATAAATGTGTTTATATGGGTTTTTAAACCGTTTTAAAAGTATTGTTTTGGGAATTTAAAATTAACCCGAAATTTTTAACTTGTATAGATATAATTGGATTTTTCTGAAAATGAAACCTACGTATTTTCAAATAATAAAGGCTTTCACATAAGAAATGAACTTCCAATTTGTGTTAAAAAGATTTCAAGTTTTGAAATGAAAGATAATTTTCCAAGTTATGAATAAATCTTTGGAAACGTGTTTTTGAAAGCTATAAATTAAATCTTTAATTTAAAGATTTAATTGAGTTAATCCAAATTGAAATGGAAACTGTTTTGAAATCTATAAATGGACCTCTGTGAAACTAGGTGAACTTTGTGAAATGAATCTTTTTGTTTAAAGATTTGAAATGGTAATTTGTTTAACCATTTGGAGAAAAGTTTTGGGTTTTATAAGCTATGACTTAACTGAGATCCCATTATCCATATATTTTTAAATACTACGCTCACTATTCGGTTTAGTCGGGAGAGGACCTTTGTGTCATATAACAAATTCCGAATAGTGATACGACGTTATGGATTGCATTGAAGACCATTGTTGAAAATCGAGTGTCTTCAAGAACGATAGGATAACCTATCGATTGACTCTGCACTGAGTTGCTCCGGTATAGAGTTCTCCCTAAGTGACGGGAAGTTCGATTGGGATTGTGGATACCCGAATTTGCAAGGGCTTCTTCGGAAGTGCCTTCGGTTCTGTTCGAACCCGGAACAGACTTGTATGGTTGTATGTCTGACACTACACTTTGAGATATTAAACTGATCTCTATCAAATACATTTCTGCTTGGTGGCGGAGAATTTATTCTCTTGGCTTAACACCCTTCTCTGAGACGTACGAGCCCAGAGGTTATGTAGTTGATATTTATCAGTGATATACTCCCAAATTTGGTAGTGTGGCATGCTAAGTGCTGCTGTGTGTTGATGATCAGTTGTTGATCATTTGTGATCAAAGCATGGCTTTTGTTTAAAGCGTAGCTTTGTGGATGAGACTGTATCAGGACCTCACACCCTGGAAATGACAGAAACGGGAAAGATGCGGCAAGGTTGTGAGGGTCGCGCCCTTTAGGGTTTGTCATTCCCTTCTGGAAAAGGGTGGTATCATGGTATGGAGCCTAGATATTTCACTCATGTGGATACTGCAGATCTATTACTTTGTGATTGCTTTGTGATTGTTGGATTAGAGGTACCTCGGATAAAGGTCCCAAAGGACCGGGGGATGGCACGCTCGTGTAGTAGTTACCTAGTTACAGAGGTAACCCGATCTTGTGTTGGCAGAGATCCCGTTAGGTTCTCGGGACGTCCCGCCAAAGGCGTACCTAAGTGGCAGTAGGAAGTTCATTAGCATGAACATTTGTTTTAAATCCATTCTTCAATACACGCCTTGTACAGTTTTAGTTGTAGAACCTGCCATTTACTTATGGAGGTCACCACTGTTTAGATGGTAGCTATAGTAGGCATAGTTCGGAATGTCTATGCTGGCTAGGATTTATATTATACTTTCAAAAGATTTTCCTACACTTTGCACTTATAATAATAATATCAAAGAAATTTCCTCGTATCAAGCATATTTGACTATCATAAGGAGAAATTTCCTCCAATTCTGCGTTTACATTGTGAGTGTGGCGGGCGGCCTTATGGTAGTTTCATTTTCTAAAAAGCATTGCGGATTTATTTTAAATTCTCCTGTTGCTTGTTTTAAAAGACCAACTTTTTTCGTTTGCTCACACCAGTCCCACGACTGACCTGGAGTTTATCGTTCATTTTCTAAACTCTGGGTGCCTACAATTTTCCCACATGGGCAGTCTAGAGTTGGGTTTTTCAGATAATCAATAGTAGGTGTAGATACGATAGCCTTTAGCCTACGATTTGGCAATCGTTTTCGGACCAGACTTGCTCATTTAGGTAAAATGTGGTGGTGGTTCGAGCTATTTCTAGATTGGTGCTTTGGAGTTAGAGTTGTTGTTGCTGTTTGGAGTTTTTTTTGGTTCCGCTGTTATATCATATTGTTATTCCGCTGTAGCATTGTTATCTTGTATCTCTGATATTTGATTCATATTGTATCATTGTTGTATCAAATGTTGTATATCAATGATATTCGTTTCTTTTTCTTCCATTATGTTGTTATACTTGACGTGTATAAGCTCCGACGAACCAGATTCGACGTTTGGATCTGTGGCATTGGAATACGAATGTTGTATTCGGTGTCGATTTTCAAAGGTCGAGTCAGGGTCGCTATATATTTCTTCCCGCTATGACATTCGGGATGTAAATTAATGTGGATGTATGCAAAGAGCTCTCGGATGAAGGTCTGTAACGACCGGAGGATGATATATTCGGTACTATCTAGTTATGGAGATAAGCCGGTCTTATGTTGGTAGAGGATCCTTTGTGATGGTCCTCGAGGCATCCATTTAGAGGTATACCCATCAGAAGGTAGTCCCTTCACCTGGTCATTTGTATGGAAATCCATTCTCCAATAAGAACCTTCGGATTTGATTGTAAACCTATTATGCTGGAATTTAATCAATGTAAACATTTCGGCTAAGATTAATAAGTTTATTTGCAAATATTTTCAAAGAATGTCATTAAAAATAATATCCCCAAATTTTACGTAATAAAAAGTTTTGGTTATCATTAGATAGAAACCTATTCCGTGTTCATGTGCGGCGAGGTCTTATGAGATACCTTTTTGGTTTTAAATTATCATACTTAGAGTTGTCATACCGGTCCTATGACTGACCTGGAGTTTGTTTTCCCTTTAAACTCTGTGTGCCCTATTTTTCTGGCATCCGTGTGCTCAGTATACCTTAGAAGCAATTTGGAGCATGTTGGAGAGCATTTTGGAGAAGTATTTTGAAGCTATGAAGCTGAAGTACCTTATGTAGATATCTACACATTTTCCGCTGTGTTATGTAGTATGTGTCTCCCAGCATATGTTTGGATATATAGTTATAACTATCCCGCTGGAATTGTTTTCAACCCTGTTCAATTATGTATAATTAAAATGTTAAATACAATGTAAGATTTTATTATTATGTTATCTTCTATCTTTATTTTCTTTTACACCCCTGATAATCTGCTTCCCCGACACTTGGGTTTACAGCACGTGAATACCTTGCATGTATTAGTATCGATTTCTAAGGGTCGAGGAGACGGATCGTCACACGTGGTATCAGAGCTGAAGGTTAAGCAAGGACCTCGGCTTTGTTGGGGTATGAATCATTAGAGATAGGGTTAGTAATGCCATAAAATGAGTTTAGTCTGAGAGAGCACATAATCAGAACTTTTAACTTGAATAAGTATATTCATATTGTATAGCATTCCCTAAGATGTCCCGTCCATATATCCTAAAGATCTTTTCTTACTAAATACAGATAGTAGAAAATGAGTGGAAGAAGAGTACGAGGTAGGGGAGGAAGTAATACCACATATGGTCAGAAGATAATATCTCCTGGGAACGATTCAATGAAGTTACGAAGGAGCAGTACATGCCAGAAGGAGGAAAATCCCATCTTTACCGAAAGTTTATGGATTTTTAACTGGAGGAGGAGATGTCATTTGAGCAGTATGCTAATAAGTTTAACGAATTATCTCGTTTTGGGACTGGATTGTTAGATACATCCCTCTAAAAGAATGAAAAGTTTATTTCTAGATGAAGAAACAATACCATGTCAGAATGAATGGGCATGCGAAAAGAACCATTTGTAGACTTTATAGACATGGGATACAGATATGAAGCTTTAGATAAGGTAGATCCACCCGTAGTATAAGAAAGCAACTATAGTAACTAGAAAAAGAGGAAGTTCAATGGCAAGAAGCCAAGGTAGGAAAAACCCAAAGGAAGATTTCAGGATAACCGCTTTAAAGATGTCACTTGCTACAATTGCCAGCAAAAGGGCCACCTATCAACTCATTGTAGAGAACCCAGAACTCAAGGTACTCAAGGATCAACACTAAGAAGCTACTATAATTGTCATAAACTAGGACACATGATAAAAGATTGTCCCTTAATGAAGAAAGGAGAACAAGCCAAAGTTTACACTATCAAGGATGAGCCTTCAACCTCCAAAGATGTGATGGGAGGAGTCTTGGAAGGTAATATTTTTATCAAAGATGCTTTAGTCAGAGTATTATTTGATATAGGAGCTTCTCATAGTTTTATTTCTAAAACAACTGTAGAAGAATTGGAATTTAAACCTAAAATTGTTGACGACCCTATCTGCGTGACAAATCCTAAAGGAGGTTCCACTAATCTTTGTATGCACTGTGAAAAAGTCCCAATTTCCTATCCTCCCCATCAATTTCGTTTTTATCTTTTCGTCTTAGATCTTATTGGATTCGAAATTTTACATGGTATGGATTGGTTGGGTAAGTATAAAGTTATGCTCGATTGCGAAAGTAGAATGATATCTTTATGGACCGTCTTTGGAAAAGTCATAGAAATATCTTGTGAAGGTCCTATCCAAGAAGGCATGGTTTTCTTTATGCTTTAGATACATCCCAGACAGGATTAGAAACAATACATATTGTTAAAGAATTTGGAGATGTCTTTGAGGAAGTAAAAAAGTTTGCCCCCACATCGAGAAATTGAATTCTATATAGATTTAGTTCTTAGTGTGTGCCAATTAAACAAAAAGATATAAGGATGGCTCTAAAAGAAAGGGATGAGTTGAATAACCAACCCCAAGAGCTATAAAAGAAAGGTCTGATAAGACCCAGCCATTCAAGTTGGGGGTCGGTAGTAGTTTTTGTTGCTAAGTCGGATGGTCTTTGAGACGTGTGTAGACTATCGAGATCTAAATAAGAAATCATTAAGAACAAGAATCCTTTACTCGAATAGATGACTTGTTTAATCAGTTACATGGAGCTCGAGTTTTTCTAAAATGGACCTAGCTACAGGATTCCATCAGTTAAGGATCGCAGAAGATTGCATCCATTTTACTGCATTCAAAGGTTCGAATACTTCTTATGAGTGGTTGGTTATGCCTTTTGGGCTGACTAATGCGCCCGCTTATTTTGTTGACCTTATGAATAGAGTGTTTAGAGATGTGCTAAACAAATTCGTGTTAGTTTTCATCGGTGATATCCTTATCTATTCAAAGACAAAAGAAGAACACGCAAGGCATTTAGAAGCTGTGTTGGAGATATTGAGAAATAATGTGCTTAATACCAAATTCTCAAAGTGCCATTTTTGAAAGAAGGAGGTAAGATTCCTTGGACATATAATATCAAGGGATGAAATTTCTGTAGATCCAGGGAAAGTTGCAGCTATTCAAGATTGGAAGCAGCTACAAACTCCTAAAGAGGTTCGTAGCTTCTTAGGTTTGGTAGGATATTACAGAAGTTTCGTTCAAAACTTCTCTAAGATTGCCTATCACCTAACAAAGTTGATGATGAAGGATGCTAAATTTATCTAGACCCCTAAGTTTGAAGAAGCATTCCAAGAACTAAAGAAGAGATTGACAACCGCTCCAGTTTTAACAATTATAAATGGAAATAGTGGCCGTTTATACAGATGCTTGTGGAGAAGGAGTTGGTGCAATTTTAATACAAGAAGGGAAGGTGATTGCTCATGCAAGTAGACAGTTGAGGATGCATGAGAAGAATTACGCAACACACGACTTAGAATTATTAGCCGTTGTGTTTGCTCTTAAGATATGGAGACATTATTTGCTGGGTAAGAATCTTTCATAGTTTATTTCGATAAAACTTTGAATTGACCTTAGTAAATAATATTCCATCTTTTAGGTGAAAAATTCGAACTCTTCACAGACCACAAATCTTGAAGTATCTTTTCACCCAAAAGGACTTGAACATGAGACAACAACGCTGGCTAGAATTTCTCGCATCATATGATCTAAATATTCTGTATACACCCAGAAAAGCCAACGTAGTAGCTGATGCATTGAGTAGTAAGTTAGCTAGTATTTCTTATTTAGTAGTAACTCCAACTCTTCAGGGGAAAATAACTAGCAAGCAAAAATAAGATCGATTTCTAATGGAGATTATTGATGATATTCACAGAGGAAGGAGTTCAACCTCTAAAATAGATAACCATGGAGTATTGCAGTTAAATGGAAGAATTTGTGTTCCGGATGTTGGAAATCTTAAGCAAGAAGTATTAGCTGAATGTCACACAACCATACTTAGCATTCATCCGAGGATTCATAAGATGTACAAGGACATGAAGCGTACATTTTGGTGGAGAAGCATGAAAAAGGACATATCTATCTATGTCAGCTGTTGTGAAAATTGCCAAAGAATCAAAAATGACCAACAAAAGATGGCAGGATTACTTGAACATTTGGAGATTCTATCCTAGAAGTGGGATCAAATATCTATGGATTTCATTGATGGCATACCCCGAAAAAGGAAAGGAAATGAAGGCATTTGGGTTATCATAGACCGATTAACCAAAAGTGCACACTTTATTCCAGTTAGGCCAATAAGAAAGGTTGCAACCCTTGTAGATATACATACATACATACATACATACATACATACATACATATATATATATATATATATATATATATATATATATATATATATGAAGGAGATTGTTTGGTTGCATGAAGTTCCGAGCAGTATAGTAAGCGAACGGGATCCAATCTTCACTAGTCAGTTTTAGAAAGCACCATAGACAGCTTTAGGAACTAAGCTAAGTATAAGTACTGCATATCACCCCCAAACTGATGGACAGACAAAAAGAGTCAACTGTATTTTTCGAAGATCTTTTAAGAGCATGTATTCATGACTTTGCAGGCTCGTGGGAGAATCATTTACATTTAGTAGAGTTCTCCTAAAATAATAACTATCAAGCTAGTATCAGCATGGCACTGTATGAAGCTTTGTATGGTCATCCATGTAAATCGCCAACATGTTGGATAGAAACCAGAGATCGGTTAGTGCTTGGCCCAGATATGATACGAGACACTTCAGAGAAAGTTGATATGATTATGGAGAAGTTAAAAGAAGCCCAAAGTAGACAAAAGAGTTATGCAGACCAAAGGTGTAGAAATATGGAATTCTCGGTCGGAGATTCAGCCTTTTTGAAGGCCTCTCTAATGAGAGGAATAGTAAGATTCGGAAGAGCTGGAAAGTTAGAATCTCAATATATTGGACTTTTTCCATTCTCGAACAAATCGGTCCACTAGCTTGTCGAGTACAGTTGCTCGAAAGATTGTCTGATGTACACAATGTTTTTCATGTATAACATTTACGGAAGCATGCATATGTCCCCGAACAAATCACAGAAAGAGCTGCTCAGGATGACTTGGAGATAGGACCAATCTTAATAGTTATTAGAAGGCCCACCCGAATCGTGGATCCAGATGAAAAACAATTAAGAAGGAAGGTAGTACGATTAGTCAAAGTTCAATGGAGCAGGGATGCTAATGATTGCACTGGGAAGTAGAAGATCAAATGAGAAAAGCATATCCCGAGTTTAGGATCGATGTATAGACTTTATCTATCGTTTGAGTGTATTCACCACCTGTGGTGTAATCACTTATCGTATATATTCCATCTTATTTAATATATATTTCCTTTTGAGCTATTTTCTTCTTATCTAATTTCGAGGACAAAATTCTGTTAGGTAGGGGAGAACATAACGACCCAAAATTTAACCACTTCAAAATATTACACTAAAAGTGATTTTAAATAAAAAAATATATAAAGGTTTTTATGATTCAAGCAATATTAGATAGGATTTGAAAAGAGAAATATACATAAAAGTTGTAACATTTGCTTATATCGACAAAAGTGACAAAATCCTGATTTTAGAAAAGTAAGTTTAACTGATTTAATAAATTATTTTAATTTATTTATGAGTATTTAAATTTTAAAATAAAATTGTACAACTTTATTTTTAAATTTGGTTTACATAAATCAATAGTTTAACTACAACGTCAAAATTCAACGTTTTGTCGAATTAAAGTCGTCGCAACGTTGTTTCACCTTTATGTACACAGTTTAATAAATATGTTAACATATAAAGATAGCTAACAATTAACTAAACAAGGCTACTTTTAATAAAAAAACTTAGAACATTCTAGAAAGTAATTAGCAAAAGTATAGCAAAAAAGACAAAACATATGTCACATTACATGTGACATAAAGTAAAAAAATGTGACATAAAATAAAGTAATCATTCTTATTCTTTACTTAACTCTTAAGTATATGAATTTTAAAAGTATGATGTTAGTGGATGGTAAGTTTTGAATTAAATACGTTTACGTAATTCTTAAGGAAGGTTATTTTGAGTAAAAACACAAATCTATATTTTATTCTCAAATATTTTCTATAAATACACACACTTTCTCACTTCCTTCCACACTTCTTCTTCTCAAAATTTCAAACTTTTTCTCACTCTTTTAATGGCTTCCAACCTTAAAAAGTTATGCCAAAATATTTCCAAAAATAAAATAGAGAAAAATATTGACAAAACTCCATCCAAACCACTTCAAAACGCTCCTATCCCCTTCTATTGCTCATGCCTTTAAGTCGAGCCATCCAAGTCTAAGCGTTTAAGGAATCGTAAGATAAAAACGTTGAGTGGCAAGTCAATTTTCCGTTCGCCAAAACTAAGCAATGTGAGAACTCTAATTTATATGTATATATTTGGTTGTGATGTTGTGATATGTTTGTTTGGATGTTTGGTTATGATATTGATTTCCATATGTTGTTTTTTGCATGAAAATATTGAAACAAGTCATGGATTTACACGATGTATAATCACATCGAAATCACTTTCCAAAAGGAATGAAGTATGATATTGAATCATTTATACCTTTTAAAAATGTTTGAAAATGCTTTAGAAATGATTCCTAAGTGTTTAAACTTGTCTTGGAAAATTTTGGATACGAATCTCAAAATACGCCTAAAATTTGACGCGTCGCGTAACGGTAGCTCGTGTTTACGTATCAAAAGTTCAAATGAACATATGAATAGTTCGGAATTTTATGAAGTAAGAAATTTATGAATCCTTATATCTATATATTTCATATAAAAAAAGAAAATCAAGATTTCATTTTGTATATTTTGAAATATGGCAAAATCAATTTTGAATAAAAATCTAGTTTCTACACTAAGTGACCAAAGTTGGAAATTGATAAAATAACCATTTTAAAAGTATGAAATAAATTCTAAAAATCTTTTAAAATATTTTAAAAGTTATTTAAGTTGAAAAGGAGGTTTTCTAAATGATATAAAAGTTATTTTGAAGAATATAGCTTTTAAAGCACTTTTTATAACACTATTTACAAGACTTTTCGCAACGCTTTTCAATAACTTTTGAAATAAAGATTGAAACTTAACAATTCTTTACCAATGCTTAGTACATATTTTTAAGTAAATAACAAAGCATTTTTAAAGAAATTTGAACAATTTAAATTATTTCAAATACGGTTAAACAAATAGTTGTGTGATTTAAAAAGGGAAAATGAGTATGCGGAAATGACTAGTACATTTGTCCCACCCGTGACATCTAAAAGTGAAAACAAGGTGTGTAAATAAGGTTAGAGATGGAGCAACCAGTGCCCTGAACTTACCTGGCCTTAGTTTTCTTTTTTAGGCGAGGGGTGGAACACATCGAAAGGAAAGCCCAGATGCTCAACTCGGATTTTATAGAAATAATCTTCTTATACTCATTATTAAAATCCAAGAGGGAACTTGTCCTATTCGTGGAATTTAAAAGGTGATCTCACTGTTATTCTGCCCATAGCGCTCGTTGAATATGGAAGTTATTTTGGATAGAAACAGAATGATTTCTATAATCTAATTTTCTTAAAAGATACTCCTAAAAATAATTTGAGAAATATTTAGAAGGAGGTTTAAATGATTCCATGTTCATTAAAAGAATATTTTGAAAAAAAATATCTGTCTAAGATACTTTTGTAAAGAAAAATGAATGAATCGAAAAACAATCACCTAATTACATCATTTTATCGATGATTGGATTTCGAAGGAAGCGAAGTCGGATTTGGGCGATTCCTATCCGAAAAACCACTTCGAACCAATGTATACGTTCGAAAGTGAAGACATGTTGAAGATGATGATTACTGAAGACCGTGGATCTTCATAGCGTGAGGACTGCTTGTTAAACATGCTCTGGGTAGCTTCCATTATAGAGTTATTTATAATAGTGGTCTCCTCATGGTGGAGATTTTTCAATTTCAACGAATACTCGCTATTAGTGGTGGTAGGAGAGTGCTTCAGTTTGTCCTATTCCTGGATAACTTCGATGGACATTTGTCTAACATCGCATTGCTAAAGATTACGTACATTGGTTTTCACAAATGTACATCAGTGGTGGCGGAGAAGACAACTTCTCTTGGCTTAACACCCTCCTTGAGACATACGAGCTCAAGGGTTGTATTTTTAGTGGAAAGTAATTAGTAGTCAACGGAAATGGCAATGTGGCATTCAGAGATGTGATATATGCTATGGGAAAAGGTAATCGTTGCTTCAAGCCTCATCAACCGGAAATGACCGAAACAGGGTTAGTGCGACAAGGCTAAGTTGGTCATTCCCAATTAGGGTATGATCATCCCTTTCGAGATATATTACTTCCCACTACGATGTTTTGGATGTAATTTAATATGGATGTTTGCAAAGAGAGCTCTCGGATAAAGGTCGGTAAAGACCGAGGGATGATATATTCGGTACTATTTAGTTGCAGAGATAGGCCGGTCTTGTGTTAGTAGAGGATCCTTTGTGATGGTCCTCGGGGAATCCATCTAGAAGTGTATCCATCGGAAGGTAGTCCCTTCGCTTGGTCGTTTGTATAGAAATCCATTCTCCAACAAGAACCTTCGGACTTGATTGTGAACATATTTTGCTGGAATTTAATCAATGTAACAATTTAGGCTAAGACTAATAAGTTATTTTGCAAATATTTTCAAAGAATGTCATTAAAATAATATCCCCAAATTTTACATAATAAAAGGTTTTGGTGATCATAAGGTAAAAACCCGTTCCGTGTTTATGTGCAACGTGGTCTTATGAGATACCTTTTTGTTTTCAAAACATCGTACTTTGAGTTCTCACACCAGTCCCATGAATGACCCAGCATTTGTTTTTCTCTTTAAACTCTGGGTGCCCTTTTTTTGGGGCAGCCATATAGTTAGGATACCTTAGGAGCATTTTGGAGCATGTTGGGGAGCATTTTGGAGAAGTCTTTTTGAGCTATGAAGCTGAAGTACCTTATATGGATATCTATCCATTTTCTGCTGTGTTGTGTAGTATGTATTTCCCAACATATGCTCGGATAGAAAGTTATAACTATCCCATTGGAATTATATTTGACTCCGATTAATTATGTATAATTAAAATGTTAAATGCGATGTGAGATTTTATTATCGTGTTATCTTCTATCTTTATTTTCTTTTACACCCCTGATAATCTGCCTCCTAGGCACTTGGATTTACGGCACGTGAATATCATGGATGTATTAATGTCGATTTCTAAGGGTCGAGGAGACGGGTCGCCACAATAGTATATGGCGAAAGTATACGGGGTAGGGGAGGACATGTAGGATATGGAGATAACGACGATAAGCACATGGAAATTTAGATATTTGTCCACTCTCTTTTGCTTATAAATACCACACTCTCTTCTCTTCCATTTTCACACAAATTTCTCCTTCTAAATATTAAGTTCTTCACTTTTATTCTCTACTTTAATGGCCTCTTGTCTTATGAAAAATTATCGCAAATTTTTGGGTAAAAGAAATCTAAAATTTATATGATACATAAATATATTGTTAAACACTTCGTAACCATGTCAAACCACCATTACTCCAGTCTCTATATGCATGGCCACTGCCTACAACCACTATAGCTGAGCCCATCCACCCCTTTTAACCAAGGCCATGTGGATCCTAGCCTAGACCGAGCCATCCAAAGGCAAAAATCCAAGTGTACGTGAGCTTAGATTCAAGTTAGCAAACCTATAGTCCATTTAGCAAAGTAAAAACCATGATGGTGAGAAACTATTACTAATATTATATGATTGGATGATGATATGATATTTCCAGTGGATGTTTCATGTGCTTTGATCGTCATGCTTGGTTGTTGAATATTGTTGTTTGATTGTATTAACAAGTCACGTTTAATACATGTCGAAGATCACTAAGAAAGTCACTTTACTTTTATTAATGATATGTTGTAAATGGAATGTTTAAACCTCTTCAAAATGGTTTAAAATGATTTAGAAATGTTTTATAAACATTTTAAAGTGCTTCTATGTAGTTTATAAAGATATGAAAATTGAGTTAAAATAGGCACGTCGCGTAATGGTAGTTCGCGATTTCACGAACCAGAAAGTTAAATTCATTTATACGACGGATTCGTGGTCGAAATTCCTTGTAATAAGAATTTTTCGAATCCTTATAATCATAGTTTTCAAAAAAAATAAAATGATTAAGATTTAGTTTAGTAGACTTTGAAATATAAGAAAAACAAATTTTCAAAATAATCGCGGGTTTGCAACTCAGAATCCATAAAAGGATTTCTTTTAAAATTGATATTTTTAATTCTTCAGAAATATGGAACAAGTTCTATAAATCTTTTAAAATGTTTTAAAAAATGGTTTGAGTTATAAAAATGGATTTTTAGATGATCAAAAAGTTGTTTTGCCAAAATAAGCTTTGAAAACACTATTTGTAGTACTTTTACATAGTACTTTTTAATTACTTTTGCAACCAGTGGTTTAAACGTAATTATTCTTTCCCAAATATTTTTTGAACATTTTCAAATACATAATTAAATAATTTAAATATGATTAAGAGTTTTAAAAATGAGTATGCAAAAAACTAGTATATTTGCACCATTTATGAGTGTCATAGAAAATCCGACCGAGGAATGGAACAGATCAAAGGTAAAGCCCGAATGCTTTAAATTAATTTAAAGTTAATTAAGTATATTAAAAGATTTAGAGTCGATAAAATAACTTAAAGGAGAGGTAGCCTCTAGGCTTAGGTTTGGGCCAATTGCCTGTCCTCCCTAGCTAACTGTACTGGCCCGACGGAGGGGATAGTAAATTTGATTTACTCAGATCAAAATTTCCCAAAGTATAAAAGATATCATTTTCCAAATTCAAACAACTTGAATTGCATATAAATGATCTTCTTATACTTGGTATTAAATTCCGAGTAGGAAATCTATACTATCCGTGTGAATCTAAAAGGTGATTTCACCATTATTCGATGGATAGTAAAGGTTGAATACAGAAATTGATGTTGAGTAGAATTAGTACAATTTCTATCAACCCTTTTAAACTCAATAATGTTTTCCAATATGACTTATGAAAATGATTTGAAACTAATTTAATTCATATAGTTAAAATTTATTGGTTTGGGTTTATGGTAAACGATGTCTTAAATAACACTGTTTTTGACCCGATTTAAAAGTCATTTGAATATATTTGTTAAGATTTAAATGAAATGATTTGGAATTGTTTTCCAAAGTGAAAAATGAAATGATTTAGAATTATTCCAAGATTCAAAAAGGTTTTAAGTAATCAATGGTTTTGATAAATGAGGTTTAATGATTCTAAATATACCGAAAAGAAATGGTTTAAAGATGTATAAAAAAGAAATTAATCAATCAAAGAATAATCCTCTATTTACCTAACATCTTTTTATCGATGATTGGTTAAAGGACCGTGGTCGGATTTGATTAATTCTTATCTAGAAACCACTTCAAACCAATTTACATATTCGAAGTAAAGATGCGGAATGATATGGAAGATGAAATGCATGGCTACTTGTCATTGACCTTTAGGGGAAATTTCCCGTATCATATTACGTGGAAGTAGTTCTTTATTTGAGATCTTCAGTGTAAGAACTTCTCGCTACTAATCCTTGGGGTAACCCCCTACAGGATGTGGTAAGAGGGTGCTTTCGGATTGTCTTGTTACTGGACAACTTGTATGGATGAATATTTGGCGTTGCATTTCTAATTACATTATTTGATCTCAATGAACGTGCCATCTGTTTGGTGGCGGAGAAGGAAACTTCTCTTAGCTTAACACCCTTTCCTGAGACGTACGAGCTCATGAGTTATACGTTTGTAGAAATCAGTTGTGTGATCATGGAATGGCAGTGTGGCATTCAAAGTGGAGTGTGCTATGTGAAAGGTAATCATTACCTCAGGCCTCATCACCCAATAGTGGCTTAAATAGGGTACATCCTAAGGCTATGTGGTTTGCAACCATTAGGGTACAATCATCACCTTTCTAGATAACTCCTTGTATGTCGACTATGTTCTGTATGCTATAGGACCCCGGTTAGGTCGGTAATGACCGGGGTGACGACGTATTCGGTTTCTATACAGACTATGTATGAGTACTAAATAAGAATTGACCAGCCTTACGAAATGCATAGGATTGTTTGTGTATCCTCGGTACAATGCTGTAGAGATGTACTGGATGGAAGGTAGTTTCTTACCTACCATTATATAGAATCCATTCTCTGATGAGCCTTATAAGAGTTTTGTCTATAGAGCCTAACATATCTGGAATTTAGTAATGGTAACAATTTCGACTAAGACTCATAAATTTAGTTGCAAAAGTTTTCAAAAGAATGTCACTAAAAATAAAATCAAATGATTTTATGTAGTAAATGTTTCGGTTATTATAAGGTAAAAACCCATTTAGTGTTTATATGCGGCTTGGTCTTATGAGATACCTTTTCTTGGAGTTTTCATAGTTCTTGTACCTGTTTTATAGTAGGACTTGTTCCTATCTTATAGTTTATATGTATTTTACATACCTTGGAGTTTGTAGGTCTCTACTTATGTAACAGCCCGTCTTTTTGTATGTTTTATATCGACGATAAACCACACACGTCAGACTTAAATCATACAGAAGGGCGGATTGTTATGGGGTAAATAAGAAAAATCAGAGAAAAAAGACAAAATAGAATCTTACAGCGGAACGATAAAATATAATAATCAAATAAACAGTTCATGAAGCCGTTTACAAAACCTTTGATTATACTTACACAATACATATCAAAGTTACACATACTAGAGAATAATAAACAATGCAGCGGAACAGTGTAGTAATTGATAGTAATAACACAATCTTCGTCTTCGTCCTTCAAAATAAAGTCTTCAAATCCTGTAATGCTCAGACTGACCCGAGCGAATTAAAAAGACAAAACACTCGAGTCAGAACTAAAAGATCTTATGTAAGTTAAATCGACAGAAATAAATGTGAGTGGAATGGCATCAGAGATGTTTACGGGATTTGACATCTCCTGCCCAATGTCTAGCATGAGTGCAGTAACTTAAGAGATGCTCGGGATTCACATCTCCTAAAGATCCGTTAAACTATTTACTATGTTGTAATATTTCGCTATTATAATAATGTGTATAGTAAAATAAACTTACTTTTAAATAGCGTCAATGAGTGACCCAATATTCCCCTTAACATGCAATATTGCCAAGAGTCTATACAGTACCATAATACCTCTTGATCGGGAGGCTACCAGAGGATACACCATAGGTACGACACAAATCAAACTTATACAATGCGTGCTCTGGTAGGTGACAAGGCATAACTAGGCAATGCCGAGGTAGATATACCAATTATGCTTTCGGACTGATGGTAACGCGTAGCAGCTACTACCGCCCACCTCGAGTCACACCCACAAAATCAGAAGGGCCCAAATCAATCACAAAGTAATAGAATGGTATCGAAGGAGTGTGTACGATAAAAGGTGCCACCTTCTTAGCCCGTCAATCGCTCTTGTTTTAGCCACCTTATGCCAACTCACGGGAGTCGGGTCCACGTATATACCTTAAAGGAAACGCCGCCGCCATCCTACTTCATTCTGGAACCTCGTCCGCGTACACGGTTGTTAAAGTGGTTTTCGGAGTTGGCAGAGAGTATGAGAACTTCCGATCCCGGTCTCTTTAACAACCAAAGTTATTATAACACCGCGGTCATTTCAAAATAATTATACTTCAAAAGCAGAATGTAATATCCATTTCAAAATCATATAAATACGATATCATTTCCCTTTTTAAACCAAATCAATATGATATCATTATTTTACAAATAAATCCTTTTCTAAAACCATAACGCTTTCGAAGTTATAGTATTTCGAAACCAAATGCTTAAAATATAACCTTTCAAAACATCAAACTTTGAATTTCATAACTTTGAAACATAACTACACCACTTAAATGGCTTAATATTAAATTACTTTATATAATAAATTAGCTTCTTCAATTTCACAAATCAATTCCAAATATAGATTTGAATCCCCAAATAAACCATTTCAATTTCCATATACTTCAAAGCTTTATATGTTCCATCATTTCAAAACTAATTCTTTGATAATTCCATCAATATCAAATTCAATCACTATTATTTAGATTTGAAATGTTCACACAAAAAATCCAATATCATTTAAGTAAAACTTTTCAACTTCAAGTAACTGGATATTTCTTCAATTTATTTAACTCAATATATTCATTTAAATCAACTTGATATTCATTTACATCACTCTAAACCAAAATCAAGCTATAAAATCATACCCTTTGAAATCTCAATTTTATTTAAATTTCAAATCAATTTATTCGAGTATAATTCTTAAATAATTTAATTAAAATCAATTTCATATTTATTTTCCAAATTTAATTTTATTTAAGTCATTATAAACTCTATATACAATATAATTCAAATAAATACTTAACCATATTATATTAACAATCAAGCTTTATTAATTGGCTTATTTTATATTTCAAAACAAATTCACACATAGCTAAAAATCAATAATAAAATAAAATTTATATAACAACTGAAATCAATATTTATCTAACCTGTATATTTCTTTACAAAACCATAGAAATCATTTCAAAAATATTTTTATATATAGAGACCGCGGTGTCTGCATATAATTTTCTATCCTATGGTCAAGTGATACAGATATTTATCATTTCAATCCGTAATTTAAAATAAAAATACGGTTATATATCATTTCAAACTGCAATCCCGAATGAAATAAAAATGCATCACAACTTGCAGTTTATAACAATATAAAGTACAACATCCATTCATCCAATATCAGCCATCAACCATTTATCACAATTATCATCCAATTCAAACAATAACATCGATATAGAACAGATAATAAATAACAGGTATTTACCGGCAGTTTATATTTAAAATAAATTAAACACAACATAACTGGCAGTTTATATGCAACAATAAATTAAATAACTATTTAATTCAATAAATTCAATTTAACTGGAATAATGATAAAAATATTCCAAACAGTCATAAATAAATTTCTAATCACATCAGAAATTAATTTAACACACATAAGAAATTTTAGAAGTTGTGAGTGGGTTAAAACACTCAACTTTTTAATTTAAATTGAATTTAAATCCAATTTAAACCCAAAATCTGAACAGTCTTAGAATTCTCCCAAGCCCACGTCAAAATGTCCGGAATTCCAATACGAACCTAGCAGAGAAAACCGCGCGTGAGTTGGACCTCGTACGTAAAAGTCATGTACGTTAGAACATATGAATGCAAAATTAAAATAAAATAATAATAGATGTACATGTAAGCTCCACCCAGAAACCCTAGCCCCTCTCTCCATTCGATGAACCCAACAGAGCCGCCACCCACGCCAAACTTTGACCAAATTTTTTTCCTCGACCTCGCACGTTCACTTGGATCCGACCCCCTCACCAACCTCCTATCCTTCAACCGCACCTCCCGATGCCACGTGACCCCTATCATCCTCCCTCTTGCTAACCCTCTGTCGCTGCCTATAGGCCTCGATTGCGATGAATTCCGATGCCAATGAAACAAAATAATCCCATAGATCTGTAGCTCTCAGTCCCCTCTACACTCACATGAAGCGTGATCACCCCCTTGTCGCAAATCCGCCATCCAGTTCAACGACCCAAAATAGACGGCCGTGGATAAACGGTTAATTTGTGATCAACCATGATCCAAAATGAAAAACAAATTTCAAATCTGATATGCACTCGTCGAGAGCTTAAAGATGATATATAATTTGATATAGTTTGTGGAATTTGAATTTTTAGCTTTGAATTTGATTTGAAAGTGCAAATGGGATTTTGGTTGTATGCCATTGGAATAAGGAGGAGAAAATGGAATTGTACGTGCAGAATAATGAACATAAGAAATAGTCTAGGGTTAATAACGAGGTATATATAGGTAGGTCCAAAATGGAGATGAATGGACAAGATTGGTACACACGTTGAACGATAAATGGCCGAAAAGCCCGTTCTGACTCCGGGACCAAATTGGGTCAACCCATATATCAAAATAGATGTTTTTGAATATTTTTTAATCAACGGAATAGGTTTCAAGTCCAAATTCCATCGTATGGAGAAGTTGTGCTAAAATCAAGTTATTTCAAATTGATTTCAATTTACTTGATTTATAGAATTACGAGCCCGTACGATCAAACGACAAGTTCGATTGTTACGAAACTTGAAATCCTAAAATAATTCACTGTTACAGATCTGATGAAAGTAGTTTCGTCGAAATCCGAGTCAGTGGCCAAAACAGCTATTTTCTAGGTAATTAAATAAATTAATATTAAATTAATTAAATCAAATTTCGATTCAAATTTAATAAACCACAATTTCTCTCATTTTAAATTAATTGGACACTTACCATAATTTATCACAAATTTAGATGTCACTCTAATGTTGATCATTCATCAATTTCAGCCTTAAATTTCATTTTTATTAAATTTAGAAATTATAAATTTAATTTACAATAATTCCATTTAGTTTATTTTTCATTCTATTATTTAATTTAGTGATGTCAAATGGATGAAATTAACATTGGACTCATGATCTATTTCATTAGTATTCTCCAATTTCAACTTATTTTTCAATTAATGTAAAAATTAAATATTTAATTTCATTTATTTGCAATTAATCCAATTATTGAAATTTAAAATTTCAAATAAATTAATAAATCTTGATTTCCATTCTATAATCAACCAATCGTCATATTATAAATAGAATTAACATTATTTTCAATTATTTCTTTGCTTTACACTAACATTAATTTTATAAAATTATAGTTTATTGCGTATTATTTCATCAATTAATATAATTTGGACTTATTTCCCAGTTTATTAATTACAATCGGTTAAAATCTTACAATTGGTTTAATTAATTTGATTTGCACTAAATTATTATTTATTGACTGTGATTAACACTATTACCTTAATTTACATTCAAATTGTTAATAATTAGTTTTAATTACAATTGCTACATTTCATTTCTGACATTCGTTTCGTTTTAAATTATAAAGTTTTCATTTCTTTCTAAATTTAATTACAAAAATCTTATTAAATTAACCAATTTAATTACCGAAATTTATGGGTCGTTACACTCTCCTCCACTCAAAAATTTTCGTCCCCGAAAAGGAAAAAGAAAGAATTGAGTAAACAATACATCTTATTCAAAAATATCACATATATAAACAAATAAATTTACAAAGTTAATTAATTTAAATAAAATATACCAATTTATAACTATTAAGTCTTTTTATATTCAAATTAATAAAGTTTGGAAAATATTTTCTAAGTCCAAAATTTACAAAAAAATTTGACGGAGTCTCCTTTGTACGGAGAGGCTCGGGAGAAAATATATTATCAAATATAGCAATATAAAACATATATTTCCTAAAATAACATATATCCCAACACGGTTAAATAATATAATACGCTATAAAACCGTATTCCGAGAACGTACCTATTTGTCGGGAAATTTAAGCTTATTTTATGAAACCAAAAGCGGTCGCAATTGCTTCCATAACCTGTATTTCACTTACATAATCCAAAAAGAGTTAATAATTATATAAAATGAAATATTTAAAGTTGTTTCAACCACCAACAAACAAATCAGTATAACAACAATTAATTGCAACAAAGCATACAACCATCGCATAAAATCAACACAAATCAATTATCCATTCATATCAAACACGCAAATAGTTGTTTGGGTTCAAAAACTTTAAATTGTACGGAATGGAAAATAAACTACTAAGTGCATCATTTACTCAACAGTCTTAGACCAAGCTAAATAGATTATTCATACATCCAAACGAATTTAAAGTATCCTTGCCCAAACAACCATAAACCAAGCAACAACAATTTCGAACAATAAATTAAGTCCATTTTTTATTTCATTTCATACATTTGTTGTTTGATTTCCATTCCTTCATATACTGATTTATTTTTCACTTTACATTTATTTCTTACAAATTTTCATTTCCATCCATTGGTTCAGTGTTTATTTTACTTATCTGCACTTATACTTACATACTCTCATTTTTATTTATTTATTCACTACTTTATTTCATTTATTTACATTTATTTATAATATTTACCTTTCCATTATACTTAATTAGTAGCATTTCATCTACATATCAAATTCTTGTTTATTACTTCAAATTTTACTTATATAATATCCATTACATTTTCTTATTAACATTTTAACTTTTAAAATCTTTTGGTAAGTTATATATACGCTTTTTAAGAATGTAGTTGAAAGTTATTCAAGTTTTCTCATTTCTTTTAATTAATTTACCGTTCAATAATCATACCATTTGTTTTGTAGATTACAATTTCAGCTTTCTTGAAATTTCAATTATAACCTAGCATTTAATCTCTTATTTTAATTAAAGGTTCCAATTATAAATTATTTACAACCCATTTCACTACAATAATTGAAACCATTGATTATCAGAAACGTAAGAACTAAATACCAGGTTAAATTTCAAATCATTTCAAAATAATAGATAAATATATCTACAACTTATATATCTAATTATATTTAAAAAATTTAAAATTTATATTTTTTTATCGAAATAAATCTGTAGTAAAACTACTACAGTGGCCTTCCCACTTCAAAACTCGAAAATGAATGTCGATGATGTGTACACTTATCACCAAAATTATTTTCCAGTGACAGAGAGGGGAGTAAAGAACTTATTTCTTTCCAAAGTTTCTTTAAAGCAATTCTTTCAAATTATATTGAATTATTTATATCAGAAAAAATACTTATAAATAATATTATTATATTCCAAAAGTCCTTTGAAAGCAATTTTTTTCAAATTCCCGAAACTATGTTCTAAAATTTCCAATTTTATTTATTTTAATTTGAATCTTATTTCCAACCAATATTTATAAATTTCACTACCTAACAACCAATATATTACTGCCAAATATACATCATTTATAAAATTTTATTTTATATATATAGAAAATATAATAGGCAAAATTATTTCATTTACCGATACTTAAAACAAATATTGTGTCAGTCTGTCCTATTAGGTGTTTAGAAGTCCCTATTGATGTCATAGCGTCCTATGCACCAACCAGAATTTATAAATACAAAACGGAACAAATTAACACAATATCGAAACTCTTTTATAACACTAACAAATACGCTCTCTCATATACATACACTCTGCGACTCATCGTTGTAGGGTATTACTACCCTATTAATAAAGAGTCAGACCCCACAAAGCTAAGGTTTTCACTAAACCAAAGCTCTGATACAAGATGTAACAGCCTTCCTTTTTGTACGCTTTAAATCGACGATAAAGCACATATGTCAGACTTAAACCATACAGAAGGGTGGATTGTTATGGGGTAAATAAGAAAAAAAAAGCAGAGAAAAAGAAACAAAATAGAATCTTGCAGCGGAACGATAAAATATAATAATCAAATAAACAGTTCATGAAACTGTTTACAAAACCTTTGATTATACGTATGCAATACATATCAGAGTTACACATACCAGAGAATAATAAAATAATGCACCAGAACAATGAAGTAATTAATATAATAATACAATCTTCGTCTTCGTCTTCCAAAATAAAGTCTTCAAATCCTGTAATGCTCAGACTAACCCGAACGATTTGAAAAGACAAAACACTCGAGTCAGAACTAAAAGATCTTATGTAAGTTATATCGAAAGAAATAAATGTGAGTGGAAGGACATCAGAGATGTTTACGGGATTTGGCTTCTCCTATCCGGTGTCTAGCGTGAGTGCAGTAACTTAAGAGATGCTCGGGATTCACATCTCCTAAGGATCCGTTAAACTATTCACTATGTAGTAATATTTCGCTATTATAATAATGGATATAGTAAAATAAACTTACTTTTAAATAGCATTAAGAAGTGACCCACTATTCCCCTTAACACGCAATAGTGTCAATAGTCTATACGGTACCGTAATACCTCCTGATCGGGAGGCTGCCAGAGGATACTTCATATGTATGGCACAAATCAAACTCGTACAAGGCGTGCTAGGGCAGGTGAAATGACACAACTAGGCAATGTCGGGGTAGATATACCAATTGCGCTTCCAGACCGGTGGTAACGCGTACCAGCTACTACCGCCCACCTCGAGCCACACCCACTAAATCAAAAGGACCCAAATCAATCACAAAGTAATAGAATGGTATCGAAGGAGTGTGTACATTAAAAGGTACTATGTTCTTAGCTCATCAATCGCCCCTGTTTTAGCCACCTTATGCCAACTCACGGGAGTCGGGTCCACGTATATACCTCAAAGGAAACGCCGCCGCCATCCTACTTCATTCTGGAATCTCCACCGCGTACACGATTGTTAAAGTGTTTTTTGGAATTGGTAGAGAGTATGACAACTTCCGATCCCGGTCTCTTTAACAACCAAACGTTATTATAACACCACGATCATTTCAAAATAATTTTACTTCAAAACCAGAATATAATATCCATTTTAAACCATATAAATACGATATCATTTCCTTTTTTAAAACCAAATCAATATGATATCAATTTTTTTCAAACATATCCTTTTCTAAAACCATAACACTTTCAAAGTTATAATATTTCGAAACCAAACGCTTGAAATATAACCTTTCAAAACATCAAACTTTGAATTTCATAACTCTGAAACATAACCACACCACTTAAATGGCTTAAATATTAAATTACTTTATATAATAAATAAGCTTCTTCAATTTCACAAATCAATTCCAAATACATATTTGAACCCCAAATAAACCATTTCAATTTTCATATATTTCAAAGCTTTATATGTTCCATAATTTCAAAACTAATTCTTTGAAAATTCCTTAAATATCAAATTCAATTACTATTATTTAGATTTGGAATGTTTACACAATAAATCCAATATCATTTAAGTAAAACTTTTCAACTTCGGTAACTAGATATTTCTTCAATTTATTTAACTCGATATATTCATTTAAATCAACTTGATATTCATTTACATCACTCTAAACCAAAATCGCACCCTTTGAAATCTCAATTTTATTTAAATTTCAAATCAATTTATTCGAGTATAATTCTTAAATAATTTAATTCAAACCAATTTCATATTTATCTTCCAAACTTAATTTTATTTAAGTCATTATAAACTCTATAAACAATATAATTCAAACAAATACTTAACCATATTATATAAACAATCAAGCTTTATTAATTGGCTTATTTTATATTTCAAAACAAATTCACACATACCTAAAAATCAATAATAAAATAACATTTACATAACATCTGAAATCAATATTTATCTAACCTATTTCTTTACAAAACCATAGAAATCATTTCAAAAATATTTTTATATATATAGACCGCGGTGTCTGTATATAATTTTCTATCCTATGGTTAAGTGATACGGATATTTATCATTTCAATCCGTAATTTAAAATAAAAATACGGTTGTATAACATTTCAAACTGTAATCCCGAATGAAATAAAAATGCATAACAACTTGCAGTTTATAACAATATAAGATACAACATCCATTTATCCAATATTAAACATCAACCATTTATCACAATCATCATCCAATTCAAACAATAACATCAATATAGAACAGATATTAATAACAGGTATTTACTGCCAGTTTATATTTAAAATAAATTAAATACAATTTAACTGGCAGTTTATGTGCAGTAATAAATTAAATAACAATTTAATTCAATAAATTCAATTTAATTGGAATGATGATAAAAATATGCCAAACAGTCATAAATAAATTTCTAATCACATTAAAAATTAATTTAACACACATAAGAATTTTTAGAAGTTGTGAGTGAGTTAAAACACTCACCTTTTTAATTTAAATAGAATTTAAACAAAAAATTTGAACAGTCTCAGAATTCATCCAAACCAACATCAAAATGTCTGAAATTCCAAAACGAACCTAGTGGAGAAAACCGCGCATGAATTGGACCTCGTACGTAAAAATTATGTACGTTAGAACATATGAATGAGAAATTAAAATAAAATAATAATAGATGTACACGTAAGCTCCACCCAGAAACCCTAGCCCCTCTCTCCATTCGATGAACCCAACAAAGCCGCCACCCATGCCAAACTTTGGCCAAAAAAATTTCCTCGACCTCGTATGTTCACTTGGAACTGACCCCCTCACCAACCTCCTATCCTTCGGCCGCACCCCTGATGCCACGCGACCCCCATCATCCTCCCTCTTGCCAACCCGCCGCCACCTATAGGCCTCGATCGCGGTGAATTTTTATGCAATCGAAACAAAAAAAGCCCATAGATCTATCGATCTCGGTCCCCTCTACAATCCCATGAAGCCTGATCGTCCCTTCATCGCAGATCTGCCGTCCAATTCAACGACCCAAAATGGGCCGTGGATAAACGGTTAATTTGTGATCAAACCATGATCCAAAATGAAAAAAAAATTCAAACCTAAGATGCGCTCGTCGAGAGCTTCAAAAAGATATATAATTTGATATAGTTTGTGGAGTTTGAATTTTTGGCTTTGAATTTAATTTGAAATTGCAAATGGAATTTTGGTTGTCTGCAATTGGAATGAGGAGGAGTAAATAAAATTGTACATACAGAATAATGAACATAAGGTATATGCTAGGGTTTATAACGAGGTATATATAGGTAGGTCCGAAATGGAGATGAATGGACAAGATTGGTTTACACGTTGAACGATAAATGACCTGAAAGCCCGTTTTGACTGCGGGACAAAATTGGATCAAGTTAGATGTTTTTGAATATTTTAAAATCAATGGAATAGGTTTCAAGTCCAAATTCTATCGTATGAAGAAGTTATGTTAAAATCAAATTATTTCAAATTGATTTCAATTTAATTGATTTCTGGGCGTATCGAGTCCGTACGATCAAACGATAAGTCCAATCGTTACGAAATTTGAAATCCTACACTAATTTACTATTGCAGATATGATGAAATTGGTTTCATCGAAATCCGAGTCAGTGGCCAAAATGGCTATTTTCTTAGATAATTAAATAAATTAATATTAAATTAATTAAATCAAATTTCAATTCAAATTTAATAAATCAAAATATCTGTCATTTTAAATTGCTTGGACACTTACCCTAATTTAACAAAAATTTAGATGTCACTTTAATGTTGATTCATTCATCAATTTCAGCGTTAAATTTCACTTTTATTAAATCCAGAAATTATAAATTTAATTACAATAATTCTATTTAATTTACTTTTCATTCTATTATTTAATTTATTGATGTCAAATAGATGAAATTAACATTTGACTCATGATCTATTTCATTAGTATTCTCCAATTTCAACTTAATTTTCAATTAACGTAAAAATTAAATATTTAATTTCATTTATTTACAATTAATCCAATTATTGAAATTTAAAATTTCAAATAAATTAATAAACCTTGATTTTCATTCTTTAAATCAACCAATTGTCATATTATAAATAGAATTGACATTATTTTCAATTATTTCTTTACTTTACACTAACATTAATTTTATCAAATTACAGTTTATTGCGCATTATTTCATTAATTAATATACTTTGGACTTATTTCTCAATTTATTAATTACAATCGGTTAAAATCTTACAATTGGTTCAATTAATTTGGTTAAAATATTTAATTAACGTGTAAAAATAGTCATTTTTCATATGGTCTCGGATATCGGCAAAACCAAGTTCATTAGATCTGTAATGTTGTATTTTTATAGGATTTCGAATTTAGTGTTAATCGGATTTACGATTTGTCAGGGGCAAGCTAAAATGCGTAGAAATTCGTTTAAGTAAATTTTAAATTTAAATAGTCGATTCAAAAAAAAATTCAAATACGATTGAACTGGCTATTGATATATATTCCATTGTGTTCGAAATGAGGGTAAAACATTATCAACGCCAGGCAGCACGCTTTGTTTCGAGTTCGAAAAATCTGACGATGAATACAGTCGTGAAATTTTCTATAAAAGGCCACCATATTTCACTATTTTCATTAAACCCTAATGGAGTTAGGGCAAGCCGCCACTTTTATATTCAATGGCCAAAAATTCTTTGAACTTTCCCCTTTGATTTCCGAGAATCCGTCAACCGGTTCGAAAGTTTTCAACTACAAAAACGAAGAGCACGATGAGATCTTTGATTTCAACAGTGATGATCGGGAAAGGAGGAGCCGATCGACAAAAAATCATCCATAAACGCCCGATGTTCGTGCATGTTTTTCACAACAGTGGGGTGACCAAGTTCAACCTAGCTTCGGCCGAAGATGATGCTCTCGATGGGCTTTCAAACTATGGTCTCCGATCGTCTTTAAAGCGTCGTATAGTGGCACAGCAATTCACGAGAGGGGGGCGACTATGGGTTGATGCACACAACTTTTAACGTGAAGGAGGATGATGGTTCACACGGCCAGATTCTCTCAAGCAAAATCAACGGCGTGGATGATTTAGGGTTTGAAAAATAAAAATTGAAATTTATATATATTTAAATTCGTACAATCTTTAAAACTCTGTAGCTTTTACATATGAGATCCGTTTTGAGGAAAGGAATTGCGTTGGGTCCATGTCGAAGAGCACTACATTTAGGAGTTGGTTTGGAGTTGATTGGAGCTAGTGTAAATTTTGAATAAAATTAAACGCTCGTTTAATTTTATTCGAGACAAAACACTGCAACTGCTATTGGAATCAATGTGAGCACAACCCACTCTTTCTGACTCACTAATATTTTTATATAAGTGAGAATAAATTTGTTCTATGATGATTGATGATTGTTTGGATGATATAGGATATATTGTCTATATATTGATTGGTATTTGGATATATTTCTACCTATTGGAGCAAATGAGACCCTATACATTCCATATATAAGTGGATGACCCTTTGTACGCGTGTTTGCCTCGAAGCGGACATTGTACACATATTCTAATATGTATATTTGTTTCAAGTGAAATATTGAAGGAATCCAACTGGATTCCTCACAAGTATTGCTTTTATTTACAGATATTGCGATATATGCTGTTATCGTGTGATATTTGATGTTTTGGATGCCGCGATTGATGCATTTAGTGCTGTTGCAGCATTGAGCCTATTTTTGGTAAATTAAAAATGTTAAAGTGATGGTTTCTAAATTAAAAAGGATTTCCAAATGAGTTTGAAAATAGATGTTTTATTGAATTTCGAATTGTTAATGAAGTTAATTTATTTTAAATAAATAAATGTTATATTTTTTTATGTCATAAAAATTATGATTTTTGTGAATATAATTAGAACGTGATTTTTGAAATATAGAGCTAACTATTTTGTAAAATAGTTTAAATGGTGATTTTTGAAATTATTATAAATGGTTTTACATATAAGATTTATAAAATTGAATTTTTATAAATTAGAATGAAGGAATATTGGATTTGGTAAATGAATTATATTCACGATTTTGGAAAGTGAATAATTATTGAATAAAATGGATATTTTTTTGAAAGTGATATTATTAAATGAAGTAAATGTTTTGAAGATGTTATAAAATGTGCTAAGTATCGAAACCATAGGTTTCAACATTCATTGTTGAAATAGACGTTTTCAAGAAATAAGGAAATGATGGACTATAACACTGTTGTTATAGTAAATGATTTTCGAAAAAAATGATTTGTATAATATATAGGATTTATGTATCTATCTTCTTTTTGAATCCCTGTACTAATGATTTTGGGTTGTTGTAACGATGTTTTACGCAACATTCGTTTTGAGCCAATTAAATATGTTTAAAGAGAATGTTTTCCTTAAAGAATAAAATATATACTTAATCCTGGTTTAAGTATATGTAATATTTTCTAAGTGTTGAAAATAAATTGAATTGTGAATTACTTATTATTAAATAAGTACATGGAAATGTTTTCCAATATAGAATATTGAAATGGTTTAGAGATTATATCTCTTTATAAAGATAATTTGAAGTGGATATTTTGCAGATGATTTAATTTATAAAAGATTACTTAAAATGGCCTAATGATTGCTTATAGTGCTAAATATTTGTTTGTTTCCTTTGATAGTTAAATAACCCACTATCAAATTCGATCGTTTTAGTTCCTCGACTTGATGTAGGGACTATTTAGTCGTACATTTAGTATGTAGCCTTCTGTGTAGGCTTGATTATCGTTTGTGTTGAGGATGTTGATTCATGTAGTGCTGAGTATTACTCCAATCTATTGAGCTTCCTTCTTGGCCCGAAGGATAGCAAGTTGAATGCTAGAGACGTGATAAGTCTATGAGACTTAGTTTCTGTGTGAGGTTGAGAAACACTTTTGTGTCGTTGGTGCGAAGAGACCGGGATTATATTTATCTGAAAACCACTTCGGACTAACGTATATGCATTTGATTGTGCAGGTTATTGATGATATTGACATCTAGGATTTTCATAGTAGGGGACTTCTTGTTGATCGTTTGGGGTTAAAATCTCAATATACATCCAGTAGCAGTAGTCTCTTTGTTATGAAATATCCAATGTAAGGACTATTCGCTACTAATCCTATGGATTTCTTGATAGGATGTGGTAGAAAAGTACCTTCGGTTTGTCCTGTTCCTGGATAACTTGTACGGATGTTCGTATGACATTACATTTCTACAAATTACGTACATTGTTTTAACAATTGTACATCAGTGGTGGCAAAGAAGGCAATTCTCTTAGCTTAACACCCTCCTTGAGACGTATGAGCTTAACGGTTGTATTTTTGTGGAAGGCAATTAGTAGTCAACGGAAATGGCCGTATGGCATTCAAAGTGATGTGATTTGTGATATGTGAAAGGTAATCGTTATCTCAAGCCTCATCAACCGAAAATGACCGAAATAGGGTTAATGCAACAAGGCTAAGTGGGTCGCCCCTAATAGGATATAATCATCCTCTTCTAGATATATCTTTACATGCTATGATGTCGTTATTTGATTATTGTGGTTTGTATGCTAGAGGGACCTCGATAAAGGTCGGTAACGACTGGAGGATGACATATTCGGTACCATCTAGTTATATAGGTGGGCCGGTCTTTTGTTGGTAGAGGGTAGATGTTCTGTTCCTCGGGACATCCATCTAGCGGTGTACCCATCGGAAGCTAGTCCCTTCACCTAGTCATTTGTATGGAAATCCAAACCCCACTATGTACCTGCCATTTTATTTGTAGAGCCTGGTATGCTGGAATTTAATGATGTTAACAATTTCGGCTATTTTGAATATTATTTGTGTACTAGACACTAGTATAATATCAGATGATTTGATATGAAATGTTTTGTTATCATAAGGTAAAAACATGTCCGTGTTTATGTATAGACGTGTCTTGCGAGATACTTTTGTTTTGATAAAGGAAAAGTTTGGTAATTTAATAAATTCAATTAAGTGTGTTTCTCAAGCTGGCTTACCAGACTGATCCGGGCGTTCTTCCTTTTCAATGCTCGGTCAGACCGAGTATATTTACATATTCAGATTTGGTGATTTTGGAGCTTCAACAGGAGAGCTGGAGATTTCTTTTTCGTATACACATATCTGTTTTAATTATCTGCTACTTAGTTGTTGTATATTATCGGCAATTGTGAGGACAGATTATTATAACTTTTCAGGCTGATAACTAGTGATTGATTATTGAACTCTGATTGATGTATGTATATGCAGTTTCTGTTTTGTGAAGACCATTGATATGATATTATATGTTTTCCATTGCGATGTGAGATTCTGTATTGTTTTGTTTTGTTTTCTCTTCTCTCTTTCTTCTCTTCTCTTCTTCTCTCTTCTTTTCTTTCTTCTGACTTTTCGTCAGTCTATGGTTTTTGGGTCGGACATGTGCGGTTTATTATCGATTCGAAGGGTATGGATTTGCGGTCGTCACAAGTATTATATGGATCATTTTGACCACAATCTTGTATTTGGTATTATGTATCTATTCGATTTGATCAGCTTGTATCTATTTGTATTCCACTGTGTATATTCTATGATCTGTGATTCTACGGTCATGTATTTATCATATATTATTGTGGATTATTATTATAGCCACTGCAGTTTTGTTTTAAGCCTAGATTGCATATGCTAATTCCGCTCGATAAAAAATAAAATAAAAATATATAACACCCAAATTGACGTATCAATATTCGCTTAAAGCAAAATTCACGGATGGTCGCTCCTAACTAGCCTTATTCTCTGCACTAGTAGATAGTATTACTCAATAATACCCTTTTATATTGTAGGTCTCAAGGTGGGGGTAACAGCTTGGTATCAGCGATGAGTTCAGAACAAATATGATATTACAGACACAAATCTCGACTTTGGTGGGTATTAGAGACCTTCCATTAGAGGTTGTTAGGGTAGATAGTAGAAATCATTCCATTTGGAATAAAAGAGCATCTTTTGGGATTCTGGGAATGTTTCCCTCCATTTCCACTCTTTGACGTTCCTAGTATTGAATCATGTGATTCCCAAGCAATCTTTGATCCAATTATATCGATCCCGAAAGTTTAGTTAGCAGGCGACCGAGTCACTTGTTCTAGTATAGAGAAATCCCACTAGCCCAGTTAAGACGTAGTACTTTGTTTGTCTAGCAAATCATAAAGTTTGTTATTGATCATTTTATGATTAGAGTCATGCAACTAAAGCAAACGAATGGTGCCGCTAGGCATATTATTAAGTAATTATGACTGTATGATTGGTTGGTTGGATGTTTATTTGTATAGATTCTTAATAACAATTCTATTTCAATTAAGAAATATTCCTTTATAATTAGAACCCAAATTGATGGTTCGTAATTGAATCTTGCGATATCTTCATATTGGAAATCCCCACAAGAAAAATTGAATTGCTTGGGTATACAAATAACAAGGATCAATTCTTGTAGTTGTAAATATTAATCAATTGGAGATAAATTTGATTAAGAATTGTCTTAATGAAATCATCGCCTAACTAGGAAACACTATCTTATGAATTTTTCTATAAAATCGTTAATGGTGATGATTATAAGCTTGTTATTATATTCTTAAAATAGAAAATATAAAGATATAAGTATTCTTCATTTTAAAAGAGGAGTTTTGAAATATATATTTATAAGTTTAAACTGCCCGTTGGGTGCTTTGAGGATTCTAGTCGAGGATGTCTGAACAACGCACTCAATAGGAGTTCCTAAACATTCAAACGAGACAATTGGACATATGTTTTTATTAAAATAAGTGTTTTGGAAAATCATATTTTTAGAAATATGTTAATTCAAGAAGGAATTAAAAAAAAATTTGATACTAATGTGGTTTTTAAAAAATGATATTTGGATGTGCATATAAAGGCATATAATTTTAATTATATATTATGGCTTTGGAATATAAGGGTATTTCTATAATACAGAATAGAAATATCAATAAAGATAAATAGTATTTAGAAATCATTTTCTATATGAAAGAGTATATTATCGGAGTACTAAATTGTAATCTTATAAGGAAAATGTTTTGAGAGCCATAGTTCTATAATACGAAAAAGTAGTAATAATCAAATTAGTATTACTAATTGGTTTAAACGCTCTCGAGTAATGCTTCATCGTGTACTCATTGAATAAAATGTTTGAATGGATCTTACTATCCCATTAGTAAATACTCTAATTTCACCGAATAGTATGGGATACCTTGGTTAAATTCTTGTAATTTCTATTAGGAAGTATTTAACAATTTAGGATTGTATTTTTTTTCAATGTTCGGTGGGACCAATAGATTCTTAAGGGAATATAATTCAAGTTTTCCAATGGTATCCGTAACAAGTGTTATTTATTAGCTTCAAGTAAATACTTGAATTTCACCAAGCGGTATGGGATGTTTTGGTTAAATTTTAGTGATTACTGAAAGTGCTGGTATTTGGCACTTTAGAGTATATTTTCTATTGATGTTTGTTCAGGGGTCGATAAATCCTTAAGAGGCATGCTTTGGGTGGGCTTTGAGAGACGTTACGAATAAGCAACTTCTCTTAGCCTAATACCCTTCTATGAGACGTATAAGCTATGAGGTTGTATTTTTGTACGAGTCAATTAGTAATTGGTGGATCTGCCAATGTGGCATTCAGAGTGAATGAGTTGCCAAATCAACAAAAGCTAAATAGAAGTATGATTTTTTTGTTTTAATCAATGGAGATCAAATTATGAATGCTTAAACTTAGGTTAATATGTGAGTTAAGTTTCCATCTCTAATCGTATTTGAAATAACAATTTGTGGAAATGACTTTATGGATTTATTTCTCTCTTGGATATTAATTAAAATACTAGGAGGAAATTTAATACACTTCTAAGAATAGTGAATTGAATCCATGATATATATATATATATATATATATATATATATATATATATATATATAATTTCAAAATCTCAACCTTAAGTTAGGTAGTATCTTGGGTTTCAAACTTGCATTGAGAAAAGGATTTATTTCAAAATAAAAATAATCAGGGATTTAAAAATATTTTTGGGAATTTCAAAAGATGAGAAATTGTAAATGGAAAATACAAGGATGAGAAATGAGACTAGATTTATATTTTTAGGTTTTGACCCAATATAAGCTTTGTTGAATATTGAGATAAGCTAATGAATAAGTGATTTGGAAGTCTTATTTCTAAATTAAAATGGAGTTTAGGAAATTAAGGAAGGAGTTCACGTAAATGATTTTCTGAGAAAATGAATATTGAAGATCTGATTATTATAATAACAAATATTTGGGAAGCTAATTCTTTTATTATTTATCACAAAAGAAAATGGAAAAAAGTTTAATTAGTAAAACCTTGAATAGGATAAAATCTATTTGGAGGACCCTATCGATTTTATATATATACCATGCAATAAAGGTGATAAAAGTTTAGTAAAAAAATATTTGGGATTTTTTTGGTAAAAAGTAAACTTCATTTGGAATGAAATTTGTAGTGTAAGAATATAAAGGAACTTATTTAAATAACGTGAAACTTTAGAATGGGTTATATAATTTGGGTCTTTCAAACTAAAAGCCAGTTAAGAATTCACTTAAAATAGAAATGAGTAGAATGAAAATTTAAAAAGCAAGTAATTTATAATAGAGGTTTGTATGAATTTTTAGAAAATTCAAAAACCCCTTTGGGAAAGGAATTTTATAGTGAGATAAATTCATATTATGAACCCTGGAAATTTAAATGAGGAGAAATCCTAGAATTAATCGAAAACTCTTGAATATGATTAATTAAGCAAGTACTTTAGAACATTAAGAACGTTAAGTATTTTGAATAGAGAAAATTCTTTTTAGTAAATTGAGAATTTAGAATATGATTACTTAAACAAGTTAAAGATTATCAAAATTTTGAGAATTCAAACCAATCATTTGTGTTTAGCTCAAGTACATAATAAGCAAAACGGTATCAGATGGAAAAAAATAAATAGAGAGCTTCTGGTGGTTTGAATGTAAAATCCTAGAAACCAACCTCATAATTGTATTCTTGACTTTGGTAGAGGTAGGAGGATCATATTTATCTTGATTGAATATTTCCAATTGTTGATAGCTTCCAATCCAACATCGGCATGGCTCCTCTCAAAACTTTATTTACGAGATCATATCGATCACTCTTTTGCTATATAGAGTCCAGGTGTTAACCTTCCTTTTGGAAAAGCAGTACAAAGGCGGATTTAACCCAACAAACATCATGATCATCAAGGTGAGAGGCCCGGAGAAACGGTTAACAAGCTCAAAGATTAGCTATAAATAAGACTACAGATGATGGTCAAGCGGTTTCAGATCAGATTCCTAAATTTTTTGCTAATCAAGGTGCAATTGGTATGAAGTGATAAGAAAGGCCTTATTAGGCTATGTTTCAAATTTCATGTCGATCGGAATTCATATGCTAGAGTTATGGGCAAAAGAAGAGGGATCGAGTCATATTCGGCTCAACAACACAACTCAATGACGATCGCTCCATAACTCAACAACCACAAGGCGAATTGAGGTGTAACTTTGGAAATAAGAAGAGTGGATCCATAGGAGTCCACCTCAGGGATCGCATTGCATTTGGAGAAGTTTAAGGGAATAGCATCTGTCCCTAAATAGGGGTCGATACCTATCCCTCTTAGGGATCGACTAAGCCAATTTCATAGCAAAGATCGATCAATTTCTCAATATCTACATATCCAATTGACATGAAACTTGAAGTACAAGCTAAAAAGAATATATGGAACATCCTTTTTGGATTTCCTAGCATTTGGAGCAAGTTGGAGGGATAGGTGCCTATCCCTCTATAGGGATCGGTTATAATCATCCTTAACACCATATTACAACAAAGATCGGTCAATAACTCGAGTTTTACTAAACTAGTTGGAATGAAAATTGAAGGCTATACATAATATAATATGGATAATTAGCCCTAGGAATCACATGTCATTTAGAGAAGGTTGGAGAGATCGATTCCTATCCCTTTGGAGGGATAGGTAGAAAACAGAATTCAAGCAACACCATCTCATGGAAAACGCGATATCTCACAAACTGTAAGCTGAAATAGCACAAAATTTGAAGGGAAAGTAGATAACGTCATGGGGAACCCTCTCTAAGGATCGCATTCCATTTGGACACAAAATAGAGATTGGTACTGATCCCTATTTTGGGCCATAATGGGCCTAGAAGTTTTTAGGTCGCCTCATCTTGGTAACTCGAACCTTTTGTCAAAATTTCAGCTCGATCCGTGCCCATCTTCCCCTATAAATATAGCATACATGGAGTTGGTAAAGGGATCTTCTTTTTTCTTCTTTTTATCTTTAACCTAGGCTGCACTCTATTAATTTTATTCTTGGATTTTGGATTGTAACTGTAAAAAACTTCAGTATAATAAAAAGGATTGTTTAGAAATGAACGAAGGCCTGAGTTAGCCGAGCCACTATAAATTTTGTCTCCATTTACGTACTTTCTAATTATTTTCATTTTGTTCTTCATTTATTTCTCTTCATATTTCTATGATTGGATTGAACATTAGAGCTTTTGCATAATTGGGTGTTGATGAAGCCAATTTTGATGCAAACATTTTGGTGCTTTCATTGGGTAGACTGGCACCTGAGGATTTGATAGATTGGATACTTGGATCTAGAAAGCAATTACTAGGTAATCAACAAGGAGAGTGTTACTGGAAATATCCGCTGTGGAGAGAGTCAGGAGGCTTCCTCAGGAGCTGGTGCTAATCAAGCATCTACAGCACCAAGGATGAAATGGAAATAATGATGGATGTTATGCAGGATAGGATGTTAAAAAACAAACGGAGATGATGCAGAATTTGCTCCAACAGATTGGACAAGTTGGACAATAGAATCAAGGAGTTAAAGCAGTAGTAATCTCTAGAATTCACTACCAAGAATATAAAAATGGAGCCAATGGATGGAGGAATAAAGAAAAGCAACCGGGGGCAGTCCCTTGCAATCCTAGAGGAATCGGACTGATCCCTCCAGAGGGATCGACACGGATCCCTAAAGGCTAGGGAGCATGCCCCCAAGTCTAGTTGATCGTGATGCTAGAGGACATGCAATCGATCCCATGAAGCATGGTGCGAATCAAAATTTGGATGTTTCTTCAAAGGAATACGTTCCAGAATTCCCTTGTATACGCGGAGGAGAGCTTGGACATGATGATAGAAGACTACCATTGGAAGATAATGTCATTTTTGCAGAAATGATAAGGCAAGCTATGCGTGGAGGATTAGTGAACAAGGATCTGGAGGATGTAAATAGAAGTCCATTCGTTTTGATACCTTGAATGCTAGGAATCCACCAGAATTCAAACTACCAACACTGGAAGCATATGACGGAAAGTCGAATCAAACTATGCATATGATGAGGTATATACAGCACATGGAAGTACTAGAGGCATCAAAAGAAGTCCTAACATGATGTTTCCCCCGTACTTAATAGATGTAGTTGCGCTATGGTTCAGACAGTTGAAGAGCGGATCTATTATCACATAGACGGAATCGGTTGAAAGATTTACGAAGCGGTTTCGGGTTCATATTACAAGACCCAAGAATGTGATGACATTAACATCAGTAAAGCAGTGGGCAGGAGAGTAACTCAAAAATTTATTAATAAGGTTCAATGTGGTAGTTGCATCGGTAGATCGACCAGATCCATCGATGGTTTTGATGGCAGTAGTATCAGGAGTTACAGATAATTTAGATTTTAAGATATCACTGATATGGGTTCCACCGATGGATCTCGGGGAATTCTACCATGAAGTAGAAATGTTTCTACGATAAGAAGATGTAAAAGCTAATAAGAGGTAATGGAAGTTAATATGGTACGAGGTGGAGAACTGCCCATGAAAGCTCAGGAAAGGATAAAGGTAAACAGAACATGGATAATAACTTCGATGGATCAAAGCGACAGAGGGGAGAACCCAAATTCTTTTCTTACTCAGAATTGAATGAAATCCTAGAACGGATACATCTGGATACTCAAGGGCACCTTCCATATCGAAGGCCGACTAGGAGGAAACCCTCCGAACGCAGACGTACATCAGCAAAATGTTGCCTATACCATGAGCTAGATGGGCACAATACAAATGACTATAGGCATTTTAAGGATATCATTGAGGAACACGCGAGAAATGGTCAGTTACAACGATATGTAAGGACTTAGGCTATGGTGGTGGAACAGGAGCAGCCACCATCCACCTCGAATGAAAATGGCACTGGATCAAGGCATCATCATCAACTTGTCATCAATTGATCGAGATGTCATGGAATAAGTAGCAAAATCCACAGCACAACGGCTAAGTCACTAACATATGTACGAGATCGAGGACGGTCCCTAGGCATGCTCTGAGATGATGATAAAATGTAATTCTAGGGTTTGTGAAATTTGTTTTTTCTTCTTGTTTGCTTCAAACTCTAGTTTATTGCTTGTATGGACTCTTATTTTATATGTTGGAAAATGGACCAAGGAATGTTTAAATTTGGATCAAAGTAATAGATAACACAGGTCGTCACGTATAGACTTTTCTTGGAAAAGGTTAGGTCGCTTCACTCGTACGTGAAGCATCGGCCTACTTAGGTCGTCGATTGTGGATTGTGCTCGATAAGGATCCAAAGAGGTCAAGGTCGTCGGGTATGGACTATGCCTGGTAAGGAGTAGGTCATTTTGTTCGAACATAATGGATCGACCTACTCAGATCAACGAGTATGAATTGCGCTCGGCAAGCATCCGGGAAGATCAAGGTCGACAGGTATGGAATTTGCCTGGCAAGGAGTAGGTCGCTTCGCTCGAACACGATGGATAGGCCTGTTTCAGTCATCGAGTATGGATTGTGCTCGGCAATGATCTAGTGAGATCGAGGATTTGGATTAGATAATAACCTAGAGAGATTATGGATTTTTTTATCAGCTTCGAACAGCTGTGGATTTAGATATGGGCCCAGAGCAGTTTAGGATTTGGTTAATGACGCGGTGAGGTCGAGGATTTGGATAAAATAATCTGAAAGATCGCGGATTCGGAATTGGATATTGACTCGTAATATTCATGGATTTCACTAATGATTCGGAGGGATCTTGGATTTCACTAATGATTTGGAGAGATTATGGATTTTTATTGGCAAAGGATTGGATAATATGGTTACTGATGGATTATGGACTTCGAATTTTGACTTTATGGCAATTCAAAACAAACCTTCCTATTGCCAGGCGTGTTTTGGGGGCAAAGTCTTAACCCATTTGTTGGTAGAGCAGTACAAAGGTGGATTTATGGACATCGTGATCATCAAGGTGGGAGGCTCAGAGAAACGATTACCAAGCTTGAAGATCGGGTATAAACTCGACTATGGATAATGGTCAAGGGAATTTGGATCGAATTCCTAATTTTTGTCATAATCAAGGTGCAATCAGTATTAAGTTATAAGGAAGGCCTTGTAAGGCTACATTTCAAATTCAAGTCGATCGAAGTTCGTATGCCAGAGTTATATGCAAAACAAGAGGTATCGGGTCATATTCAGCTCAACAACACAACTGAACGATGATTGCTCCATAACTCAACAACCACATGGTGGATTGAAGTGGAACTTTGAAAAAATAAAGAGAGGACCCTAGGGATTCTACCCTAGGGATCACATGGAATTTGGAGAAGTTTAAAGGATCGACATCTATTCCTCAATAGGGATCGGTACCTTTTCGGCTAATCCCAATTTCATAGCAAAGATCGATCAATATCTCAACATCTACGCATCCAATTGACATGAAACTTGGAGAACACGCTAATTATAAAATATAGAACACCCCATAGGGATTTCATAGAATTTTAAGCAAGCTGGAGAGATCGCTACCTATAACTCTATAGGGATCGGTTATAATCAACCTTAACACCATATTGCAACAAAATCGGTCAATAATTCAAGTTCTACCAATCCAATTGGCATAAAACTTGAAGGCTATACATAATATAATATTGAGAAGCTCCCTTAGGTTTCACATGTCATTTGGAGAAGACCGGAGGAATCGGTACCTATCCCTTTAGAGGAATCGGAAAAAACAGAATTCAAGCAACATCACCCTATGGAAAAAGCAATATCTAACAAACCATAAGTCGAAATGGAACGAAATTTGGAGGGCAAGTGGCTAAGATCATAGAGAAACCCCAAGGGGATCACATCCCATTTGGAAACCAGAATAGAGATTGGTATCAATCCTTATTACGGTCCCCAATGGGCCTGGAAATTTGGGTGGCTTCGTCTTTGTCTTTCGAACCTTTTGTCAAAATTTCAGCTCGATTCGTGCATGTCTTCCCTTATAAACACAGCAGGCATGACATTAGAAAAGGGATCTTCTTTCTGCTTCTCTTTATCTTCAACCTAGGCTACACTATATCATTTTATTCTTTGATTTTGACTTCTAACTGTAAACAAATTCCAGTATAATAAAAAGGATTATTTGGGAGTGGATGTTCGCTAGTGTTAGCCGAACTATTATAAATCTTGTCTCTATTTACTTGCTTTCATATTGTTTTAATTTTGTTCTTTATTTATTTCCCTTTATATTTCTATGATTGGATTGTATATTGGAGCTTTTCATAATTAGGTGTTAGTGGCCATTTTCACGCCAACATAGGAAGGAATCGACCTTAAGTCCCGACCCTATTTGTGACTCTTTTTAGAAAGATCATAGAAATTTTTGTTGGAAATCGAATCTTTATTCGGGTTTCTTCCTTATTGGATGACTGGTGTTTCAATCAATTTGGGATAATGGCTATTTGATATTTGGGACCTTGCCCAACCATTGGGCGTAGTGGCCTTGTTGCATACTGAGTTTCCTTACCAGTTCAGTTCTCTAGCACCCATGGTGTCCTTCAAGTGTTTCAGCTTTGGTAACATTTTAGAATTATAATTCTATTCTTAGGCATAGAATCCTTGTTGCATTTAAGATCTCCTAAAATCTAACTTATGAGCAGAACTCTTTTTCTGTTGTTGCGTCGAAGATTAAACATCTTCAAAATAAAGATGTTCCACTCATCTATGGCTCTATAATCCTAAGGACTGTTGTCATGGAGCTTGAGAATTCATCGAGCGAACGCTTCTTGTATATTTTTCTAAGTTCATTTGTAATGAGTCTCTTGTTTAAAGTTATCCTTCATTCATAGCTCAAATTCCATTAAGAAGATACGTTCTTTGTAATTTGTTATCGACTTTTCCCTTAAGGTAATTGCAGGAATGCAATTTTTTTGTGGGGAATCTATAACAACCCTTGTCGAGATTACCTTGTATTAAATCTAGAAATTATGATTTAAATTGCCTTAATTTAAGATGAATATGGGGAATTTTTAATTTTCAAATTGAGAATTTATAGAAACAACAAGTTATGTAGTTTTGTTCTTGTAAATAATAATATGAGGGTAATTTTGAGAAAATGAGTGAATAAAGTATATGGAAATAATTTCGTAATTTGGAATATAAATTTTTCCTAATTTTTTCACTTATCTATTTTAAATGGGGATTGATGATAACTATTTTCCACTTCCAATTATTACAACAAATGCTGTAAATTTAATAAAATGTTAATATTAAGGTTTATTGTTCAAAATGAGATTTATATAATTAATAGTTTATTTTATTAAAAAAATGACAAAATATAATTTAAAAAGTTATATTTAATTTTACAAATATCTCAATATTAATAGAAATGGGAATTTTTTATATGTTGGAGCTTTGGTAAAATTTGAGGAAAATTAATCTATGCTTGCATAAACATAATTTGAGTATTAATTGGTGTTTTATGAAACAAAACAATATCAATCTGTAAATAATTTCTTGCTGGGTAATAGGATACCTATTGGGCCCATGTGGAGGGTGAATAATAACCACATACTTTTGTTTTCCTTCATCACTTTCTCATTTCAGCCAAGATCAAAAATCTGAAAATAAACTAACTTTGTTTCTAAACCTTAAAAACTAGATTAAATCCCCAAATCAAGCTTAAATCAAAGAGCTTTTGATTATTGATAGAAGATGTAGAGCTAAGGTAATCTCTACCCTCATATCTTACATCTATTAGATTTTTAATCTCAGCTTTGATCATGATTATATTCATTCTTTTGCAGTTGTTCAAAATCGAACCTAGGTTGCAGCTAAAAGCTTTTAGCTTAGTGGAATCCATGTTCTAGTCATCCATCCAATTCAGTTCGGTGCTCATACTTCTAGCCTATAGACGAATGCTTATCACTATTGTTGTTATGGAAGAATTTGGTGTTGAACTGATCACTATTTTGTTTATATTTTCTTGTCATATAAAACTTAATTTTTTGTTTGATGAAAACCCACTTCATATGATCATGAATTGTATCCCATTGCATTTGTTTTTACACTTGCATCTTAGCTAATTCAATGTATTAGAGGTCAAGGCGAAAATCAAAAAAGAAACGACCACCAACGGACAATCGAAGCACCTCGAAGATGCCAGAGGCTAAGCCCAGGCATGCCAACTGTTGCGTCGGTCATGTTGATAGATGGACCGGTCATGACATGGGCTAAGACCAAATTACTCCTTTTCGAGCTTTGTTTGCTCCCGTTTGCTTCGTTCGTCCGTGTCATCGCTTGAACCTATTTGCTAGATTTTGGTGTTATTTTCTATGTCGATTTCAATGCTATTTCCACATTTTTATTTATGAATTTGTGAATTCATCTTGGAGTTTATTATATAATAGAATTGCTCGATGGGCCCATGACACAACACATAATTTCCTTTATAATTTTTCGACTAGAACTTTCAAAAGAATGATTTTCAGTCCAAACTGTTTTCCAAATCATTTAAATATGAATAATTTTCTTTAAAAGATATTTGGAATATTATATACATATTTTTTTTGTAATAAAAATGATTTAAAATTGATTTGAAAAATATTTTAAAATTGTACTAATATATATATATATATATATATATATATATATATTAGCTAGAGCTTTTTGACATATATATACACGTATATGTTCTAGTTTATAAAACAATATTTTTGAGAAGGATTCAAAGTTAGTTATTTTATAAAATTGCATGATATTGATCTAATGAGGAATCGATTTAAGCAGATTAATAAAATGAGTGGTATGAAACATTCGTGTTTATTTTTTTGATTAATTCCTGAACTTGTTTGATTGAGCCATTATACACACGGGTGAAGTTTACTAACCTATAGTAAACATCTAAATAAACCCATATGGTGGGGGTACACGGTTATTATTTATTCAGTTACTATTTGGGGTATATATCACTTACCGATGAGTTATGACTCTCCATATGATGACCACCTTTTTAGACGGTCTAAGTTGACAATAACCCAAACATATCTAACTCAAACCATTCAAAAGAGATGATTGTCAATAGGGTAAATAAGAAAATAAGAGAAAAGAATGGAAAACAAAACACAGAATCTTATAGAGGAATTGACAAAATAAGGTAATCAAATAAACAGTTCATGAAGCAGTTTTATAGCATACATTTGATTACACAAATTTTACACAAAAATCAGAGTACAAACAATAACATACCAATAATGATGCAGTAGAATAATACTAATAATATAATACCAAAATCTGTCTCATCTTCCAGAAATAACGTCTTCAACACTGAAAAACTCAAGCTGACCCAAGCGTAATGAAAAGACAAAACACTCGAGTCAAAACTAAAAGTTCTTATATAAGTTAAATCAGCACCAAATAAATATGAGTGCAAAATCTTTAGATATGTTTATGGGATTTCACATCTCCTATCCAGTGTATAACGAGCATGCAATAACTTAAGAGATGTTATGGGATTTACCATCTCATACGGATCCATTAAACTATCTATATGTAGTTAAATACTCTATATATATGCAGTTACTATCAGTAATGTAAAGTATTAAAATAGAGTTAAGGAGTTACCATTATCCCCCTTAACACATTTTTATATAAGCATCGTAGTCTATACAGTATTTTAAACTCCACCGTAAACTAGTGGGCTATGAGGGAGCACTTCATAAGTACGACACAAACCAAAGTCGTAGCGAGCTCGACTGGACAAATATGACAAGGCATACGAGGAAATACCTAGGGTAGTATTCTATCGGATTACAGAACCATGCTGGTGGTAACGCATAGCCGCAGCTACCGCCCACCTCGACAACACTCCCGTAATTAAGAACAATTTAAATTACCAAACAGCAATCAACAAAATTCTTATCACATCATAAATTTAATTCAACTAACATAAGAAGGTTTAGTATTGCGTGAGTGGGTTAAATCACTCACCTTTGATTTTAGCCCATAAAAATCCAAACAGAAGCGCAAAATCTCAATAGTCTCCAAATTCAACCAAATCAATTTCATGTTGTCAAAAATTTAAATATGAATCCAACAGAAGAAATCACGTGGGAATCGTAGTTTGTATGCAAAAGATATTCATGTTATAAGAAATATTATTAAAATAATAATTGGTATACGTTTAATAAATAAATAATAAACAAGTTTAATACTTATGTTTTTCTCAAGATGATGCTTTAGGAAAAGATGAAACAACAAACTATGATAAGGGCAGGACGTGTCAGAAAAATGAAAAACGAAAAAAAATGAAACTCATGTTTCATAAAAGAAATCTTTTGAATTTTCAAAAATGAGAGGTTTTGAATTTGTTCACAATAAAATAATTTGAGGAAAGAAAGATTGGAAATGGAGATCTAAACATAGGAAATGAGGCGGTGATAAAAAAAAGAAGGAACAAGTTTAAAACATGAACAATTTCATGATAAGAATATACCTTCGGCAAAGAATAATTTGAACTAAATGAATATGAGGTGTCAGGAGAAACAAAATGTAAATGAAGAAGTAAAAGTGCACGTTATTTAATAATAAGAAAATGAAGGTGGAGGGACAAAAATGAATGATACTTTGTTTTTAAAGCTTCAGGCATTGATAATGCATATGGAATGGAAAAGTTTGCAAATCATAGAAAATGAAATTTTGTACGCTGTTAAATTTTTTTTATTAACACATAATAGATAATATTATACTTACTTTAAAAATAAAAATGATCAATTTGGTTTTTCCAAAATGATCTTATATTTCCATTAAAACACCCTTTTTATTTAACACAAACGTGCGTTTCTTTTATTAAATCTATTAATTGCAATCAACATTTTCTTTCTTTTTAATTGAAATATTTCAATTGCATTAATTGCGATTAATTATAAAGTTAAATTTGAAAACAAACAAACTAAAATGGAACAAATACAAAATAATTGTTTCCTTTAGTCATTTTAACACATTTATAAATTTGTTGTTTATACACCAGTGTAATAAACAACTTACTTAAATAAATGATTCTCCTATTCTTGTAAGCAATCTGTATGCTAAAACACTGTTCAATTCAAATAGATATATATTTTTCCTTTAAATCAATCATTCTATTCTTTATTTTAATAAAATTAAACTTACCTTCACAAATCAATCATTTATTTTATTTAATAAAAAATGTTCTTTTCACTAAATCAAACTTTCCTTATATTTTCACAAAACATGAGCTATATTTAATTACACTTATAACTTTACAATTTAGTATCCTCTCTCCTATTAATGAATCAATTACATTAATTTTAATTGATTGCAAAGGTGAATTTCAAAATGGATCAATTAAATATAATGAGAAATAGACCAATTATTTCCCATCTAATAATAATTTAAACATATTTATAAATTATTGGATACAATCAGGAATTATACATTTCTTACTAAATAGTAGTTTCTTATCTCTACGATCTGTCTTTAGCTAACAACCATTCTAGATAAATAAATATAGGATTTCATGTGACGCCCCACCTCTATACCCACGCTAGCAAAGAGTATTAATAGATAATACCGTCTGCTAACACAGAGAATAAGGCTAGATAGGAGCGACCATCTATAGTCTTGCTTTAACTATCTATTAAATACATCGACAATAATCACACCAAACCGATCGACATATCCAATGAATACTTAAAACAAAACCATAGGTGGTTGGAGAATCTATCAGAATAGAATATAACAACTCAAATGTAGGAAACATCACAGAATAGTAACCCATCATATACATATATACCGATACATAGCAGAGTATACAAAATAATACATGTCAAGTGGTATAGCCAACCACAATATACAGTCAAATCCAGAAGAATAAATATCAGAGTTTCAACATAATAGGACTACACAAAAGCTATGACAAAAAGAAGCTAGCGAAGTAGTCCATGCGGAAGCAAAATAGGCTAAGTCCAAATGCACCTAACCTGAAACATCTCGGTCTGACCCGAGTATAAATCGCTCCTATCCAGCCTTATTCTCCGTGTTAGCAGACAGTATTATCTATTAATACTCTTTGCTAGCGTGGGTATAAAGGTGGGGCGTCACATTTCACCTTTAATAAAGAAACATTTATTATTCCAATCAATTGGAAATTTACAGACAGTTATTAATTTCATTCAAACCAATGTCATTAAAATAAACACTAACATATGTTATTATCCTTAGCTTATTGCAAACATATGTCATTAATAGAAATTTTAATTGAGCTCATAACTTGTATTACAATTTAATTTGCATCAATAAAATCTTACTATTTTTTGTTCATAACAAATTTATTCAAAAATCTTATTTAATTGAATATTTTTAATTATCAAAAATACAGGTCGTTACATTCCCTTGGAGTTATATAGGTCTTGCACCTATCTTAGAGTTTATAGATTTATAGCTTTCTTGGAGTTTTAATAGGTCTTGTACTTATCTTGTAGTTTATAGGACTTGTTACTACCTTGGAGTTTATAGGTCTCGTACCTGTCTAGGAGTTCTATATGTTAGTCCGTGAGATGATGGTTTTGATTACAATAACCTTAGAATAGATTATAAAATATAAATACTAACAGTATAAGTTTAGATATATATGTATATGCCAAATGTGCCAAATTAAGGTTGTTATGGCTATATCCATAGGTTTGTTGAATGATTTTCTATTATTAAAAGTATGAAACTCAGATATCACTCATGCTGCAGTTGTAAGTTGGAGTTTATCTCGAATGTTTTGCCAAAGAATTCTAGAGTAAGAACAACCAAAGAATAAATGATTTCAAGATTCATTTTCTAGTTTGCATAATTTATATTTTTGATTGATATCTAGATTCCATACATATATTTTATATATTGTATTTAGCTTGTTTGTTCTTGCTAGTAATGCGAATAGTGACATTTTAGGCCAGCACGTTGTGTTTCAAATATGTTTGCACCATTCAAATGTGTTGCGTTTCTCTAACAATCTCCTAAGCCGATGAAACTGAAAATTGTCCATTACTTTGTGGTTTCCAAAACCAAAAATCCTCATAATGATTGTGGTGAAGAGGTATGTTTGAGATATAGTGAATTATACAAGGGAGCAAACTATTAGTATCTGCTTTCCATTGTCCGTTAGAAATGAGAGACGGGACACTTCTTTTGGGGGCTCCAATGATCGAAAGAGATTATCATCCCATCATATCGTTCAAAGATTGATCATGAATCCAGGGATCAAACCATTGAGTAGTGTTGCCTCCGTTCACTATTCTTTTCTTCATCGGTCCACTTGCTTGTTGTCCTTGTCTTGAGTAGTGTTCCATGCATATGATGAGCTAGTCCTCTAGAATTGTGGGAAAATTCTTGTTTTTACAGTATTTATTTGACATCCATTGAGCTCACATACGATATTTTTGCAGAGACCTCCTAGTAAGCTTTTACAAATTTCAAACAAAAATGATTGAGTCTCATGTATCATTACGTATAGGTGCTCTAAAATCCATCAAATGATTTCTTCAATTTGAAAGTTCATCTCAAACTTCCCCTCTACAACAAACACTTTCGCTTGTTCGATGCAGGTTTCTTTGTCCAAATCACCATGCAAAAAGATGGTCTTCACATCTTGGTATGCTAACTCTATATCTTAAATCGCAACTCGTGATCAATAAAATCAAGCTTGAAGTACGTAGCACTACCGACATAAATATATCATCATACTCTTCTTTTCTTTGTAAACACCATTTCACAATCAATCGAGCATTATGTCTTTCACTATTTTTCATCTTAAATATCACTTTGCATCGTGTGGCACAGCTTCCTTGAGGAAGAAAAATTAACTCCTAAGTTTGGTTTGTCTTTCTCTTTCTAATGGAGATTCATTTTGACTTACCACTCGACACCATGACATTATCAAGATGCATCAGTTCATCTTAATTATATGCAATAAATAGTTCAATCGATTATTAATGTTAAGATGTGCATTAACCAAATTATCAAACCTCATAAGCAACTTTATCATGCAATACTTAACCTAAATGGAAACACCTTGAGCCAAATCCTGCTTGATTACCTTTTGAGTAAAACTCTTTATAGCACTTTGAACACCACTATCACAACTAGAAGTGTCATGTAATGTACCATCAACAACATTTTCTACTCTACTATTACACTAGAATGAAGGAGCAATCTCCATCTTCTTTTTGTTACCAACCAAATATAAGACATTATATGAATGTGTGTTTTAGTTGAACTAAGATGATTCATTAAAGTGACATGACATAAATTAATAATTTTCCTTGTCTCTATGTTTCAAATATGATAACCCTTCACATTGTCTATGTAACCATGCATAACTGCTATGAAGGTTCTAACCTAGAGCTTTTTGGTGCCCAAGTCATGTACATTAACATGATAAAATATTCTCCATCTATACATTCTCCATAAAATTTCTTCAATGAATAAACCTAGAGTTTGATAAACAATACGCACTGTGTCAATAATGCTTTTTAGCGCAATACACATTTTGATGATTTGGATGTCATCTCAAGCATCGTCTCTTCTCCAACAAAATATGCTTTATCATCCACGCAGCGTTTTTTGATTGTGAACCTATCCATAGTAATATGTATCCAAACCATGTTGTCTATAACACTCCAAAAAACCTTTAAAAACACTTTTATTGTAGAATCTCAACATAATGTCTTCCACATCATGAATTTTTCAAGCGCCTACAGCTTAACCTACATTAGGCACAACCACACCTTACAAGAACACTAACAAAAAAATATAACACCTTGCTCCGCCCAAGTGAAACTACTAGCATTGACCCTTATACATCCATGTGAACATACACAAAAACACCTCTCTAATTGCTTACCGTCGACGAATAAACATTTGTTTTCTTAGTTAAAATACATTCTTAGCAAAACTCAAGTCTTTTAAAGTTCCCTCCATAGATAATATTTGTGAGGACCCGCAAATCCGTACTCCTTGAATATACACTAATCTCCATAGATTAACTCAAGATGAACAGAAATACGAATTCTCAATGTTTAAGAAAAAGAAAAAGACAGAAGAAGAGAAGAGAAGATAGAACAGAACAGAAAGAAAACAACAACAGAACAGCATCAGAATCTCACAATCGCAGCGGAACAACATATAATAAATAAATGAATAATCTTTAAACAAAGAACTATATCAGTTATTACATTACATCACATTACATTACATTATATCATCAGAGTGTACAGCAACAACAACAACAAACAGTGCAGTCCTGAATTCCAGAATATCCTGATAAACCTTAACTCTTGACTGCCCGTGTGGAAATTGGCGGGCACCCAGAGTTTAGGAAGGAAAACTATAAACTCCGAGTCAGTCATGTGACAGGTGTGAGAACTCAAAACAGTTTATTTATCTTTAAAATCAAAATAGAGGAATATTTTTAAAGTCAATTCGCAATGCTTTTAAAAATGAGACTACCATAAGGCCTCCCGCACACACACACACACATGCAAACGTAGAATCGGAGGAGATTTTTCCTTATGATAGTCAAAGATGCTTGATACGCATTAAAAAGAAACATTTGATATTATTACTAGTGCATAGTGTAGGAAAAATCATTTCGAAAATAAAGATATAAATCTTAGCCAACATACGACCATTATCGTATGCCTACTATAGCTACCATCCAAACAGTGGGGCGCCACCATAAGTGAATGATAGGTTCTATAACTAATACCGCACAAGTCTCGTATTGTTTCTTTGGATTTCCAACAAATGGTCAGGCCAAGGAACTTCCCATTGCCACATGAGAACACCTCTGGAAGGTCGTCCCCGAGAACCAAACCGGATCTCTGCCAACACAAGGCCGGGTTACTCCTAACTGGGTAACTACTGACACGAGTATGCCATCCCCCGGTCCTTTGGGACCTTTAACCGAGCGCTCGTAATCAACATCACACAATCATAAATTAAGTGTTTCAACATGAGTAAGTATTTGGGCCCCATACCATGATACCACCCTATTCCAGAAGGAAATGCACATATCCTAAAGGGAGCTACCCCTCATAACCTTGCTGCATCTTTCCTGTTTTGACCATTCCGAGGTGTGAGGCTCGACGAAGTCTCGTCCACAAAGCCACGCTTTTTACAAAAGCTATGTTTTGGGTCAACAAATGATCTTAAAAATGATCACAAAGATAAGTGATCAAACAAATGATCATATCACAAATGATTAAACAATGATCATTTCACAGCAACATTAAGCATGTCATATTACAAAATTGGGAATATATCACTAATAACCTTCAACTACATAACCTCTGAGCTCGTACGTCTCAGAGAAGGTTGTTAAGCTAAAAGGATAAATTCTCCGCCACCAATAGAAATATATTTGAAAGAAATCAGCTTTATATCTCAATTGTAATGTCAGACATACAATCCATAAAAGTCTGTTCCGGGATTGAACAGAACCGAAGGCACTTACAAAGAAGTCCTTGCAATCCGGATATTCACTAATCACGACCGGACTTCCCATCACATATGGAGTCTTTATACCGGGGACCAGTCGATGCAAAGACATTCGATGAGTTGTCCTTTCGTTTTCAAAAATATCCGGTCTTCAACACCGGTCATCAATGCTATCCATTACGTCGTATCGCTATTCGGAATGGGTAATCCGAATAACGAGCGCAATTATTTAAAATAAGTGTGGCATTCAAATTCAGCAAATCACAACAAATACCCATTCAAAGGTAAATATTGGTAGTCGGTTATTGAACTATCAATGGATATGCACAACATCACCAGATTCCAAATAATTTTACAAATTATTCATTTCCCAAAAATATCTTTACAAGACATATAATTTTCACACTTCAAAAATAAATCAATATTTATTTTTAAACAAATTCCCCTTTCTTTTATAAATTCCATAGTGAATTTACATTCCAAAATATCTATGAATAAACGATTTCAATTATTCATTTTCAATTTATCTTCAAAAGGATAAATTCTCAAAACGTTTCATTTCACATTGGAAAACATTTCCATACTTGTTTATAAGTAATTCCCAAATTTTTGTTTTCTACACTTGGAAAATATTCAATATACTTAAATCGAAATTAAGTATATATTTCATTCTTTAAGGAAATCATTCTCTTAAGCATATTTATTTGGGCCAAAACGAATGTTGCGTAAAACATCGTTACGACGTCCCAAAAATCACTAGTATAGGGATTCAAAATTAAAATAGATATATAAATCCCAATACTATACAAAACATTTCCTTTCGGAAATCATTTACTATAACAACAGTGTTATAGTCCACCATTTCTTTCTATTTCTCAAAAACGTCTATTTCAACAATGAATGTTGAAATCTATGGTTTCGAATCGTAACACATTCTGAAAACATCGTTAGATCGTTTTAATTTTATTTAAAACATCACATCCAAAACATTTTCTTTAACATATTATTCACTATTCAAAAACGTGAATATACTACGTTAACCAATTTCATCATTTCTATACATTTTATCTTAAAGGATTATTCACTGTCTAAAACGTGAATATAACTCCATAAATAAGTTACAACAATTTACTTATCAAAATAAACCGTTTGCGAATTTATAAAGCAACGTTTATAAATTCCATTTCTATTTATTTTATAACAACTTCCTTTTATAAATCTCGTTTATTAACCTATTCAATTTATAACTCAATTATAAACCAAAGGTTCATATTATAAGTTAAATACTTATAATTTATTTGTTTGCCAAAATCGTTTCTTTAAACTTCCCTAATTATAAATCTTATAACTTATAAGATTCATTTATTTACCCATATCTATTCTTCAAATAACCTTTACAAATTTTATAAACCTACTACTTATAAAATTCCATTTATAACTTCACCCTTTATAATTCTATAAATTTCATTCATTTATGAAATTCATTCAAAATTCATTCTAACACTTATAAAAACTCCTTTTATAATTCCAATACTTTAATTTGTAAATATCCATCTTATAATTCTTTTATACAAATCAATTTGTATTATTATTTTAAAACGACTTTAAACTTCTTTATAATTTCACCATTTTGTTTTATAAAATAATTAAAATTTATAAATCCTATTTTTAAACTTTTCATAATAAATTCAAAAATCACAATTTAAACTATTTTATAAAATCATTAACCCCATATTTTAAAAAATCAACTTTTAACTATTTTTCTCAAAAATCAAAATTTTTATAACATTAAAAATTATATCGTTATTTATTTATAATGGATCAATTCCAAAAATATTTTATAACGTATACTTTCAAAAATCACTTTAAAAATCCTTTTAAAATTCCAAAATTGGCCCAATGATGCTACATACTAAATAGTCAATCACGACAACAACGATATCATATATCGATATGATAATCAATCAAATATCAAAATATCTGAAATCAAATAAATACTGTTGAGGAATCCAGTTGGATCCCTCCAACCTGTTTCCCTGCATCCAAAGATGTTAGCACAATACCAATTCCGTTCCAGTACGAAATTATCGCGGTATATGGGATTTAAAATATTATCCGCTTAATAGACGGCGCAATAGGGTCTCATCCGCTATATAATGTGGGAAATCAATTCCAAGTACATAAATAATACCAATTTCACTGTTTATGAAATATTCGCGGTATATGTTTTTAATAAATAACATCCGCTTACTAACGGCGCATAATGTCTATTTTAACAATCAATAAATAACAATCACCATTCAAACATGCATTCAAGTATTTTAAACATAACTATTTAAAATTAAAATCGAAACCGATTCGATTGAGTGAGAAGTTCTCACCTTGATTTCAATTTCGTTTTAGCGATTTATTTCGAATAAAATTAAACGGACGTTTAATTTTACCCGAAATTCTCACTAACTCCAAAAGACTCCAATCCAATTCCATAGCGTAGTGCTCGTCCATACGATTCCAACGCAACTGGTTTCGCGCATTTTCGATCTCGTATGAAAAGGATATGCATTTATGAAGTTACACGAATTTTAATATAAACAAATTACAACAATTTATTTTTATTTTAAACCTTAGCCGTTGGATCAAATTTGAAGGCATCGGGGCCGTGACCCCCCTTCCCTCTCCCTCACGCGATCTCCTCCCTCCAGATAAAAACGCATGCAAGAACCCATAAGCTTGAAACTAGGGTTCAATCTCTCGGCCACCACGAAGCTCGAATCTTCATCACCACACTCCCAAACAAAAGCCCTACGTGCGAGCCACCCACGCCCCGAGCACGGCCAAGCTCGGCCACCTGTAGCTCCATCCAATTTCGTGCGAACGACGCGACCTCCCTGGCCAGCTGCGCCTCCATCGATGCTTTAAAATTGATCGTATCCGTATGGATTTACTCGTCTCTCCTAGATCTACAAGTTTCATGTTGGAAGATCCTTGAATCGTTGCACGGATTTGAAGAAAAGAGAGGGGAAGAGGATTAAATGTCGGCCATTCATTACTAAGGGAGGCGGCTGGCTTGAGGGGAAACCCTAGCCTCTTTTTACTTTGCAAAAATGAATTCCAAGGGGGTTTTATAGAAAATTATCTCAACACTTTTCATCCTGGATTTTCCGAACTCCAAACGAAGCGTGCCGGTTGGCGTTCTAAGGTTTACCCCCGTTCCGAACAAAATGGAACGTGTTTCGGGAGCTAATTCGGTCATCTGTGCGAGTTATAACAATAAACGTTCAATTTAAAATTAAATCGATTAAACGATTTTCTAGGCGTTTTAGCTTGCACCGGACAAACAATAAATCCGATTGACTTGAAATTTAAAACCATACAATAATATCACATTACGGATCCGATGAAACAGGTTTTGTAGAAATCCGAGACAGTTTGAAAAATGACTATTTTAACTCGCCAAATTAATATTAAAACAAATTTCAATGCGTTTCGAGCTGCCACGATCAAACGATAACTCCAATTGCTACGAAAATTGAAATCCGATAATAACAAACTATTATGGATCCAGTGGAACTAGTTTCGTCCAATTCTGAGTGTGTTCGAAATATAGCTAATTTCACTAGTCGATTAAATATTAAAATATTCAATTTTCACAAATTAACTTTTAATTCGATTTTAAAAGTTCTAAAATATCATTATAACTTCAATATGATAAAATAAAATTTTACAAATCATTTTCAATCATATTTAACCCAATTTTCAATTATTTCTATATTTTCACATATCAAATTATCGATTTAATTATTCAATTAAATCCAATTATTCAAAATAAAATTTATTCGACTTATAAATTTTACTTATTAATATTTAAAATCAATTAAATATACAAATTTCAATTAATTAAAATTCTGGGTCATTACATACTTCCCCCTTAAAAGAATTTCGTCCTCGAAATTATCAAGTAAGAAAAGTTACAGAATCTATTAACTTTCCCATAATCCATAGTTAAACTTCTGATAATACTTTACTAAGTTTTCAAATCATACTTAGTTATCTTTTCAAAAACAACTACTATTGTTTAACTTTCAACTCTAAAATCAAAGTTAAAGTTTTCAAAACTTTCCAATTTTTCTCAAAATTTTCCTAACGCCTTAAATTTTCGGAAAAATTCGCCATAATCTCCTTTGCGTGGCTCGATCCGAAAAAAAACGACAGTATATATATCACAAATATACATCTCATCAAGTGATGAAGCATCCCGCAGGGAAAAAAGTGTAAAAGTACGGTATGTAATCCGAGATATGTACCTTATTTATTATTAGCGAGTGTATACGGCTAATATAGCGCGAAAGCGAGCTCCAAATGCGAAGCAAACGCGATCCGCACCTACTAAACACTCAACAAACAGATAAGAAACATGTATATAGACAATAGTATCGATATACAACATATAGCATCATGAAAACTATATATGCCAACATAGCAAATGTAGTAAAAGCAATATATTCAACCATCAACCAACTAGCATTCAATTCAACTAACATCCATAACCAATAAGTATTCATTCATATCCTCATTAATATTCAATGAAATGGGTTCTCAATTTAATCACATTTGATTCATTAACGGTGGATGTTTTTACTAACATTCATTTTCAATTAGTTTATATTCACTAATTCGTATTCAAGTTGGTTCACTTCCAAATCAAATTCAATTCTATTTAAGATTCACTTAACTTCCAATTGGATTTCAATTACTTTAGCTTTCTAATTTCGCTAATTCAGTTTCATTAATACTTAATGAATTATATACAATCAACTAACAATCATATATCAACCAATGTATATTAGTTACAACCAAATTCCTTTGCTTTCAATTGGTTTAATTAAATTGATTTTCATTCAATTATTCAACTTCTAATAACATTAGATTTTAATGAATTAGCACTTACATTCATTATTTCATATCAACTTAATTTACATTCAATTGATTAACATTTAATCCATTCATTCAATTCAATTCCTAAAGTTGAATTTCATTACATAACTCAAGTTTATATCCATCACTTAACTTTATTAATTTACTTCGATACCAAAATCAACTTCACTCAACATCTCTTAAGTTATACTTCCATTTTACATTATTTAGTTTTACTTAACTTAAATTCCCACTTATAAATCAATTTCAGATTCCAATTCTAAAGTAAATTTCCATTTAACTTTAAATTCATTTTTATTTACAAATCATATTCATAAATATATTCATATAGTTTCACTTCTTATATATATAAGTTTATTTCACAATTGTAAATCACTTTAGTTATAATTCAATTCTTATAATTCTTTTTCTTATACAATTATTCTATTTAGATTATTCAAACAACTAAACAATCAACTTATATACACTTTAATAATTCTGAAAAATTATTCCTTTATATATAAAAATATACTCAGTAAAATTATTTAATTTACCCAATTTTAAAACAATATCGTGTTGAATTGTTCTGTACAAGTGTTTAGAGATCCCTATCAACAACGCCGATCACACGTATTAACCAGAATCCATATACCACTCAACAAAGCAATCATCACAATATAAAACAATTTTATATTCACTAACAAATATGCTCTCATAGCTATTATTACACTCAAACTCATTCTAGAGTACTACTGACTCTATCTCTAATGAGTAATACCCAACAGAACCATGGTTGTTGCTTAACCAAATGCTCTGATACCAGATGTGAGGACCCGCAAATCCGTACTCCTTGAATATACACTAATCTCCATAGATTAACTCAAGATGAACAGAAATATGAATTCTCAATGTTTAAGAAAAAGAAAAAGACAGAAGAAGAGAAGAGAAGATAGAACAGAACAGAAAGAAAACAACAACAGAACAACATCAGAATCTCACAATCGCAGCGGAACAACATATAATAAATAAATGAATAATCTTTAAACAAAGAACTATATCAGTTATTACATTACATCACATTACATTACATTATATCATCAGAGTGTACATCAACAACAACAACAAACAGTGCAGCGGAAAAAGAAATACTATATACTAGTAATTACGCCATGCCATCCTGCTTGCCTCCAGCAACTCCTGAATTCCAGAATATCCTGATAAACCTTAACTCTTGACTGGCCGTGTGGAAATTGGTGGGCACCCAGAGTTTAGGAAGGAAAACAATAAACTCCGAGTCAGTCATGTGACTGGTGTGAGAACTCAAAACAGTTTATTTATCTTTAAAATCAAAATAGAGGAATATTTTTAAAGTCAATTCGCAATGCTTTTAAAAATGAGACTACCATAAGGCCTCCCACACACACACATGCAAACGCAGAATCGGAGGAAATTTCTCCTTATGATAGCCAAAGATGCTTGATACGCATTAAAAGAAACATTTGATATTATTACTAGTGCATAGTGTAGGAAAAATCATTTCTAAAATAAAGATATAAATCTTAGCCAACATACGACCATTATCGTATGCCTACTATAACTACCATCCAAACAGTGGGGTGCCACCATAAGTGAATGATAGGTTCTACAACTAATACCGTACAAGTCTCGTATTGTTTCTTTGGATTTCCAACAAATGGTCAGGCCAAGGAACTTCCCATTGCCACATGAGAACGCCTCTGGAAGGACGTCCCCGAGAACCAAAACGAATCTCTGCTAACACAAGGCCGGTTTACCCCTAACTGGGTAACTACTGACACGAGTATGCCATCCCCCAGTCCTTTGGGACCTTTAACCGAGTGCTCGTAATCAACATCACACAATCATAAATAAAGTGTTTCAACATGAGTAAGTATCTACGCTCCATACCATGATACCACCCTTTTGCAGAAGGAAACGCACATACCCTAAAGGGAGCAACTCCTCATAACCTTGCTGCATCTTTCCTGTTTTGACCATTCCAGGGTGTGAGGCTTGACGAAGTCTCGTCCACAAAGCCACGCTTTTTACAAAAGCTGTGCTTTGGGTCAACAAATGATCGTAGAAATGATCACAAAGATAAGTGATCAAACAAATGATCATATCACAAATGATCAAACAATGATCATTTCACAGCAACACTCAGCATGTCACATTACCAAATTGGGAATATATCACTAATAACCTTCAACTACATAACCTCTGAGCTCGTACGTCTCGGAGAAGGGCGTTAAGCTAAAAGAATAAATTCTCCGCCACCGACAGAAATATATTTGAAAGAAATCAGCTTATATCTCAATTGTAATGTCAGACATACAATCCATACAAGTCTGTTCCGGGATCGAACAGAACCGAAGGCACTTACAAAAAAGTCCTTGCAATCCGGATATTCACTAATCACGACCGAACTTCCCATCACATATGGAGTCTTTATACCAGGGACCAGTCGATGCAAAGACATTCGGCGAGTTGTCCTTTCGTTTTCAAAAATATCCGGTCTTCAACACCGGTATCAATGCTATCCATTACGTCGTATCACTATTCGGAATGGGTAATCCGAATAACGAGCGCCATTATTTAAAAATAAGTGTGGCAGTCAAATTCAGCAAATCACAACAAGTACCCATTCAAAGGTAAATATTGATAGTCGGTTATTGAACTATCAATGGATATGCACAACATCACCAGATTCCAAATAATTTTCCAAATTATTCATTTCCCAAAAATATCTTTACAAGACATATAATTTTCACACTTCAAAAATAAATCAATATTTATTTTTAAACAAATTCCCCTTTCTTTTATAAATTCCATAGTGAATCTACATTCCAAAATATCTATGAATAAACGATTTCAATTATTCATTTTCAATTTATCTTCAAAAAGATAAATTCTCAAAACGTTTCATTTCACATTGGAAAACATTTCCATACTTCTTTATAAGTAATTCACAAATTTATGTTTTCTACACTTGGAAAATATTCAATATACTTTAATCAAAATTAAGTATATATTTCATTCTTTAAGGAAATCATTCTCTTAAGCATATTTATTTGGGCCAAAACGAATGTTGCGTAAAACATCGTTACGACGTCCCAAAAATCACTAGTATAGGGATTCAAAATTAAAATAGATATATAAATCCCAATACTATACAAAACATTTCCTTTCGGAAATCATTTACTCTGACAACAGTGTTATAGTCCACCATTTCCTTCTATTTCTCGAAAGCGTTTATTTCAACAATGAATGTTGAAATCTATGGTTTCGAATCTTAATACATTCTGAAAACATCGTTAGATCGTTTTAATTTTATTTAAAACATCACATCCAAAACATTTTCTTTAACATATTATTCACTATTCAAAAACGTGAATATACTACGTTAACCAATTTCATCACTTCTATACATTTTATCTTAAAGGATTATTCACTGTCTAAAACGTTAATATAACTCCATAAATAAGTTACAACAATTTACTTATCAAAATAAACCGTTTGCGAATTTATAAAGCAACGTTTATAAATTCCATTTCTATTTATTTTATGACAACTTCCTTTCATAAATCTCCTTTATTAACCTATTCAATTTATAACTCAATTATAAACCAAAGGTTCATATTATAAGTTAAATACTAATAATTTATTTGTTTGCCAAAATCGTTTCTTTATACTTCCCAAATTATAAATCTTATAACTTATAAGGTTCGTTTATTTACCCATATCTATTCTTCAAATAACCTTTACAAATTTTATAAACCTACTGCTTATAAATTCCATTTATAACTTCACCATTTATAATTCTATAAATTTCATTCATTTATGAAATTCATTCAAAATTCATTCTAACACTTATAAAAAACTCCTTTTATAATTCGAATACTTTAATTTGTAAATATCCATCTTATAATTCTTTTATACAAATCAATTTGTATTATTATTGTAAAACGTCTTTAAACTCCTTTATAATTTCACCATTTTGTTTTATAAAATAAATAAATTTTATAAATCCTATTTTTAAACTTTTCATAATAAATTCAAAAATCGCAATTTAAACTATTTTATAAAATCATTAACCCCATATTTTCAAAAATCAACTTTTAACTATTTTTCTCATAAATCAAAATTTTTATAACATTAAAAATTATATCGTTATTTATTTATAATGGATCAATTCCAAAAATATTTTATAACGTATACTTTCAAAAATCACTTTAAAAATCCTTTTAAAATTCCAAAATTGGCCCAATGATGCTACATACTAAATAGTCAATCACGACAACAACGACATCATATATTGATATGATAATCAATCAAATATCAAAATATCTGAAATCAAATAAATACTGTTGAGGAATCCAGTTGGATCCCTTCAACCTGTTTCCCTGCATCCAAAGATGTTAGCACAATACCAATTCCATTCCAGTACGAAATTATTGCGGTATATGGGATTTAAAATATTATCCGCTTAATAGACGGTGCAATGGGGTCTCATCCGCTATATAATGCGGGAAATCAATTCCAAGTTCATAAATAATACCAATTTCACTGTTCATGAAATATTCGCGGTATATGTTTTTAATAAATAACATCCGCTTACTAATGGCTCATAATGTCTATTTTAACAATCAATAGATAACAATCACCATTCGAACATGCATTCAAGTATTTTAAATATAACTATTTAAAATTAAAATCGAAACCGATTCGATTGAGTGAGAAGTTCTTACCTTGATTTCAATTTCGTTTTAGCGATTTATTTCGAATAAAATTAAACGGACGTTTAATTTTACCCGAAATTCTCACTAATTCCAAATGACTCCAATCCAATTCCGTAGCGTAATGCTCGTCCATACGATTCCAACGCAACTGGTTTCGCGCGTTTTCGACCTTGTATGAAAAAGATATGCATTTATGAAGTTACACGAATTTTAATATAAACAAATTACAACAATTTATTTTAATTTTAAACCTTATCCGTTGGATCAAATTTGAAGGCATCAGGGCCGTGACTCCCCTTCCCTCTCCCTCACGCGATCTCCTCCCTCCAGATAAAAACGCACGTAAGAACCCATAAGCTTGAAATTAGGGTTCAATCTCTCGGCCACCACGAAGCTCGAACCTTCATCACCACACTCCCAAACGAAAGCCCTACGTGCGAACCACCCCCGCCCCAAGCACGGCCAAGCTCGGCCACCTGTAGCTCCATCCAATTTCGTGCGAATGGCGCGACCTCCCGGGCCAGCTGCGCCTCCATCGATGCTTTAAAATTGATCATATCCGTATGTATTTACTCGTCTCTCCTAGATCTACAAGTTTCATGTTGGAAGATCCTTGAATCGTTGCATGAATTTGAAGAAAAGAGAGGGGGAAGAGGATTAAATGTCGGCCATTCATTGCTAAGGGTGGCGGCTGGCTTGAGGGGAAACCCTAGCCTCTTTTTACTTTGCAAAAATGAATTCCAAGGGGGTTTTATAGAAAATTATCTCAACACTATTCATCCCGGATTTTTCGAACTCCAAACGAAGCGTGCCGGTTGGCGTTTCTAAGGCTTACCCCACGTTCCGAACACAATGGAACGTGTTTCGGGAGCTAATTCGGCCATCTGTGCGAGTTATGGCAATAAACGTTCAATTTAAAATTAAACCGATTAAACGGTTTTCTAGGCGTTTTAGCTTGCACCGGACAAACGATAAATCCGATTGACTTGAAATTTGAAACTATACAATAATATCACATTATGGATCCGATGAAACTAGTTTTGTCGAAATCCGAGACAGTTTGAAAAATAACTATTTTAACTCGCCAAATTAATATTAAAACAAATTTCGATGCGTTTCGAGCTGCCACGATCAAACGATAACTCCAATTGCTACGAAAATTGAAATCCGATAATAATAAACTATTACGGATCCAATGGAATTAGTTTCGTCCAATTCTGAGACTGTTCGAAAAATGGCTAATTTCACTACTCGATTAAATATTAAAATATTCAATTTTCACAAATTAACTTTTAATTCGATTTTAAAAGTTCTAAAATATCATTATAACTTCAATATGATAAAATAAAATTTTACAAATCATTTTCAATCATATTTAACCCAATTTTCAATTATTTCTATATTTTCACATATCAAATTATCGACTTAATTATTCAATTAAATCCAATTATTCAAAATAAAATTTATTCGACTTATAAATTTCACTTGTTAATATTTAAAATCAATTAAATATACAAATTTCAATTAATTAAAATTCTGGGTCGTTACAATATTTTTATTCAAAATCGCGTCTAGACTTATCTAAAATATGACGTGCCTAAGAAGACACAATCTACTAGTATCTAGATCTTGCTAGCCCTTAACACTAATATTAAATTAACAACTAATTCTCAGACTTTTATGCAATTACAAATTTCAAGTCATTGCCCCTTTTAATTAATACAAGTGCTTCATGTGAAACCTTAAAGCTATTGCTCTCTACTGATTTTGCATCCCAATAACGCTAGTTACCTAATAAGATAAAAGATTTACAAAACCTTGAAGCATCGTACACATTATTGAGTGTGCAACCACTCCATCAAATATTTGAATCCGCTAGAAATTAACACCCAAAGAAATTATAAGTTCCATAGGAATTGTAATCCTCGCTATTGTCATAGGTTATAAAGAACTATTCAATGTCATATAAAACGGCTTCCCGTGTTGAGTATCAACTCATAATCCAAAACTTTTGATATTATCGGCGTTAATGCATCATCTTTAATATCCTTTACCATAATCATAATCGATGAAGCCACAACTTTTCTGTTTTCTAAATGCTCATTCTTCTAGTGCTCTAGTATCTTAAAATACAAACGCTTTATCTGCCACAACATTTCTAAAGTTAGAATTCTCCCTATTTTCCTTGGCTTTTTTTACTATCACTAACTCCACTATCATAACTCGACGCCTTCTTTTGATCTACAATTCCTTTCCAAAATGCTTCATATCAGCAAGTATCAAACTATATCATCTATATAATATTACTTTTTTGTTCCTTAGAAATGTTCAAATTTGTTGTGTGTCTTTTTTCTTAGAACAAGTACGATATTTTATTCATAAATGACACTCATTTTGATGTCTCAAGAGATCGATTCCAAAACCTTTAGAACCTCAGTCTAAAACGTCATATCACTTGCCACTGAAGGTAGTGGTCCTTGACTTTATTATCTTCATCTTCATTAGAAATATGTCGAGTGTCTTTAAATGCACCATCGTCGAACATCTTACATGCAAAGAATGTCTGCGATAATATTAAATGATTCACAAGTGACTTCTCACAAATAACTCCTTCAACTAATCACATATACACTTAGTGCTAATCTTACCATCAACTTTAAAAATAACATTCTCCTTCATAACATGCTAGAGGTAGTGGATGCACATTCCATCGTCTCTTCCTTCATCACATCCATGATATCGGCTGACAACAAATGTGTATCAAACACAACTTAACGTACTTGATTCTGCTATAAAATTGCCTCATTTTCATTTGTCATTTCTCAAGTCCATTTTTTTGTTCCATGTTTATATAGTAAGATGTAATCTAACTGCTACAAATGATCGGCATACATATGGAATCAACATATGATAATTGACAACCATTGTAATAATTCACAAGCAATCGTGCAAATGATCATTTTCACAAACAGCTTATGCGCAAATCATGAATAATTAGTACCAAATGTGAGGGTTAACAAATATGACCAAACACAATCACAGAAATAAATAGCTGAATAAAGTCGATGAAAATGTCGAGAAACAATATACAAAATGTATAATCGTTTGAAACACTACAAATTTAACAGCCTTTCAAAATACACATAAGGAAACAATAAAATCATGATAATAAAAGACATAAGGATTAAGAATGGATCCTCTATCAACGTGATAGTGTACTATACTTCACAATTGAAGAGATTTTAGCGATTATGGAAGAGATTACAAGAGAAACAAAATAATTATTAATGCTAAACCTATTTTTTTGTCGTAAAATTCTATTTAAATAATAATTAGATTACACACCTTTATATCAACACCTCTATATCTATAAACCTTGGCCATTGAATTGACTCCAAAATAAATCCACATCCTTGGCTAATCAATCACATTAGGTCCTAGTGACTTCAATTGAGACACTGAATGTACAAAACAAATGATTTGAATCTTGAAAACTAAAAAATATTTTATACAGCTAATTTGGAAAACCAATTTTGAAATAATGTTATGTGATAGCTTTTCCCTGATAATGTTTCAAAAAATATTTCCTAAAAATATTTTCTTTGATAACTATTGAAAACTAGCGCAATCTTTCTAACTTGAATCGTAACATTAGCACACGATAAAAAGCTCTCACCCACCAATTAGCAAGTGAAGATAACATATAACTCATACCACAACCACCATGTTCTTACATGTAAATGAACAAGTGGGTCACATTGCATTTAATGCACAACCATGAATTTTTTTCATTATTAAAACCATGCAAGCGCTAAATTTTTCAAAATCCTTGCGCACTCTGAACCATGCGGCACTTTGATGAAAAAAAAATTGAAACTTTATGACCAATGAATTAGTTTATCGTCTATTTTTAACACGGTGCATGCTTGAATTTTGGGCATGAACATAAATTTGCCATTTATTGAAGGTTAAGGTTTATTTGGATGTGAGGGCAATCAAAGTTAAGTGGCATTTAAGATACTGAAGGTTTCACAAATATGTGTATCAAGATGGGATATCGAATTTTGCATTATATATAGAGTATTGAACTACGATGGAAGAAGCAAAGAGAAAATAGAAAGCATTACGAGAACTCTCGAAAGCAACCAATATGTCTAAAGTTTGGTTCAAATTATTGATACTAAGCCTTTGTCCAAAAAACATGCAATTGTCAGCTGTATAATAAATATTTAGCAATTTTCAACCTTTTTAATTAGGTTAGCATTTAATTTAGAAATATACTTCTTTGGTGTATACATATTTAGCTAGGGGCTAGTTATTATAAGAACATACATATATATATATATATATATATATGTATATGTATGTATGTATGTATATGTATATGTATATGTATATGTATATGTATATGTATATGTATATGTATATGTATATGTATATGTATATGTATATATGTATATGTATATGTATATGTATATGTATATGTATATGTATATGTATATGTATATGTATATGATAGTTGTAATCAACTAGTAATTTATTAGGGCTGACCAACATAATATAGTTTTTTTTTGAAGTGGTACTTTATATACAACCAATCATTAGGATAACATATCCCACGTCAAATAAACATTCGAAAGCAAGTTTCGAACTTGTGATATTCTGCACCAAAGCCGAATCAATTAACCAACATAATATAGTTCTTAGGGTTATATAAATCATATAATATTTAGAGAATTATAAAATTAATAGAAGAACAAAATGTTTGTGTATTTTCTTACCTGTCATTCATTTAGTTGTTTTCCATAATTTAGTTACATGGAGACTGTAATTTTCTTATTAACCTAATTGTACAGATCTTGGTATAAAAATTTAACAACCATTATCCAACCGAAATGTGCATATTAACCTTCTTCCAAAACATTTAAGAGATGTGATGATGACTTATATTTCACCACCTGCTTTGATCACATATTATGTTGTTGAACCTTAAACAAAGACATAATGTGAATTTATAAATAGGAAAGGGATAAACAACACATCACTCATACTATGTGTCTCATCTACACTTCTATCATTCTTCGATTGGCAAAAAATTAAATGATTCTACTTAAACACCAGAATATTTGATGATATATCATGCTAAAACAAATAATCAAACGTAAAATTATATCACATTGATAGGTCAACAAAAACACTATGATCTACAATCGCTTAAAATTTGTATTATGAAAACATTGCACCTAAGTGGTTATACAAAGTTTTCAAAGCGAGTTTAAATCCTAAATCATAAATTTTAAAACTATAAATCGAAATTGTGTTTGAACCATCAATCCTAAATCCAAAAGCTATACATTTCATGGTTATATCATGATATAAATTTTGCTCTAGGTTTTTTATCGATTACATTTGAGTGTAGAAATATCGATTCTTTCCATAGTAATAATTTATATTTTTTAAATCGATTTTGATCATAGAGCTTCTACAACTAAACTTAAATTCAATCTCACTTGTTTTATCTGTTTTATTTAGAAAACAACAAAACGTGTATCGTAGATTAAAACAGATATCTTGACGATTTTTATTTGTTATTTATTGGTTGATTTTTTTTCAAGCATTTTAATTGAGTTCAAAATCATAATTTGAGAATCCGAGACCTTCAGTTTAAAACGAAATTTGAATCATAAGCTTTTATTAATTAGTAACCAATGCCAAAGGATGTCCGATCAGCAGACATCTTAATTCACAATCTAAACTTTTACCACTAGTGATTCTTAATTAACATTAAGATTTCTGATAACAATGATTATATGGTTAGATCTGCAATGATTATTTAGGAAATCGTACAACTTATGCATTTAATATGTGTACCGGTAAATTATCGACTAAGGATCGATATACGATGTTTGAAAGGATCGGGGTAATTTTAGTGCAATATTGATACGTTTGTTAGTAATAGGTATGTCAACGGATAGTTTCAGATGTGCATAGTGTCATATCTGCATCCATGAATACTGATGGATATCAAATAACTATCATATCCGATCAATAAATCAAGAAACATAAATAAAAAATTTGATTGAACATAGAAATAAATTAATCATGCTAATTATAAAAATATAAAAAATCAATAAATATAGTATGATAACAAATAATTCTTAACAGTTGATATGATTTAAATGCATACAATATAATCTATTAATTTAATTTACAAAAATACATATATTTCATTGTACTAAACTACACATAAATTTTGTCAAAAATGAGACAGATGCTTTTCGAATGTGACTGCCTCCATGTTTACATCCATATACGTTTTTTCGGATATCGGATATTCGTCTGCTTTTCAAATACCGATTTCAGATTTTTCGTTATCCATTGACAGCCTTGGTTAACATGCTATATAAATAAAGGTAACAATATAAGATGTAAATATTCTTTTTCTAATCAGTTTAAATAGTTAATAGATTTTTCGATAATACATCTATACATATAATTTGCATAAATACTCTTAAGTTTTATTGTAGTATAGTATATTTATGTATGTTTTCTATTAAATGACAACATTTGACAACTTTTTCCTATCGTTGAATCATATACCAGTCAATGTTGCTTTGCTGATATAGCGTTCAATATTTGTCGGTGTTGTGGATATGTCACAGAAATATCGTTATTCGATATTTTAGAAAACAAATTGATTGAAATCCGATATGCGATATATCATTGGTACTATCCTATACAAACCACTTAACTTGCAATAAAATAGAACTAATTAGAACTCCGAGTGGGATGAAATAATCAATTTTAAATTAAACATTATCTGTAAACAATTAAGAAATAAGGACAATCTCATAGCGCATTCTAAATATTTAGAAGAAATAATAGTATAGCATATGTTGGTTCTATGGTGTAGTGGTTGGCACTCCAACTTTGAAATAAGCATCAATCTCATAGCGCATTCTAAATATTTAGAAGTAATATTATAACATACGTTGGTTCTATGGTGTTGTGGTTGGCACTCCAACTTTAAGCATCAATCTCATAGTACGTATCCTGAATATTTAGAAAAAGTGATATGTTTTAACATAGGATGGTTCTATGGTGTAGTGGTTAGCACTCCAGACTTTGAATCTGGCGACCTGGGTTCGAATCCCGGTAGGACCTTTTCGCTTCATTCAACACTAGAGCACTTCATACTTATGATATGTGTTTGCTATATTTTTTATTGAGATCAAATAAGATAACAATTTTTTAGTTCGGTACTTAGATGGTAGTACATAGTTATACTATAAGTCAACATGTATTAGGGATCATGCGTACCTGTGACCTCGGGACCAAAGCTGAAGCGTCTAACCATTGAGACAATGATGCTGGACAAAATAATATAACATTACATATCTCTGTCGATGTACTGAATTGTCATGTCTATTAAAACTTTTCAATGTGCATTAATAACATAATTCATTTAAGGATGTTCGTGACATAATGATAAGGCTTGTAGAGTATGTATCTAGAGGTTTTGAAATCATTCGTTGAATATCGATCAGCATTTAAAAGAAAACTGCAGTAAAGGCAGTGGACTGTTTGGCTTTGTGCATCAACCAAATACTGTAATGTCAACATATTTTAATTGTTTGGAAGATAGACATGAAACTTTCTACGCTTTGCCCATGTAGGCTTGAACTCAGTTGTTGCAATTCTCATTGTTTTAACTTTCTGCTTATGAAGGACATTAAATAAAAGTTTCTAGCAATTAAGCTCATTATTTTCCATTGCAATCTATTTTTGCTTCATTCGGGATGAAACAAAGTTTAGAAAGGTTAGCTTTCTGTGTATAGTCACAACATCAACATTTTCCTCTTGTTGTATGTGCTTGTTGTATTTTATATTGAGATCAAATAAACCAACATTTAATGTATATCGATGACATGTTTGAGTGTAATGTCGTAGCTTTCCAGTAAGTACATTGACGGCATGTAATTCACACAATATTGCAGTTTATAGCGGTAAGGCTTGAAATTTAATTACTAAAAAATAAATAAAAGTTTAATCTGAAACTTAACTTCTAAAAAATGATTAAAACGTTGAATGAAATTATATAATTAAAGAAATTTTATGCTTATGATGATATCATGTTTGATGATATTGTGTGAAATGAATTAAAAAAAATCTTTTCAGAATACACTAGTAAAAAAAATATAATCTATATTAATCTTGTTTAATTGATTATAATTTTTAACAAACATCTACTTTTATCATGCATATGCATTAAATTAAAAGGACACATCGTTTGTTGCAGATACGCCAAGAATCGAGGAAGATTTTGCACCTTCTTAACCGTGACTATTGTTTTGTTTATTTTAGATGCATTGAAGAAACAACAATGTCGATATGTCCGAGTGGTTAAGGAGATAGACTTGAAATCTATTGGGCTTTGCCCACGCAGGTTCGAACCTTACTGTCGATGTTCTTCTCTTTTTTAATCTTCTTCCTTACAACAAGATCAGTAGCATTTCTACTACATAATCTCATTATTTTTTATTGCAGCATGCACATAGTCCAACTTCCTAACATCCCTACCATTTCACTTCCATCCCTAATTATTTTCCTTCCTCTTCCCCATAGTCTTAAAATACATGTTTAATGCACATGTTATGTGATGTCCCGAAAATTTAGGCAATAATTATTTAATAATTTCTTTAATAATTATTTTAAAATGTGAAATATTGATTTAATAAATTAATTCAAGCTGGAATTTTCTTTTGAAAATTTTAATTATTTAGTTTGTTTAATGATATTCTTTTCAATGTTAAAAATATTTAAGTAATAAATTTATCTTTCTATGCTGATTTAAAAATATTTTATTTATAATGTATAAATGTTTATACATGGTAATTAGAAGATTTGGTTTTAATTTTAATTTATATCAAATAAAGGATATTTTCTAATTATTATATATTAATGTATAATTTGTAAATGGATTAAATTAATTTAAATTAGTATTGTAAACTTTTCAAAAGTTTGTTTTAAAAATCTTTCTTATATCTTTATAGAAATGTAAGTAAGAATTTGTTTTGTTTTATTTTTAAAATTGTTTTTCTTTCGAAATAAGACTTAGTTCATTCTTGTTTAAGTATAACATTTGTTTGAAAACTCTCAAATAAAATCTAATTCAACATTTCTTCTTCTTTTAAAAATCTTTTCTTTTTAAAACTTAGTTTCATAAAGAATATTATTTTAAAAAAATAATAATTAAACAAACCTTTAAATGTAAGTGTATAATTTTATAAAGAAGTTTATATGTTATTATTTAAGACTAATGTTAATACAACATTACAATCTTGCTAAAATAAGTTTGAAATAGTTTAAGATAAATTCAAATACATTTATAAATTTGAAATTTTCTTTTAAATATTGAAAATGAACATGTGTTAGCTTTTTAAAACATAAAGAGACACTTGTAAAAATTGAGATAATAACATAACAAGTGGCATTTGTTTTAAAACTTATTATTTAAATTTTATTGTCAAGAGACATAACATAGCTAAAGCATTTTGATAAAAACATTTTTCTTCAAATTGAGAAATCTAGAAAATCATATTTCAGTAAATCAAAAACCCCAAAACAAATGCAAGTTTTAGAATCTACATTCAACCCCAAATCTGCAACATTTAAAATCAAATCTGCTGCAATCCTCACCATCAATTTGCAAGATCAATGTCATACTCTAGCAAATGAAGATAAAGGTCTGCATGCATACAAATATAAGATAAAAGCAACTTCATCTTCAAATTTGCACCCAGATTTCTGCATGCAGTTTCAACAGATCCAGGAATGAATCTGCAGCTAATTTATCTCTGCATTCTTCAAATTTAAAAAGGTGAGTAAATTTCTATTTTAAAAACAGCTTTTCTTTTAAAAGAAAAATCAAAGCTAAAAAAGTTTTACAGAAAAACTCAAGTTCTAATTCAAACTTGTTGAAAAAAAAAATTCAAAACTGCTGTAGAGAAAAAAGAAAATGGCTCTGTCTTTCTTTTTTCTTTGTGAGTAACCTCACAATTGAAAGTTGTTTTAAATTATCTGTTGCATATGGATTATAGGAATGAATTTGCTTTGTATGATTTTATTGTGATAGATAGTCACTGTATATATATATAAACATTTATATATATATGTGTGTGTGTGTGTGTGTGTGTGTTTACAGGTACCTGATCACCTGTTCTATTTTTTTTTAAACTAAAATTTTAAATAGAAAAAAATACTAATACCTCTTGAATTGATTCTCAGTTAGGATCTGTTATGTAAGTGAAGTATTAGTTTAGTATAGATTTATGTTTACAAATTATAAACAAGGAAAAAAAAAAAGAAACTGTTACCTCTGAAACACTAACAACAGACAATATTTCAAGAAGCAAATAGGTCAAACTTCTTAAATTATTAAAAACAAGTTTATAAATTAATGCAAGTATGAATTATGAATTTTAAAACAAAAATCATATTTTTTTAGTTAAATAAGGAATGAGCATTTCTGAGTGGAACAGAATGGGAGTTTTTGAATTTATCCGGTGATCTAGTGATATTGGGATGTTGTGTTCTTTCTGGAGGTGGAAGAATTGATGGGAGAGTGGAGGAATATTGTCAGTAGTTTATGTCAGAGAGGTGGTGATAGATGATCATAAGTTGTTTCAAAGGAGGTGGTGATTGTAAATGGAGATTTCCAGGTTTGAAGCATTGTATCTGAAGGTAGGGTTTTTTGAATATTTGATTACTCTGTTGCTTCGAGTGATTCGAGGTTATGGGGGATTGCAGAGGAGTCATCAAGGGAGGGTTGGCCGGAGTCTCAAGGTTGATGATGGTCGGAGGTGAGATTGGGTGATGTTGACAGGGTTGCAGTGGTTTCTCAAGGCCTGTGGACTTCTGTATTATGCAGGGTTTTTACTCGAAGTAATCCTCGAGTTTTTGTGCTTCTGACTCGAAGCAAGGAGTAGGGAAACTCGTAGTAATAGGAGGGGTTTCTCGGGTATTTGGATTGCAGGTTTAAAATCTGTAATTTTACAGTTTTTAAAATTTTTGAATGAAACTCATATTTTTAAAGATTGTAAATTGATTCAAATGTAAGATTAAACTGAATTCAAATGTAGTTTAAAATTCAAAGTTTTAAAAAGTAAAATCTTAAATTTAAACAAGATTTAAATTCAGTTGTAAAGCAAGAATTAAAATAGTTTTCAGGTTTAAAACCTGAGAGTTATTTTGCAGTTCTTTTTAAAATGTTGATTGAAATTCAAAATTTTAGTGCAGTTTTGATTTAAGTGGGAGTTAAATCTGGATTCAAATGCAGTTTGAGTTCAAAGGTTTTAGAAAAAAAATGAAGATCTTAAATTTAAACAAGATTTAAATCTGGTTTTAATCAAGTATAGAACAGTTTCAGGTTTGTATTGAAACCAGAATTAGATTTAAATAGTTTTTGTAAGTTTCTAAAAGTATGAACAGATTTAAATGTTTAAGCAAAACTTAAATTTTTTTTTGAATTCAAAATTAAAAATTATTCTCAAGTTTCTTTGAAAACCAGTTTTGAATTCAACAGTTTGTAAATTTAAAAATGAATGAACATATTCAAAAGTTTAAAGAAATTGATTTCAAATAAGTTTTAAACTTGAAAGAATTTAGTTTCCATTAGTATTGAATTAAAATATGAAGTTAATTTAAATTTGAAAATTAAAATTAATCAATTCATTTTCAAAAGTTTAATTTATTTAATTAAGTAAATTATGTAAATCTTTCTTTTATATTGAAGAAATAAATGTTCTTTAACATGCATTTTATTTTAAGGTTTATAATTATGTAATTTGGATAAATGTTTAAATGATTAAACATTTGAATCTTTAATTTTTAAATGAATTAGAATTTGAATTTAAATTTAGAAATGTATTGTTTTAATACATTTGAATGTAAATGAGTTATTTGATAAGTAATTAAATTATTTTATTTTAAAAAATATTTAAGATAATTAAGAATTTACTTAATTATTTGATTTAAATAATGGTTTAGATTAATATAAATTAGAAATGATTTATTAATCTAATTTAAATTTTCTTAAGTATGTAATTATTGAAATGTTGTTAATTAATAAATGGGTGATAATTATCTAAGGATAATTTAGTAATTAATTAATGTAATTAATTTTGATAATTAACTAGATTGATTAATTGAATCTAATTAATTGTAATTTGTTAGGTATAATTAATAGTTAAAGTAATTAAGGAATTAATTACTTATTGTAATTAATTTTGATATGTGATTTAATTAAGTTAATTAATTTAGTTTAATTAATTTAAATAAATCATGTGATGATTTTATAAGAGAGTAATTACTTAATGAAATTAGTGGAGCATGATGACTTAGAAAAGTAAAAATGATAATTACTGAAATGTAATTAGTAATTTGGATAATTACTTTTGTAATTAATTAAGGAATTAATTAATGATTAATTATTGGTTAATTAATTTATAAATAAGTAATTATAGATAGTTAATTACTGAATTTAATATTAATCAAGGTGATTGATAAATGTAATTAATTTTAATTAAATAATTTATTTAAATATTAGTGATCATTAATTATAATAATTAATGATGCAATTAAGGATTGTTTGATTAAGTTAATTTAAATAAGTGATTAATTAATTGTAATTAATTTGGGATAAATATAATTAATTATAATTAATTAATAAATGAGTAATTAAATGTTAATTACTTATGATTAAGGTTAATTAATTTATAAAATTAATTAAGGACTAATTACTTATTGTAATTAGTGAATGATTAATAAAAAATGTTTAATTAAGTTAAATACTTAGTGAATAATTAATTAACTGGGTTAATTAATTAATGGATGTTAAGCAGGATTTTAAATGAGTAATTAATTTAATTTAATTTAAATTAATTAGAGATGGTTGTAATTAATTTAATTCATTTTAAATTAATTGTAATTGTTGGTTAGTAAATCAATGCTTATGGATGTTATTGATTGAATGGTTGTGATATCAGTAATGAGATTAGTTGTATCTGTATGATATGGATGATCGTTTAAGTATGATGGTTTGTGATGGATTATTTCGTTGTGATGATTATCTGTTGTGATAATAATACAGATTATCCGTTTATGATACGAATGTGATTATCCATTGTGATATGAAATTTATCTATGTGAATTAGATAATAATGAAATAAGTTACTTGTTTAAAACCCTTAAGTATAACTTGGACATTAGAAAGGCGTTTGGTTTCGGTGAGACCGGGATCGGGTTTCCAAATTTGGAATTGGGAAAACCACATCGATTCCAATTAAACGTTAGGTCGTTAATCCAAGTGGAGCAAGTGAAGACTCGAGGTGTAAGGGCTATACGTCAGTATAATTTTGTGGGAGTGTAACGACCCGTAAATTTCGTATATTTAATTTGGTTAAATAAATAAGTTGTAATTAAAGGTTAACAATATAAAAATGAAATTCCAATTCAATAAAATAATGTAAAAAGTTGTGATTTGATTTTTAATGGAATATGAGAAAACAAGAGTAAGTATTTAATAATATGTTATTTATTTAGGATATTGAATAAAAATTTATAAGCCAATTGTGATAAATGGTAATATTGTGATATAAGTTAATAAATTTGATTTCAACGCAATACCCATAAATGAATGGGATGAAATGACCGTATGTAAAGGTATACTATGTTATTTGTCGAATAGTAGGAAAGAAAAGTAAATATCAATTTGATTGATGATAAATATGCATTGAATAGTAAATTGAATGTACAGTTAATGGTAATTTAAAACTTATTTATGGTAAAATTGCATAAGATTCAATAAATTTAAAGAATTATGCAAGCGGATCATTTATAAACTAAAATGAAACATTCCAATTTAGAAGAGACATTTGAATGCTATGACTTATTTAAAGGTAATAATTGGAGTTAATTAGAATTGGTTATATTTGGTTTAAGTAGGGTAGGAGTATACAAAGGTAACTGTGAATAGTAAAGTCATAACCATAAATGAAAGAAATTGTACTAAGGGCAGTAAACATTTAATAAATTATAGGGATAAATGCCAACATTGAATGGTAATAAATGCAATTAAAAATTTCAAGTGTGTGAAACGTAAAAAAAGGGGTTAAAAGTTGTTAGGATTCGTATATTAAATTTATGATAAAGAGTAAATGTAAGTATTAATAGAATCATGAATTTATTTGAAGGGAACGTATTAATTGTTTTGAAACCTTAATTAAAATGGGTAATTTATTTTATGTAAGCAAAACCAATGCAAATATTGAATTTATCATTAAGCAATAATAATAAATAGAAATCAATTCAATTTGAAATCCATTTTTTTCAATTAACGATAATAGTATTGGTGCAAGCTAATAAGTCTAAATGACAATGCAATACAAATTTACGGAAATTGAATATAAACGGAGGTAATAAAGTAATGAAAGAAAATAAATAATGTAATTAGTACAATCCCTTTTATTTGTAAACTATTGTAAGGGTTAATTAATTGAAATATGAAAATTTGGAAATAGATTCAAAATTTATGTTAGATAAATGAAATGCAATAATTAAAGTTAGTAATTAATAGGTTAAAGGGTATACCAATTTATTCATAAATGAATATAAGTGAATGTATCAAAATAAATAGGAAACGCTAATTATTCATAAGTGATGGTTGATGATATAAACGTTACTAACTATTAATGTAGTAACGTAAGATGTAAATGTATTTTCAACGGAAATGTAACCTTATTTCTAGGTAGAAATTGCAGGTAGATTTATGAAATGGAGTTTATGAGATAAATAGAATTGAATGTTTCGTTAGTATGAGTTTAAGGGAATATGGGGTAAATTGATTAAATCAATAAAAGACAATAAATGCAATGATGATGGGTTAGTAATAAAAGTGAATAGGGAAATGATTGTATAGTAAAAATGGAATTCCAACTTGTTGGAATGGAGTAAATACACTTAGTAATAAATTTAGGATAGGAAATCGAAATGGAAATATTGAATTAGTTAATTCGTGTATATATATAGAATGACGATTATTGGATTGTAAATAATAAACATATCAATGGTGATCAAGAGTTGTGACCACAAGTTATTATGAGTGATACATTTATATTTAATTCAATTCAATTGATTTGGAAATCATTGCATTAAATATAAATCAAATGTTACGTTGAATAAGTTATGGTAATAAATGGATAATAACGTAAATGTTCTTCATAGAATGATAATTTGAATCTATTGAAATTTATGGAATTTGAATATAACATTTTACGTTAATTGGAGATAAAGATGGAAATAGGTAATAATTGCATTAATTTTTAAGTAGAAATAAATCATTAATGAGAACAAGTATTTAAGATTTACCACCTATTTAGTATATTAAGTTATAACGGAAAATCAATTGCAATAATTAACAATATATTTATTTCATTAATGATAATGACGTAATATTTGAAATATTAAATGTATATAACGATAGAAATGTGAAATTTGGGGAATAGATTCAAAGTTATAAATGAGTTGTTAAAATAATACATAATAAGTGCAAATTGAATGAATCAATGGGAGCATAGGTTTAAGTTTAGAAAACGATATTTTGGTTTAATTAAGTATTGTAAAATAAATGAAATTAACGTTTAAATATTTCGTTTATTAAGATTAAACTAAAATTCAAGGATATTAAAATAATAGATTTTGAACCCAACATGGAATCCTTCTACTTAAAATTTTTAGATGGAATAAACATTTGATTATTTAATTGAATAGAGAAAAAGATTTATTTAGTATGTAATTTAATGCTTGTTGAAACATGTAATTTTATAAACATGTTTGCTTGACTATAAATAAGGATTACATGGTTCACGTATTTATTTAATTGATTTCATCAATTAGGGTCTGTTTTGAAGTAGAAGATTAAAATTAATTGGAAATAAATTTATTAAAATCTTTCAATTGAAAAAGGAAAAGAAACAAAGTGCAATTAATAAAATTTATGTAAGAATGTTTTCATTATGAATGTACATTATTTGGAAATATAAGAATTGATTTAATATTGTATAAGTTGATCATTTTAGAATATAAGAATGTTTACATTATGAATTGCAAGTAACAAATAAGCATTTTAAGGAAAATAAAAGGATGTTGAGGAAATAAAGTGAACGTTTCCATTCTAAATATAAGGAAGTGGAGAAATTAACACTGCAATGGATAGACTTATCAGCTTTTAATTTACAGCTAAATTTGTTTAGATCAATTTGGAAATTAATAAAATTGTGGATATATTTTGAAACGTAAACGAAACGTCTAGATTTACATTTGTAAATACGTTTAAAATAAAATATAAATGATAAGGAATTTATTTATTTCCTAAATCCATAACGTGTGTAATTAATATTATTTATCTTTTGGGACCACCTCCGTTTGCACGTTAAAATTCGTGCACGCCTATTCTTTTGCGATCTATCTATAAATAGGCGGTGAAACCCTAGCCTCCATCTTCATTCCTCTGTATAGTCTCTTCTTCAACTTCTTCTCTTCTTCAATGGCAACAGACAATTTCTAGATCCAGTTTCAATCCAAATAAAAGTCAAAATTCAAACTCCTCTAAAAATTCCAGAAAAATTATATGTTGGAGTTCTCAGAATACGCAATCTACTGGTGTTGTTCGTTTTCCGTTTTGGGTTCGGTCTGGAAACATATTCGCATGCTCCTGTAGCCAAAGCGCGTGGAAGACGATAGTGACGTGGCGAGTATTTAATTAAGGTTTTTTTTGTTTTATAATTTATTTTGATTTTCAAATCGTTTAAATCGCATAACTTTTTCATACGACCTTGGATTCACGCGAAACTTTTTGTTAGGATCGTAATTAAATTCCGGACAGTTTGGAATTAGTTTGGACCAATTCGAAGACCGTTGAATTTTTGGGTTTAAATCGGATTTAAATTTGATTTAAATTCAAAAGGCGAGTGTTTTAACCCACTCACAACGTCTACAAGTTTTTATGTTTGTTAAATTTATCGTAGATATGAGTAGAAATTTATTTATGACTGTTTGGCATGTTTATTCATCTTATCTGTTAAATCGTGTTATTAAATTTAACTGTTAATTGATTTTATTTATTGCATATTAATTGATAGTTAGAATTAATTTATTTGCATATAAACTGCTAGTAAACAGTTATAAAATTTATTACCGAATATAAACTGTTAGTTTAATAGTTGTTAAATTTTATTTTGAATATAACTGCCAGTTATTACCCGTTATATATTACCAGATATATATTGATATTGATTTATTATTGGATGATGATTGTGATTTGGATGATGGATGATTTTGATGAATGGATGTTTTTTTTTATTTATCATTAAACTACAAGTTATCATGCATTTTCGTTTCAATTCAGGATTGTGCTTTGAAATGATATACAACCGCAAATTTTATTTTTAAATTGCGGATTGAAATGATAAATATGCGTATCACTTGACCATAGGATAGAAAATTATATACAGGCACCGTGGTCTATATATAAATTATTTTAAAGTGATTTCTATGGTTTGGATGGGATACGGTTTATAAAAATTTTAAATTTTGATATTTTATAAATATTATTCTTCTATGTATATACATATGAAGTTAAAATTTTTGAATTTAAGCTGTGTATAAATCTGTTGAATAAAAATGGAAATCTAGAAAATGTAATTTGAAATTTATATTATGTGTTTAAATTTGGAAATTTTTAAGGTATGATATTTATAACTGGATTTTTCCAAGATAAATTTAAAAAGAATATTCTAGTATAATTAAATTGAAGAAAATATTTAATTGCTAGAAATTGGAGTTTTATTTATTTATTTTATGTGATTATTCAAGACTAGATAATAGAACATTTAATTTGTTGAAAGAATAAATTCCAACTTTGGTTTTGAAATATTACTACTCCAAATGGATATATATATATATATATATATATATATATAAATTGAAGTGGTTTTGCAACTTGAAAGTGATATTTAAATTTATGGTTTAGACTTTAAATAAAGAAATATATTTGTAAAGCCATGGAAATTATTTTTCTTTACAAAGTAACCTTAAAGTTAAACCATTTATTTTATATACCGTTGAATATCCCAACCATTCAAGTTTCAGAAGTTATGGTTTTAAAATTTTGAATTTCGAAATATTATGCTTTGAAAGTATATTTCAAATATTTGGTTTCCAGATATTTTAAATTTTAAACCAGCATGATTTGGGAAAAGAATTATATTTGAGATAAAATGATATCATATTGTTTTGGGTTTAAATTGATATCGTATTCATAGTTTTGAAATGAGAAATTTTATTCTGGTTTTAAAGTATAAACTATTTTTAAATGACCGCGGTGTTATAATAACGATGGGTTGGCAAAGAGACCGGGATCGGATATGGACATACTCTCTGTCGATACCGAAAACCACTTTGACTAACCGTGTACGCGGTGGAGATTCCAGAATGAAGTAGGTGGTGGCGACGCTACCTGTAAGGTAAATACGTGGACCCGACTCCCGTGAGTTGGCATAAGGTGGCTAAAACAGGAGTGATTCTCGGGCCAATGAGGTCATACCTCTGATCGGACGCTCCTCTTCGATATTATACTTTGACTTTGGATTGATTCAGTGGCCACTTCTATTTTTGATTTTGGGGGAGTTTGTTCGAGGTGGGCGGTAACTGCGGCTACGCGTTTCCACCAGCCCGGATAGCAATTGGTATATCTACCCTGGCATTGCCTAGTTGTGCCGTGTCACCTACCATACCGAGCCTTTACTACGAGTTTCTATTTGTGTCGTACCTATGGAGTATCCTCTGGTAGCTTCCCGATTAGGAGGTATTACGGTACTGTATAGACTATTGGCATTTTACGTGTTAAGATGGAAAATGTAAAGCCTTAACGCTATTTAAAAGTAAGTTTATTTTACAATTAGACACTATTATAATAGCGCAATATACTACATAGTAAATAGTTTAACGGATCCTTAGGAGATGTAGATCCCGAGCATCTCTTGAGTTACTGCACTCATATTTACTCCTGTTGATTTAACTCACATAAGATCTTTTAGTTCTGACTCGAGTGTTTTGTCTTTTCAATTCGCTCGGGTCAGTCCGAGCGTTTCAGGATTTGAGGATTTAGCTTTGGAGGACGAAGACGAAGATTTGTATTACTATTATCTACTATTTTTCCACTACACTCATATTTTTCCGCTGCATTGTTATTGGTATGTGTAACTCTGATATGTATTATATAAATGTTTGTAAACAGTTTTATAAACTGTATATTTTATTATTATATTTTATCCTTCCGCTGTGAGATTCTATTTTGTTTTTCCTTCTCTGTTTTTCTTATTTACCCCATAACAATCTGCCCTTCCGTATGGTTTGAATCGGCATGTGTGTCGGTTTAAAGTGTGCGAAAAGGCGGGACGTTACAGTTGGTATCAGAGCTTTGGTTTAGCGATAAACCTTGGCTTTGTGGGGTTTGACTCTTTATTAATGGGGTAGTAATACCCTATTGGAGTCACTGAGTGTTTATACGAGAGAACATATTTGTTAGTGTTATAAAAAGATTTTGATATTGTGTTAATCTGTTCCGTTTTGTATTTATAAATTCTGGTTGGTGCATGGGACGCTATGACATCAATAGGGATTTCTAAACACTAAATAGGACAGACCGACATAATATTTGTTTTTAATATAGGTGAATGAAATAACTTCGCCTATTATATTTTCTATATATAAAATAAAATTTTCAAATGATATCTATATTTGGTTGCAATAGATTGGTTGTTAGGAATAAAATTTATAAATAATAGGTAAAATAAGATTGAAAATAAAATCAATGAAATTTGGGAATTTTAGAACTTAAGTCCGGGATTTTGAAAATCTGCTTTCAAAGAATTTATGAAATATAATAATTTGGTTTATAAGTATTTTCTTATATAAACATTTAGTATAATTCGGAAGAATTGTTTTAAAGAAGATTTTGGAGAAAATAAATTTTGTACTTTCCTCTCTGTCGCTGGAAAATAATTTCGGTGATGGCGGCCGCATCATCGACTTTCATTTTCGAGTTTCGAAGGGGAAAGGCCACTGTAGTAAATTCTACTGCAGATTTATTTTGAAATTATCTAAAATTTTAATTGTTCTAAATATAATTAGAGATGTAAAAGTGGTAAGAAATTATTTATCTATTATTTTTAAAATAATTTGAAATTTGACCCGGTAGTTAATTCTTAAATTTCCATTAATTAATTGTTTAAATTATTTTAGTGAAAAAAAGGTAAGTAATAAATGAATTGAAATCTCTAAATTAGGCAAGAAATTAATGCAAAGTTATAAAGGGAAATTTGGAATTTTTAACATATGAGACAAAAAGTAATATTGGTGAACATTAAACTTAATTAAAAGAAGAGATAAAATTTGTATAAGTTCTTTTGCATTTTCTTTAACATATATAACTTACCAAATATGAAAAGTTGAAATGTTAAATAAGAGATTTGAATAGAATATTATACAAGTAGAAAATTTTGGGAAAATGAAGTATTCAATGAATTGCTATTATAAATAAGAATTTAATGGTTATACACTTAAGTATGATATAAATGCTACTAGTTTAATATAATGGAAAGTAGGAAATATAAATAAATGACTGCAAACCATAGTTAATGAATAAATAAAATCCTTTAGTTATAAGAATGAATGTTATAAGGTTAAGAATTTAGTGTAATTAAAAAGGGTTACTGTAATTAAATATAATAGAATGTAAGCATTTAATAAATGATTGAAATTGAGAAGTGCATTTAATGTAATACAAATAACAAAAACTTACATAACCTGAATAGATATAAATGGATAATTGTAAGTAATAAATAGAAATAAGGAAACAACCATTAAATGAGAAATAAGATTTGAAGTTTGTTAGAAATAAATGTAAATTATAAAAAGGAAAATTTATGTGGTATGAATAAAAGAAAGGAAATCAAACAACTAGAGTATGTAAAGAATTTATATAAGGTAATTTGATTTGTTGGTTTGAATTGTTATTGTTTGATCTATGGTTGGTTGGGTAAGGAAATTTGAAGTTGTTGGATGAATAAATAATATATTTTTGTCCCATCTAAGACTGTTGAGTAAATGATGCACTGGATAGTTATTTTTCACTCCGTACCGTTCCAAGTTTTAACCCGAACAACTACTTGTTTGTTTGATTTAATGATTGTTGTTTGTGGTGTGTGCTGTTTGTTAAAATTGATGGTTGTTGTATTGATTGTTGTTAGTGTTTGAAACCATGAAAATATTTCACTTTATATAAATAGTTAACCTTTTTAGATTATATAAGTGAAATGCAGGTATGTATGCAATTGCTACTGCTTTTGGTTCCATAAATTAAGCGTAATTTTCCCGACAAATAGGTACGTTTTCGGATTACGTTTTGTAGCGCTATTTTATATAATTTTTTCCATGTTGGGATATTTTATTTTGGATAATATATGTAATATATTTATATTTTGATATTATATTTTCTCCCGAGCCTCTCCGTACAAAGGAGACTCTGACAAAATTTTCCGTAAATTTTGGACTTGGAACTATTTTGAAATGTTTTCCAAACTTTAATAAATTTAGTAAATTATTGTTTATAAGTTAAATATTTTGAATAAGATGTATTGTTACTTAACTCTTTCTTCTCCTTTCTTTTTCCTTTTCGGGGACGAAAAGTTTTGAGTGGGGGAGAGTGTAATGACCCGTAAATTTCGTATATTTAATTTGGTTAAATAAATAAGTTGTAATTAAAGGTTAACAATATAAAAATGAAATTCCAATTCAATAAAATAATGTAAAAAGTTGTGATTTGATTTTTAATGGAATATGAGAAAACAAGAGTAAGTATTTAATAATATGTTATTTATTTAGGATATTGAATAAAAATTTATAAGCCAATTGTGACAAATGGTAATATTGTGATATAAGTTAATAAATTTGATTTCAACGCAATACCCATAAATGAATGGGATGAAATGACCGTATGTAAAGGTATACTAGGTTATTTGTCGAATAGTAGGAAAGAAAAGTAAATATCAAATTGATTGATGATAAATATGCATTGAATAGTAAATTGAATGTACAGTTAATGGTAATTTAAAACTTATTTATGGTAAAATTGCATAAGATTCAATAAATTTAAAGAATTATGCAAGCGGATCATTTATAAACTAAAATGAAACATTCCAATTTAGTAGAGACATTTGAATGTTATGACTTATTTAAAGGTAATAATTGGAGTTAATTAGAATTGGTTATATTTGGTTTAAATAGGGAAGGAGTATACAAAGGTAACTGTGAATAGTAAAGTCATAACCATAAATGAAAGAAATTGTACTAAGGGCAGTAAACATTTAATAAATTAAGGGATAAATGCCAACATTGAATGGTAATAAATGCAATTAAAAATTCCAAGTGTGTGAAACGTAAAAAAAGGGGTTAAAAGTTGTTAGGATTCGTATATTAAATTTATGATAAGGAGTAAATGTAAGTATTAATACAATCATGAATTTATTTGAAGGGAACATATTAATTGTTTTGAAACCTTAATTAAAATGGGTAATTTATTTTATGTAAGCAAAACCAATGCAAATATTGAATTTATCATTAAGCAATAATAATAAATAGAAATCAATTCAATTTGAAATCCATTTTTTTCAATTAACGATAATAGTATTGGTGCAAGCTAATAAGTCTAAATGACAATGCAATACAAATTTACGGAAATTGAATATAAACGGAGGTAATAAAGTAATGAAAGAAAATAAATAATGTAATTAGTACAATCCCTTTTATTTGTAAACTATTGTAAGGGTTAATTAATTGAAATATGAAAATTTGGAAATAGATTCAAAATTTATGTTAGATAAATGAACTGCAATAATTAAAGTTAGTAATTAATAGGTTAAAGGGAATACCAATTTATTCATAAATGAATATAAGTGAATGTATCAAAATAAATAGGAAACGCTAATTATTCATAAGTGATGGTTGATGATATAAACGTTACTAACTATGAATGTAGTAACGTAAGATGTAAATGTATTTTCAACGGAAATGTAACCTTATTTCTAGGTAGAAATTGCAGGTAGATTTATGAAATGGAGTTTATGAGATAAATAGAATTGAATGTTTCGTTAGTATGAGTTTAAGGGAATATGGGGTAAATTGATTAAATCAATAAAAGACAATAAATGCAATGATGATGGGTTAGTAATAAAAGTGAATAGGGAAATGATTGTATAGTAAAAATGGAATTCCAACTTGTTGGAATGGAGTAAATACACTTAGTAATAAATTTAGGATAGTAAATCGAAATGGAAATATTGAATTAGTTAATTTGTATATATATAGAATGGCGATTATTGGATTGTAAATAATAAACATATTAATGGTGATCAAGAGTTGTGACCACAAGTTATTATGAGTGATCCATATATATTTAATTCAATTCAATTGATTTGGAAATCATTGCATTAAATATAAATCAAATGTTACGTTGAATAAGTTAAGGTAATAAATGGATAATAACGTAAATGTTCTTCATAGATATGATAATTTGAATCTATTGAAATTTATGGAATTTGAATATAACATTTTACGTTAATTGGAGATAAAGATGGAAATAGGTAATAATTGCATTAATTTTTAAGTAGAAATAAATCATTAATGAGAACAAGTATTTAAGATTTACCACCTATTTAGTATATTAAGTTATAACGGAAAATCAATTGCAATAATTAACAATATATTTATTTCATTAATGATAATGACGTAATATTTGAAATATTAAATGTATATAACGATAGAAATGTGAAATTTGGGGAATAGATTCAAAGTTATAAATGAGTTGTTAAAATAATACATAATAAGTGCAAATTGAATGAATCAATGGGAGCATAGGTTTAAGTTTAGAAAACGATATTTTGGTTTAATTAAGTATTGCAAAATAAATGAAATTAACGTTTAAATATTTCGTTTATAAAGATTAAACTAAAATTCAAGGATATTAAAATAATAGATTTTGAACCCAACATGGAATCCATCTACTTAAAATTTTTAGATGGAATAAACATTTGATTATTTAATTGAATAGAGAAAAAGATTTATTTAGTATGTAATTTAATGCTTGTTGAAACCTGTAATTTTATAAACATGTTTGCTTGACTATAAATAAGGATTACAAGGTTCACGTATTTATTTAATTGATTTCATCAATTAGGGTCTGTTTTGAAGTGGAAGATTAAAATTAATTGGAAATAAATTTATTAAAATCTTTAAATTGAAAAAGGAAAAGAAACAAAGTGCAATTAATAAAATTTATGTAAGAATGTTTTCATTATGAATGTACATTATTTGGAAATATAAGAATTGATTTAATATTGTATAAGTTGATCATTTTAGAATATAAGAATGTTTACATTATGAATTGCAAGTAACAAATAAGCATTTTAAGGAAAATAAAAGGATGTTGAGGAACTAAAGTGAACGTTTCCATTCTAAATATAAGGAATTGGAGAAATTAACACTGCAATGGATAGACTTATCAGCTTTTAATTTACATCTAAATTTGTTTAGATCAATTTGGAAATTAATAAAATTGTGGATATATTTTGAAACGTAAACGAAACGTCTAGATTTACATTTGTATATACGTTTAAAATAAAATGTAAATGATAAGGAATTTATTTATTTCCTAAATCCATAACGTGTGTAATTAATATTATTTATCTTTTGGGACCACCTCCGTTTGCACGTTAAAATTCGTGCACGCCTATTCTCTTGCGATCTATCTATAAATAGGCGGTGAAACCCTAGCCTCCATCTTCATTCCTCTGTATAGTCTCTTCTTCAACTTCTTATTTTCTTCAATGGCAACAGACAATTTCTAGATCCAGTTTCAATCCAAATAAAAGTCAAAATTCAAACTCCTCTAAAAATTCCAGAAAAATTATATGTTGGAGTTCTCAGAATACGCAATCTACTGGTGGTGTTCGTTTTTCGTTTTGGGTTCGGTCTGGAAACATATTCGTGTGCTCCTGTAGCCAAAGCGCGTGGAAGACGATAGTGACGTGGCGAGTATTTAATTAAGGTTTGTTTTGTTTTATAATTTATTTTGATTTTCAAATCGTTTAAATCACATTACTTTTTCATACGACCTCGGATTCACGCGAAACTTTTCTTGTTAGGACCGTAATTAAATTCCGGACAGTTTGGAACTAGTTTGGACCAATTCGGAGACCGTTGAATTTTTGGGTTTAAATCGGATTTAAATTTGATTTAAATTCAAAAGGCGAGTGTTTTAACCCACTCACAACGTCTACAAGTTTTTATGTTTGTTAAATTTATCGTAGATATGAGTAGAAATTTATTTATGACTGTTTGGCATGTTTATTCATCATATCTGTTAAATCGTGTTATTAAATTTAACTGTTAATTGATTTTATTTATTGCATATTAATTGATAGTTAGAATTAATTTATTTGCATATAAACTGCTAGTAAACAGTTATAAAATTTATTACCGAATATAAACTGTTAGTTTAATAGTTGTTAAATTTTATTTTGAATATAACTGCCAGTTATTACCCGTTATATATTACCAGATATATATTGATATTGATTTATTATTGGATGATGATTGTGATTTGGATGATGGATGATTTTTATGAATGGATGTTTTTTTTTGTTTTTTTATTTATCATTAAACTACAAGTTATCATGCATTTTCGTTTCAATTCGGGATTATGGTTTGAAATGATATACAACCGCAAATTTTATTTTTAAATTGCGGATTGAAATGATAAATATCCGTATCACTTGACCATAGGATAGAAAATTATATACAGGCACCGTGGCCTATATATAAATTATTTTAAAGTGATTTCTATGGTTTGGATGGGATAAGGTTTATAAAATTTTTAAATTTTGATATTTTATAAATATTATTCTTCTATATATATACATATGAAGTTAAAAATTTTGAATTTAAGCTGTGTATAAATCTGTTGAATAAAAATGGAAATCTAGAAAATGGAATTTGAAATTTATATTATGTGTTTAAATTTGGAAATTTTTAAGGTATGATATTTATAACTGGATTTTTCCAAGATAAATTTAAAATGAATATTCTAGTATAATTAAATTGAAGAAAATATTTAATTGCTAGAAATTGGAGTTTTATTTATTTATTTTATGTGATTATTCAAGACTAAATAATAGAACATTTAATTTGTTGAAAGAATAAATTCCAACTTTGGTTTTGAAATATTACTACTCCAAATGGATATATATATAGAAATTGAAGTGGTTTTGCAACTTGAAAGTGATATTTAAATTTATGGTTTAGACTTTAAATAAAGAAATATATTTGTAAAGCCATGGAAATTATTTTTCTTTACAAAGTAACCTTAAAGTTAAACCATTTACTTTATATACCGTTGAATATCCCAACCATTCAAGTTTTAGAAGTTATGGTTTTATAATTTTGAATTTCGAAATATTATGCTTTGAAAGTATATTTCAAATATTTGGTTTCCAGATATTTTAAATTTTAAACCAGCATGATTTGGGAAAAGAATTATATTTGAGATAAAATGATATCATATTGTTTTGGGTTTAAATTGATATCGTATTCATAGTTTTGAAATGGGAAATTTTATTCTAGTTTTAAAGTATAAACTATTTTTAAATGACCGCGATGTTATAATAATGATGGGTTGGCAAAGAGACCGGGATCAGATATGGACATACTCTCTGTCGATACCGAAAACCACTTTGACTAACCGCGTACGCGGTGGATATTCCAGAATGAAGTAGGTGGTGGCGACGCTACCTGTAAGGTAAATACGTGGACCCGACTCCCGTGAGTTGGCATAAGGTGGCTAAAACAGGAGTGATTCTCGGGCCAATGAGGTCATACCTCTGATCGGACGCTCCTCTTCGATATTATACTTTGACTTTGGATTGATTCAGTGGCCACTTCTATTTTTGATTTTGGGGGAGTTTGTTCGAGGTGGGCGGTAACTGCGGCTACGCGTTTCCACCAGCCCGGATAGTAATTGGTATATCTACCCTGGCATTGCCTAGTTGTGCCGTGTCACCTACCATACCGAGCCTTTACTACGAGTTTCTATTTGTGTCGTACCTATGGAGTATCCTCTGGTAGCTTCCCGATCAGGAGGTATTACGGTACTGTATAGACTATTGGCATTTTACGTGTTAAGGTGGAAAATGTAAAGCCTTAACGCTATTTAAAAGTAAGTTTATTTTACAATTAGACACTATTATAATAGCGCAATATACTACATAGTAAATAGTTTAACGGATCCTTAGGAGATGTAGATCCCGAGCATCTCTTGAGTTACTGCACTCATATTTACTCCTGTTGATTTAACTCACATAAGATCTTTTAGTTCTGACTCGAGTGTTTTGTCTTTTCAATTCGCTCGGGTCAGTCCGAGCGTTTCAGGATTTGAGGATTTAGCTCTGGAGGACGAAGACGAAGATTTGTATTACTATTATCTACTATTTTTCCACTACACTCATATTTTTCCGCTGCATTGTTATTGGTATGTGTAACTCTAATATGTATTATATAAATGTTTGTAAACAGTTTTATAAACTGTATATTTTATTATTATATTTTATCCTTCCACTGTGAGATTCTATTTTGTTTTTCCTTCTCTGTTTTTCTTATATACCCCATAACAATCCGCCCTTCCGTATGGTTTGAATCGGCATGTGTGTCGGTTTAAAGTGTACGAAAAGGCGGGACGTTACAGGGTGATTCCGTAATGAGTTTGACGGAATAGTGCCTATAGATTCGAGATGGAGATTTAGAGTGCAAGGGTTGTCGTCGTTAACTCTGAGGGTGATTCCAATACGAGTGTAACGAGATAATGCCTTCGGTTTCGTTCGAACCCAGAACAAACTTGTATGGATTGAATGCTTTCAGAAACATCGTCAGGTGGGCGATGAGCATTCTAAGATTTGATGTCCTATAAAGGTAATCGTAGCCTCAAGCCTCATCAACCGGGAATGGCTAAAACAGGGGAGGTGCAGCAAGGCTTCGTGGGTAGCACCCACTGGAGAGCAAGATTGATCCCTGTCTAGAGGTCCCTTTTTATTCGGCTTAGTGGGCAGTTGGAATTGCGCACCAACTGCGTGGTTGTCTTGTTCGGAACTATTCAGTAAGGAATGGGTCCGGCCTTGTGTAGCAGGGGATTGGGAGTAATCCTCGGTACGTTGATCTAGGCCACGTACTGTGACGGGCGGTACCCCAGTAGCCCGGCCATTGATGGAATCCATAAACCAATAAGTGCTTGTACGGTTTTGATTGTGCTCAACTATGTTGGAATGTGAGATGTAAGCATTCCAGCTATTTCTGTATTTTATTTTGAAAACCCTAGACACTATTATAATATCACTGGATTTCCTATCAAATGTTTTGGTTAGAGTAAGGTAATTTTTTTTCCATGTTTATGTGTGGGAAGTCTTACGTGATACCTTTTGTTTTCAAAGGATTTTCTAAAGTTAAGCAACTTTTATCCCTGTTTACTCACACCAGACCCCTGTCTGACCTGAGTGTTTATTTTCTGTTTTATTAAACTCTTGGGTACTCATATTACGTATGAGTAGTCAAGTGTTTCAGGATTGCTTTGACGAGATCTGGAGGAGATAATGGAGCAGGAGGCTTCAGCGTGTAGATATATTTAGTGGTTCCGATATGTTTGAGTTAAGTCTGTTTCTCTGATATACTTGGATTGTAATTGCTAGACAAATGTTTATAACTGTCTAGTTTGTGTTGTATTAGCTGTTTAACTCTGATGTATATGATACTATGTAAAGTTTTATGTGAAATATTATAAATTATTCGATTCCGCTGTGAGATTCTGATGTTGTCTGTTCTTTCTATCCCTTTCTTTCTTCTTAACGATGCAACTTTCTGGAGTTCGGAAGTTGGGTCGTTACAATTGGTATCAGAGCATTAGGTTGAGTGAATACCTAGGCTCTATAGTGGTGTTTTCTTGAGAGAGCGTATTTGTAATTTTTAATATATATATTATTTATTTCTACCTATTTGATTTGGGTTACCTGTTCAGGTTTTCCAATATAAGTAATAAAGGTAGATGTGGTAGTGGTGTGTGTAACACAGCTACCAATGGTTAGAGTTTGAGTGTTTGAGGTTGGAAGTGATCTGCTAGGGCAGTATTGGGTATCTTGAGTAGTTTTGCAGTTTGGTGAGAAAGATTTCACTAATCTCTGAAGGAAATCTTTTTAAGATTCGGAGTTTATTTTGGATTGTAAGCTTGGTTGCACTCATGTGAGTTGTTTTTCTTGAGTTTGGATCAGTTGGGAGTTCTGAAGCCTGCATTGGTATTTTGGTAACCTTAGGAAGGAGTTCTGTCTATATTTGAGTTTGAGACTCAGTTTGGCAGAGTGTTTTGAGCTTGGTTTGGGAGTGAGTTTCTTGAGAGATATTTGTCTATTTGGAAGGCTCTATTGTGAAGAGGCTGGTGTAGCTTTGAGGTTGGATGAGCTTTTGGATAAGGAAGTTTTTGGCAGTAGTAGCAGCGGTGGGTGGCCTGTTCTTCGATGATTCAGAAGTCTCTTTGATTCTTCAGTCAGATTTAACGACCCGGCTTCCTATCACCGGAAAGTCGCATCGCTAATTAAGAAAGAAAGGGATAGAAGAAGAAAAGAAAGAAGAGAAAGAAGAAACAACACAGAATCTCAACAGCGGAACGAATAAATTACATTAATAACATAACTATTACATAGTTACAATACTAATCAGAGACACACAGCATACACATCACATATACTAGACAGTTATAAACACCTGTCTAGTATTTACAACTCAATACAAGAGATACTACACAGAGAATACATAGCGGAACTATATATCTAACGCCGAAGCCTCCTGCTCCATTGCTCCTCCATAATTCGTCAAAGCTAACCTGAATCCTAACCTGAATCCCTTGGCTACTCGTAAAAATTTGAGTACCCAAGAGTTTATGAAAAACAAAAGATAAACTCCGGGTCAGACATGGGTCTGGTGTGAGTAACAGGTTAAAGTTGCTTAACTTTGAAAAAACCTTTGAAAAGAAAAGGGTACCACGTAAGACTTCCCACACATAAACATGGAAAAGTTTTTACCTTACGCTAACCAAAACATTTGATAGGAAATTCTCTGATATTATAATAGTGTCTAGGGTTTTCAAATAAATATGAAATAGCCGAAATTGTTACATTCATTAAATTCCAGCTACTAGCCACAAAAGTGGGTAATACAATCAAAACCGTTGGCACTTATTGGATTTTGGATTCCATACAATGGCAGGGCTACTGGGGTACCGCCCGTCACAGTACGTGGCCTAGATCACCGTACCGAGGATTACTCCCTTCATCCCCTGCAACACAAGACCGGAACCCTTCCTTACTGAAAGGTTCCAAACAAGACAACCCCGCAGTTGTTTGCAACCAACTGCCCACACAGCCGAATATAAAGGGACTTCTAGACAGGGATCAATCTCGCTCTCCAGTGGGGGCTACCCACGAAGTCTTGGTGCACCTCCCCTGTTTTAGCCATTCCCGGTTGATGAGGCTTGAGGCTGCGAATACCTTTATAGAACACATCACTTAGAATGCTCATCGTCCGCCTGACGATGTGCTGAAAGCATTCAATCCATACAAGTTCGTTCCGGGTTCGAACGAAACCGAAGGCATTATCTCGTTACACTCATTTTGGAATCATCCTCAGAGTTAACGACAATAACCCTTGCACTCTAAATCTCCATCTTCACTTGAGATTCACGACCTATCGTTAATTTGGATCGATGTGGTTTTCGGATATCCAAATATGGAAACCCGATCCCGGTCTCATCGAAATCCAAAGCGTGTCTTTTAGGTCCAAGTTGTTTTAAAGTTTAAAACATTTCAATTCAATATTATCTATATACACAAAGATAGATAATTAACAACATCATAATAGATAATCCATATTATCATTCCAAACAGATAATTCATATCATCAATTCATATGCAACCATAGCATCCAAATCACACAACATCATATATCTCATATCTGAGATGTCAACCATTCAGAGTAATGAATATCAATCATCATTCATAAGCAATGACTTATTAATCACCATTCTATAATTAATTTAAAATAAATTAAATTAATACTACTTCCCTAATTAACTTAAAATGAATTAAATTAATTACTCATCTATATAAATATTGCTTACATATTCCTTAATTAATTATATACCAATTAATTAATCACCCTCAAATAAATTACCCTAATTAATCATCTTGATTAATTATCCTTTAATTACATTCAAGTAATTAACCTCTAATTAATTTCACAAATTAATTATCTCAAACCAAATTCAGTAATTAACCTTTAATTACTTCATTAATTAATTAATCATAATTAATCACATTAATCCTTAATTAATTACATTAATTAATTACTTCATTGATTAATAGTTCTTAATTAATCAATCCTTAATTTCATCATTAATTATTTGAATTAATGATCCTTGATTATTTTATTTATAATTACCCTATTTAAAATTAATTACATTAAGTAATTTTTCATTAATTAAACCATATTGATTAATCACTCTTGATTAACTACATTCAGTAATTAACTACCTTAATTACTTCATTAGATAATTTAATTACTTCTTAATTAATTACCTTTAATAATTAATCTTTAATTAATTACACTTATTAATCATTCTAGATTAATCTCATTAATTAATTACCCTTAATTAATTACATCTCTTAATTATCCTCATATAACTTTATTAATCAATTCTTAATTAATTACACTAAGTAATTAATTATTAATTACTTCCTCTAAGTAATTATCCTTTATATGAATTACATAAAGTAATTAATTTTCCAAAACCTTCTATTACCCAATTATCCTTTCATTTAATTACATCTAGTAATTATCTTCCTAATTACTTCACTAAGTAATTATTCATTATTAATTACATTTGCAATTACTTCTTAAATTATTCAATGATTATTTTTAAATTAATTAAACTTAATTAATTAACTTAAATAAATCAAAATAAACTTAATTAATTACAATTAGTAATTAATTTCTTAATTACTTTCATTAAGTAATTATACTTAAACAATTCTCAAATGATTATCTTAAATTAATTAATCAATTTAATCATTAAAATTAATTACATTAATTAATTATAAAATAATATTAAGTTAATGACCTTCATTAACCAATAATAAATCTTTAATTACCTTTCCAAAGTAATTAATTAAATTAATCAATATTAATTCTTAATTTATTTATAAAACTTATTAATTAATTCCTAATTATTAAATTAATCAAGTGATAATTAAAATTTTAATTAATTATAAATTACTTGATTAATAAATTCAAATCATTAATTAAATTAGATCAAATCTTATTTAATTAATTGATTTCTTAATTCCAATTTAATCAAGTTTAATTAACTTGCTAATCCCCTTTTTCTTAATTAAATAAACCCTTATCTATTTAATTAATTAACCTATTATTAATTAATTAAATTAAATAATTACAAACTTAATTACCTTGACCAATTTATAAATTATAAATCATTAAGTTCAAATTAACTTAATATAACTATAAATCTCATTATTGATTAATCCATCATTAGCAAAGTATTTTAAAAACAACTTGCTTTTTAAATTTCATCTACATTCCATTTTTAAATTAAAATTTAAAATGAAATCAAATTTTAAACTTAAACAAGGTTTAAATATTCAAAACCTTTCAATTCCATTTTTAAAGAATATCTTACCTTTCTAATTAAGTTTTAAAATAATTTAAACCTTAATCATTTTGAATAAAATTAAAATACACTTTAATATTTAAGTGGTTTTTGAAAACATTTAACTTTCAAAACTTATCTCATTCAAATCAGAATTCAAATATTCTTAAGTTTCAGATTTTAAAATTTAAATTTAAAATCCTGTTTTTAAATTCACTTCAGATTTATAAACACAGGTTATAAATACTATAATATTCAAACTTAATAACATTTGAACTTACAAACTTATTTTCTTTTTGAAAACTTTCAGATTTAAATTCAAATTTAAACTTACCTCAGGTTTAGATTTAAACTTGCTTTGTTTTCTTTATTTAAATCAAGTTTAAATTTTAAAAAAAACTGAAACAGTTCAGGTTTCAGGAAACAACCTGAAAACTAAAAATGCCCGAGTACAACACCAAGCTACTTCGAGTCTTCCTCCTTACATCTTCGAGTAAAACTTCTAAATACTCGAGTGAATCCCGAGAACATCACACCCATTCCAAAATCAAAATCCAACTCCCTTTTTCCCAAAATCTGGAAACACAGTACACCCCAAAACCTCAAACCCTGTCAACGGCGAGTTCTCCTTCCTCCGACCATCGTTCAAGATGAAACCTTGGCCACGATCTCTTCATGGCCCCAGCTACACTTCCCCAAAACGGCTCAACACTCGATCAAATACAGTGGTTATGCTGATCGAATTCCTTTCTTGTTAAAAACTTAGGGCTACAGAACAATCCCTCACTCCTCTGCTAAATCAAGAATCAATTCACCACTTTGTTAATTTTTGTAAAGAGCTTAATCACTCTTCTTCATTCATACAGAAGCACAGCCACCATTACTACATGAATCACCAGATATCACCCCAAAACCAAATTCTGAACAACTCTCATTTGCACTGTCAACCCCAACTTAAAATTTATGATTTAACTCTTAAAAATCATAACTTAGTCTAAGTATTTAGTTTGTATACCTGAATTGCTCAATTACCAAGTTTGAATTTTAATAAAGACTTGAGTTTTCCCTTTTAACCTTAATTTCCAGAGCAATTGCAGTTTCTATTTAAGTTAAGTAAATCTTTAAAACTAAGTTTATAACCAAGCAAACAATATTTATTTAGACCCTAAGTCTTAAAAATTAATGGATTAAAAAAAAAAAATGAATTTGAATTCAAAACTGTGTTGATATTTTAGAACAGAGATGTCCTTCAGGCATTTTTAATACCATCCATGCAATCACACAATACATATAAATTTTCCACAGAAACATACAAATACAACTAACTTAAGCATAACTCAAACAACCAGAATATTTTTAAGTTTTTTTTTTTTTTAAAATAAAGTTACTCACCAGAATTTAAAGGAAGCAGAGTTCTGTTTCCCTTGCTTTTGTATTTTGCAAAAATGGAAATGCAGGCTTGACCCTTTGATTTGATATGCAGATTGCCTATTCACTTTTAAAAACTTGTTTGCATGACTCCCAAATAAAAAAATGCATTTGAATTTGCTTTTGTTTGCAGGTGTGCTTGATGCTGGCTTCCAGATCAAAGAATGCAGATGAAACAAAAGTGTACAGGCTTTCCTTTGATTTTGAGATGAGGTGTAGATTTACATTTTTGAACTGAGGGTTTGAAGATGTGCAGATTTTGCATTTGAACATGCACTACAATTCTTACATGCAGATGTATTTGACAATACATCAAACTGAGGTTGTGAAGAAACAAAATGCAGGCTTTGCAGATGAAGATGATGCTGTTGCTAACTCCTCAAGTACATGAAAAATGCAGATGCATTCATTGCCAGGTCTTAAAACAGAGTGCAGGTAAAACAAAAGTGTGCAGGGTTTTGAAGATGCAAGTTTGATTTGAAGAGGAGTGAAATTTTAAGATCTTGTTTTTGAGAAACTTTGAGTTTCAGATTTTAAGTGTAATGTTTTCTTTCTTTAATTCATCTAGCTTTCGGTTTTGAAAAGAGAATGAGGAGAAAAATGAAAATGGTTTAAGGCTGAAAATATTTTAACAAAAATGAAGAAAGAATAAAATCAAATGACACTTGTCATTTACTTAAGCTTACCACTTAACACATGTTATTTAAATTACTCACTTGTTAACACTTGTCTTTATTTAATCTAGTTATATGTTTAAATGAAAATGAAGAACTTTCTTAATTAATTTTATGTTTATATGAATATATATGAATCTCTTATTTAATTAGTTATATATTTAGATGTTTATAAAGGATTTTACTTAATTTATTTTATACTTATATAAATACATATGTGGATTTCTTATGCTTATATATACTTATGTAAATTTCTTATTTAAAGAAAAATGTAAATGAAATAAATTATAAATTAAAACTTATCCAAATATTTTAAAGAATCAACTTATAAAAGAGATTATTTCTTTATTATAACTTACTATTTTTCTTATATAAATTAATACATCATATATTAATTCTATTTTAAACTTTGATATATTCACAAATCATATTTTTTTCAAGAATATTTAAAAAGATATAAAATTAACATTTTCTTAAGTTAAGATATATTTAAACAATTAAACATTTGTTCTAAGTATTTTAAAAACCAAATAGTTATTTATTTTGAAAAAACTTAATATTAATTTAAATCATAATTTCCAAATTATTAGAATTTGAAAACAAAACTTTAATTATTATTAAATTCCAAAACAAAGATAAACTATAATATATACAAATATCTATATACATTATAATTTAAACATTTATTTTAGCTTTTAAAAAGACAAAATCACTGATTAAATATTTATTTAATCAGATTTATTAAACCAATTCATATTTTATTAATCAATATTGTCAATATCAATTTAATTTTAAATAAAGATTATTAAATTGATATTGCCAAAAATTCCGGGATATCACATCAGAAGTCCGGGCAGATGGTGGAGCTTGTCCATTTCTTCTGGAAGCTCAGTTGGGTGTGATGTTAGTGGTTAAGAGGTGGACCACTAGTTTCTTCTTTTGAGGGCTTTAGCTATTCTGATTTTTGAAGTGAGAATGATTTCTTGGAATCTGAACTGAGTGGAATCGCAAAAGTGACTTGCGATGGTTCGGAAGTTCTCTGAGTGATCTTTGTTTGGATTTAAGCATCTTTAGAGGATATTTAAGTTATCGAAGTGGTATTTTCTGGATATCTTCGAAGGAGTTGGGATTTGCATCTGTATCAAGAGATTGAGTTCTGTATCGACTTTATTCTTGGAGCTTTACCGGTGATTCAGCATTGTAGGAGATTTTTTGAGTGTGATCTGTTTAAGTTGGGAGGATTTATCGGATCTGTTTTCTGGTTGAATTTTTGCTGTGTGTTGTGACCGAATCGAATAGATCGCTGAGATTTATGGAATTTGATGGACAATATTCCGGGATAAGTTGATCAAGTTTATACTTGTGTTCATCAACACCATTTTTAAATCAGAGTTGCGCAGTGGAAGCAATGTGGCAGCTATTCCAGAATAGGAGCAACACCGATTCTTTGGGAATTTGAGTTTTGTTTTGGATCAGAGGATTTCTACAGGAAATTCATTTTGGATCTGGAGACTTGATTGTTTTGTATATGTTTGTTTTCCAGATAAAGTAGTTTGTTTGAAGTCTTCTGATGTTTCTGTAGTAGAGTTTGTGTGATGGATTTTGATTGATCTAGAAGTTGAAGGCAGCCTAGGATTGATATGAGTATTGGATCTTTCTGTTTTCTCTTGAGAGTTAAGTGTTTGACCTACAGGATTGAATTTCCAGTTCGGATGGCTGGAATTTGTTTTGTTTTCCACGTATCTCTGAAGGAGTACATGTATGGTTTATCCCTGGTTTAGTATCAGTGGTTCTGAAAGGTTTGGGAATTGATCAGGACGTGTCTATGGTCCTGTATTCTGTTTAGATTAGTAGATCTAGATGTATAAGAGCTCTAGATCTGAGTGGTATAGTTAGTTTAGATTCTGTAGGGCGAGTGTCCCGGTGTTTGTACCTGGGAAACTCTAGGGAATCTTATCCAGAACTTTGTCTAGATAATTAGAATTGTTTGTTTGGATTGGTTGCTATGATTTCTAGTATTTGGTTGATAGCCAATGTTTGCTATTTTTAAAATTTAAAATCTGTATGGGATTATTAAATTACCTTTGCTTTTAAATTTCGGGGACGAAATTCTTTTAAGAGGGGAGGAATGTGATGCCCCGGAAATTTAGGCAATAATTATTTAATAATTTCTTTAATAATTATTTTAAAATGTGAAATATTGATTTAATAAATTAATTCAAGCTGGAATTTTCTTTTGAAAATTTTAATTATTTAGTTTGTTTAATGATATTCTTTTCAATGTTAAAAATATTTAAGTAATAAATTTATCTTTGTATGCTGATTTAAAAATATTTTATTTATAATGTATAAATGTTTATGCATTGTAAATAGAAGATTTGGTTTTAATTTTAATTTATATCAAATAAAGGATATTTTCTAATTATTATATATTAATGTATAATTTGTAAATTGATTAAATTAATTTAAATTAGTATTGTAAATTTTTCAAAAGTTTGTTTTAAAAATCGTTCTTATATCTTTATAGAAATGTAAGTAAGAATTTGTTTTGTTTTATTTTTAAAATTGTTTTTCTTTTGAAATAAGACTTAGTTCATTCTTGTTTAAGTATAACATTTGTTTGAAAACTCTCAAATAAAATCGAATTCAACATTTCTTCTTCTTTTAAAAATCTTTTCTTCTTAAAACTTAGTTTCAAAAAGAATATTATTTTAAAAAAATAATAATTAAACAAACCTTTAAATGTAAGCGTATAATTTTTTAAAGAAGTTTATATGTTATTATTTAAGACTAATGTTAATACTACATTTAAATCTTGCTAAAATAAGTTTGAAATAGTTTAAGATAAATTCAGATACATTTATAAATTTAAAATTTTCTTTTAAATATTGAAGATGAACATGTGTTAGCTTTTTAAAACATAAAGAGACACTTGTAAAAATTGAGATAGTAACATATCAAGTGGCATTTGTTTTAAAACTTATTATTTAAATTTTATTGTCAAGAAACATAACATAGCTAAAGTATTTTGATAAAAACATTTTTCTTCAAATTGAGAAATCTGGAAAATCATATTTCAATAAATCAAAAACCCCAAAACAAATGCATGTTTTAGAATCTACATTCAACCCCAAATCTGCAACATTTAAAATCAAATCTGTTGCAATCCTCACCATCAATTTGCAAGATCAATGTCATACTCTAGCAAATGAAGATAAAGGTCTACATGCATACAAATACAAGATAAAAGCAACTTCATCTTCAAATTTGCACCCAAATTTCTGCATGTAGTTTCAACAGATCCAGGAATGAATATGCAGCTAATTTGTCTCTGCATTCTTCAAATTTAAAAAGGTGATAAATTTCTATTTTAAAAATAGCTTTTCTTTTAAAAGAAAAATCAAAGATAAACAAGTTTTACAGAAAAACTCAAGTTCTAATTCAAACTTGTTGAAAAAAAAAATCAAAACTGCTGTAGAGAAAAAAGAAAATGGCTCTGTCTTTCTTTTTTTCTTTGTGAGTAACCTCACAATTGAAAGTTGCTTTAAATTATCCGTTGCATATGGATTATAGGAATGAATTTGCTTTGTATGATTTTATTGTGATAGATAGTCACTGTATATATATATAAACATATATATATATATATGTGTGTGTGTGTGTGTGTGTGTGTGTGTGTGTGTGTGTGTTTACAGGTACATGATCACCTGTTCTGTTTTTTTTTAAAACTAAAATTTTAAATAGAAAAGAATACCAATACCTCTTGAATTGATTCTCAGTTAGGATCTGTTATGTAAGTGAAGTATTAGTTTAGTATATATTTATGTTTACAAATTATAAACAAGGATAAAAAAAGAAAAAAAAAGAGAAGAAATTGTTACCTCTGAAACACTAACAACAGACAATATTTCAAGAAGCAAATAGGTCAAACTTCTTAAATTATTAAAAACAAGTTTATAAATTAATGCAAGTATGAATTATGAATTTTAAAACAAAAATCATATTTTTTTAGTTAAATAAGGAATGAGCATTTCTGAGTGGAACAGAATGGGAGTTTTTGAATTTATCTAGTGATCTAGTGATATTGGGATGTTGTGTTCTTTCTGGAGGTGGAAGAATTGATGGGAGAGTGGAGGAATATTGTCAGTAGTTTATGTCAGAGAGGTGGTGATAGATGATCAGAAGTTGTTTCAGAGGAGGTGGTGATTGTATATGGAGATTTCCAGGTTTGAAGCATTGTATCTGAAGGTAGGGGTTTTTGAATATTTGATTACTCTGTTGCTTCGAGTGATTCGAGGTTATGGGGGATTGCAGAGGAGTCATCAAGGGAGGGTTGGCCGGAGTCTCAAGGTTGATGATGGTCGGAGGTGAGATTGGGTGATGTTGACAGGGTTGCAGTGGTTTCTCAAGGCCTGGTGGACTTCTGTATTGTGCAGGGTTTTTACTCGAAGTAATCCTCGAGTTTTTGTGCTTCTGACTCGAAGCAAGGAGTAGGGAAACTCGAAGTAATAGGAGGGGTTTCTCGGGTATTTGGATTGCAGGATTAAAATTTGTAATTTTACAGTTTTTAAATTTTTTGAACGAAACTCATATTTTTAAAGATTGTAAATTGATTCAAATGTAAGATTAAACTGAATTCAAATGTAGTTTAAAATTCAAAGTTTTAAAAAGTAAAATCTTAAATTTAAACATGATTTAAATTCAGTTGTAAAGCAAGAATTAAAATAGTTTTCAGGTTTAAAACCTGAGAGTTATTTTGCAGTTCTTTTTAAAATGTTGATTGAAATTCAAAATTTTAGTGCAGTTTTGATTTAAGTGGGAGTAAAATCTGGATTCAAATGCAGTTTGAGTTCAAAGGTTTTAGAGGAAAAAAATGAAGATCTTAAATTTAAACAAGATTTAAATCTGGTTTTAAATCAAGTATAGAACAGTTTCAGGTTTGTATTAAAACCAGAATTAGATTTAAATAGTTTTTGTAAGTTTTTAAAAGTATGAACAGATTTAAATGTTTAAAACTTAAATTTGTTTTTGAATTCAAAATTAAAAATTGTTCTCAAGTTTCTTTGAAAACCAGTTTTGAATTCAATAGTTTGTAAATTTAAAAATGAATGAACATATTCAAAAGTTTAAAGAAATTGATTTCAAATAAGTTTTAAACTTGAAAGAATTTAGTTTCCATTAGTATTAAATTAAAATATGAAGTGTTAATTTAAATTTGAAAATTAAAATTAATCAATTCATTTTTAAAAGTTTAATTTATTTAATCAAGTAAATTTATGTAAATCTTTCTTTTATATTGAAGAAATGAATGTTCTTTAACATGCATTTTATTTTAAGGTTTATAATTATATAATTTGGATAAATGTTTAAATGATTAAACATTTGAATCTTTAATTTTTAAATGAATTAGAATTAGAATTTAAATTTAGAAATGTATTGTTTTAATACATTTGAATGTAAATGAGTTATTTGATAAGTAATTAAATTATTTTACTTTGAAAAATATTTAAGATAATTAAGAATTTACTTAATTATTTGATTTAAATAATGGTTTAGATTAATATAAATTAGAAATGATTTATTAATCTAATTTAAATTTTCTTAAGTATGTAATTATTGAAATGTTGTTAATTAATAAATGGATGATAATTATCTAAGGATAATTTAGTAATTAATCAATGTAATTAATTTTGATAATTAACTAGATTGATTAATTGAATCTAATTAATTGTAATTTGTTAGGTATAATTAATAGTTAAAGTAATTAAGGAATTAATTACTTATTGTAATTAATTTTGATATGTGATTTAAGTAAGTTAATTAATTTAGTTTAATTAATTTAAATAAATCATGTGATGATTTTATAAGAGAGTAATTACTTAATGTAATTAGTGGAGCAGGATGACTTAGAAAAGTAAAAATGATAATTACTGAAATGTAATTAGTAATTTGGATAATTACTTTTGTAATTAATTAAGGAATTAATTAATGATTAATTATTGGTTGATTAATTTATAAATAAGTAATTAAAGATAGTTAATTACTGAATTTAATATTAATCAAGGTGATTAATAATTAGGTTAATTTCTAAATGTTATTAAGTTTAATTAAATAATTTATTTAAATATTAAAGATCATTAATTATAATAATTAATGATGCAATTAAGGATTGTTTGATTAAGTTAATTTAAATAAGTGATTAATTAATTGTAATTAATTTGGGATAAATATAACTAATTATAATTAATTAATAAATGAATAATTAAATGTTAATTACTTATGATTAAGGTTAATTAATTTATAAAATTAATTAAGGACTAATTACTTATTGTAACTAGTGAATGATTAATTAAAGATGTTTAATTAAGTTAAATACTTAGTGAATAATTAATTAACTGGGTTAATTAATTAATGGATGTTAAGCAGGATTTTAAATGAGTAATTAATTTAATTTAATTTAAATTAATTAGAGATGGTTGTAATTAATTTAATTCATTTTAAATTAATTATAATTGTTGGTTAGTAAATCATTGGTTATGGATGTTATTGATTGAATGGTTGTGATATCAGTAATGAGATTAGTTGTATCTATATGATATGGATGATTGTTTAAGTATGATCGTTTGTGATGGATTATTTGGTTGTGATGATTATCTGTTGTGATAATAATACAGATTATCTGTTTATGATATTAATGTGATTATCCATTGTGATATGAAATTTATCTATGTGAACTAGATAATAATGAAATAAGCTACTTGTTTAAAACCCTTAAGTATAACTTGGACATTAAAATGGCGTTTAGTTTCGGTGAGACCGGGATCGGGTTTCCAAATTTGGAATTCCGAAAACCACATCGATTCCAATTAAACGTTAGGTCGTTAATCCAAGTGGAGCAAGTGAAGACTCGAGGTGTAAGGGCTATACGTCAGTATACCTCTGTGGGTGATTCCGTAATGAGTTTGACGGAATAGTGCTTATAGATTTGAGATGGAGATTTAGAGTGCAAGGGTTATCGTCGTTAACTCTGAGGGTGATTCCAATACGAGTGTAACGAGATAATGCCTTCGGTTTCGTTCGAACCCGGAACGAACTTGTATGGATTGAATGCTTTCAGAAACATCGTCAGGTGGGCGATGAGCATTCTAAGATTTGATGTCCTATAAAGATAATCGTAGCCTCAAGCCTCATCAACCGGGAATGGCTAAAACAGGGGAGGTGCAGCAAGGCTTCGTGGGTAGCACCCACTAGAGAGCAAGATTGATCCCTGTCTAGAGGTCCCTTTTTATTCGGCTTATTGGGCAGTTGGAATTTCGCACCAACTGCGGGGTTGTCTTGTTCTGAACTATTCAGTAAGGAATGGGTCCGGCCTTGTGTAGCAGGGGATTGGGAGTAATCCTCGGTACGTTGATCTAGGCCACGTACTGTGACGGGCGGTACCCCAGTAGCCCGGCCATTGATGGAATCCATAATCCATTAAGTGCATGTACGGTTTTGATTGTGCCCAACTATGTTGGAACGTGAGATGTAAGCATTCCAGCTATTTTTGTATTTTATTTTGAAAACCCTAGACACTATTATAATATCACTGGATTTCCTATCAAATGTTTTAGTTAGCGTAAGGTAATTTTTTTTCCATGTTTATGTGTGGGAAGTCTTACGTGATACCTTTTGTTTTCAAAGGATTTTCTAAAGTTAAGCAACTTTTATCCCTGTTTACTCACACCAGACCCCTGTCTGACCTGAGTGTTTATTTTCTGTTTTATTAAATTCTTGGGTACTCATATTACGTATGAGTAGTCAAGTGTTTCAGGATTGCTTTGACGAGTTCTGGAGGAGATAATGGAGCAGGAGGCTTCAGCGTGTAGATATATTTAGTGGTTCCGTTGTGTTTGAGTTGAGTCTGTTTCTCTGATAAACTTGGATTGTAATTGCTAGACAGATGTTTATAACTGTCTAGTTTGTGTTGTATTAGCTGTTCAACTCTGATGTATATGATAATATGTAAAGTTTTATGTGATATATTATAAATTATTCGATTCCGCTGTGAGATTCTGATGTTGTCTGTTCTTTCTATCCCTTTCTTTCTTCTTAACGATGCAACTTTTTGGAGTTTGGAAGTTGGGTCGTTACATGTTACATCATCTTCCTACATTGGACTTACCCTAATAATTACACATCAAACTATGGATGAATAAATAAATAATACGCACCTAAAATTAGAAAGTTTAAACTGCAATTACTGTCAACCTAATTATTAACCACAGTAATTGGTATTCTAGCCACAACCGCCTAATGATTTTGACCGCTGAAAAATGTTTAGAGGCAATACAAAATCAGGTATAGAATTTAATTCAAAGGCGTAATTTCCAGACTGGATAATATAATAGGGATCCAAATACAACATTTACCACATAACGGTGTGATGATTGATGAAAAACAAACCCACGATTTAGCGCACATCATCAGTTACGTCACGGATTGATGGAGCCAACAGCGTCTAAAGCTATAATAATAGATACCAAAGCATGATTAAAAAATGAGGAAAAATTAATTATTGAACTTACCACTTCGGTAGAAGAGGAAAAGGATAAAAGGGTTTTGAGTAGACGAAGGGGATTTCGGACGGAAGATAGTGCAGATAAATGTATCTTACGTCAATGGTGCATAATTAAATTCAAAGTTTAAGCTCAGTAATACAACTTCAGATCAACTATTTAAGACCCGTTATTCTAATTTTGGTAACGATAAAGAAGCCTAGGGAACCACAACAGGCGGAAATTAATTTACTTGGTGTTCTACGGATTTAACCCCTTTTTCAAAGCATATCAAAGATTAGGGCCAATTTTCTCTTTTTTTAGTTTTAACCCAAACAAAAATGGACTAGCCACGTATTTTTGAATCAAAACCAATTTGAAAAATTATGTTAAAGATACACTAGTATAACCGCACAACGGTGGAGAAACCGACCGTTCCATTGTATAACTTTGATAAGAAATATACATTTAAATTTTTTAATATTACTTAAACATTAAGTGCTAATATGTTGGAAAAGAATAAATTGAGATTTGAATCTGAAAATATGAATTTCAAATTTAAATATTAATCAAAGCATTTAAAATTGTCGATTTGAAATTGAAATTTTAGAATTTGAAAATCATAATAGATTTGAATTTGGAATCTTTGATGCGTAAAATAAAAGGAGGAAGTTTAGGGAAACCGCGATGAGACAAGATCGACGTTTTTAGGGAAACCGCGATGAGGCAAGATCCGCGTTTTTTTGGTTTCAGAAAAATTGATTTTGGCCAGTGACAGTAAGCAAACCTCCTTAACGGTCGGTTTGATAATATAAAATAAATTTATTTTGTATTCCATGTTTTGAAAAATAACAAAAACGCGTTGTCCTTCCATCATTTTCATCGTCTTGATGACTTATAATTTTAAATCTTCTGCTCCCCTCTCTTTATATTTGTCATGAACGTTGTGTGCGCAAAACTCAAAATAAAAACAAATGCATTCGTGTATTTGTTTCAAAATATGCTATATATATGGATATGTCACTGGTAGGATTGTCAACCTATACTTTTGGACATGTGTAGTGTTATATTCTCATCTGCGTTAGAAGTCACTTTCTTGTCTACATCCAAGGATAACGGATGCATATCAAATATTATCATATCCGCGAACAATTGATAAATGTAAAAGTATAAATAAAAAAATAATGTTCAATGTAAAATGTTTGGCTTTCATCGGTTATAGAAGCAAAATCAAAATGATAATAAGTACATATCATTAAGCATTAAACATGCATTGTACACTCTTTTTTATTCTATAAGAACTTAAACTTTTGACTGTTTGTATTCTATTAGCATATTCATTTTCAGCTCAACTCACATGCACTCCTTAAGTCAACTAATTATTTCACCTTTTTCACCTTAAAAGGGTGATGTCTGACTATTTATAATGTCTATTAAAATAATGACAAACGTTGTCAAAATACACTTGTTGTTACAATAAATGTAAATCATGAAATGAATATGTTTTTATACTGTTTTGTTTAGTCCCACATCGTGTAATAAGTTAAACCCTTTGCTCTGAAGCCTTTATATAAAGAAGACTATATAATGTAAACATATGTCTATTCTCTGAAATGAATAATATATCTTTTGTCTCTCTCTAATGGCTTTTATTTTCTTCATTTTATGGCTTTACTTTTGTAATGCCTCACCCCGAGACCCACCTTAGCAAAGATAATTAACAAGTAATTCTATCTACTAAAGCCGAGAATAGTGATGGTTAAGGGCAATCATCTATAATTTCGTCTTAAACATCTATTGAATACGTTGATAAATGCAATAATTTTTTTTTCCAACTCATGTGGATCGACATACCCAATAAGTGCTTAATCCAAAATTATAGGTGACTAACAGATCTATCAGAACAAAATACAATAGCTGAATGTAAATCACATCACAGAATAGTAATCAACATCATATATATATGCATATACACTAATACACGTTCAATACAATACAATATGAATACAATAAAGGTGGTACATGACCACACCATATACATCAAATCAAATGAAAAAACATCAGAGTATGCGGAAGAAATAAACTACTCAAGAGAATGAAGAGCTGATATCCAACATCAACTTCAAGCCAAGTCCAAAAGATGATACCTGAAACAACTCGGTCTGACCCGAGTGAAAACACACGGGTCAGGCTAGCTAAAATCATTAGTTAAACATAATAATCGACAAGGATGAGTAGGTGAAAGCTATGGTATCCTTTTTCTTAAAGGATGTCATTCCCTAAACAGGGTTTCAACATCATAAGAAAGGACAACATCTCTTCTTGGCAAGTAGAACATATAATAATAATAAAGTCATACTTAAGTGGCATAACTGACACTTAAGCAAATGGAACATCGACGAGCAAAGTTTTAAAGATAAGACTTAATAAGAATCGCTTTTTCCTCATATCATCGGCAGTATAAAGGAATATGGATAATGGCTTCAAATGATTCAACTATGAGTGGATGTCAATATAACAATACATCAAAGGTACATATCATTTATACATAGAATAAAACGCATATGGATGTGCCTCATCTCATTGGCACATCCTAAGGATCATTCAAGGAAATATAAAACCCAATCATAAACGAAGCATTATACTTATTCATATCTTATCTCATCGGCGTGAATATAGATACATCTCAAATCCATCACTAAAACTCATCATAAAAGATTCTTTATAATCATTTATACCTCATCTCATCGGTATAAATTTATAAATACATCTCAACTCCATATTAACATTAAGTAGTCTATAAAATCATCAAATCATCAATCCATAATGCAAATAACTCAATCGAGAATAACATCCTAAATGATTTCACCATATATGCACACATCTCCTCTGGCACTAGGCTATCAATGTAATAATCATCTAAAGACAGTGAAGTCTAAAACATCAAAACTCAAAGAAATCCCAGATTTTCCAAATCCTCGATTGCATGCTGAAGCAATGCTATGCGCGCTACATCGTGACTAGTATTACTGTTTGGTACCATAAACATCGTGATGACTGGAGTCAAATAACATCTTAACATCGCGAACATTATGAATGACTATAATCTATAACATCATAATGACTCCCAGCCACAAAGACCCGAGTTAATAACATCGTGATGATCGGAGTAGCAACTACATCGTGATGACTCCAATCGAGTAACTGTGATCTGTAGTACTAGTAAACATCATGAATGTGTCTCAACTTCACGGATAGGAACCCAATAGGTGTTAACGTACGTCTCATACCATACATTCGCACATAATGGTTTACTAGTCGTTAGTTGGTACCACACTAGTAAAACATCATGAAAATTTACTCGGCCTCATCTCATTTGCGAGTAAATACAATACCATGCTCGTCTCATCTCATTGACGAGTACTAGTAGTATCGTGACTTGTCTCATCTCATTGATAAGTAAAAAATTTCATAATGCTTCTCAACATCGAAAAATCATCATAAAGAAGCTTACGACATCTCATCGCAAGTAAAAATAATATGTAGAAGGTTATTTATAACCATAATTCGAATTAGGAATTTCTAGCTCTTAATTCACCTCATTTCAGCGGCGATTAAGAAACACATCTTAAAATGATCCTTCACCGAATGTACTCCTAAATTGGAGTTCTCGAACCATATAATCTATCCAAAATTTAATAACATCTTAAAATCATCTCAAACAGTTCACTTAAAGGGTTTCGATCGTATAAGTCCGATATTAAGCGACAAAGCAAATCCATGTGTCTCATACCACATGTTTTACTTTACCATTTAATTGTCTTTCATATATGTCTAAAGTTCATAAAAATATGTAATTTTATTTATAAAATAATTTTATTAGAGAAAACAGAAATTTAAAACAATTTTCCAAAAACGATTATTGAAACCAATATTTGAAATTCCTTTATTATAGGAAATAAACCTATCTTTATTTAGAAAAATAATTTAAAAAAATACTATGTAATAATAATTTGAAATTTCCATGTATTTCAAAAATAGTTTAGTGAAAACCATTCTCGAAAACAACGAAAAACAAAGAGGGATATCTTAAAACCGATAACTTGAATTCAGTACAAATTCAATTCAAATTTAACCCAAAATCAATTCAAATTCCATTTGAATTTTAATTTCAAATTCTCCACATATAGATAGCCTATTCATAGGCATCATGGATATAAAAATATCTCAAAAACATCATCAATACCGAAGAGAATGAGAACAAAAATGAGCTAATACAATTCTAAGGTCAAAGATTCTTGTTGCTGTCATTTTGCTCTCTTGCTATCATTTTGCTCTCAGGACAGCAACATACAACCATAATTTAGACCAAGCAAACTTCAAAATTATAGAAAATACAATGAATGAAACTTATAGCTCATGATCTAATATATCCAGAATATCCAAAACTATCAAATTCGGATAAGAAACAAAGAAGTTAAAGCTAATTTCGTTTCAGTTTCAAACGCGGAGCAAATAATAGTTTTGCTCATGGGATAGCAGTAAAAAGAAATTCAATTTTGACATAGTTAACCTCATAATTACATAAAATTCAATGAATGGAAGTTGTAGTACATGAATCGTGCTTTTTGAAAAATTAAAAATTATCGAATTCCGATCAAAATAGAGAAAGATATAGCTCAAACAATATCAGATTCAAACTTAGGAAATTCTGTCAAAGACATAGCTATACTTCTGCTTACAAATATGTTTTAGGTCAGTCCAATAGTAAAATATCAAAATGAAATCTGACGATAAATTACTCTTTATTGAATATATTTTCCAGCAAATTTTTTTTGACCTAAATTGGAATACGAAACAAAAAAACTTATGGCTAAAACACTTCTCTGGATTATTATTGTTGCTACTGTCAATTTGCTCTCGAAATAGCAACAAACAAGCACGATTTTTGATCAAGAAAAATTCAAAATTTTAGAAAACTCAAAACATAAAGCTTGTAGATCTATGTCTATGCTTTCCAAAACATCTAAAATTATCTAATTCCGACTAAAATGAAAGAGATCTTCCCAATTTACCGACGGTAATCCCACAAATAAACATGCAACAAACAAAATTGAGATTCCTTACCTTGAAATCTCAATCAAAGCTAGAAATTGTGAGTTTTAAACTCACCTTTGATTTTAGATAGCAAACACCCAAATTTGTGAAGAAAGATTGGAGCTTGAAGGTGAAATCCTTTCTCTGTTCTTATTTTGGTGAAGTCCTTCTTGAATAACAGCGAAATTGAGTGGAATTGAGATTTAATTAGGGAAAGCCATTGTTTTTCTTTCTCTCTATTTACCGTGTCTTTTGTTTTGGGAAGGAAGATGAAAAAAAGGTACGTACACCTATTTCCTCTTTTCTAGATGGTTCTAGAGGGAGTTAATGAATTCAAACCTTATCCAAATAAGCCCAAGACTAATATAATTAGAGAAATTCCTATGTTATATACATATTTAACCTATTCAATCAATTTATACGCTAGTTTTCTCATTTTTAACCAAATAAAATATCTACAACAAATTTTTTGCGGTAAAATTGTTATTATATAAAAAATTATTTTGACAATAAATAGTTTTTTTATAAATAAAACCCTATCTTTGATAATATTTTACAAATTACACCATTTTAGTGTAAAAACACTATTTTTAATGCAATTACTTAAAAAAAATTCTTTCATGTTAAATAAATTACAACAAATCATTCTAACGCTTTTTAATCATTAAAATATTTTTTCCAATTAAAAATATTATTTTCTCCATATAACACAATTTTTTAACAATATTTACCAATATTCCAATTTTTAGTGAAAAATCACTATTTTCATCCATTTCAACCAATTTATTTTTAAGTCTAATGAAGTGTATTACAATGTTTTAACATTTTTATAATATTAATACATCATTCTAAGCCTAATTACACTTCTAAATTTTATTTTTTTCATATTATTCCTTTTATTTTACAATAGAAGGCTAACATTGGAATAAATTTTCAATATTACTAATTAACTAAAATTAAACCATCATAATTATTTACTTTCAATCCAGATCCAAAAATAAAGTTTTTCAAACTTTATTTCATTCATTTACACTTTTTTCGACTATCAAATGTTGAAATAGGCTTCAAATAAAATAATATGACATATTTAAAATTCAATTCCCAAATTATATTCATCAAGATATTGTTTATATAAAATAAATAATATAATCCCTCATTTTATTATCCAATTCATTTTTAAACACAACTTTAAATTATAATTTGCATTATAATTTAATATTAACGATAATCTCCAAAATCCCGGCTTGTTACAAACTCCCCCTTAACAAAATTGCGTCCTCATAATTTCTAGTGGAAAAAGGACGTAAACACCACCAAAATTCAAAGGATAAAAGACAAGCTCGAACCTCAAACCATTCATACTCTCAACATAGAATGGTAGAGATAAATAAGGAAAAACTCACTTGGTTAGTCCAATGGCCCATTAAATGCTAATATAATGATTAGCAAACCATCAAATTTTCTAAGTAACTCGAAGAATTTAGAAGAAATCCCATCTTCGAATCAATCTCCATAAGATGCTCAACAATTAATCAGTCGAAAATGGTTGATTTCACAAAAATCTACGAATAGAGTTGGGATCAAACTCACTCAAACCCCAAACTCTAAGCAATGAAGAAGATCATCAATAAGATTTTCCACATAAATATACAGAAAGAACATCCTCACAACAGGGTAGACACAATAAGCAAGATTGATAAATCACAAGATGGCTTCTCACAAGGCCACTAACTCGAACGACAGCGACAAGTGCATGTCATTAATAATAGCTCAAAGATAGAATATACTCAAGAACAAGGATATAAGCTCGAATTATGTAACGACTCAGAATTTTAATTTATTAAAATTTGAATATTTAATTAATTTTAAATATTAATAAGTGAATTTATAAGTCGAATAAATTTTTATTTGAATTATTGGATTTAATTGGATAATTAAATCAATAATTTAATATGTTAAATTATGGAAATAATTGAAAATTAGGTTAAATATGATTGAAAATGATTTGTAAAATTTTATTTTATCATATTGAAGTTAGAATGATATTTTAGAACTTTTAAAATCGAATTAAAAGTTAATTTGTGAAAATTGAATATTTTAATATTTAAAATCGACTAGTGAGAATAGTCAATTTTTGAACAGTCTCAGAATTGAACGAAACCAGTTCCATTGGATCCGTAATAGTTAGTTATTACTGGATTTCAATTTTCGTGTCAATCGGAGTTACCGTTTGAGCGTGGCAGCTCGAAACGCATCGATTTATTTTTAATTTAAATTTGGCGAGTGAAAATAGCCATTTTTCAAAAAGTCTCGGATTTCGACGAAACCAGTTTCATCGGATCCGTAATGTGATATTATTGTAAGGTTTCAAATTTCAAGTCAATTGGATTTACCGTTTGTCCTGTACGAATTAAAACGCCTAGAAAATCGTTTAAATCGGTTTAATTCAAATTGAGCGTTTACAGCCATAACTCGCACATACTTCCGAATTAGCTTCCGAAACCTGTTCCATTGTGTCCGGTACGCGGGGTAAACCCTAGAAACGCTGGTTACGGCGCGTAAATCGGAGTTCGGAATTCCCGGATGAATAGTGTCGATCGATTTTCCTATAAATAGACCATAAATTCACAAAAAAATAAAAATAAAAGTTTCTAAACCCTAATATTTGCTCAGCCGCCAGTTCAAGCAATCTATGGCCGAAATTGTCTTGATTTCATCTTCAATTATGTTTCAATCCATAAACCCATTCAAGAAATCTCCAACTACAAAGTTGTAGAGCATGAAGAGAGCTAGAGATTCAACGGTTATGATCAAAAATGGAGTGATGTGGTGGCGTCTAGGGGGCCGCGTTCATGGCCAGCTGCGCACGACTTTCCATGCAGTGAGGGTGGCCGAGTTGCATCTCCTTGGGGCCGAACCTAGAGCTAGTGAAGGCCTTCGATTTGCAACTCCCTGATCGACATATAGTTTAGTATTTTGCTCGTGAATTGAAACCCTAACTTGGTGTGGTTGGGTTCATGTAACGGCCTGGGCATTTGCGTGAAAGAGGAGGGAGATGGAGATGCGCGTTAGGCTAGGATCTGGTAGCAAGAGAACGTACGACCAAGATTGCTTTGGATTGATAAGTAAATTTATATTGTAAATTAGTTATAAAAATCGTGTATAAACTTCGTAAAATCATAACTTTTTCATACGAGGTCGAAAACGCGCGAAACCAGTTGCGTTGGAATCGTATGGACGAGCACTACGCGATGGAATTGGATTGGAGTCGTTTGGAGTTAGTGAGAATTTTGGGTAAAATTAAACGCGCGTTTAATTTTATTCGAAATAAATCGCTAAAACGGAAATAAAATCAAGGTGAGAACTTCTCACTCAATCGAATCAGTTTCGATTTCATTTTAAATAGTTAGATTTAAAATATTTGAATGCATGTTTGAATGATGATTGTTATCTATTAATTGTTAAAATAGACATTATACGCCGTTAGTAAGCGGATGTTATTTATTAAAAACATATACCGCGAATATTTCATAAATAGTGAAATTGGTATTATATATAGTAGCAATATATATATTGGCATATGTATATATTGGAGTTATTGATTTCCCGCATTTTTTTGTTTAGCGGATGAGACCCTATTGCGCCGTCTATTAAGCGGATAATATTTAAATCCCATATACCGCGATAATTTCGTACTGGAGCGAAATTGGTATTGTGCTAATGTTTGTGGATGTAGGAAAACAGGTTGGAGGGATCCAACTGGATTCCTCAACAGTTTTTATTTGATTTCAGATATTTTGATATTTGATGGATTATCATATACGATATATGATATCGTTGTTGTCGTGATTGACTATTTGGTGTGTAGCATCATTGGACCCAGATTTTGGGATTTTAAAATGATTTTTAAAGTGATTTTTGAAAGTATACTTTATTTTTGGAATTGATCCATTATAAATAAATAAACGTTATAATTTTTAATGTTATAAAAATTATAATTTTTGAGAAATACGGTTAAAGTTGATTTTTGAGAAATATGGATTAATGATTTTATAAAATAGTTTAAATTGGATTTTTGAATATATTATTAAAAGTTTAAATATAGGATTTATAAAATTTGATTATTTTATAAATCAAAATGGTGAAATTATAAAGAAGATTAAAGACGTTTTAAAGAATAATATAAATTGATTTATATTAAGAGATTTATAAATGGATATTTATACATCGAAATATGGACATTATAAAACGAGTTTTTATAAGTGTTTGAATGAAGTGAAAATGAATTTCATAACTGAATGAAATTTATAGAATTATAAACGGTGAAGTTATAAATAAAATTTATAAATAGTAAGATTTATAAATTTGTGAAGTTATTTGAAGAATAGATTTAGTTAAATAAATGAATCTTATAAGTTATAAGATTTATGGTTTGGAAAGTCTTTAGAGGAACGATTTTGTAAAATAATCGTTTTATAAGTATTTAACTTATAATATGAAATTTTAGTTTATAATTGAGTTATAAACTGAAATAGGTTAATAAAAGAATTTATAAAAAGGAAGTTTTTATAAATAAATAGAAATGGAATTTATAAACGTTGTTTTATAAATTCGCAAATGACTTATTTTGATAAGTAAATTGTTGAAACCTATTAATGGAGTTATATTCACGTTTTTGAATAGTGAATAATCCTTTGAATTAAAATGTATAAAAGGATGAAATGTGTTAACATAGTATATTCACGTTTTTGAACTGTGAATAATATGTTAAAGGAAATGTTTTGAATGAGATGTTTAAATTGAATTAAAACGATCTAACGAAGTTTTAATTGTGTTGAGATTCGAAACCATAGATTTCAACATGTATTGTTGAAATAAACGTTTTCGAGAAATAAAAGGAAATGATGGACTATTACACTGTTGTTATAGTAAATGATTTCCGAAAGGAAATGTTTTGTATAGTATTGGGATTTATATATCTATTTTAATTTCGAATCCCTATACTAGTGATTTTGGGTTGTCGTAACGATGTTTTACGCAACATTCGTTTTGGTCCAAATAAATATGTTGAAGAGAATGATTTCCTTAATAGAATGAAATATATACTAAATTTTGATTTAAGTGTATTGAATATTTTCCAAGGGTGAAAATAAATAAGATTTGTGAATTACTTATGAATAAATAAGTATGGAAATGTTTTCCAATATAAAGTGAATATTTTGAGAATTTATCTTTTTGAAGATAAATTGAAAAGAAAATTGAAATGAATAATTGAAATCGAATATTAATTGATATTTTGAAATTATAAATTCACTAAGGAATTTATAAAGAAAGTGGAATTGGTTTAAAAATAAATATTGATTTATTTTTGAAGTATGAAATAATATATCTTGTAAAGATATTTTGAAAAATAAATAATTTGGAAAATTATTTGGAAACTGGTGATGTGTGCATATCCAGTGATAGTTCAATAACCGACTATCAATATTTCCCTTTGAATGGGTAATTGAGGTGATTTGTTTGAATGTGAATGCTACACTTATTTTTGAATAAGCGCTCACTATTCGGGTTAACCGGGAAAGGACCATGGGGTCGTATAACCCATTCCGAATATGTGATACGTCGATGTGAATTGCATTTGAAGATCGGTGTTGAAGACCCGGTATTTGCGAGAGCGATAGGATGACCTGTCGATTGTCTCTGCACTGAGTTGCAGCGGTATAGAGACTCCCTAAGTGATGGGAAATCCGATCAGGATTGTGAATATCCGGATTGCAAGGACTTCTTTGTAAGTGCCTTCGGTTTTGTTAGATCCCGGAACAGACTTGTATGGATTGTATGTCTGACATTACAAGTTGAGATATAAAGCCGATTTCTTTCAAATATATTTCTGTTGGTGGCGGAGAATTTATTCTTTTAGCTTAACACCCTTCTCTGAGACGTACGAGCTCAGAGGCTATATAGTTGAAGTTATCAGCGATATATTCCCAATTTGGTAATGTGATATGCTGAGTGATGCTGTAAATGATCATTGTGTTGATTATTGTGATAGGATCGTTTATTTGATCGTCTATCTTAGTGATCATTGTGTTGATCATTTGTTGACCCAAAGCATGGCTTTTGTATAAAGTATGTTTTTGTGGACGTGACTTCGTCGAACCTCACACCCCGGAAATGGTCAAAACAGGAAAGATGCGGCAAGGTTATGAGGGGTAGCACCCTTTAGGGTATGTACATTTCCTTCTGGATAGAGGCGGTATCATGGTATGGAGCCCAGATATTTAACCTATATGGTTACCACGAATTTATTACTTTGTGGTTGTTGGTTTTCGGGATCCCGTGAGAAAGGTCGTTTACGATCGGGGAATGGCGTGGTCGTGTCAGTAGTTACCCAGTTAGGGGTAACCCGGCCTTGTGTTGGTAGAGTTCCGGTTTGGTTCTCGGGGATGTCTTTCCAGAGGCATTCTCATGTGGCAATGGGAAGTTCCTTGGCCTGACCATTTGTTGGAAATCCAAAGAAACAATACGAAATTTGTACGGTATTAGTTGTAGAACCTGCCATTCACTTATGGTGGTCACCACTGTTTGGATGGTAGCTATAGTAGGCATAGTTCGAAATGTCTATGTTGGCTAAGATTTATATTCTACTTTCGAAATAATTTCCTACACTATACACTAATAATAATATCAAATGTTCTTTTAAATGCGTATCAAGCATCTTTGACTATCATAAGGAGAAATCTCCTCCGATTCTGCGTTTGCATGTGTGTGTGTGCGGGGGGCCTTATGGTAGTCTCATTTTTAAAAGCATTGCGAATTGAAATAAAAAAATATTCCTCTATTTTTGATTTTAAAGATAAATAAACTGTTTTGAGTTCTCACACCAGTCACATGACTGACTCGGAGTTTATTGTTTTCCTTCCTAAACTCTGGGTGCCCACCAATTTCCACACGGGCAGTCAAGAGTTAAGGTTTATCAGGATATTCTGGATATTCTGGAGTTGCTGGAGGCAAGATGGATGGCATGGCATATTACTTATATATAGTATTTCTTTTTCCGCTGCACTATTTGTTGTTGTTGTTGTACACTCTGATGATATGATGTAATGTAATGTATAAAATGTAATAACTGATAGTTCTTTGTTTGAAGATTATTCATTTATTTATTATATTGTGTTTCGCTGCGAATTGTGAGATTCTGTTGTTCCGTTGTTTTCCGTTCTATGTTCTCTATTTTCTTTTTCTTCTATCTTAAAATTATCTATCTTCTTTTCCCTCCATCTTCTACCTTTTTCTCTCTTCTTTTCTACTTTTTCTTTTCTTAAATCTTTCTTAAACCCCTAAGGGTTCGTATTTTCGTTCATCTTGAATTAAACAAAGGAGATTAGTGTCTATTCAAGGAGTACGGATTTACGGGTCTTTACAAATTATCTTTTAATCCAAGATATTTAGAATTTTTAAATCTCAACATCTTTTCAAATTTAAATCTCAATTTTCAACATTTGAAATTTTTTAAACTTTTTACTCTATTACTTAGTAAGTTATTTAAAACTCAAACTAAAAGTCCAAATTTCTTCTCTTACTTCAAAATTAATTTCCAAAGAAATTTGTAAATCCATAATAATATTCCTCAAAATTAATTAAGGGTTTAAATTCTCTTTACTCTTTTTATTAAACCACTTAAATAGTTTAAAAATAATTTTCAAATTCTCTTATAAATCTTCTCTCAAACATCCATTGTATATAATATAGATTCTACAATCTCAAAATATACTTCCAATAAAGAACGGCTCAAAAATAATCTCATATATATTCTCATCTTTATAATTTAAAATTAAATAAATGGCATTGCCTCTGTTATCCCGCTTTTTGGCAAAGCCGTGATATCAAAAGATCGATCACAAACAAAGGACAGTCCATCTCAGAGATTGGTTATACTTCACCTAGCTATGGATATCGATGAATTTTGCCCGAGTCCGGATCAGGCCACAATTGATAGGACGCAACAAGAAAGGTTGTAGGAGCCATCATTTCAAGTTTCAAGCCAATCCGAGTTCGTATGCTCAAGATATGATGGATCCAGTGTGAAGAGAAATAGTCATTGTCTGGTTCGAAACCATGAAGTTCGAACCCACCCATTTCGAACCCATCCTGTTCGAAACCATCCGTGCCCTTGCCTTCGAATCCATGGTGTTCGAACCCATCAGCTAGTACCTAGCCTCGAAACCATCCGCTTCGAACCCATCTGGTTCGCAACCGTCCTAGAGCCTTCCTTCGAACCCAGGCGACGTTCGAACCCATCGGTTAGTGCCTGCCTCGACTCCATCGCCTTCGACTACATTACCTTCGAACCCACCACAGTAGCCTACCTTCGAATCCATGACTTCACTCGGCCTCACATCCTCACTTCGAACCCATCGAGTGATCTAGTTCGAACCGATCAAGTTCGAACCCATAAGAATTCCTGGATTCGAATGTCACGTTCGAAACCAAGAATGCTTCCTATTTCGAATCCACCGAGTCAATTGGTTTGGATGACGTGTTCGCCGTAGTTCACGGAGTCGAAGCGGTCCATTCGGAGATAAGTTAGGATCGATTCGAATATTGCGCGCCACGTCACTGCAAGCTCACGTGCACTGATGGATTCGAAACGAAGGGTTCGAAATAATGGGTTCGAACGCCTCAGCCAACCGAAGGTGTCGATTTCGAACCGAGCATATCTCCTTAACCATAGATCCAAATGCAACCAAATTTTCACAGTATCTTCCATGTGAGGTAAAGATTGTTCCTGCCAAGTTTCAGCTCGATTGGACCATTTATTGATGGGTTCGAAATCACTTCGAACCGATGTCAGATCGAGACGAAACTTGGTGGGGTCGGTCGCGTGGGCCCACTCACGTGCCAGAAGGAGTCTCACGAAGTTTCAGCAAGATCTGGGCCTCCAACGCCTATAAATAGCACCCTGAAGCCTTCAGAAAAGGGGATCTTTCCGCCATTGAACGCCAAGACTCTGCCGGATTCAAGTTTAACTATCAGAATCGCTGTTGCATTCAGATTTCAAAGCAATTGTCAGCTGTAATCCATTGTAATCGATTGAATCGAGCAAAGCAATAAAGAGAAACCCTTCAAAGTGGACGTAGGCACGAACGCCGAACCACTATAAATCCTGTGTTTGTGATTGTTGCTTGTGAATTACTGTGATTTGTTACTTAGAGCTGAATTCTATACTGATTGTTGCTGAGTTCTGTGCTGAATATTATCGAATTGAACACGTAAACGGGTGCTTTCACGACCTTGGGTGTTTGTGACCAATTTTGGCGCAAACATTTTGGTGCTTTCACTGAGAACTGATTCAGGAAAAAGTTGATTTTGAAAATATAGGAGTTCAGATTTAGGAATTATGGCAAGACAATCGAGTAGGAGGCCAAGGACAGAGAGAAGCGAACCACAGGGAAGCCAAGAGGCTTCCTCAGGAGCAAATCAACCATCGATATACATCACGAGGGACGAGATGGAAACTATGATGAAGAGGCAAGAGGAAATGATCCAGAGTTTACTTCAACAGATAGGACAGCTTGGGGCACAGAATAGAGAAGCCAATGGAGCCCAGAACGGAGCGGGACCATCCGGCATAGCACCAGAGCTAGGGGGCACACATATGGAGAATGTTGACCCAATCTTGGAAAGAGAAAGAGGAGCATCTGCGCAACCCGGTAGTAGTAGAGATGCGAACGCTCAGTCAAGGGGGCAGATCCCGGGGTTACCTCGTGAGCTCGGGGGGCAGGTTGGAAGTAGTGAACAAGGATTACATCTCGGAGACAACGACCGATTGGCAGAGATAGTTAGGAGAGCTTTGAGAGGCGGTATGGTGAACAAAGATTTGGAAGATGTCAATAGAAGTCCTTTTACTTCAGCAATCAGGCAAGCTAGGAACCCACCTGATTTCAAACTACCATCGTTGGATATGTATGACGGGAGAGCGGACCCCACGGTCCACCTGACAAAATATATGAGGCATATGGAAGTACTGGGGGCATCGGAGGAGGTTATGGCCCGGTGTTTTCCATTGTATTTGACAGATATCGCCGCACTATGGTTTAGACAGTTGGAGAACGGATCCATCGGTACATGGAATGGTTTAGTGGAGAGATTTATGAGACAATTCAGGGTTCATATTACCAGACCCAAGAACGTGATGACTCTGGCAACCCTAAAGCAAAAGGCTGGAGAGACCTTGAGAAGTTATCTAGCACGATTTAATGCTGCAGCAGCTTCAGTGGATAGAGCAGATCCATCCATGGTAGTAATGGCAGCCGTGTCCGGAATAGCTGACGGCACAGAGTTCAAAAATTCATTGACTAAAGATCCACCCATTGATCTAGAGGAATTCTATCATGAAGCGGAAAAGTTTTTACGATTAGAAGATGCGAATGCCGAGAGAGAAGAAGGAGATGGGATAGAAATTTTTGCACTCAAAGACGCCCCTAGAAGGGACTCGGACAAAGATAAAGGTAAAAGAAAGATTGAGAATGACAGAGACAGATCAAAGCGGCAACGGAGGGAGCCGCGATTCACCACCTACACTGAGTTGAACGAGAGCCTGGAACGAATTTATCAGGATACCAAAGAACAGATTCCGTACCGTAGGCCGATGCGAAGGGATCCTACCTCAGACGAAAGGAAATCAGATAAGTTCTGTGTATTCCATGAATTAAATGGTCATACTACTAATGATTGTAGGCACCTGAAGGATGAGGTGGAAGGGCATATCAGGAACGGTATGCTCCCTCAGTATGTAAGGAGGCGAGCTCCTGTGGCGGAACCAGAGCGACCACCATCCACGTCAGCTAGAGGCGATCCTGAATCAAGGCACCGTTTGGTTATCAACTGAATGAAATAACGATGAACAAGTCGTAAGCTTCCACTACCACAATTAAATCATTTACACATGCGCGAGATCGCGAACGATCTCCAGGCATGCTCTGAGTGATCACCGACCGTTTCGTAGTGGGAACTTACACTTTGACATCCATGCTTTACTTTCGTTTCATTTTGATTTGAACGTTTGGACTTTGTTTATCTGGACATTGTTTTTGGAACTCATCTGTTTGATAATTATTTGATTTTGATAACTCTGGAATGGCTAGGCTGCTTGCACATGTACAGGGTCGCGAACGGTCCCTAGGTAAGCTCTGAGACGGCGATGAACCGCCCCTATAAACGATCCAGGAACTCACCCGAACGTGACCCTGGCATCGATAACACCAAGCCCTCCCGGGCACACACACAATTCGCCTCGAACGGCATCCGACCTCGAACGGTCACAATCCGCCACGAACGGCACCCGACTTCGAACAGTCATAACTCGCCTTACCTCAAATGGCTTGATCGCGAACGGTCGTCACTTGAGGTCCGAAACCCGACCGCGAACGGTCACAAATTCGCCTCGAACGGCACACGATCGCGAACGATCACCCTCCGCCTCGAACGGCACACGACCGCGAACGGTCACAGATTTGCCTCGAACGGCACACGATCGCGAACGATCACTTCCTGCCTCGAACGCCATCGACCGCGAACGGTCATGGCTCACTGATTATGAAATCCGACCTCGAACGATCACCATTCGCCTTGAACGGCACTTGGTCGCGAACGATCATCATTTGCCGCGAACGGCAGTCGACCGCGAACGGTCCCCATCTCATCATTCGCCGCGAACGGCATCGACCGCAAACGGTCCTATTCCATCTTATGCCACGAACGGCACGGACCGCGAACGGTCCCGATTCACTTCAGGCAGCATACGATCCCGAACGATCGAAGCATGAATTTATACGCTCGACCGCGCACGGTCGCACTTCCCCTCGAATGACTCGATCACGAACGATCGTCATTTGAAGTTGAGCGCTTGACCATGAACGGCCGCACTTCATCCCAAATGGCTCGATCCCGAACGATCGTCATTTGAGGACATATGAAACTATTGAGTTCTTTGCAGGTTGATGATCAGATACGAACATCCAACTCAAGGCATTACAAAACACACCTTCCTACAGCAAGGCATGTTTTGGGGGGCAAAATGTTATCCCGCTTTTTGGCAAAGCCGTGATATCAAAAGATCGATCACAAACAAAGGACAGTCCATCTCAGAGATTGGTTATACTTCACCTAGCTATGGATATCGATGAATTTTGCCCGAGTCCGGATCAGGCCACAATTGATAGGACGCAACAAGAAAGGTTGTAGGAGCCATCATTTCAAGTTTCAAGCCAATCCGAGTTCGTATGCTCAAGATATGATGGATCCAGTGTGAAGAGAAATAGTCATTGTCTGGTTCGAAACCATGAAGTTCGAACCCACCCATTTCGAACCCATCCTGTTCGAAACCATCCGTGCCCTTGCCTTCGAATCCATGGTGTTCGAACCCATCAGCTAGTACCTAGCCTCGAAACCATCCGCTTCGAACCCATCTGGTTCGCAACCGTCCTAGAGCCTTCCTTCGAACCCAGGCGACGTTCGAACCCATCGGTTAGTGCCTGCCTCGACTCCATCGCCTTCGACTACATTACCTTCGAACCCACCACAGTAGCCTACCTTCGAATCCATGACTTCACTCGGCCTCACATCCTCACTTCGAACCCATCGAGTGATCTAGTTCGAACCGATCAAGTTCGAACCCATAAGAATTCCTGGATTCGAATGTCACGTTCGAAACCAAGAATGCTTCCTATTTCGAATCCACCGAGTCAATTGGTTTGGATGACGTGTTCGCCGTAGTTCACGGAGTCGAAGCGGTCCATTCGGAGATAAGTTAGGATCGATTCGAATATTGCGCGCCACGTCACTGCAAGCTCACGTGCACTGATGGATTCGAAACGAAGGGTTCGAAATAATGGGTTCGAACGCCTCAGCCAACCGAAGGTGTCGATTTCGAACCGAGCATATCTCCTTAACCATAGATCCAAATGCAACCAAATTTTCACAGTATCTTCCATGTGAGGTAAAGATTGTTCCTGCCAAGTTTCAGCTCGATTGGACCATTTATTGATGGGTTCGAAATCACTTCGAACCGATGTCAGATCGAGACGAAACTTGGTGGGGTCGGTCGCGTGGGCCCACTCACGTGCCAGAAGGAGTCTCACGAAGTTTCAGCAAGATCTGGGCCTCCAACGCCTATAAATAGCACCCTGAAGCCTTCAGAAAAGGGGATCTTTCCGCCATTGAACGCCAAGACTCTGCCGGATTCAAGTTTAACTATCAGAATCGCTGTTGCATTCAGATTTCAAAGCAATTGTCAGCTGTAATCCATTGTAATCGATTGAATCGAGCAAAGCAATAAAGAGAAACCCTTCAAAGTGGACGTAGGCACGAACGCCGAACCACTATAAATCCTGTGTTTGTGATTGTTGCTTGTGAATTACTGTGATTTGTTACTTAGAGCTGAATTCTATACTGATTGTTGCTGAGTTCTGTGCTGAATATTATCGAATTGAACACGTAAACGGGTGCTTTCACGACCTTGGGTGTTTGTGACCAATTTTGGCGCAAACAGCCTCGCCATTGAGTCTCTACTAAATAAATATATCTGCTGGCTGCAGAGTTGACCGAACGATCAAAACTGTCTCGCCACTCTATTACTCGTCTCTAAAATCAATGGCTGCAATTACAATTCAAAAATAAATTTAATATTTAATCTCAAATATTATTTTCAAAATCTCAATTTTTAATACACAAACCATCGTGTCTGATTGCCTCATCATAGCATTTAGGAGATTCCTTTCGATAATGTAACGACCTGTAAATTTTGGTAAATAAAATTGGTTAAATTCATTGGATTTTGTAACTTAATTTAGATAGAAATAAAAATCTTATAATGTATAAATGGAATAATATTGAAACAAATAAAATTTATAAATGAATAATGAAATAATAACTATGACGAAGTGTAACAATGGTTATTAAAGCTAAAATTGTTATAGATTGAATGAAACTACAATAAATGAAATAGTGTAAGCGTTATACCTGGATGTAAATTGAATATGAAAAATACAAAGTAGATATTGAATTTGTTAATGAAAGAACACATTGTTACATTAATTGAATTAAAATAAGAAAATTAAATTATAATAAATGGTCATTTAATAAAACCAATGTTCTTGGAGTAATTATAATAGTTGTTTGAAATATGTATAAACTTTAATTGGAAATCAATTGGATTTAAAATGGAATTTGGTATTACATTTATGAGTTTAACTGTTTGTTTATTTTGTATGTAATAAATGATGTAAAAAAAAAAGAGTGAAATCTAGATAAATAAATTTAATTGAGACTTTAATTATAAATAAATGGGTGAAATAATAGGATAGATGGTAATTGTTTATGGAGAATAACCTTACAAGTACTATAAAGTGTATATTGGAGATAACGATTATTTCAAATAAAGGTAAATAAATATTACTTTAAAGGAAATAAATGTAGTAATGGATAGAGTGAATGAAATTAGTATTATGAAAATAAATGGTAACGTTGATAGTGTAAGAAATAAAAACCTTATTAATGTAAGAAAACCTAGGCAAGCATTTAAATTATAAATGTTATAATAAATAAAAATAAAATGACCATTGTATAAAGATTTGGCATATGAAAATAGTAACGTTTGTGTGTAAATATTGGAGTAAATATTATGTAGGCAATTATGGTAATTGTTGGAAATAATAAACCTTAATGTATTGTAAGGTTACCTGTTTATTTCGTTTTATAATAAAATTTGAAATCAATTAGAGTAAAGGAATGTTAATGTTATATTAATAAGAATTAACGCCATAGCTAAATTAGTGCACACCCTATTAATTGAAACAGATGGTAAATTAGGATTGATTGAAATTAGTAAATTGGGAAGGGAATTCAAAATTATGTAACTGATGAAGAATATGTAATAAATTGTAAATTTATAAAATCAATGTCCGTTAAGTAGTTATAATATTTATAGTTGACAATAAACGTTACTTTAGTGATTATTAATATAATAACGGAAGGTCTAAATGTAATAATGGAATAATTGAAATTGTAAATTTATGCGTAGTGTAGTAATCGATATAATGGAAAGTATGAACCCAAGTAAATGAATTTATTTAGAATGTAAAACGCAATTAGCGTGTATATTCGTAGAAATGTAATAAAATGAAAATAGGGTAGTTAGTACGAAGGAAAGATGAAAATTTGAACTTACTAATGTATAATAGTGTAAACAAAGGTTACCATTGTTTATTGAATAATTTTTGATTAGATAAAAATGATTTGGAGTTAAATCAAATTTATTTATTGGAATAAATTATAATTCATTGGATTTATTGTGAATGAAATTAATTACTACATTATTTGAAATAAAGATAATATGAGAAAATTAATATAATAGTTTTAAATTCAATATTTAATTCATCTATTTAACAATAATGAATGGAATAATAATTGATGGGTTTAATTAAATAGAATTTTGGAAATTAATTTATAATTGTTGGATTTAAGGAAATTGAGGAATTTATCAATTTTAAATCAACTATTAAATTTGTTTAAATTAGTAAAAATGTTTAAGAAATAAAAATAGACAAGAATTGTCGATTATAGAATTGAAATTTAAAATTTGATTTAATTAATTTTATATTAAATTATTTAATTGATGTAAAAATAGCCATTTTGGCCACTGACTCGGATTTCAATGAAACCAGTTTCATCGGATGCGTAACAGTGAATTATTGTAGCATTTCAAGTTTATAGCGAGCAGACTTGTCGTTTGATCGTACGGACTCGAAAGGACTTGAAATAAAATAAATTGAAATCAATTTGGAAAATTTTGATTTTTGCATAACTTCTTCATACGATGGAATTTGGAGTTGAAACCTTTTACATCGCGTTTAAAATATTTTAAAACGTCTATTTTGATATATAGGTTGACCCAATTTCGTTCCGAAGTCAGAACGGGCTTTTTAGGCCATTATCGTTCAGCCCGTTTATAATTCGGATCCATCTGTTCTATTTCAACTTCTTCTATAAATACCCTGCTATAAACCCTAGCCTACATCTAATCTCATTTGTCTGTACGTAAATTCATTCGATCCCTCCTCTTCCTCAATGGTAGACAAAATTATATATTTCCAGATCCAATTGCAAATTCAAATCCAAAGCTGAAATTTCAAACTCCTGAGAAAAATCTAAAAAAATATATTTCGAAGTTCTCGAAGAGCGTAATCTTCTGGTGTGATTCGTTTTTCAAATAGATACACCGTTTGCCCAAAATTCGCCAATCAATTTTCAACCGTTCATCACGTTGAAATCAAACTAGTCGGATCGTCGAATCGTTTCTGGGTATTGCAGAGGGGACTGAGGGAAGTCGATCTGTGTAGTTTTGGTAGCGAGTTGAAGGTCAGATTTGCGGAAAATTTCGAGAAGGGTTTAATTTTAATTGGTGGCGGCTGGAGATTTTCACGCCAATCGGCGTGATGGGGGTTCGCGAGTGGGGCGGCAGCGGTGTGGCCTCGATGGTTCGAGAACGCGAGATTTGGATGCGGCGTTTCTAGGGTTTAGAGATTTATGCGTGTAACTCGAATGCGTGAAGAAGGAAAAACTCTGGAAGAAGACACGTGCACAGTGTTGCTATAGTGATGTGGCCACGTTCTTTGGTAACCTCTCTTTTTATTTTTTATTTTAATTCACAATTCAATCGTTTAATGATCATAACTTTCACATAAGAACTTCGTTTCACATACGATTTTTTTGTTAGGATTTTATTGAAATTCCGGATCTTTTGACGCTGGTTTGGATGAATTTGGAGACTGTCCAATTTTTGGGTCTAAATTGGATTTAAATTCAATTTAAATTCAAAAGGTGAGTATTTTAACACACTCACAACTTCTAAAATTTCTTATGTTTGTTAAATTGATATATGATGTGATCCAAAATTTATTTATGGTTGTTTGGCATATTTTTAATCATTATCGTAGTTAATTTCATTTATTTAAATTAAATTTTTATTTAATTTATTCATTGCATTTAAACTGCCAGTTAAATGATTAATTAATTATTCATTGCATATAAACTGCCAGTTAAACAGTTATTTAATTTATTATTGAATATAAACTGCTATTTAATGCTTGTTGCTTATTATCCGTTCTATATTGATGCTATTGATTGAATTTGATGATGATTGTGATAAATGGTTGATGGTTGATATTGGGTGAATGGATGTTGTATTTTATATTGTTATAAACTGCAAGTTATTATGTATTTTCATTTCATTCGGGATTTGCGGTTTGAAATGATAAATAACCGTAGTTTTTATTTTAATTTACGGATTGAAATGATATATATACGTATCACTTGACCATAGGGTAGAAAATTATATGCAGACACCGCGGTCTATATATATAAAAATGTTTTGAAATGATTTCTATGGTTCTGTAAAGAAACATGCGGGTTGTATAAATTTTGATTTTTGCTGTTGTATAAATGTCAAATTTATTGTTGATTCTAGCTATATATAAATATGCTTTGAAATATAAAATAAGCCAATAATAAAGTTTGATTATTTTATATAATATGGTTTAATGAATATTGATTTTGAAGGCACATAAATATTAATTATATATTTAGTTAAATTCTTTAATTTAAGCTACGTATAAGTTTGCTTAATAAAAATAAGTTTAAAAATGAAGTTTGATTGTTCTATATTATGTGGATAATCACCTATTTAAGATAATATATAAATATATATAAAGAGTTTTCAAAAGACTTAAATGGAATTTAAGTTGGAAAATAAATATGAAATTGGTTTGAATTGAATTATTTAAGGATTGGACTTGAATAAATTTGATTTGAAATTTAAATAAAAGGGTGATTTTAAAGGGTGTGATCTTTATAACTTGGTTTGGTTTTAAAGTGATTTAAATGAATATAAAGTTGAGATAGATAAATATATCAAGTTAAATAAATTGAAGAATATCCAGTTGTTTGAAGTTAAAAGTTTACTTAAATTATATTGGATTTATTAAATAAACATTTCAAAATCTAAATAATAGTAATTGAATTTGATATATATATATGGAATTATCAAAGAACTAGTTTTGAAATGATGAAATATTTAAAGCTTCGAAATATATGAATTGATATGCTTCATTTGGATGTTCAAATCGGTATTTGGGATTTATTTGAAAAATTAAAGAAGCTATTTTATTATATAAATTAATTTAATATGTAAACCATGGAAGTATATTAAGTTATGTTTCAAAGCTACAGATTTTAAGGTATATAGATTTGAAAGTGCTATGATTTCTTGAAAAAGGATATGTTTGAAATAAAAAGACGTCATATTGATTTGTGTTTTAAAATAGAAATGATATCGCATTTATATGGTTTTAAAACGAATATTTTATTCTGGTTTTGAAGTATAATTATTTTAAAATGACCACGGTGTTACAATAACGTTTGGTTGTTAAGGAGACTGGGATCGGAAGTTGTCATACTCTCGAAAACCAATTTAACAACCGTGTACGCGGTGGAGTTTCCAAAATGAATTAGGATGGTGGCGACGTTTCCTTTGAGGTAAATACGTGGACCCGACTCCCGTGAGTTGGCATAAGGTGGCTAAAACAGAAGCGATTCTCGGGCCAATGAGGTAGCACCTTTGATCGGATACATCCCTTCGATATTATACTTTGACTTTTGGATTGATTCGGTGGCCACTTTTGATTTTTTATTTGGGGGTGTGGCTCGAGATGGGCGGTAGCTGCGACTACGCGTTACCACCAGCTTGGATGCGTAATTGGTATATCTACCCTGACATTGCCTAGTTGTGTTGTGTCACCTACCCTATCACGCCTTGTACGAGTTTGGTTTTCTCCCCGTAGCCCGTGTGGTATCCTCTGGTGGCTTCCCGATCAGGAGGGACTATGATATTTGATGGACTACTGGGACTATTACGTGTTAAGGGCAAAATTGGGTCACTCCTTAACGCTATTTAAAAGTATGTTTATTTTACTATAGACACTATTTTAATAGCGAAATATTAATACATAATAAATAGTTTAACGGATCCTTAGGAGATGTGAATCCCGAGCATATTTTAAGTTACCGCACTCATATTTATTTCTATTGATTTAACTCACATAAGATCTTTTAGTTCTGACTCGAGTTTTTTGTTTTTTCAATTCGCTGGGGTCGGTCCGAGCGTTTCAGGATCAAAGATTTTATTCTGGAGGACGAAGATGAAGATTTGTAGTACTATTATCTACTATATTATTCCACTACACCATTTTATTCCGCTGCATTGTTATTATCCGTTGGTATGTGAACTCTGAAATTTATTGTATAAAGAAAAATCAATTGTTTTGTAAATACTTTTATGAACTGTATATTGATTATTATATTTTATCATTCCGCTGCAAGATTCTGTTTTATTTTTTCTTCTCTGCTTTTCTTATTTATCCCATAACAATCCACCCTTCTGTATGGTTTGAATTGACACGTGTGTCGATTTAAAGCGTACAAAAAGGTGGACGTTACAATGTGGTATCAGAGATTTGGTTTAGCGATAAACCTTAGCTTTGTGGGGTCTAACTCTTATTAATAGGATAGTACTACCCTATGGGAGTCCCTGAGTGTATATATATGAGAGAGCGTATTTGTTAGTGTTATAAAAAGGTTTTAATATTGTGTTAGTTTCGTTTTGTATTTATAAAATTCTGGTTGGTGCATGGGACGCTGTGACATCAATAGGGATTTCTAAACACTTAATAGGACAGACCGACACAATATTTATTTTTAATATAGGTGAATGAAATAATTTGCCTATTATATTTTCTATATATATAAAATAATTTTTTATAAAATATATATATATTTGGTTGCAATATATTGATTGTTAGGATATGGAATTTATAAATAATAGTTGATATAAGATTGAAAATAAAATAAATCAAATTAGAAATTTTAGAACTTAAGTTCCGAGGTTTTGAAACTTTCTTTCGAATGATTTGGGAATATAATAATATTATTATTTAGAAGTATTTTCTGACATAAATATTTCAATATGATTTGAAAGAATTGTTTTAAAGAAGTTTTGAAAGATATAAGTTCTGTACTTCCCTCTCTGTCGTTGGAAAATAATTTCGGCGATGAGTGCACGAATCATCGACATTTATTTTCGAGTTTCGAAGTGGAAAGGCCACTGTAGTAGTTTTAATGCAGATTTATTTTGATAAATAAATATTAAATTTAAAATTGTTTTAAATATAATTGGATATATAAACTATAAGTATATATTTATCTGTTATTTTAAAAATGATTTGAAATTTAACCCGGTATTTAAATTCTTAAGTTTTCGTTAATTAATAGCTCAATTATTGTAGTGAAACTGAATGAAACTAATTTACAATTAGAACCTTTAATTAAAATGAGAAATTTAATGCTAAGTATGAATGAAATTAAAAAGAAAATTGAAATGTGTAACTTATAAAACAAAGGATGTAATTATTGAACATTAAATTAAATTAAAGGATGAGATAAACTTGTATAATTTTCAATTGCATTCTTAAACATACATATACTTACCAATTATATAAAAGTTAAAATGTTAAAAGAAAATGAAAAAGGAAAATTTTACATGTAATAATTTGAAATAATGAAAGTATTTAATGAGATTCTTTACTAAACAAGAATTGGAGGTTGTAGTGGTTATAAAGTTAAGTACAATTGAAAGGCTACTAATTTAATTAATTGAAGGTAAGCACTAAGTTATAAATGGAATTGAGAAATGATTAAATGTAATGCAACAAGAAGAAACTTACAAGACCGGAATAAATGAAAATGAATAATTGTAAGTAATAAAATAAAATGAATGAAATAAAACACTGAATAAGTAAATGGAAATAAAAGTTGTAAAAAGTAAATGTAATATAAAATGATAAAACATTTTAAAGGAAATCAAACAACAAACCTTATGAAGTGAGATTGATAATAAGTAAACTTGATTTATTGTTTGGAATTGTTGTTGTTAGTTTATGGTAGTTTGAGCAAGAATACTTTAAATTTGTTTGGATGTATGAATAATCTATTTTGTTTCATCTAAGACTGTTGAGTAAATGATGCACTTGGTAGTTTATTTTCCATCCGTACAATTTAAAGTTTTAAACCCGAACAACTATTTGTTTTGTTTGATATGAATGATTGATTTGTGTTGATTTTATGTGATGGTTGTATGCCTTCTTGCAAGGGATTGTAGTGGTTGTATTGATTTCTTTGTTATTGATTGAAACAAAAATAATATTTCATTTTATATAATTGTTAACCTTTTTGGATTATATAAGTGAAATGCAGGTTATGGAAGCAATTACTACTGCTTTTGGTTCCATAAAATAAACGTTAATTTTCCGACTAATAGGTATGTTTTCGGTTTACAGTTTTGTGGCGCTAATATTTTTCCCGTGTTGGGATATATTATTTTGGAAAATATATGTTGTATATTATTATATTGGATATTATATTTTCTCCTGAGCCTCCCTGTACAAAGGAGACTCAGCCGAAATTTTTCGTAAATTTTGGTCTTAGAATATTTTGAAAATGTTTCCAGACCATATTAATTTGAATATAAAAGATTTAATCGTTTATAAATTTATATATTTTATTAAATGAACCTATTATGTAAACTTGTTGTTGTGAATATAATGTTTTGAATAAAATATATTGATTTATAAGTTACTCTTTTCCCTTTTCCTTTTCGGGGACGAAAAGTTTTGAGTGGGGGAAAGTGTAACGACCCGTAAATTTTGGTAAATAAAATTGGTTAAATTCATTGGATTTTGTAATTTAATTTAGATAGAAATAAAAATCTTATAATGTATAAATGGAATAATATTGAAACAAATAAAATTTGTAAATGAATAATAAAATAATAACTATGATGAAGTGTAATAATGGTTATTAAAGCTAAAATTTTTATAGATTGAATGAAACTACGATAAATGAAATAGTGTAAGCGTTATACCTGGATGTAAATTAAATATGAAAAATATAAAGTAGATATTGAATTTGTTAATGATAGAACACATTGTTACATTAATTGAATTAAATTAAGGAAATTAAATTATAATAAATGGTCATCTAATAAAACCAATGTTCTTGGAGTAATTATAATAGTTGTTTGAAATATGTAAAGTAATAAATGATGTAAAAAAAGAGTGAAATCTAGATAAATAAATTTAATTGAGACCTTAATTATAAATAAATTGGTGAAATAATAGGATAGATGGTAATTGTTTATGGAGAATAACCTTACAAGTACTATAAAGAGTATATTAGAGATAAACGGTTATTTCCAATAAAGGTAATTAAATATTACTTAACATTGATAATGTAAGAAATAAAAACCCTATTAATGTAAGAAAACCTAGGCAAACATTTAAGTTGTAAATGTTATAATAAATAAAAATAAAATTACCGTTGTATAAAGATTTGGCATATGAAAATAGTAACGTTTGTGTGTTAATATTGGAGCAATTATTATGTAGGCAATTATGATAATTGTTAGAAATAATAAACCTTAGTGCATTCTAAGGTTACCTGTTTATTTTGTTTTATAATAAAATTTGAAATCAATTAGAGTAAAGAGACCTTAATGTTATATAATAAGAATTAATGCAATAACTAAATTAGTGCACACCCTATAAATTGAAACAGATGGTAAGTTAGGATTGATTGAAATTAGCAAATTGGGAAGGGAATTCAAAATTATGTAACTGATGAAGAATATGTAATAAATTGTAAATTTATAAAATCAATGTCTGTTAAGTAGTTATAATATTTATAGTTGACAATAAATGTTACTTTAGTGATTATTAATATAATAACGGAAGGTGTAAATGTAATAATGGAATAATTGGAATTGTAATTTTATGCGTTGTGTAATAATCGATATAATGGAAAGTATGAACCCAAGTAAACGAATTTATTTAGAATGTAAAACGCAGTTAGCGTGTATATTCGTAGAAATGTAATAAAATGAAAATAGGGTAGTTAGTACGAAGGAAAGATGAAAATTTGAACCTACTAATGTATAATAGTGTAAACAAAGGTTACCATTGTTTATTGAATAATTTTGGATTAGATAAAAAGGATTTGGTGTTAAATCAATTTTTTTTATTGAAATAAATTATAATTCATTGGATTTATTGTGAATGAAATTAATTACTACATTATTTGAAATAAAGATAATATGAGAAAATTAATGTAATAGTTTTAAATCCAATATTTAAGTCATCTATTTAACATTAATGAATGGAATAATTATTGATGGGTTTAATTAAATAGAATTTTGGAAATTAATTTATAATTGTTGGATTTAAGGAAATTGAGGAATTTATCAATTTTAAATCAATAATTAAATTTGTTTAAATTAGTATAAATGTTTAAGAAATAAAAAAATGACAATAATTGTCGATTATAGAATTGAAATTTAAAATTTGATTTAATTAATTCAATATGAAATTATTTAATCAATGTAAAAATAGCCATTCAGGCCACTGACTTGGATTCCAACAAAACCAGTTTCATTGGATCCGTAAGAGTGGATTATTGTAGGATTTCAAGTTTCGTAGCGATCGGACTTGTCGTTTGATCGTACGGACTCGAAACGCCTTGAAATAAATTAAATTGAAATCAATTAAAATCAATTTGGAAGTTTTTGATTTTTGCATAACTTTTTCATACGATGGAATTTGGACTTGAAACCTTTTCCGTCGCATTTAAAATATTTTAAAAACCTATTTTGATATATGGGTTGACCCAATTTCGTTCCAGAGTCTGAACGGGCTTTTTGGGCCAATTATCGTTCAGCACGTTTATAATTCGGGTCCATCTGTTCTATTTCAACTTCATCTATAAATATCCTGCTATAAATCCTAGCCTACGTCTATTCTCATCTGTATGTATGAAAATTCATTCTATCCCTCCTCTTCCTCAATGGCAGACAAAATTCTATATTTCCAGATCCAATTGCAAATTCAAATCCAAAGCAGAATTTCAAACTCCTCAGAAAAATCTACAAAAAATATATTTCAAAGCTCTCGAAGAGCGTAATCTTTTAGTGTGATTCGTTTTTCAAATCGGTACACCGTTTGCCCAGAATTCGCTAATCAATTTTCGACCGTTCATCACGTCGAAATCAAATTAGTCGGATCATCGAATCATTTCTGGGTATTGCAGAGGGGACTGAGGGGAGTCGATCTATGTAGTTTTGGTGGCGATTTGATGGTCAGATTTGCAGAAAATTTCGAGTAGGGTTTAATTTTAATTGGCGGCGGCTGGAGATTTTCACGCCAAGCGGCGTGATATAGGGGGCGCAAGTGGCGCGGCACCTGGGGCGGCGGCGGCGTGGCCTCGATGGTCCGAGAACGCGAGATTTGGGGGCGGCGTTTCTAGGCTTTAGAGATTTATGCATGTAACTCGAATGCGTGAAAAAGGAATGGCTCTGGAAGAAGACGCGTGCACAGTGTTGCTGTAGTGACGTGGCCGCATTCTTTGGTAACCTCTCTTTTTATTTTTTTATTTAAATTCACAATTCAATCGTTTAATGATCATAACTTTCACATACGAACTCCATTTTACACGCGATTTTTTTTTTGTTAGGATCGTATTGAAATTCTGGATCTTTTGACATTAGTTTGGATGAATTTAGAGACTGTCCAATATTTGGGTTTAAATTGGATTTAAATTCAATTTAAATTCAAAAGGTGAGTGTTTTAACACACTCACAACTTCTAAAATTTCTTATGTTTGTTAAATTGATATATGATGTGATTTAAAATTTATTTATGGTTTATTGGCATATTTTTGATCATCATCGCAGTTAATTTTATTTATTTAAATTAAATTGCTATTTAATTTATTCATTGCATTTAAACTACCAGTTAAATGGTTAATTAATTATTCATTGCATATAAACTGCCAGTTAAATAGTTATTTAATTTATTATTGAATATACACTTCTATTTAATACCTGTTGTTTATTATCCGTTCTATATTGATGCTATTGTTTGAATTTGACGATGATTGTGATAAACGGTTGATGTTTAATATTGGGTGAATAGATGATGTATTTTATATTGTTATAAACTGCAAGTTATTAGGCATTTTCATTTCATTTTGGATTTGCGGTTTGAAATGATATATAACCGTAGTTTTTATTTTAATTTACGGATCGAAATGATATATATCTGTATCACTTGACCATAGGGTAGAAAATTATATACAGACACCACGGTCTATATATATATAAATGTTTTGAAATGATTTCTATGGTTCTGTAAAGAAATATATGGGTTATATAAATTTTGATTTTTGCTGTTGTATAAACGTCAAATTTATTGTTGATTCTAGCTATATATAAATATGCTTTGAAATATAAAATAAGCCAATAATAAAGTTTGATTATTTTATATAATATGGTTTAATGAATATTGATTTTGAAGGAACATAAATATTAATTATATATATAGTTAAATACCTGAATTTAAGCTACGTATAAGTTTGCTTAATAAAAATAAGTTTAAAAATGAAGTTTGATTGTTTTATATTATATGGATAATCACCTAGTTAAGATATAATATATATATATATATATATATATATATATATATAAAGAGTTTCAAAAGACTTAAATGGAATTTAAGTTGGAAGATAAATATGAAATTGGTTTGAGTTGAATTATTTAAGGATTGGACTTGAATAAATTTGATTTGAAATTTAAATAAAAGGGAGATTTTAAAGGGTGTGATCTTTATAACTTGATTTGGTTTTAAAGTGATTTAAATGAATATAAAGTTGAGATAAATAAATATATCAAGTTAAATAAATTGAAGAATATCCATTTGTTTGAAGTTAAAAGTTTACTTAAATTATATTGGATTTATAAAATAAACATTTCAAAATCTAAATAATAGTAATTGAATTTGATATATATGGAATTATCAAAGAACTAGTTTTGAAATGATGAAATGTTTAAAGCTTTGAAATATATGAATTGATATGGTTTATTTGGAGGTTAAAATCGGTATTTGGGATATATTTTAAAAATTAAAGAAGCTATTTTATTATATAAAGTAATTTAGTATGTACACCATGGAAGTATATTATGCTTCAAAGCTATAGATTTCAAGGTATATAGATTTGAAAGTGCTATGATTTCTTGAAAAAGGATATGTTTGAAATAAAAAGATATCATATTGATTTGTGTTTTAAAATAGAAATGACATCGTATTTATATGGTTTTGAAACGGATATTTTATTCTGGTTTTGAAGTATGATTATTTTAAAATGACCACGGTGTTATAATAACGTTTGGTTGTTAAAGAGACCGGGATCGGAAGTTGTCATACTCTCTGCCAACCTCGAAAACCACTTTAACAACCGTGTACACGGCGGAGTTTCCAGAATGAAGTAGGATGGTGGCGACGTTTCCTTTGAGGTAAATACGTGGACCCGACTCCCGTGAGTTGGCATAAGGTGGCTAAAACATGAGCGATTCTCGGGCCAATGAGGTAGCACCTTTGATTGAACACATCCCTTCGATATTATACTTTGACTTTTGGATTGATTCGTTGGCCACTTTTGATTTTTTTTATTTGGGGGTGTGGCTCGAGGTGGGCGGTAGCTGCGGCTACGCGTTACCACTAGCCCGGATGCGTAATTGGTATATCTACCCTGGCATTTCCTAGTTGTGCTGTGTCACCTAACCTATCGCACCTTGTACGAGTTTGGTTTTCTCCCGTAACCCGTGTGGTATCCTCTGGTGGCTTCCCGATCATGAGGGATTATGATATTAGATGGACTACTGGGACTATTACGTTTTAAGGGGAATATTGGGTCACTCCTTAACGCTATTTAAAAGTATGTTTATTTTACTATAGCCACTATTGTAACAACGAAATATTACTACATAGTATAAAGTTTAACAGATCCTTAAGAGATGTGAATCCCGGGCATCTTTTAAGTTACTACACTCATATTTATTTCTGTTGATTTAACTCACATAAGATCTTTTAGTTCTGACTCGAGTGTTTTGTTTTTTCAATTCGCTTGGGTCAGTCCGAGCATTTCAGGATCGAAGATTTTATTCTGGACGACGAAGACGAAGATTTGTAGCACTATTATCTACTATATTATTCCACTACACCATTTTATTCCGCTGCATTGTTATTATCCTTTGGTATATGAACTCTAATATTTATTGTATAAAGAAAAATCAAATGTTTTGTAAATAGTTTTATGAATTGTATATTGATTATTATATTTTTATCGTTCTGCTGCAAGATTCTGTTTTATTTTTTTCTTCTCTGCTTTTCTTATTTACCCCATAACAATCGGCCCTTCCGAATGGTTTGAATTGGCATGTGGGTCGATTTAAAGCGTACAAAAAGGTGGACGTTACAGATAACGTTGATCACACATATCGACCAGAACTCTTAACTACTCGATGGACAACCCAACACTCTCAAATTACTTCTATAAAATAAATACTACTCGTGTAAATATATTCTCAAAATATTCTTTGATTTTTTTTAAATATCTCAAAGCTCAAATTTCTCTTTAAACTTATATCTATATAGCTTCAAAACTCAAACCAACGAACATTAAGAGAATGCATCAAGATATTCCTAGAATACTTGATCCTCAAAATAAACAGAACGAGATAGAGTGTTCGTCAATCTTACAATGTCATAAGCCACTCCCAAAAATCATCAAGATACAAGATAAGCAAGATATTCTTCTCGAAGGAGAAGAAGCACACAAACAACAAATCATTACCTCAAACAAAGTAATGCTACAAAAAAATAACACCGATTGAGTATCCGAAAAGGATAACTCAATGAAACTGAATGATAAACTCAATCAAACTCGAACAATCCAGAAACTCACCCGTTCCTTAGTGGATATCCTCGTGGAAGGATAACCGAAGAGCTAAGAGCCAAGAATAAGGTTACCTCAACACTCGATTGCCCGATTAGATGTCAAATCCAAATAGACTCTAAGAAACTCAACAAAGTCAACATGACTGGAATTTGAGATATATCATCCACATATCGATACTCAAAAGTGAAAACAGAAACTTCAAAATCACCATTAATATCCCAAAGTGATAGAAATAATAAACCAATCAAATTAGGATGCCTAAATAAATATAGGATCCTATAACAACAAAAGGATCAGAATTTACATCAAATAAGTCAATCCATCTCAAATCAGATACATCTCAAGATGGTGAGTAATAAACAAATACTCACTAAAACAGAACAAAATAAGAACTCAAAATGCTCACAATAAGCCAATCGTTGTGGATCCTTTCAATAGGATTCACACCTCTCAAAGGAATGCAACAAGAATGCCTAAAGAAATCAATCAGCTCCATCGATACGAACTCACTTGTATCGACAAAAATAAGAATCTAATAATCCCAAATAAGATTTTATATAAGATAAGATGACATCAGACTCTATTATGGAATACTATGGAATACATTTTATTTATATTCCTAGACATATTCCATCTTAACAATCCCAAAACTCAAAAAAGATTCAAGGCTCGATTCAAAAACAAGCTTGAATAAAGGACAATGATTCACCCGTATTGTACTTAGATGTATCATGATATACATATTGTTCGGTGTTTATTCTACTTTGTTCTAACCACAGCTCTAATAGCAAGCTGTAACGCCCCATCCCGAGACCCACCTTAGCAAAGAGAATTAACAAGTAATTCTATCTACTAAAGTGGAGAATAGGGCTGGTTAAGGACGACCATCTACAATTTTATCTTAATCATCTATTGAATATGTCGATAAATGCAATATAATTTTTTTCCAACTCATATGGATCAACATACCCAATAAATGCTTAATCTAAAACTGTAGATGGCTAACAGATCTATCGAAACAAAATACAATAGCTGAAGTAAATCACATCACAGAATAGTAATCGACATCATATATATAAATATACACTAATACACGTTCAGTACAATACAATATGAATACAATAAAGGTGGTACACGACCACACCATATACATCAAATCAAATGTGAAAACATCAAAGTATGCGGAAGAAATAAACTACTCAAGCGAATGAAGAGTCGATATCCAACATCAACTTCAAGCTAAGTCCAATAGATGATACCTGAAACAACTCGGTCTGACCTGAGTGAAAATACACGGGTCAGGCTAGCTAAAATCATCAGTTAAATAGAATACTCAATAAAGATGAGTAGGTGAAAGCTATGATATCCTTTTTCTTAAAGGATGCTATGCCCTAAACAGGGTTTCAACATCATAAGAAAGGACAACATCTCTTCTTTGCAAGTAGAAGAGATAATAATGATAAAGTCATACTTAAGTGGCATAACTGACAATTGAGCAAACGGAACATCGGTGAGCAAATTTTTAAAGATAAGACTTAATAAACATCGGTTTTTCGTGATTCAACTATGAGTGATTGTCAATATAACAATACATCAAAGGTACATATCCTTTATACATAGAATAAAACGCATATGGATGTGCCTCATCTCATTGACACATCCTAAGGAACATTTAAGGAAATATAAAACCCAATCATAAAAGAAGCATTTTACTTATTCATACCTCATCACATCGGTATGAATATAGATACATCTCCAATCCATCACTAAAACTCATCATAAAAGATTCTTCATAATCGTTTATACCTCATCTCATTGGTATAAATTTATAAATACATCTCAACTCCATCTTAACATCACGTAGTCTATAAAATCATCAAATCATCAATCCATAATGCAAATAACGCAATCAAAGAATAACATCATAAATGATTTCACCATATAGGCATACATCTCTTCTAGCACTAGGTTATCAATGTAATAATCATCTAAAGACAGTGAATTCTAAAACATCAAAACTCAAAGAACTCCCGGATTGGCCAAATCCTCGATTGCATGCTAAAGCAATGCTACGCGCTACATCGTGACTAGTACTACTATTTGGTACCATAAACATCGTGATGACCGGAGTCAAATAACATCTTAACATCGTGAACTTCATGAATTGCTATAGTCTATAACATGATAATGACTCCCAGCCACAAAGACCCGAGTTAATAACATCATGATGATCGGAGTAGCAACCACATCGTGATGACTCCAATCGAGTACTCATGATCTGTAGTACTAGTAAACATCGTGAATGTGTCTCAACTTCTCGGATAGGAACCCAATAGGTGTTAACGTACGTCCAATACCATACGTTCGCACCTAATGGTTTACTAGCTGTTAGTTGGTACCACACTAGTAATACATCATAAACATCATGAAAATTTACTCGGCCTCATCTCATTGGCGAGTAAATACAACACCTTGCTCGTCTCATCTCATTGACGAGTACCAGTAGCATCGTGACTTATCTCATCTCATTGACAAGTAAAAATTTTCATAATGCATCTCAACATCGTAAAATCATCATAGAGAAGCTTACATCATCTCATCGGCAAGTAAAAATAACATCTAGATGGTTATTTATAACCATAATTCGAATTAGGAATTTCTAGCTCTTAATTCACCTCATTTCAGTGGCGATTAAGAAACACATCTTAAAATGATCCTTCATCGAATGTATTCCTAAACTGGAGTTCTCGAACCATATAATCTACCCAAAATTTAATAACATCTTAAAATCATCTCAAATAGCTCATCGAAAGGGTTTCGATTGTATAAGTCCGATATTAAGCGGTAAAGCAACTCCATGTGTCACATACCACATGTTTTACTTTACCGTTTAATTCCCTTTCTTATATGTCTGAAATTCATAAAAATATGTAATTTTATTTATAAAATAATTTTATTAGAGAAAACAAAAATTTAAAATGATTTTCCAAAAACGATTATTAAAACCAATATTTGAAATTCCTTTATTATAGGAAATAAATCTATCTTTATTTAGAAAAATAATTTAAAAAAAATACTATGTAATAATAATTTGAAATTTCCATGTATTTCAAAAATAGTTTAGTGAAAAGCGTTCTTGAAAGCAACGAAAAACAAAGAGGGATATCTCAAAACAGATAACTTAAATTCAATACGAATTCAATTCAAATTTAACCCAAAATCAATTCAAATTCCTTTTAAATTTGAATTTCAAATTCTCCAAATATAGCTAGTCTACCGATAGGCATCATAGCTCTAAAAATATCTTAAAAACATCATCAAAACCGAAGAGAACAAGAGCAAAAACGAGCTAATTCATTTCTAAGGTCAACGATTGTTCTTGCTGTCATTTTGCTCTCAGGACAGCAACATACAACCATAACTTCGACCAAGAAAACTTCAAAATTACAGAAAATGCAATGAATGAAACTTGTAGGTCATGATCTAATCTTTCCAAACATCCAAAATTATCAAATTCGGATAAGAAACAAAGAAGTTAAAGCTAATTTCGTTTCAGTTTCAAACACATAGCAAATAATAGTTTTGCTCTCGGGATAGCAGTAAAAATATCAATTTTGACATAGTTAACCTCAAAATTACAAAAAACTCGATGAACGAAAGTTGTAGTACATGAATTTATTTTTCCAAAAAATTAAAAACTATAGAATTATGATCAAAATCAAGAAATATATAGCTCAAACAATATCAGATTCAAACTCAGGAAATTCTGTCAAAGACATAACTATATTTCTACTTACAAATATGTTTTAGGTCAGTCAAATAGTAAAATATTAAAACGAAACCTGAGGATAAATTACTCCTTATTGAATATATTTTTTAACAAATACAATTTTTGGCCTAAATTGGATAAGAAACGAAAAACTTATGGCAAAACACTTCTCTGGCCTATGATTGTTGCTGCTGTCAATTTGCTCTCGAGACAGCAACAAACAAGCATGATTTTGATCAAGAAAACTTCAAAACTTTAGAAAACTCAAAGCATGGAACTTGTAGACCTTTGTCTATGCTTTCCAGAATATCAAAATTTTTTGAATTCCGACTTAAAACGAAAGAGATCTGCCCAATTTACTGACGGTAATTTCACAAATAAACATGCAACAAACAAAATTGAGATTTCTTACCTTGAAATCTCAATCAAAGCTAGAAATTGTGAGTTTTAAGCTCACCTTTGATTTCAGATATTAAACATCCAAATCTTTGAATAAAGATTGGAGCTTGAAGGTGAAATCATTTCTCTATTCTTATTTTGGCGAAGTTCTTCTTGAATAACAGCGAAATTGAGTGGAATTGAGATTTAATTAAGGAAAGCCATTGTTTTTTTCTTTCTCTCTATTTACTGTGTCTTTTGTTTTGGGAGGAAGATGTAAAAAAAAGATACATACACCTATTTCCTCTTTTCTAGATGGTTCTAGAGAGAGTGAATGGATTCAAACCTTATCCAAATAAGCCCAAGACTAATATACTTAGAAAAATTCCTATGTTATATACATATTTAACCTATTCAATCAATTTATACACTAGCTTTCTCATTTTTTAACCAAATAAAATATCTACAACAAATTGTTTGGAATAAAAATTTTATTATATAAAAAAAAATATTTCGACAATAAAAAGTTATTTTTATAAATAAAACCCTATCATTAACAATATTTTACAAATTACACCATTTATGTGTAAAAACACTATTTTCAATGCAATTACTTAAACAAAAATTTCTAACATGTCAAATAAATTGCAATAAATCATTCTAACACTTTTTAATCATCAAAATATTTTTTCCCATTTAAAAATATAATTTTCTCCATATAATACAATTTTTTAACAATATTTACCAATATTCCCATTTTTAGTGAAAAATCACTATTTTCATCCATTTCAACCAATTTATTTTTAAGTATAATGAAGTGTATTGCAATGTTTTAACAAATTTATAATATTAATACATCATTCCCAGCCTAATTACACTTCTAAATTTTATTTTCTTCATATTATTCCTTTTATTTTACAATAGAGGGCTAACATTGGAATAAAATTCCAATATTACTAATTAACTAAAATTAAAACATCATAATTTTACTTTCAATCCAAATCCAAAAATAAAGTTTTTCAAACTTTATTACATCCATTTACACTTTTTTTCAACCATCAAATATTGAAATATGCTTCAAATAAAATAATATGACTTATTTAAAATTCAAATCCTAGATTATATTCATCAAGATATTGTTTATATAAAATAAATAATATAATCCCTCATTTTATTATACAATTCATTTTTAAACATAATATCAAATTATAATTTGCATTATAATTTAATATTAACGATATTCTCCAAAATCCCGGGTTGTTACAAACTCTCCCCTTAACCAAATTGCATCCTTGCAATTTCTAGTTTAAAAAGGATGTAAACAACACATCAAAGGATAAAAGACAAGCTCGAACCTCAAACCATTCACACTCTCAACATAGAATGGTAGAGATAAATAAGGAAAAACTCACTTGGTTAATCCAATGGCCCATCAAATGCTAATATAGTGATTAGCAAACCATTGAATTTTCTAAGTAACTCGAAAGAATTTAGAAGATATCCCGTCTTCGAATCAAACATGAACAATCCAGAAACTCACCCATTCCTTAGCGGATATCCTCGTGGAAGGATAACTAAAGAGCTAAGAGCCAAGAATAAGGTTACCTCAACACTCGATTCCCCGATTGGATGTCAAATCAAAACAGACTCTAAGAAACTCAACAAAGTCACCATGATTGGAATTTGAGATATATCATCAACATATCGATACTCAAGAGTGAAAACAGAAACTTCAAAATCACTATTAACATCCCAAAGTGATAGAAATAATAAACCAATCAAATTAGGATGCCTAAATAAATTTAGGATCCTATAAGAATAAAAGGATCAGACTTTACATCAGATAAGTCAATCCATCTCAAATCAGTTACATCTCAAGATGGTGAGTAATGAACAAATACTCACTAAAACAGCAATAATTAAAGAACTCAGAATGCTCACAACAAGCCAATCATTGTGGATCCCTTCAATAGGATTCACAACTCTCAAAGGAATGCAACAAGAATGCCCAAAGAAATCAATCCGCTCCATCGATATGAACTCACTTGTATCGAGAAAAATAAGCATCTAATAATCCCAAATAAGATTTTATATGAGATTAGATGACATCAAACTCTATTATGGAATACTACGGAATACAATTTATCTATATTCCTAGACATATTCCATCTTAACAATCCCAAAACTCAAAAAAGAATCAAGGCTCGATTCAAAAACAAGCTTGAATAAAGGACAATGATTCACCCGTATTGTACTTCTATGTATCATGATATACATACTATTCCGTGTTTATTATATTTTATTCCGACCACAGCTCTGATACCAAGCTGTAATGCCCCACCCCGAGACCCACCTTAGCAAAGAGAATTAACAAGTAATTCTATCTACTAAAGCGAAGAGTAGGGCTGATTAGGGGATACCATCTATAATTTTGTCTTAAACATCTATTGAATACGTCGATAAATGCAATATTTTTTCTCCAACTCATGTGGATCGACGTACCCAATAAATGCTTAATCCAAAACTATCGGTGGCTAACAGATCTATCAGAACAAAATACAATAGCTGAATGTAAATCACATCACAGAATAGTAATCAACATCATATATATACATATACACTAATACACATTTAGTACAATACAATATGACTACAATAAAGGTGGTACACGATCACACCATATACATCAAAACAAATGAGAAAAAATCAGAGTACGCGGAAGAAATAAACTACTCAAGCGAATGAAGAGCTGATATCCAACATCAACTTCAAGTTAAGTCCAATAGATGATACCTGAAACAACTCGGTCTGACCCAAGTGAATACACACGGGTCAGGCTAGCTAAAATCATCAATTAAATAGAATAATCGATAAGGATGAGTAGGTGAAATCTATGATATCCTTTTTCTTAAAGGATGCCATGCCCTAAACAGGGTTTCAACATCATAAGAAAGGACAACATCTCTTCTTGGCAAGTAGAAGAGATAGTAATGATAAAGTCATACTCAAGTGGCATAACTGACACTTAAGCAAATGGAACATCGGCGAGCAAAGTTTTAAAGATAAGACTTAATAAACATCTCTTTTACCTCATATCATCGACGGTATAAAGGAATATGGATAATGGCTTCAAATGATTCAACTATGAGTGGTTGTCAATATAACAATACATCAAAGGTACATATCCTTTATACATAGAATAAAACGCATATGGATGTGCCTCATCTCATTGGCACATCATAAGGATCATTCAAGGAAATATAAAACCCTATCATAAAAGAAGCACTATACTTATTCAAACCTCATCTCATCGGTATGAATATAGATGTATCTCAAATCCATCACTAAAACTCATCATAAAAGATTCTTCATAATCATTTATACCACTTCTCATCGGTATAAATTTATAAATACATCTCAACTCCATCTTAACATCAAGTAGTCTACAAAATCGTCAAATCATCAACCCATAATGAAAATAACTCAATCGAAGAATAACATCATAAATGATTTCACAATATATGTATACATCTCCTTTGGAACTAGGCTATCAAGTAATAATCATCTAAAGACATCTATAGACAGTGAAGACTAAAACATCAAAACTCAAAGAAATCCCAAATTGGCCAAACCCTCGATTGCATGCTGAAACAATGCTACGCGTGCTACATCGTGACTAGTACTACTATTTAGTACCATAAACATCATGATGACTGGAGTCAAACAACATCTTAACATCGTGAACATCATGAATGACTATAGTCTACAACATTATAATGACTCCCAGCCACAAAGATCCGAGTTAATAACATCGTGATGATCGGAGTAGCAACTACATCATGATGACTCCAATCGAGTACTCGTGGTCTGTAGTACTAGTAAATTTGAGTGTGTCTCAACTTCTCGGATAGGAACCCAATAGGTGTTAACTTATGTCCCATACCATTCGTTCGCACCTAATGGTTTACTAGCCGTTAGTTGGTAACACACTAGTAAAACATTACAAACATCATGAAAATTTACTCGGCCTCATCTCATTGGCGAGTAAATACAATAACATGCTCGTCTCATCTCATTGACGAGTACCAGTAGCATCGTGACTTGTCTCATCTCATTGACAAGTAAAAATTTTCATAATGCATCTCAACATCATAAAATCATCATAAATATGCTTACATCATCTCATCGGCAAGTAAAAATAACATCTAGATGGTTATTTATAACCATAATTCGAATTAGGAATTTCTAGCTCTTAATTCACCTCATTTCAGCGGCGATTAAGAAACACATCTTAAAATGATCCTTCATCAAATGTACTTCTAAATTGGAGTTCTCGAACCATATAATCTACCTAAAATTTAATAACATCTTATAATCATCTCAAATAGTTCATCGAAAGGGTTTCGATCGTATAAGTCTGATATTAAGCGATAAAGCAAATCCATGTGTCCCATACCACACGTTTTACATTACCGTTTAATTGTCTTTCTTATATGTCCAAATCCATAAAAATAAGTAATTTTATTTATAAAATAATTTTATTTATAAAATAATTTTATTAGAGAAAATAGAAATTTAAAACGATTTTCCAAAAATGATTATTAAAACCAATATTTGAAATTCCTTTATTATAGGAAATAAATCTATCTTTATTTAGAAAAATAATTTAAAAAAAATACTATGTAATAATAATATGAAATTTCCATGTATTTCAAAAACAGTTTGGTGAAAACCATTCTCGAAAGCAACGAAAACTAAGAGGGATATCTCGAAACCGATAACTTGAATTCAATACAAATTCAATTCAAATTTAACTCAAAATCAATTCAAATTCCTTTTAAATTTAAATTTCAAATTCTCCAAATATAGCTAGCCTACTGACAGGCATCATAGCTCTAAATATATCTCAAAAACATCATCAAAACTGAAGTGAATGAGAGCAAAAACGAGCTAATACAATTCTAAGGTCAACGATTGTTGTTGCTGTCATTTTGCTCTCAGGACAGCAACATACAACCATAATTTCGACCAAGAAAACTTCAAAATTACAGAAAATGCAATGTATGAAACTTGTAGCTCATGATCTAGTCTTTCCAGAAAATCCAAAATTATCAAATTCGGATAAGAAACAAAGAAGTTAAAGCAAATTTCGTTTCAGTTTCAAACACATGCAAATAATAGTTTTGCTCTCGGGATAGCAGTAAAAAAATTCAATTTTGATATAGTTAATCTCAAAATTAAAGAAAACTAAATGAACGAAATTTGTAGTGCATGAATTGTGCTTTTCGAAAAATTAAAAATTATCGAATTCCGATCAAAATCCAGAAAGATATCGCTCAAACAATATCAGATTCAAACTTAGAAAATTCTATCAAAGACATAACTATACTTCTGCTTACAAATATGTTTTAGGTCAGTAAAATAGTAAAATATCGAAATGAAACCTGAGGATAAACTACTCCTTATTGAATATATTTTCCAGAAAAAAAATTTGACCTAAATTTAATAAGAAACGAAAAAACTATGGATAAAACACTTCTCTGGCCTATGATTGTCGCTGCCGCCAATTTTCTCTCGAGACAGCAACAAACAAGTACGATTTTGATCCAAAAAGCTTCAAAATTTTAGAAAACTCAAAACATGAAACTTGTAGATCTATGTCTATGCTTTCCAAAACATCTAAAATTATTGAACTCCGACTTAAAATGAAAAATATCTGCCAAATTTACTAACTGAAATTTCACAAATAAACGCGCAACAAACAAAATTGAGATTTCTTACCTTCAAATCTCAATCAAAGCTAGAAATTGTGAGTTTTAAACTCGCTTTGATTTTAGATAGCAAACACCCATATTTGTGAAGAAAGATTGGAGCTTGAAGGTGAAATCCTTTCTCTATTCTTATTTTGGTGAAGTTCTTCTTGAATAACAGCGAAATTGAGTGGAATTGAGATTTAATTAGGGAAAGCCATTGTTTTTTTTCTCTCTATTTACCGTGTCTTTTGTTTTGGGGAGGAAGATGAGAAAAAAAGGTACGCACACCTATTTCCTTTTTTCCTAGATGTTTCTAGAGGGAGTTAATGGATTCAGACCTTATCCAAATAAGCCCAAAACTAATATACTTAGAGAAATTCCTATGTTATATACATATTTAACCTATTCAATCAATTTATACACTAGTTTTCTCATTTTTAACCAAATAAAATATCTACAACAAATTGTTTGCAATAAAATTGTTATTATATAAAAAAATAAAATTTATTTCGGCAATAAAAAGTTATTTTTATAAATAAAACCCTATCTTTGACAATATTTTACAAATTACACCATTTTAGTGTAAAAATACTATTTTTAATGAAATAACTTAAAAAAAAAATTCTTTCATGTCAAATAAATTGCAATAAATCATTCTATAACCTTTTAATCATCAAAATATTTTTTCCCAGTTAAAAATATTGTTTTCTCCATATAACACAATCTTTTAACAATATTTACCAATATTCCCATTTTTAGTGAAAAATCACTATTTTCATCCATTTCAACCAATTTATTTTTAAGTCTAATGAAGTGTATTACAATGTTTTAACATTTCTATAATATTAATACATCATTCCAAACCTAATTACACTTCTAAATTTTATTTTCTTCATATTATTCCTTTTATTTTACAATAGAAGGCTAACATTGGAATAAATTTCCAATATTACTAATTAACTAAAATTAAACCATCATAATTATTTACTTTCATTCCGAATCCAAAATTAAAGTTTTTCAAACTTTATTTCATTCATTTACACTTTTTTTCAACCATCTTTTGTCGAAATAGGCTTCAAATAAAATAATATACTTATTTAAAATTCAAATCCCAAATTATATTCATCAAGATATTGTTTATATAAAATAAATAATATAATCCCTCATTTTATTATCCAATTCATTTTTAGACACAATATTAAATTATAATTTTCATTATAATTTAATATTAACGGTAATCTCCAAAATCCCGAGTTGTTACAACTTTCTTCATTTTATAACACGTTATCAGCATGAAGCTCTTATAAATCTTCTAAACGGTAAGCTATCTTTCTGATCTAATTGAGCAAATCTTTCAGATCTCATTCTATTAATTTTTTTTTCTTTTAGATCTCATTGTATCATTGATCTAATTATTCGGATCTGATTATATTTGTACATCTTATTTTTTTGTCCATATATTTCAGATCTTGTTTTCTTGTAGATCTTATTTTTTTAATTCTAGTTTGTTAGATCTCTTGTAGATTTTACTATCATGTTCATATGATATTGTTTTTTAGATCTGTAGATATTAATCATCGGATCTCTTGTTTAATTGTCATTCATGTATATCCATTTTTTGTGACAATTTTAAATTTGATCTGAGACTAAAGTTGTTTCATAGACTAAAATGTAATTTCCGACCTTGTTCTGTTAATTTTCTTTTTAGATCTTTTCTATCATCGATCTAATTTTCTAGATTTCATTATATACATATGTATACATACATACATATATATATATATATATATATATATATGTATATATATACACACACATCTTACCTCATAGATCTTGCTTTGTTAATCTTATCATTTTAGATCTCATTTTATTGTAGATCTAAACTTTTGATCTCATTCCATTGTTTAGTGGAAAAAAAGGTTTTCATTTTGAAATTTTTTGTTTGGATTTTGATTTGAATGAGAACTCTAGATATAATTTTACCACGTGATTTATATTTCCAAAAGAAATATTATTTGTTTCTTAAAGAAACAAATATAAGGATAATACGTATCTAGAAGATTGTATTAAGTCTATATGAAAGAATAAGAACCTGAAGTTCATATGTGCGAAGGCGAAAGATTAAAGTTTTCATAAGCTGAAATAAAGTCATGAAAAAAAAGTGAACAATTCCAGAAGTAGATGTTGATGTGTCCAGAAGACATAACATAAAAATAATATGTTGAAATAACATTACAAATGTGGTAAATACTATTTCCTCGAACAGAAATAGTATTATGATTCCCATGTTCGAACACAATTATGAAGAGTCCTCTTGTTTCATTGTATTTGGGACACGAATTTCTCAAATAAAAATTATGCATATAAGTTTGCATTCCTAAAAACGAGTTTATATATCAAAAATCAAATATATAAATTTGAGATGTGAAGCTTTGAATTATTAGAAAAGCTAATTCAGATTATGGTAAATTCCAATTACAACCAAACCTGAAGTTTGATAATGAAAATCAAGTTGTACCATTTAGGATTTAAAGTACTAAACAAAGAGTTTATTTCAAAGTAAAATTGAAACCTGAAGTTCTAAAAATATTTACCAATGGTATTAACTACTAAACCAAATAAATGTACATAAATTTGTTCACTACAGAAGTGGTGATAATAATAATAATGATAATGATAATAATAATAATAATAATAAAAATATACAGAAGAGATTTGTTGATATATTTGGTGCTTTTACTAAACCAAATAAATACATAGAAATATATCTACTTTCCTGCTCTCTTTCTTTTTAACAGAAAACAAGGTATTCTAATATGAAGTTTATTTCCTAATTTTTTTCCTTCTTTCATGCATCCAATCATGTCTTTCAAGAGGTAAAATATAATAGATCAAGTTTCTTTCCTTTAGCTCATCAAGTGAGTATTTTGGATTCTTTATAAAATGAATGTTAATATTTATACACACATCAATTATGTTGTATTATATATAAAAATCATTCATCTTTCCTCTTTCAGCAAAGAGCTATTCCAGTGTTTACTATTTTATATGCATAATCTTTTATCTATTATTGTCATGTCATAAAAATGTACTTATTGATGTTATCAATAGCTGTAACTCATACAACATACTTTTTAGTTTCCTAGTCAAACTACTATGTTTTTCATGATATTATTCATACACTATGTGATGTACAAATTTCCTTTCTCTGTTTAGCTTACAATATGTAATAACCGCATATATTAATCAGTAGCAATTAATAAATCATTAAATAAAATTAATTGATTAATGAGAATGGTCCAACAAAGATGCGTATGAATACTTCATACATTTATTCTTCTTTTATATCTCTTATTATTGACAAGGATCATAACGTATATACATGTTATATATTCATGTTTCTCACTATTAAAGTTGTTATGAATTAATAAATGGTATTTAATACTACATGTTCATATTCTTAAATTTGCCTATATTATGAAAGCAAACATAATCAAGTCAGCACAATCTTTGATTATAATTCATCCCTTCTCCAACAATCAATCCATATAAAGGGCTTTCCGTATTTTCAAGGATAGTTTTGCATTTTCAAGGAAAGTAATGAAAGCAATTAATTAGATTGGATCTAGAGTTATCAAAAGGATGTAAATAAGAAATTATAGTCACTTTTATATATTATATTTGGTTGTCTTTTACTATTTTGCATTAATGTTTTTATTCTTTCACTGTAACTACTACCAGATATGGTTTCTTATTTTATGAAATGCATTGATTATATATCCATGAACAATATTTTGATACTTATGCATTTTTATTTCCACTTATTGTTGATAATATGATAAACACAGCCAAGCTTGAATTCGAAGCTTTGGACTTATTAGAAGATAACTTTTTGTCATAGATATTGGATGTTGACATCCAATTACTCGTTGCTTAGAAAATGCCATAAAAATGACAATCCAATAGGATAAAACAATGGCTCTTATAGTTTTAAGGTGTCATATCAATGACAAACTTAAAATATAACATTTAACTGAAAAAGATCATCTTTACCTATGGAACTCCCTAAAGGAGTGTTATGACCACCAAAATATGGTCACACTTCTAAACACTAGACAAGAGTGGTTGAACTTGAAGTTTCAAGTCTTTAAATCTGTTAGGAAATACAATTTCTCTATATTTACGATTACTTCTAAACTAAAATTATGTAAAAGGATTGTCTAGTAATACTAACCTGAAGTTAGATCATTTCTTCGAAGTTGATGACAGAAACTTCATTGATGATGAAAATCTAAGTGCAATAATAAATGATATGGTCGAATTGATCAAGTAGCAGCCTGAAGTCTGCTATATGGATTTTATTTTATTTCAGTTCAATAAATCAGTTGGAAGTTGGTGCTTGCATGTTTTTCCTTTCATAACTAATTGAAATAATGTACCGATAATGTTGGCTTTAATCAGTATTCTATTTTGAATTTTTGGAAAGTAGTAGCATTTATTTGTGCTTATAAATTTAGTAGTTGACTAACTATATTGTCTTTAGTTCTCAAGATATGGACCATCAATATTTGAGTGATAATATATGCCTATTAGATTATGCAACTAATCGCTTTATTTTGAAAAACCAGAAGTTTTTTCTACAAACTATCTGAAAGTATGTTGATAAAAATTTCAACCACGGCAAATTTGCTAATATAATTGAAGGGTCCAGAAGAGCCCATATAGTATTACCAAATTGTCATATATATTGATTCAAAATACATTATACTCAAGCAAATTTAAAAGATATTTGTTGAGTTTTGAGGATACATTAATGAATGGCTGCCATATTGGAAAATTGAAAGACAAAAGCTTATTTCAAAAAAAATTATTGCAATTTCAACTGGATTATATTTCACGAAATTTGGTATAATTGAATCCCATATTTAAACTTGAGCCAAAAGCTCACAAACGTCACTTGAATGCATCTTATCAATTGATAAAAGAATTATCCACCTATCATTAATATGTATGGTGTATTTGCTAGTAGCAATATGATAATGGATCAAAATGAGAATCCAAAGATGATTATTATTTAATGTGACAATGTTTGTCAATATTGAGATGGAGGATAAAGTGATACAAGTTTATTCTGATCACCAGTGTCAAATATTTGTTAACATGTATAATGATACAAAATATTAAGTCACTTGAATAAATATTAATAATATCCCTAGTAGACTTTCTCCAATATAGATTTGAATCCCTGAAGGATTAAAATGTGTAAAACACATCTGAAATATGGTACAAAAGTCAGTTTGAAATACTTTTGGAGTGAGTAATAGAGATGCCAAATAAAACAGATGAGTGTTCTTAAAGAAACACTTAGGGGTGCTCTTGAAGAGACTAATGACATGATTTTCAAATCACCCTAAAAGTGGTTTAGGTACCTAAAACATGACGATTAAAGAGATCTCAATAAACCATGTCGAGAATTGATAAGAAATAATCATTGATGATAAAAAAGGGCTTATGTTTATAAATAGATTAAGGATCTTGAATTAGGGGAAACATGGACTGGCCATCATAAATCCCTTACCAATAGAGAAATATGGGCATATAGTACGCGAAGTAGCGAAAGTACTTGAAATGCTTAATATACCCCGAAGGTATAAATATGGTTTAAAACATATTAAATGATGAAAGTATACAAATTCCTGAAGAATATAAATAATTTTTGTGGTTATAAAGAATGCAAAGAACAAGAAGCGTAGATTACAACCTACTTTTGAGTATTGTTGTAATGCAAATCTTGATATAATTCATGATGGGTAGTTTACTTCCTATTTTTAAGTATCGTTGTAATGAAACTTTTAATATACATTGAAATGTTAGTTGCGATACGCAAAAATTATTCCTGAAGAATATAAATAACTTTGATGATTATAAAGAACGCAAAGAACATGGAATGTAGACTACAACCTTCTTCTAAGTATCATTGTAATGAAAATCTTGATGCACTTTAAGATGAGTAGATTACTTCCTGATTTTAAGTATTGTTGTAAAAGAACTTTTAATACTCATCAAAGTTGTAGTTGCAATATGAAAAATTGATTTGAAGCATAAAAATGAAAACACATGATGTGTTTTTCATAAAGGTAGCAAACAAAATACATAAAATGCAAATCATATTTGGATTGGAAATTTTGATTGTATCGAAGAAAACTATTAGTAAATTGTATTATTAATGAGATACATATTTATGGATCCAGATGTATCTATAACCAATTTAAGTTATCGAAAGACGAATATGAACTCAGAGGAAACTTTAAATCAGGGGGAGCATCTATAAGTATTTTATAATGCACTATTTTTCCTTAACTAAGATTTTTCCCACTTGGTTTTTATTAGTAAGATTTTAATGAGGCATTATCTTGATCCAGAAGTATCAAGTCCCCAGTAACATTTGAAAATAAGTTACAATGTACTCTTTTTCCTTATTTAAGATATTTCCCGCTAGGTTTTTCTTACTAAGGTTTTAACGAGACATTATCTTGATCTAGAAGAATCAAACGTATTTTCAATAAATAACATCTCAAATATGTTATTTGAATTGTATTTTTATCCTTGACTAAGGTTTTTCCATTGGGATTTACTTTGTAAGGTTTTTAATGAAGTATTATATTGATCTAGAAATATCAACTCTATTTAATTCTGTAAATTATTGAAATATGTCATACTATATTATACTCTTATTCCTTCATTAAGATTTTTCTCATAGGGTTTTTCTTAGTACGGTTTTAATGAGGCATTAGTTTGATCCAAAAGTATCAACTTCATTTGAAGAAATGAGAAAGTAGGATATGCCATTGTACTCTTTTTTTTCTTCATTAAGATTTTTCCATTTGGGTTTTTCTTAGTAAGGGTTTAATGAGACATTTTTTGATCCCGAAGTATCAAACTATTAGAATGAATATCATTTTTAGTATGATATCTATGATTTCCCAAGTTGCACTCTTTTCCTCTTTTAAGGTTTTTCCCATTGGGTTTTCCTTACTGAGGTTTTTAATGAGGCAACGGACATTATCCATATCGACTGAATAGATAAATGCAAGCAAGATAATAATAAGGGGGAGGGGGAGCAATCATGATACACGTTTCAAAAGGAAAAATTTCAAGTTATCAGAGCATTCAAGATTTTGAAGACACATATTCAAAAGGGAGTGTTACAATATATATAAATCATGAAATGAATATGCTTTTACGTTGTTTTGTTTAGTCCCACATCGTGGAATAAGTTAAACCCTTTATTCCGAAGCCTTTATATAAAGGAGACAATGTAATGTAAATATATTTCTATTCTCTGAAATGAATAATATATCTTTTGTCGCTCTTTAATGGCTTCTATTTTCTTCATTTTATGGCTTCTACTTTCTTCATTTTATAGTACTTGTGTACTAATCTCGTATATTAAAAATTAAGAGAGTATAGGGTATGCTCTATGAGCAATTATATAATTTAATAATACATTTAACTTTATAACCAATATTATTCGTAATAACGGTATTTGATTTCTATTATATACTTTGTTGTATGATGATATAATTAATTAAGTAAACTAATTTAAAGCGTATTGAAATAGAAAACCCTTAAATAATATGTTATATGATAATAATTGCAAGGATTTGTAGTCATAATTAAATTATTGTTAGCGTCAAAATTGGTCACTAACACCGAAATCCAGAAGAAAGCACCAAGTACTAGTCACAGCTCACAGATAGATTTTATGTAGAGAGTGTAAATTTGAAGAACATTAAAAATTAAAACGAAAGCACTAAAGAACAATAGATTTTATAGTGGTTCGGCTAACTCCGGTCTACATCCACTCTTGAAATTTCTTTTTTATTGTTGTAATAATCGATTATAGTTACAATCCAAAGTTTGAGAGCTGCTAAGTGTCCTAGCCTTAGAGAAGAGAAAGTCCGAGAGTCGAAGGAAGATCCCTTTTCTGAACCTCCACATGTTGTATTTATAGGAAATCCTGAGTTGTTTGGCTTTCTGAACGGTATAGGCCCATCAAGACCTTCCACCGAACCATATACCTCCAAGGCCGAATGACCTTCCACCGAGCCATATTCGTCCCATACCAAACGACCTTCCACTGAGCCACATTCGTCCCATGCCGAATGACCCTGACCTCACCAATGCCGAGCGGCATAGCCTCACCTCGATGCCGAGCGGCATAGCCTCACCTCGATGCCGAGAGGCATACCATCACCTGGATGCCGAGCGGCATAACCGCACCTCGATGCCAAGCGGCATAACCTCACCTCGATGTCAAGCGGCATAACCTCAACTCCATACCGAGCGGCATAACCTCACCTCGATGCGGAGCGGCATAACCTCACCTCGATGCTCAGCGGCATAACCTTAACTCAATGCCGAGCGGCATAACCTCACTTCAATGCCAAGCGGCATAACCACAACTCAACGCCGAGCGTCATATCCTCACCTCAATGCCGAGTGGTATATCTAGGTGAATTTCATCCCTCTAAACTGAATCCATCATATTCAACCTCATAATCGTGAAGTCGACTTAGTTAAATATGCCTGTCCGTGGCCTTGTCGAAAGGCGGGTTAACATTTGCCCCTAAAACATGCCTTGCTGTTGGAATGTGTGTTTTAAATAGCCTCAAGTCCGATATCCAAAGTATGTATGTTAGTTACATCCATGCTTTCCGACTCATAATCCAACCCATTTTATCCAAATGCCATCGCCATATCCTTTTCCGAGTCTACGACTACTCTGAGTTGACATCCGATTCCGAATCCAGTAGCTAAATCCTTAGCCAAATCCATATCCATCTGAATTCGATAACTGAGTTCTAATCCACCCATATCCAACAACCAATAACCACGTCCATGACCACTCATGGTTGATGTCCAAATCCTCGACCGTTCCGGGTCCATGCCCGAATCTTTAGCTGTTCATAGCCAGTATCCAAATCCGTAACCTCTCTGGGTTCTTGACAAGTGCAATCCACACTTGACGATCTATTTTAAGTGATTCCGTGGTGTTCCTGGTTCAGTGTCCCTTAATGCCAAATAATGCCATGGAACACTCGGATACTTTATTGTGTTAACACACATTATAGTTCTCCAAGGAGACTGACATGTGTACTTGGAAAATAACATGCTACCGCATCCATGTATATGAAGTCCGCCTAGTGCGGAAGCCGCTATTTTTTTATTCAGACCGCAATAACTCATTCGTTCTACATAAGAATCAGGCAGGACTTCGAACGATTTACTACCACCTAAATTACAGATAGTATGGAACACCTGATACTTTATCGTGTGAATGCACACTGTAGTTCTCCAAGAGGACTAGCGGTTGTACTTAAATAGTAAGTTAAAGCATTCCCATATTTGAATTTTGATGAAAACTATAATTGCAATTTTAAATTTTTATCGGATCTCAAAACATAAAAATTAGAATTATTTTATATTTATTTGTTTTTAACTAGTCAAATTAAATTTAAATCTTTAAATGGGTTAAATGGGTAACCCGCTTATTAAGTGGGTTGGATCATAAATGGTTTGGGTCATAAATGGATAAAAGAGAATGGGTCATAAATGGGTTGGGTCAAACTCGACCCAATCCATTTTGACCCAACCCAACCCGTTTGACAGGCCTACATACACGCCATAATAGACCTCGACCTCCATCTGATAACCTATCTCTCCAAAAGACTACAGTACTTTGTTAATGAGATTTAACATAGCAATCATCCATTAATGGATTGTTGCAGGTTTCCAAATAGTAGTGAACAAAGGCTCAATTTCACAAAAAAACTATCCTCTTCAAAATACGCAAAATAGAACAGCTTCCCCCAACCATATCACCTTGTGGAACCTAGCGCATGAAGGAGCAAACTAAGTTTGAGCAATGTTTGAACTCTTTAATCCATAAAGACATCATATACAATGTCGTTGCATTGTCTGTGAATATTTTAAATTAAAATTGTTTTGCCTTCTTCTATGGATGGCATCAAGAATGATTCTTTCACCTCAATATTTCTGTGCAAAGAGCTAAACATTAAAACTTCCACAAAGTAAATTGTGTTTTCGGCTATCGCCATTCACTATGACACTTTCTTGCTTAAACTTAAAATCACACCAAACACCTCAGCATCTCTTTAACGGCATGCTCCGTGGTTATCAATTTCTACTCCATAGCAAATAATGCCAGTATAATAGCAACATCATCCTCCAACTAATGATTTTTCTTCCAAGAGTGGATACTTGATCCGAGGTGACTTCCTCCCCCGGTCACTATCTTGACATTATTCGGATCATAAGAACCAACTAATTCGCAATCCATATAAATTTCGTCTTTAAAAAAAAGTCATGTAGTTCTCTAAGATATCTCAATATAACTTACATGACTTTCTATACGATTTAATCAAATTAGCCAGATTTCAAATAACTACCCAAACGGCTTGAGCCACGTATGATATTGCACACACCGTTGCGTACGTCAACCTTCAACAAAACTACCATATGAGACATTCATCACATGGGCCTTGTTTTTTCTTAGATAGTTTAAAAATGTTGGATCATGTGCATTGAAACAAAAGAGGAAAGCTTCAAAAAAAATTGTCTTATTAATTTTTACACTACATCTTATTTTTGTGTTTAACTGAATAATTTATTTATCATAAATCATATTTAATGATCATTAAAAAACAGCGTGTTGTTTTAATTTAGTTTATCTCTATGTATATTTGTGTGTGCGCGCGCGTGCACACACGCGTATTATTACGTATTTATTTTTTATATTATTTTAATTCAATTTTAGTTTGGATTTATCATATTTAATTTTTAAGAATTCACACTAATAATGTGAACGTTTTAAATATTATAAACTAGTCGAGAAAGTTTTTTTAAAAGTCAATATAAGGAACATATATATGAGAATAACCATTGTGATTTTTGCTTAAATAAGAGAATAATATCAAGTATTTGTCTTTAACATAATGACCTCAAGATGATGGTGATATTACACACACATAAACATACATACATAGACACACACACACACACATATATTCGTTGATTAATAAAATATATACATAAATATATATTAATACCATTAATATTTTAATCTTTTCATTCGGCTATGATAAAAAATGTTTTTGTATTTTAAAATTTATGTTATATGTACGCATGTGTATGTGTGTGTAAACCAAAATATTATTTATGTTCATAAATACATACATACATACATATATATTTATTTATTTAACATATATATGTATATATGTTTATTTAAGATATACTGATATATATATACATAGTTATTTAAAATATGAATTTTATATTGATTTTGACTAATTCAAACATATATCTATATATATATATTTTATAGAACCAAAAATAATATATATACATACATATATAATTTAAAAACCAAATAGTTTTTTTCAAACCAAGAATAAAAGTAAACAATAAAATAACGAACACCGAAAACAAAATTAATTTTTTTATCTAAAAACAGATCATTTGAATATATATACATACATACATATACATACATACATACATACATATATATTGGCTGTGAGTATATATGCATACAAAATATTTTTTTTTGGACAAGCTATATTAAGTATAGTTATGTTTATAATTAACTATGCATATATATATATATATATATATATGTATGTATGTATGTATGAATGTGTGTGTAATATTGTTTTATTTTCAGTTTTATTTGTTTTCACCGAAATTAAACACGTCATGTATAAATATTTAAATTTGAGGTGTTATGTACCTTATATTAGTCGATTGTCAATACATTGGTTGTTAGTTGTTCCTCTTTGAATCATCGCTTCTTCTCCTTGGACTTAGTGTGCAAATTTCAGCTTCAAGGCTTTTACCATTTTTCTAATGGAGGCTAGAGTTATGAAGTTTATGTATATCTTAAATGACAGAAGGTGTGACTATTTATAACCACCATAACATATAATATCTTACACATTTCGCTCTATTTTGAATCCAAATCTCATCAAGACCCATAAACTAAGTCAAAATCCTCACGTATGCACACCCTTACTCTATTATGTAATGGTATTGGTGTACTAATCGCTTTTCTCTTTCAATCTCAAAACATACAAGAATTTCCTCAATGTAATCCTGCTAAGACAATGTTCACATGCATCGCTTAGATCTTTTATCAGTTTTCAAGCTCAATATTTTCTTTGCCTTGTCAAGATCTTTCGCATTGAATTTTGCATTTGAACATACTTTCAAATTTTTATTTTAGCTTTGGTTTTCGAAACAATAAACATATTATTCACATACAAGAGCAAATACACTCGATCATCATTTTCAAGCACTTAAAGTAAATGCAAAATCTTTAACACTTTTTTCAAAACAATTTTTTTGAACCAAATACTTTATTTACTGATTAGAAGATTACAAAGATGAGTATTTAGGGAAAAAATAGTGGCGAAAGTGATTGAAAAGGTTCTTACTCAACAATCACCATACCTTTCATTAATAGCTCAGCAACAACAATAGTAAACTACTGTAGTCAGTGTTAGAGGACCTTTATATAGTGAATGAAATATTGTCTCACATCACCAAAAATTAGTTAATGTTCATGCTTATACACTACTTTCCTCAAACTTATATTGGCCTTTAGGGTCAGGTAATTTTGCACGAGGGTGAGGACCTATATGGCCATGAACTAACACACGCGCGCGCTACCCGCCCGTCCCGTACTAGGTGCGGATGCGGGTGCAATAAGAGTGGACCGTGTTATATTTTTGCTACAAAAAAGTAAACAGTTTTCTACTGTTTAAATTCAAATAGAAGCGACTAGTGGATTGGGCGCGGCTTTTCAAAATAGGTATTGCAAAACTGTTTTTAGCCATTGTGTATGAAGGGACGCGACTATTGCAAACCGTGACAGTTCTTGGACATTGTAAACGAAGAGAGACGACTGTTGCAAACCATGGCGGTTCTTGACCGTTGCAAATAGAGAGAGGCGACTATTGCAAATCGCAAGAGTTTTTTGCCATTGCAGACGAAGAGATGCGGCTATTCCCAACAAGCATAACTGTTAGGAATTAGCCTATGAAAGGATAAGGAAACCTAATTGGTAGGTTATTCAAACTTTTCTCTTCTTCTTCATTTCATAATCTTCAGATCCGTGCGCTTCTGCATATCACACCGAAGATCATACTCATCACAATCTCGAGCAGATCATGTCTGTTGTATCTTGGAAGACTTTAATAAAGTCTTAAGGAAATTGTTACAACAAGCCTCGAACGTAATTTCCTTCTTCATCCAGTTAGATTTCTGTTTACTTATATATTTACATACATCATTCTGTAATATTTTCATTTCAACATTGTGTTGTTTCTACGAAGTAGTACAATGCTTGTTTATCGCTATAGTTCAATACAATAATTTGTTGTTGTGATTGCTATAGTTTGTTCTTGTAAATTAATTACAACAAAATTATTGTTCAAAATAACTGATACAGAATTCCAAAGTAGTGGAAATCTGATTTGTAAACTTGTGAGACGAGTTTATAACATATTGATCTCTGTTTTGGTATACTGATCGTATAACATCTTAAGACTTTCCTGTTTTCACTAAAACAGTGATGGCGATAGTTGAACTATCAACAAAAAGTGCTACCCACAACAGGCCTGGTCCGTTTAAAGGAGATGGCGATGACTTCATAACATGGTAGAATCAAATGTTGTTTTATCTCACCATGTTAAGGCTGTAGAAGTGCATTGAGAAGGATGAACTAAACCTAAAGACGGACAAAATAGAGAAAAAGACGCAGCTTTTTTCTCAGAATTGACTCATGGAAGCATTCGGACTTCTTCTGTCGAATTTAAATTCTGAACTGTCTGGATAAAGTACTATATAAAGTATATCAGCCACACCAGACAGCAATATCCCAATGGACTACACTTGCAAATAAATACAAGACGTAGAATTTCAGTTTGAAGAAGTTTATAGTAGAAAATTTTACGGAATACGAAAAGGTGGATTCCAAATCCATGAGTAGTCAAGTGCAGGAACTCCAACTTATAATTCATGAACTTGAAGCAGAAGGATATCAAGTTGGAAAATTGTTCTTTGTTGAAGCAATAACAAGAAATTTACCACCATCCTTAAGAGACTATACCGCAACTATCTAAAATATAAGAAAAAGAAGATTTCCATAGAAGATCTCATTGTAAGATTAAAAATTGAGGCAGATAATAGCGGAATAACACTACCCAAAGACGAAGAGACACTTGTTACAAAGGGTCAAAGAAGAAAGGACACTTCACCAACAAAAAGAAAAAGAGAAAGACACCGGATAATCAATCGAAAGATAAGAAAACCAAGATGTTCAAAGGCGAATGTTGGGTTTGCGAAAAGACTGGGCACGCAGCTAAAGATTGCATGCACAAGAAGACGATCGACAAATCGGTGGCAAATATAGTGGAAAATTTGAGTTCAACCATTGAGGAGATGAACTTTTCAAGAGTTCTTTCCGAATACAACTTAGCACAGAATCCTGCACAGTGGTGGATAGATACAGATGCTACTCGTCATGTCTGTTTTGATATATCTATATTCTCCACTTACATGAAATATGATCAGGAAGAAAAACTTTACGTGGGTAATTCTGCAGTTTCCATGATCGAAGGTAACAACACATTCGTCCTCAAATTTACATCCAAAAAAACTGTGAAACTGAGTGAAGTTATTTCTGTTCCGGATATCCGCAAGAACCTTATCTCTAGACCCATGCTCTCAAGGAAAGGCTTCCGTCTGGTATTCGAGTAAGATAAAGTAGTTCTGTCTAAAGCTGGAATTTATATAGAAAGGGGTTATTTATGTGATGGCCTTTTTAAGGCAACGTAGCCATAGTCAGCAATAAAACTATGTATTCTGATTGTGCTATTATTAAAAAGGAAGTTTCCTATTTTGTTGAGCATGAAATTTTACTATGACATGATAAATTAGGACACATAAATTTTCGAAAAATGAAAAAATTAGCAAAATTGGGACTAATACCTAAATTCCAAGTAGATTAAAACTACAAATGCGAGACATGTGTAGAAGAAAAATTGATTAAAAAACCATTTCATACTGTTGATAGAAGTACAGAACCACTAGTTTTGGCTCGCACTGATTTATGTAATTTTAAATCATTACCTACAGGAGGTGGGAAAAAGTACTTTATCACTTTTATTGACGACTATACACAATATTACTATGTATATTTTTTGAATAGTAAAGATGAAGCAATTACATCGTTTATAAAATATAAAGCTGAAGTAGAAAATTAGTTAAATAAAAAGATCAAGATATTGAGACCCGATCGAGGTAGAAAATATGAATCACATTTGAACAATTATGTGCAGGTACTGGTATAATTCATCAAACCACGGCTCTATATTCACCACAGCAAAATGTTATTGCCGAAAGAAAGAATAGAACACTAAAAGATTTTATAAATACAATGCTATTGACCTCTGGTCTATCGACGAACTTGTGGAGGGAAGCCTTAAATATGTCTAATCACATATTAAATAAGGTTCCTCACAATAAAACAGGAATAATTCCATATAAGTAATGGAAAGGATACATAGCAAGTTTCAAATACCTCGAAGTATAGGGTTCTTGGCAAAAGTTCCACTTCCGCCTTCCAAGAAAGTCAAACATGGACCAAAAACCATACCGTTACTATCTAGGGCCAGCCCAAAATAATAGTGCCTATAGATTTTTGGTATTCAAGTCTGATATAGCTGATATTAATGTCAATACAGTCATCGAGTCTCGAGATGCTTCATTCTTTGAAGATGTGTTTCCATACAAAAGGAATGAAGGAAATTATGTCCTTGAAAGGACAAGAGAAAAATCAAGCAAGCCACATGACAATGATACTCATCGTGAAATTGAGGAAGTTGAACCAAGAAGAAGCGTAAGAATAAGAACGTCCAAGACGTTTGGTTTAAATTTTCTAACACATGTTAGAACACGAACCTCAAACATACAAAGAAGCAATGACATCTTCTGAATCTTCATGTTGGAAAGAAGCAATCAAAAGTGAAATTGATTCAATTCTAAGTAATAAAACTTGAAAAGTAGTTGATCTTCCACCTAGAATAAAACCGATTAGTTGCAAATGGATCTTCAAAAAGAAGATGAAACCAGATGGCTCTATTGACAAATATAAAGCAAGATTGGTAGCAAAAGGATATCGTTAAAAGGAAGGTTTAGACTTCTTTGATACTTATTCACCGGTTGCACGAATAACCTCTATAAGAATGCTAATAGCAATTGCATCCATATATAATCTAGATATTCATCAAATGAATGTAAAGACAGCATTCTTAAATGGAAATGTTGATGAGGAGATTTACATGGAGCAACCCGAGGGTTTTATTTCCAAAGGAAATGAAAACAGTATGTAGATTAGTAAAATCATTATATGGATTAAAACAAGCTACAAATCAATGGCACGTAAAATTTGATAGTGCCATGATGAAAAATGGTTTCTTATAAATGAATGTGATAAATGTGATTATTATAAACAAGTTGAACAATCATACCTGATGATTTGTTTATATATAGATGATATGCTAATCTTTGGTCCAAATAGTAAAGTGACAAAGACTATAAAGAAAATGTTAATCAACAATTTCGACATGAAAGATTTAGGAGTTGCAGACGTTGTTTTGGGAATCAAAATAATAAGAACACCTAATGGAATTGATCTATCTCAGTCACACTATATGGAAAAAGTGATAGAAAAATTCCAAAATTACGAAATTAAAGGAGCGAGAACGCCTTTTAATCCATCGGAAGTACTGCACAAAAACACTAAAGAGAGTGTAATGCAACTGGAATACTCCCATATAATAAGGTATCTAATGTACCTCATGAATTGCACAAGACCAGATATAGCTTATGCAGTACGTCGACTGAGCAGGTATACAAGCAAATCAGGGAAGGAACACTGGAAAGCACTAATTTGAGTGTTGGGATATTCAAAGAGTACCACGAACTTTTCCCTACATTATGAAAAATATCCTGTCTTCTTAGAAGAATATAGTGATGCAAACTGGATTTCTGATTTAGAGGAATCTAAATCAACTAGTGGTTATGTCTTCACCCTAGCAGGAGCAGCAGTGCCATGTAAGTCTACTAAACAAACGTGCATAGCTCGATCCACTATGTAATCATAGTTCATCGCTTTGGATAAAGCAGGTGAAGAAGTAGAATGACTTCGTCAATTTTTAGAAGACATTCCATTTTGGCCTAAACCTGTATCGTCCATATGCATACAATGTGATAATCAAGCAATGTTAAGTAGAGCACAAAACTTTGTGCATAATGGATACTCACGACATATTCGTCGACATCATAACACAGTTAGGCAGCTACTCTCAATTGGAACTATTTCCATTGATTATGTGAGAATTACTGATAATCTTGTAGATCCATTTACTAAGAGATTATCAAGAGACAAAATTGACTGCGCAACGGGAGGAATGGGTTTAAAAGCCTAAAACAACAAAAGTTATCTTATATGGAAACCTATCTTAGCGACCAGAAATCCTACGGACTACGATCAATAGGCAAACCAATTCGGAGTAACTCAAGAAGTAATGCATTTGGGACTTAGCCTTACTTCATTCCTATGGTGAACAATAGAATGCATGCCTACAGAAATATTAAAAGGATAAAGCTATGCTTTTTAATGATGACCGTATCTTGAAATTAACAAGTGGGATATATGTAGAATACTATTAATGGTTGCGATCACCAATGTTAGTGTGAGCTCGGTCGGCTCTATTGGAATAGTAAAGGCGTAAATTCTCTAAAACACTCGTAGAACCAAATTTGTTCGGGACCAAAATGAACACAACCAAAAGATTGGACGTGAAGTGAAATATTGCTTTGTAAAGCTTATTGTCTGGTTATGCACAAAAGGCTGATGGTTCAAGATGAAATAACTCACCAATTAGCCAAGTATATCCGATAAGTTTTGACTAGGGAATGTTCAAAGTGAAATATCAACTTATCCTTGATATAGCATTATTTTCATAAGAACTGTGTGATATTACATTTTGTGTAGGGAAGATATATATCACCATTCATGTGGGGATTGTTAGAGGACCCTTATATAATGAATGAGATATTGTCCCACGTCGCCAAAAATAAGTTAATGTTCATGCTTAATACTACTTTTCTCAAACCTATATTGGCCCTTAGGGTCAGGTAATTTTGTGTGAGGGGGAGGACCTATATAGCCATGAACTAACACATGTGCACGTGTCGCCCTCCCGTCCAGTACCGAACCGAGCCGGGTGCGAGTGCAATAAGAATGGACCGTGTTATTTTTGCTGCACAGAAGTAAACAACTTTCTACTGTTTAAAAGCGACTAATGGATTGGATGCGGCTTTTCAAAATAGGCGTTGCAAAGCTGTTTTTAGCTACTGCCAATGAAAAGACGCGACTGTTGCACACCGCGACAGTTCTTGACCGTTGCAAATGAAAAGAGGCGACTGTTGTAAACCGCGACAGTTTCTGGCCATTGCAGACGAAGAGATGCGGCTGTTCCCAACAAACATAACCGTTGGGAATTAGCCTATAAAAGAAGAAGGAAACCTGATCAGTAGATTATTCAAAATTTTCTCTTCTTCCTCTTCATTTCTTAATCTCCAGATCCGTATGCTTCTGCATATCACACAGAAGATCATACTCATCACAATCTCGAGCAGATCACGTTTGTTGTATCTCGAGAGACTTGAATAAAGTCTTAAGGAAATTGTTACGACAAGCCTAGGATGTAATTTCCCTCTTCATCCGATTAGATTTCTGTTTACTTATATATTTTTATACATCATTCTGTAATATTTCTGTTTCAACGTCGTGATGTTTCTACGAAGTTGTACAATGCTTGTTTATCGCTATAGCTCAATACAGCAATTTTTTTTGTGACCGCTATAGTTTGTTCTTGTAAATTAATTACAACACAGTTATTGTTCAAAATAACTAATACTGAATTCCAAAGTAGTGAAAATCTGATTTGTAAACTTATGTGACGAGTTTATAACATATTGGTCTCTATTTTGGTATACTAATCGTATAACAGTTAGTACTAATAAAAACAATAAAATCAATTAAACAACCGCCGGTTTGCTTTACTAAAAAAACTAACGAAACCACCAGTTAACTCCTCCTGCAATACTAAGTCCATTTCAGTCAATACACCTTCCAGATCTATTACGACGAATAAATTCCCATACTCTTTCCGTTGACTTTCGAAAAGAGACTCCAAAGGCCCGATAAATCCAGCAGTCATAAGTTTATAAGACAACGCCATTTAAGCTCTGCAGTGCATGTCCTTGTAAGTTGTCGTGTCAGGGCATAATCGGTAGAAAGTCAACATCCTGTCCAGCGGATCGGGGGATTCATGATTGAGCTGTCTAAAGATAAGCTTTCAACCCATTATGTCTTCTTCTCTAACCCTTGCATGTTTCATTAACTGTTTGCAACCTTTTAAAATCATTTCCAGACGAACTTGCATTGGAAACTCAATGTTTTAAAACGTTCTTGTGTTGCGTTCTAACCAAATGTTCCAAATTAAGGTTGTTATGGCTATATCCATAAGTTTGTTGAATGATTTGCTATTATTAGGAGTATGAAAATCCCGATCAAATATCACCTCATGCTTCAGTTGTAAGTTGGAGTTTATATCGAATGTTTTGCCAAAGAATTCTAGAGTAAGAACAAACAAAGAATAAATGTTTTCGAGATCCATTTTCTAGTTTGCATAATTTATATTTTTGATCGATATCTAGATTCCATACATATATTTTATATATTGTGTTTAGCTAGTTTGTTCTTGGCGCATAGTGACATTTTAGCCAGGACGATGTGTTTCAAATATGTGTGCACCATTCAAATGTGTTGTGTTCCTCTAACAATCTCCTAAGCTAATGAAACTGAAAATTGTCCATTACTTTGTGGCTTCCAAACCCAAAAATCCTCATCATGATTGTGGTAAAGGGGTATGTTTGAGATATGGTGAACTGTACAAGGGAGCAAACTATTGGTGTTGTTCTCCATTGTCCATTAGAAATGAGAGACGGGACACTTCTTTTGGGGGCTCCAATGATTGAAAGAGACTATCATCCCATCATACCGTTCAAAGTTTGATCATGAATCTAGGCATCAAACCATTGGCTAGTGTTGTCTCCATTCACTGTTTCTTTCATCGGTCCACTTGCTTGATGCCCTTGTCTTGAGTAGTTTTCCATGCACATGATGAGTTATTGTCCTCTAGGATTGTCCAAAAATTATTGTTTTCATAGAATTTATTTGTCATCGATTGAGCTCACATGTAATCTTTTTGCAGAGATCTCCTAGTAAGCTTCTACAAATTTCAAACAAAAATGATTGAGTCACATGTATCATTACGTACAGATGCGCTAAAATCCATAAATTGATTCCTTCAATTTGAAAGTTCATTTCAAACTTCCCCTCTACAAAAAACACTAACGCTTGTTCTATGCAGATTTCTTTGTCAAATCACCATGCAAAAAGATGGTCTTCACATCTAGGTATTCTAACTCTATATCTTAAATCGCAACTCATGATCAATAAAATCAAGCTTGAAGTACGTAGCACTACCGACATAAATATATCATCATACTCTTCTTTTCTTTGTAAACACCATTTCACAATCAATTGAGCATTATGTCTTTCACCATCTTTCATCTTAAATATCACCGCATCGAGTGGCACAACTACCTTGAAGAAGCAAAATTAACTCCCAAGTTTGGTTTGTGTCTCTCTTTCTAATGGAGATTCATTTTGACTTATCACTCGACACCATGATATCATCAAGATACATTTTTCATCTTAATTATATGCAATAAATAGTTCGATCGATTATTAATGTTAAGATGTGCATTAATCAAATTATCATACCTCATAAGCAACTTTATCATGCAATAATTAGCCTAAGTGGCAAACACCTTGAGCCAAATCCTGCTTGATTACCTCTTGAGTAAAACCCTTTATAGAACTTTGAACATCGCTATCACAACTAGAAGTGTCATGTAATATACCATCAACAACATTATCTACTCTACTATTATGCAGGAATGGAGGAGCAACATCCATCTTCTTTTCGTTACCAACCAAATCTGAGAAATTATATGAATGTGTTTTTTAGTTGAACAAAGATGATTCATTAAAGTGACATGACATAAATTAACAATCTTCCTTGTCTCTAGGTTTCAAATATGTTAACCCTTCACATCATCTGTGTAACCAATCATAACTGCCATGAAGGTTCTAACCTAGAGCTTTTTGATTCCCAAGTCATGTACAGTAATAGGATTATAAAAAAGAAGATAAATCTATATTCTCCATACTTTCTCCATAAATATTCTTCAATGGAGAAACCTGGAGTTTGATAAACAACACGCATTGTGTCTATAATGCTTTTAGCGCAAAACACATTTTGATGATTCGGATGTCATCTCAAGCATCGTCTCTTCTCTAACAAAATATGTTTTATCATCCATGCAGCGTTCTTTGATAGTGAACCTATCTATAGTAATATGTATTCAAACCATGTTGTCCATAATACTCCAAGAAACCATTAAAAGCATTTTTATTGTAGAATCTCACCATAAAGTCTTCCACATCATGAATTTTTCATGCGACTACAACTTAACCTATATTAGATACAACAACACCTTACAAGAATACTAACAAAAAATATAATACCTTGCTCCGCCCAAGTGAAACTACCAGCATTGACCCTTATACATCCACGCGAACATACTCGAAAACACCTCCCTAATCATGCTAACCCTCAACGAATAAACATTTGCTTTCTTAGTTAAGATACATTCTTAGCAAAACTCAAGTTTTTAAAGTTCCCTCCATAGATCATATTTAGACTTATCTAAAATAAGACGTGCCTAAGAAGACGAAATCTATTGGTATCTAGATCTTGCTAGCTCTTAACACTAGTATTAAATTAACAACTAATGCTCAGACTTTTACGCGATTACAAATTTCAAGTCATTGCCCCTTTTAATAGATACAAGTGCTTTACGTGAAACCAGAAGCTATTGCTCTTTATTGCTTTTGCATCCTAACGATGCTAGTTACCTAATAAGATAAAAGATTTACAAAACCTTGAAACATCGTGCAAATCGTTGAGTGTGTAACCACTCCAAATATTTGAATCCACTCGAAATTAACACCTAAAGAAATTATAAGTCCCATAGGAATTGCAATCCTCACTATTGTCATAAGTTAAAAAGAACTATTCAATGTCATATAAAACAGCTTCCTATGTTGAGTATCAACTCATAATCCAAAACTTTTGATACTATCGGCATTAATGCATCATATTTAATGTCCTTTACCATAATCATAATCGATGAAGCCACAACTTTTGTGTTTTCTAAACGTTCATTCTCCTAGTGATCTAGTATCTTAAAATACAAACGCATTATCTGCCATAGCATTTCTAAACTTAGAATTCTCCCTATTTTCCTGGCATTTTGACTATTACTAACTCCACTATCATAACACAATGCCTTCTTTTGATCTACAATTCCTTTTCAAAATGTTTGACCTTCATATCAGCAAGTATCAAGGTATATCATCCATATAATATTACTTATTTGTTCCTTACCAATGTTCAAATTTATTGTCTGTCTTTTTTCTAAGAACAAGAACGATATTTTATTCAAAAATGACACTCATTTTGATGTCTCAAGAGATCGATTCCAAAACCTTTAGAGCCTCGGTCTAAAACGTCATATCACTTGCCACTTAAGGTAGCGATCCTTGACTTTATTGTCTTCATCTTCATCAGAAATATGCCAAGTGTCTTCAAATGCACCATCGCGGAACATCTTGCATGTAAAGAATGCCTACGATAATATTAAATGATTCACAAATGACTTCTTCACATATAACTCCTTCAACTAATCACATATACCCTTAGTGCTAATCTTGCCATCAACTTTAAAAATAGCATTAGCCTTCATAACAAGATGGAGGGTAGTGGATGCACATTCCATCATTTCTTCCTTCCTCACATCCACGATAGCGGTTGACAACAAAGGTGTATCAAACACAACTTAATGTACTTGATTCCGCTGTAATATGGCCTCATTTGTCATTTCTCAAATCCATTTTTTTGTTCCACACTTATATAGTAAGTGTAATCTAACTACCACAAATGATCCGCATACGCATGGAATCAACATAGGATTAGTAAAAACCATCGTAATAATCCGCAAGCAATCCTACAAATGACCATTTTCACAAACAGCTTATGCGTAAATCTTGAATAATTAATACCAAATGTGAGGGTTAACAAATATGACCAAACACAATAACAGAAATAAATAGCTCAATAAAATCGATGAAAATGTCGAGGAACAATATACAAAATGTATAACTCGTTTGAAACACTAAAATTTAACAACCTTTCAAAATATACATAAGGAAACAATAAAATCATGATAATAAAAGACATAAGAATTAAGAATGGATCCTCTATCAACGTGATAGTGTACTATACTTTACAATTGAAGAGATTTTAGCTGTTATTTTAGAAAACATTGATTGAAATCCGGTTTCTTGACAAGCGCAATCCACACTTAATGGATCCAATCTTAAATGATTCTGTGGTGTTCCTGGTTCAGTTTCCCTTAGTGCCAAATAATGCCATGGAACACTCGGATACTTTATTGTGTTAACGCACATTATAGTTCTCCAAGGTGACTGACATGTGTACTAGGAAAATAACATGCTACCTCATCCATGTATATGAACTCCGCCTAGTGCAAAAGCCGCTATTTTTTATTCAGACAGCAATAACTCATTTGTTCTACCTCTTAATCAGGCGGGACTTCGACCGATTAACTAGCACCTAAATTACAGATAGTATGGAACACTAGGATACTTTATCGTGTGAACGCACACTGTAGTTCTCCAAGAGGACTGGCAGTTGTACTTAAATAATAAGTTACCGCATCCCCATATTTGAATTTCGATAAAAACTATAATTACAATTTTAAATTTTTATCGGATTTCAAAACATAAAAATCAGAGTTTTTTTATATTTGTTTGTTTTTTATTAGTCAAATTAAATTTAAATCACCCAAAACATAACCCATCTCTCCAAAACATAACCCATCTCTCCAAAATACTACAGTACTTTGTTAATGAGATTTAACATAGCAATCATTCATTAATGGATTGTTGCAGGTTTCCAAATAGAAGTGAAAAAAAGCTCAATTTCACAAAATAACTATCCTCTTCAAAATACGGCAAATAGAGCAGCTTCCCCCAACCATATCACCTTGTGGAACCTAGCGCATTAAGAAGCAAACCAAGTTTGAGAAATGTTCGAACTCTTCAATCCATAAAGACATCATATACAATGTCGTTGCATTGTCTGTGAATGTTTTAAATTAAAATTGTTTTGCCTTCATCCATGGATGGCATCAAGAATGACTCTTTCACCTCAATGTTTCTGTGCAAAGAGCTAAACATCAAAACTTCCACAAAGTAAATTGTGTTTTCGGCTATCGCCATTCACTATGACACTTTCTTGCTCAAAATTAAACTCACACCAAACACCTCAGCATCTCTTTAACGGCATGCTCCGTGGTCATCAATTCCTACTCCATAGCAAATAATGCAAGTATAATAGCAACATCATCCTCCAACTAATGATTGTTCTTCCAAGAGTGGATACTTGATCCGAGGTGACTTCCTCCCCCGGTCACTATCTTGACACTATTCAGATCATCAGAACTAAGTAATTCACAATCCATATCAATTTCGTCGTCAAAAAAAAGTCATGTAGTTCTCTAAGATATCTTAATATGACTTACATGACTTTCTATACGATTTAATCAAATTAGCCAGATTTCAAATAACTACCCAAACGGCTTGAGCCACGTCTGATCTTGCACACACCGTTGCATACATCAACCTTTAACAAAACTAGCATATGACACATTCATCATATGGGCCTTATTTTTTCTTAGATAGTATAAAAACATTGGATCGTGTGCATTGACACAAAAGAGGAAAGCTTCAAAAAAAATTGTCTTATAAATTTTTGCACTATATCTTATTTTTGTGTTTAACTGAATAATTTATTTATCATAAATCATATTTAATGATCATTAAAAAATGGTGTGCTGTTTTAATATAGTTTATCTCTATGTATATTTGTATGTGCGCGCGCGTGCACGCACGTGTATTATGACGTATTTATTTTTATATATTATTTTAGTTCAATTTTAGTTAGGATTTATCATATTTAATTTTTAAGAATTCACACTAATAATGTGAACGTTGTAAATATTATAAATTAGTCGAGAAATTTAAAAATAAGTCAATATAAGGAACATATATATTAGAATAACCATTGTGACTTATGCTTAAAATAAGAGAACAATATCAAGGATTTGTCTTTAACATAATGACCTTAAGATGATGGTGATATTAGACACACATAAACATACATACATGTATACACACACACACACACACACATATATATATGTTCATTAATAAAATATAGACATAAATATATATTAATACTATTAATATTTTAATTTTTTCATTCGGCTATGATAAAAAAATATTTTTGGATTTTAAAATTTATGTTATTTGTACGCATGTGTATGTGTGTGTAAACCAAAATATTATTTATGTTCATATACATACATACTTATATTTATTTAATTAATATATATATATATATGTATATATGTTTATTTAATATATGCTGATATATAAATACATACTTATTTAAAATATGAATTTTATATTGATTTTGACTAATTCAAACATATATCTATATATAATTGTTTCATAAAAACCAAAAATAATATATACATACATATATAATTTAAAAACCGAATAATTTTTTTCAAACCAAGAATAAAAGTAAACAATAAAAAAACGAACACCGAAAACAAAATTAATTTTTTATCTAAAAACAGATCATTTGAATATACATACATACATACCTACATACATACATACATATATATATATTGGCTGTGAGTATATCTGCATACAAAAAATAATTTTTTTACACAAGCTATATTAAATATAATTATGTTTATAATTAACTATGCATATATATATATATATATATATATATGAATGTGTGTGTAATATTATTTTATTTTCAATTTTATTTGTTTTCATCGAAAATAAACATGTCATGTATAAATATTTAAATTTGAGGTATTATGTACCTTATATTAGTCGATTGTCAATACATTGGTTGTTAATTGTTCCTCTTTGAATCATCGCTTCTTCTCCTTGGACTTAGTGTGCAAATTTCAGCTTCAAGGCTTTTACCAATTTTCCAATGGAGGCTAGAGTTATGAAGTTTATGTATATCTTAAATGACAGAAGGTGTGACTATTTATATCCACCATAACATATAATATCTTACACATTTCGCTCTCTTTTGAATCCAAATCTCATCAAGACCCATAAACTAAGTCAAAATCCTCACGTATGCACACCCTTACTCTATTATGTAATGGTATTGGTGTACTAATTGCTTTTCTCTTTCAATCTCAAAACATACAAGAATTTCCTCAATGTATTCCTGCTAAGACAATGTTCACATGCATCGCTTTAGATCTTTAATCAGTTTTCGAGCTCAATATTTTCTTTGCCTCGTCAAGATCTTTCGCGTTGAATTTTGCATTTGAACACAATTTCAACTTTTTATTTTAGCTTTGGTTTTCGAAACAATAAACATATTATTCACATACAAGAGCAAATACACTCGATCGTCATTTCAACCACATAAAGTAAACGCAAAATCTTTAACACTTTTCTCAAAACAATTTTTTTTGAAACAAATACTTTGTTTACTGAATAGAAGATTACAAGGATGAATATTTAGGGAACAAATATTGGCGAAAGTGATTGAAAAGGTTCTTACTTAACAATCACCATACCTTTCATTAATAGCTCAGCAACAACAATAGTAAACTACCGTAGTCTGTGTTAGAGGACCTTTATATAGTGAATGAGATATTATCTCCACCCACCCGTCCCATACTGGGTGCGGGTGCAATAATAGTGGACCGTGTTATATTTTTGCTACACAAAAGTACATAGTACTATTTAAATTCAAATAGAAGCGACTAGTGGATTGGACGCGGCTTTTCAAAATAGATGTTGCAAAGCTGTTGTTAGCCATTGCGAATGAAGAGAGGCTACTGTTGCAAACCGCGACAGTTCTTGGCCGTTGCAAATGAAGAGACGACCGTTGCAAACCATAACAGTTCTTGACTGTTTCAAATAAAGAGAGGCGACGGTTGCAAACCGCGACAGTTTTTGACCGTTGCAGACGAAGAGATGCGGCTGTTCCCAACAAGCATAACTATTGGGAATTAGCCTATAAAAGGAGGAGGAAACCTGATCGGTAGATTATTCAAACTTTTCTCTTCTTCTTCTTCTTCATTTCTTACTCTCTAGATCCGTGCGCTTCTGCATATCACACAGAAGATCATACTCATCAACAATCTCGAGTAGATCACGTCTGTTGTATCTTGAAAGACTTTAATAAAGTCTTAATGAAATTGTTACAACAAGCCTCGAACGTAATTTCCTTCTTCATCCGGTTAGATTTCTATTTACTTATATATTTATATAGATCATTCCGTAATATTTTCATTTCAACGTTGTGATGTTTCTATGAAGTAGTACAATGCTTGTTTATCGATATAGTTCAATACAATAATTTGTTGTTGTGATTGCTATAGTTTGTTCTTGTAAATTAATTACAACATAGTTATTGTTCAAAATAACTAATACAAAATTCCAAAGTAGTGGAAATCTGATTTGTAAACTTGTGTGACGGGTTTATAACATATTGGTCTCTGTTTTGGTATACTGATCGTATAACATCTTAAGACTTCCCTGTTTTCACTAAAACAGAGATGGCGACAGTTGAACTATCAGCAAAATGTGCTACCCACAACATGCTTGATCCGTTTAAAGGAGATTGTGATGACTTCATAACATGGCAGAATCAAATACTGTTTTATTTCACCACGTTATGGCTGCAGAAGTGCATTGAGAAGGATGATTTAAAGCCTAAAGATGGACAAACTAGAGAAAAATATGCAGCTTTTTTCTCAGAATTGACTCACGGAAGCATTTGGACTTCTTGTTCCGAAATTACATTCTAAACTTTTTGGATAAAGTACTATATAAAGTATATCAGCCACACCAGACAGCAAAATCCCTATGGACTACACTTGCAAATAAATACAGGACACAGAACGTCAGTTTGAAGAAGTTCATAGTAGATGAATTTATGGAATACAAAATGGTGGATTCCAAATCCATGACTAGTCAAGTGAAGGAACTCCAACTTATAATTCATGAACTTGAAGCAGAAGGATATCAAGTTGGAAAATCGTTCTTTGTTGAAGCAATAACAAGAAATTTACCACCATCCTTTAGAGACTATACTGCAACTATCTGAAACATAAGAAAATGAAGGTTTCCTTTAAAGATCTCATTGTGAGATTAAATATTAAGGCAGATAATTACGGAATAACACAACCCAAAGACGAAGAGACACTAGTTACAGAAGGGTCAAAGAAGAAAGGACACTTCATCAATAAAAAGAAAAAGAGAAAGACACCAGATAATCAATTCAAAAGTAAGCAAACCAAGAATTTCAAAGGCAAATGTTGGGTCTGTGGAAAGACTGGGCACATAGCTAAAGATTGCATGCACAAGAAGACGATCGACAAATCGGTGGCAAATATAATGGAAAATTTGAGTTCAACCATTGAGGAGATGAACTTTTCAGGAGTTGTTTCAGAAGACAACTTAGTACAGAATCCGACATAGTGGTGGATAGACGCAGGCGCTACTCGTCATGTATCTTTTGATATATCTATGTTCTCCGCTTATAAGAAATACGATCAAGAAGAAAAACTTTGCATGGTTAATTTTGCAGTTTCCATGGAAGGAAACGGCACAGTCGTCCTCAAATTTACATCCAGAAAAACTGTGACTCTAAGTGAAGTTCTTTATGTTCCGGATATCCGCAAGAACCTGTTCTCTAGACCTGTGCTCTTAAGGAAAGGCTTCCGTCTGGTATTCGAGTCAGATAAAGTAGTTCCGTCTAAGGCTGGAATTTATATAGAAAGGGGTTATTTATGAAATGGCCTATTTAAGGCAATGTAGCCATAGTCAGCAATAAAACTATCTATTCTGGTTGTGCTATTAATAAAAAGGAAGTTTCTTATTTGGTTCATCATGAAATTTTACTATGACATGATAAATTAGGACATATAAATTTTCAAAAAAAGAAAAAATTAGCAAAATTGGGATTAATAGCTAAATTCCAAGTAGATTAAAACTACAAATGCGAAAACTGTGTAGAAGCAAAATTGGTTAAAAAAACCATTTCATACTGTTGATAGAAGTACAGAACCACTAGTTTTGGCTCACACTGATTTATGTGATTTTAAATCATTACCTACAAGAGGTGGGAAAAGGTACTTTATCACTTTTATTGACTACTATAAGCGATATTACTACGTATATTTTTGAATAGTAAAGATGAAGCAATTACATCGTTTATAAAAATAAGGCTAAAGTAGAAAATCAGTTAAATAAAAAGATCAAGATACTGAGATCTGATCGAGGTAGAGAATATGAATCACATTTGAACAATTCTGTGCAGATACTGGTATAATTCATCAAATAACAGCTCCATATTCACTACAACAAAATGTTATTGACGAAAGAAAGAAAAGAACATTAAAAGATGTGATAAATACAATGCTATTGACCTCTGGTCTATCGACGAACTTGTAGAGGGAAGCCTTAAATATGTCTAATCACATAAGAAATAAGGTTCCTCACAATAAAACAGGAACAATTCCATGAATAATGGAAAGGAAACATGGGAAGTTTCAAATACCTCAAAGTATGGGGTGCTTGGCAAAAATTCCAATTTCGCCTCCCAAGAAAGTCAAACTTGGATAAAAAACTATACTATTACCATCTAAGGCCAGCCCAAAATAATAGTGCCTATAGATTTTTGGTATTCAAGTCTGATATAGCTGATATTAATGTCAATACAACCATAAAGTCTTGAGATGCTTCATTCTTTGAAGATGTGTTTCCACACAAAAGGAATGAAGGAAATTATGTCCTTAAAAGGACAAGAGAAAAATCAAGCAAGCCATATGACGATGAAACTCGTCGTGAAATTAAGGAAGTTGAACCAAGAAGAAGCGTAAAAGAAAGAACGTCCAAGACGTTTGGTTTAGATTTTCTAACACATGTTAGAACACGAACCTCAAATATACAAAGAAGCAATGTCATCTTCTGAATCTTCATGTTGGAAAGAAGCAATCAAAAGTGAAACCGATTCAATTCTAAGTAATAAAACTTGAAAATAGTTGATCTTTCACCTGGAATAAAACCGATTTTGATGAGGAAATTTACATGGAGCAACCCGAGGGTTTTATTTCCAAAGGAAATGAAAACAAAGTATGTAGATTAGTAAAATCATTATACGGATTAAAACAAGCTACAAAACAATGGCATGTAAAATTTGATAGTGTCATGATGAAAAATGGTTTCTTATAAATGAATGTGATAAATGTGAATATTATAAACAAGTTGAACAATCATACGTGATGATTTGTTTATATATAGATGATATGCTAATCTTTGGTCCAAATAGTAAAGTGACAGAGACCATAAAGAAAATGTTTAACAATTTCGACATGAAAGATTTAGGAGTTGTAGACATTATTTTGGGAATCAAAATAATAAAAATACCTAATGGAATTGATCTATCTCAGTCACACTATGTGGAAAAAGTGACTGAAAAATTCCAAAATTACGACATTAAAGGAGTAAGAACGCCTTTTAATCCATCGGAAGTACTGCACAAAAACACTAAAGAGAGTGTAATGCAACTGGAATACTCCCGTTTAATAAGATGTCTAATGTAGCTCATGAATTGCACAAGACCAGATATAGCTTATGCAGTAAGTCGACTGAGCAGGTATACAAGCAAATCAGGAAAGAAACACTAGAAAGCACTAATAAGAGCGTGGGTATATTTAAAGAGTACCACGAACTTTTCCCTACATTACGAAAAATATCCTACCGTCTTAGAAGGATATAGTGATGCAAACTGGATTTCTGATTCAGAGGAATATAAATCAACTAGTGGTTATGTCTTCACCCTAGCAGGAGCAGTAGTGCCATGGAAGTCTACTAAACAAACGTGCATAGCTCGATCCACTATGGAATCAGAGTTCATTGCTTTAGATAAAGTAGGCGAAGAAGCAGAATGACTTCGTCAATTTTTAGAAGACATTCCATTTTAACCTAAACCTGTATTGTTCATATGCATACACTTTGTTAATCAAGCAACGTTAACCAGAGCACAAAACTTTGTGTATAATGGAAAGTCACAAGATATTCGTCGACGTCATAACACAGTTAGGCAGCTACTCTGAATAGGAACTATTTCCATTGATTATGTAAGAACTACTGATAACCTTACAGATCCACTTACTAAAAGATTATCAAGAGAGAAATTTGACTGTGCAACGGAGGGAATGGGTTTAAAAGCCTAAAACAACAAAAGTTATCTTATATGGAAACCTATCTTAGCGACTGGAAATCCACGGACTACGACCAATAGGAAAACCAATTCTAAGTAACTCAAGAAGTAATGCATTTTGGAATTAGTCTTACTTCATTCCGATGGTGAACAATAGAATGCATGCCTACAGAAGTATTAAAAGGATAAATCTATGCTTTTTAATGATGACCATATCTAGAAATTAACAAGTGGGGTATATGTAGAATACTATTAATGGTTGCGATCACCTATGTTAGTGTGAGCTGGCTCGGCTCTATAAGAATATTAAAGGCTTAAATTCTCTAAAACACTCGCAGAACCAAATTTGTTCAGAACCAAAATGAACACAACCAAAAGATTGGATGTGAAGGGAAACAATGCTTTGTAAAGCTTATTGTGTGGTTATGCACAAACCACTGATGGTTTAAGATGAAATAACTCACCAATTAGCCAAGTATATGTGATAAGTTTTAACTGGAGAAAGTTCATTACACTTTGTGTGGGGAAGACATATATCACTATTCATGTGGGGATTGTTAGAGGACCCTTATATAATAAAGGAGATATAGTCCCACATCGCCAAAAATAAGTTAATGTTCATGCTTAATACTACTTTTCTCAAACCTTATTGGCCCTTAGGGTCAGGTAATTTTGTGCGTGGGGGAGGACCTATATGGCCATGAACTAACACACGTGCGCGCGTCGCCCTCCCGTCCTGTACCGAATCAGGCCGGGTGCGGGTGCAATAAGAGTGGACCGTGTTATATTTTTGCTGAACAGAAGTAAACAGCTTTCTACTGTTTAAAAGCGACTAGTGGATTGGATGCAACTTTTCAAAATAGGCGTTGCAAAGCTGTTTTTAGCTATTGCGAATGAAAAGACGCGACTGTTGCACACCGCGACAGTTCTTGACCGTTGCAAATGAAAAGAGACGACTGTTACAAACCACGACAGTTTTTGGCCAATGCAGATGAAGAGATGCGGTTGTTCCCGACAAACATAACCGTTGGGAATTAGCCTATAAAAGGAGAAGGAAACCAGATCAGTAGATTAGTCAAAATTTTCTCTTCTTCCTCTTCATTTCTTAATCTCCAGATCCATACGCTTCTGCATATCACACAGAAGATCATACCCATCACAATCTCGAGCAGATCACGTTTGTTGTATCTCGAAAGACTTGAATAAAGTCTTAAGGAAACTGTTACGACAAGCCTCGGATGTAATTTCCTTCTTCATCCGGTTAGATTTCTGTTTACTTATATATTTATATACATCATTCTGTAATATTCTATTTCAACGTTGTGATGTTTCTACGAAGTAGTACAATGCTTTTTTATCGCTATAGCACAATACAGCAATTTGTTATTGTGATTGCTATAGTTTGTTCTTGTAAATTAAATACAACATAGTTATTATTCAAAATAACTAATACAGAATTCCAAAGTAGTGAAAATCTGATTTGTAAACTTGTGTGATGAGTTTATAACATATTGGTCTTTGTTTTGGTATACTGATCGTATAATAGTCAGTACAAACAAAAACAATAAAATTGTAACAACCCTAATTTTTAGCTATTTTATTTTATTTTAATTATTTAAATTTTAAGATGTTTTATATAAATTGTGTTTAAAGATATAGTTTAATTATTTAATTTGAAGATATATTTTATAAAATTGCATATGCCAATAAAATCTAATAATAACTGTGAATTTTTAAGCTATGTTGGAACAGTTGAATTTCGCGTTCAAAAGACGCGTCAATTTTAGGGTATAAGCAACGTAATAAAACGTGTGTTTCTAAAATGATATTTTTACAGAAATTTTTGATGTTTTAGACTGCGTCTGTTTAACGTAGTGTAAAAATCATATTTTCATATTAATTTGAAGAAAAATATCAGTCAATAACTTTATAGCAACCGGTACTCTGTTAACTAACAGTCTGATTTTCAATAAACTTGTATACGTTTTCCACTCTTATAGCCAACATAAATATTTACCATTTCATTTATTGTTTTCAAAACTAAAAAAATCAAAATGTATATATGAAATGAGATGGACACAAAGTAACGAACAAACATTAAAACCAGACATATATTCATTGCATACGTTTTTTTTTTTTTGCTTTGCCTTAAGTTTGGCCAGTTCGTACATTTGATACAAATCAAAACTTATGTAAATATAAATGAATCATCATCTTTTACTCATGCTATCAATACGTGAGAAACTGTTGAATTCAAAAATTGATAATCCATAAATCACGCAAGCTCTAAGTAACGTATTATCAACCTTTGCTCTGCTTCATCAGTCATCAACCTATAATCACGCATTTATATTTACAACTGAAGAGAAATCATATGAGTCAACATTCAACATAAAACTGATACATCTTTTCTCTTCCCCTGATCTCGCCAGGTATCACATCTATTAAAAATGTAACGTTCGAACCTATTCCTTCTCCCATTATCTAAAGAAACCGACACATTCATATTTACACATAAAAAAAAAAAAAAAAAAAAAAAAAATTTAACTGAGGCTCTCTCCATTTATCTCTCACTCCTTTGATCAAGTTTCAAACCTGGAAACCTCTCGGCCTCCCTCTGATGAATACATTTTGTATTTAAGCTGAGAAAGAAAACAACACATACATTTAAATTCTTTTGCCTGGAATTAGTTTTCACAAGCTTTATCACCTATAAATACTACATCTTATCACCCCTCTACAAATTCTTTTGCGTCTCATATTTTGCCATCAGTTCCTTCCTTCTATTGTGAAAAACTTCAGGTATGGGTTTTCTTTTATATTTTTCCTTTCTCCTTCTAGTCGTTTCTCTGTTATCCCTTTTACCTTGCTCGACTACTTCCCTGGCCCTTGATGTTAAGGCTATAGGCAGACCAATACCAAGTCTTGACCGACCTTTTGTGCAGACTTTGGCAAATATTTGTTCTAGAAGGAAGTGTATATGTTTACAGTAGGATGGGTCCATGCCCACCTGTATACAGCAAGGACCAGTATCAGTGGAGAGTGCAAGGTGTTTTTTTCTTTTGACTGATGTACATACAAGTATCACGGCCACAAGAATATTTAAAAGCATGCATCTGAAATTAGTGATTGTTAGGTAGAAGCATTCTCAATATATATATGCAGAGAGAAGAGTTTTGTGGTTGCGTGTGCATGTCAGTTGTCTCAGAGTTTTGTAGACTTAAACTGAGTATTTATGTTTTGGTTTTGGGGTAGGCGTGTTTATACTTTTTAAGGGGTTGGCTGTTTATAGGGGAGAGGAGTTGTGTCCATAATTATTTTGATTGTAGATCTGTGATTTGTGTAGACCTGTGATTGTTGTCTAGGCTAGGAAGTTTGGTAAGTCTGCACTGTAAATAGACTGGGGATCTGGTGGTGTCACTGTGTACATGCTCAAGTGTGCACCTGTGCACCTAAATGGCAGTGGTAGGAGTATTGAGATGGGCTTGCATGTGTTTGTCTGAGGCTGTTTGGTGAAGTCTGATTTGGTAAAGTGGGAGTTAGTGGTGAAACTGTGAAAAAGAGGAAGAAGACTGGGTTTAAGGGAGCTTTAGCTTGCATTCATGTTGAGTAGCCTGCATACATATTCGTACTGATCTGACTTGGGTAAGGCACTTGATTTGATTAGTAGTCTGTAGGGGAGATGCTGAGTTGTGTGCAAGTATCATGTTTACATGTTGTATAAGTACAGAGACAAACTGTATAAGAGGATAGGTAAATTGATGTTTCGGTTGGTGCTCTTGTTGCTCAGCCATAAAGAGAAATGTGTGCAAGCAGTGGAAATGAAGAGGAGAGAGAGGGAGAATGCAACTGTTTGGGGCTCAACTAATAGGATGCAGTGGCTAACATTTTGGTGAATATGTTCAGAAATGAGCATTTTGTAGCGAGAGGATGAAGACTGTGCATGATGGTATTACCAGTGTGCACCTGGGCATTTTCATAGCAGTATATACTCATTGGGTTGCTGAGATTGGTTAGCTCTGAACTGGTCTCTGTTGGCAGAGGTTTGCATGAACTTGGGCATATCAGAATTTGTGCACATGTACACACCTGTACATGAGCTGTTTTGTTGAAGGCTGGAGTTGTTGTCTGGAGTTGTTTTGATACTTGACTGAAGTGGTGGGGTTAGGGGTAGTAGAAAGTAGGCAGTATATGTCTTGACAGCATGAGTTGTATGGGAGGTTGGGATAGGACTGGTCTCTGCATAATTAAGGAAACAGAGGATAAAAGCAGAGAAAAGTGCGGAGCAACTGCATGTTTTACTCGGAGCAATATGAATTTCGACTCGGAGCATTAGGCGATTTTCTCGAAGTAAGGTAGGTGTGGCTCGGGTAGTTAGATGAGGCCTCTGAAGTGTTTCAGTTTATAGGACTGGAAAGTAAATTTGAAATGAAGATTCTTAGAACTAATGTAAAGATAGGTTAAAACGTAAATTAGAAGGGGAAGTCTGGAACGTGAATCTAAGATCGAAAATGTTAGGCAGCGGTGGAGTGGTCGAGCAAGTCAAATCATTTTCGTTCTATTTTCATTTTTCCTTGACCATAAATTCTTAAGTCACGTTTTCGATATTTGAATTTTGTTCTAGATTTGAATCTAGGCGACATCAGAAGAAATTCGATCGTTATCTTCTGTCGTTCTTTACCGGTGTATAGCCGTTTTGAATTCAAATTTTCTGCAGCTTCCAGGTGAGTATTTCTCACCAGACATACGTATTTATATTTCGTAAATTATTGCAAGTGTATGTGTAAAATTGTATGTCACTATTATCTGTCTGTAGTGTAATATAAAATGATGAACCTCATTTAAATTGACACCGCATCAGTATTATCTGTTATATTATTTCTGCAGTTATGTTATTGTTTATTTACTGCTTAAATCACACTGTAAGTTCCCTGTTATACGTAGATTGTTATGGGCTGAAATGATAGGCCTAAATGATTATCGCTGTTAAATTATGCTGATAACTGCTTAACTGTTAAACTTGGGATTGCGGGTTTGAAATGATAGAACCCGGGTATTTGTAAATTACGGGTTGAAATGATATAAATCCGTATCACTTGACCTAGGCTAGAAAACTATATACAGGCCCGTGGTCCTTATAATAATTTCTGAAATATTTAAAATTATTCTGGAAGCTAAATATTTGATTTTATATCTTTAAAGGAATTTATATTGATTTTTAATAAGTTATAAATAAGAATAAATAAATATTTGAATAAATTTGGAATATAACTTAATTGGTAAATCGGGATTTTGAAAGAATAAGATGTCAGTTAATAAATAAATAAATAAGTTATATTTGGAAATATTTATTAAGTTAAACAATCTACTACAGCATTTAAATGTCGTCTTTGAAATTGGACTAGTTTTACCCATAACTTTAGGTAGCATTTCCTAAGTGCTATGAAATCTAGAATTGGATTGTTTTAAAATTTATGGAATTTGATAAATTTTATTTTATATTTAAGTTTTGGAAAAGCTTAAGACATAATATTTATAACTGGATTTTCCTTAATAAATTAAAGATGAACATTCTGGTATTAATTAAATTTTTGGAAAAATTTAATGGCTAAAAATTTGGAGTTTTATTTATGGAAATTATGGGAATATTCAAGACTAAATAATAAAACATTGATTTGTGAAAGAATAAAACCCAAACTTAGTTTGAATAGTAAATACTCCAATTTAATATATATATATGGAAATTGTAATGCTTTGGGAACATAAAATGATATTTAATTTATGGTTTAAACTTAAAAAAAAAAGAAATATTATTTGTAAAGCTATGTAAATTCTCTTCTTTACAAAGTAACCATAAAGTTAACCCATTTATTCTATATACCGTTAAATATCCGAACCATTTGTGTTTGGGAGTTATGGTTTTAAGTAAAGTTCCAAAAATATTATCCTTTGAAGATATAATTCAAATATTTGGTTTCCAGATATTATAATTTTAAGCAGTATGGTTTTGGAAAAGAATTATATTTGAATATAACGATATCCTATTGTTTTGGTTTTAAAATGATATCGTATGTATAAATTTGAAATTTGAAATGGAAATGATTATTCTAGTTTTAAAGAATAAACTGTTTTAAATGGCCACGGGTTATAATAACGTTTGGTTGGCAAAGAGACCGGGATCGGATATGGACATACTCTCTGTCGATACCGAAACCACTTTGACTAACCGTGTACGCGGTGGAGATTCCAGAATGAAGTAGGTTGGTGGTGACGGTTTCTTGAAAGGTATATACGTGGACCCGACTCCCGTGAGTTGGCTTAAGGTGGCTAAAACAGGAGCGATTCTCGGATTAATGAGGTAGCTCCTCTGATCGAACGCACTTCTTCGTATACCATTCTATTGCTTATGTGATTGTTTGGGTGCACCTTTGATTTGGGAGTGTTGTTCGAGGTGGGCGGTTGCTGCGGCTTCGCGTTACCACCGGTCCGGATAGCAATTGGTATATCTACCCTGGCATTGCCTAGTTGTGCCGTGTCACCTACCATATCGAGCCTTGTACGAGTTTGGTTTTCTCCCGTAGCCCGTGTGGTATCCTCTAGTTGCTTCCCGATCAGGAGGAGCTATGATATTGGATGGACTACTGGGACTATTACGTGTTAAGGGCTATATGGGTAACCCCTTAATGCTAAGAAATAAGTATGTTTATTTTATAAATAGACACTATTATAATAGCGCAATATACTATATAGTAAATAGTTTAACGGATCCTTAGAGGATGGGCGGTCCCAAGCATCCTTTAAGTTACTTGCTATATATTACAGTACACTTGAATTAGCTTACATCATATAAGTATGTATGTCCTGACTCGAGTGTTTTGTTTATTGTACGCTCGGGTCAGCCTGAGTTGCAGCTTCAGTTTCTTCTCCGTAGCTAGGACACTCAGTAGATCATTCGTGCTGTTGGAAGTGATTCAGCCTTTATCCTTTCTGGAATTCAAGACTTTGAAGACTCTATCTCTATTTATGTCTTAACATTGTATTGAGTATTATAGACAATGTAAGTTCTGTTTTGTAAAAGTTATATCAGTGGCTTCATGAACCACTAAATTTTTAATTTCCGCTGCGAGATTCTGATATCTGTGTCTGCCACTGCACTCGGTGCAACATGATAGGGGGTTCTCGCTTCCTGGTTTGGGTAGCGAACGGTTGACTCTTACTCCTACATGTCCTCGTGGAGGTTGGTGGTGTAGTCGAGAGGCTAGCCGTAAAGGCAGAACAGAGGTACCGTTGTATGCTACGGTGGGTGTTACCCCACTGGCGCGGCCCGTTACATTTGGTATCAGAGCTTTGGCTCTAGGCAAAACTTAGAATGTATGGTAAATTTGATTTACAGAATCACCTCCATTTGAGATTGAATCTCTTCCTTTTCGAATTTTGGAACATCCCCTATGGTTTCAAAGTTCATTCGTGTCCCTCACTTTTCATCACTTTAGATTCTGGAGTGTCTCATAACTCCACTTCAGATGATCTTTTTGTGAATTGGCGGTCTCGCCATTATAAAGGGGTGAACTCCTTTACCATTAGCATTGATTCACTGGAGATTTATATTTATCCTCGGTTTATATGCTAGTATCTTTGGTTATTCTGAACTCTATCTCTTCAGATCAATGTAGATTTAACCCAACCACATCGATCTGACTCTTTAAGCCACGGTTGACCCGGTCAAGGTTGCCCGCGATCTATATAAACTCTCCCAGTTCCTTATTCCGATTTTTATCATCGGATCTTCGGATTTCAACTTATCTTGAATACTATTTGATTTGAGTTCATCAAATTTGAGAGTCTACCCTTGTTTTGGAAAATTTATGCCTATATTTAAAAATACATCTAATGTTATATATATGAGTGTAATTTTCAGAATTTTATAATTAATTTAACTAGTTGTCAAAAAGATAATAGTTTTGATTTTATTTATGGTTTTGTAAGCTAGGTATTTTGTGTAGAATAAATAATTGAATATAAACAATGGTTATGAATTAATTTAGAAGCGGAAATGAATTTAAAACAAGCACTTGAGAATTCAATTTCTGATGATTTCAAACCTTGTGTTTAAATTTTAAAGGGATGTAATAAGTATTTGTTTCCAAAAATTTTAAAAATTTAGTGCTTTTCTCCTTGTCGCTGGAAAATAATTTCGGTGATGACTGCAGCATCATCGACCTTCATTTTCGAGTTTCGAAGTGAAAAGACCATTCTGTAGTCTGGCTACAGTGTTTCCTTGAGATTTTATTTGATTTGAATTTCTGAAATATGACTTAATATATATATATAGATATATAATTTAATTTTGATTGGACATATTATGTATATATATGTTTATCTATCTCTAAATGGTTTGAAGGAAATCAGAAATTTAATTCTTAAAATTCTATCTTAAGAAATTTCAATAAAGGGAAAATAAAATTTTGATTAAGAAATTCCTAGTGGAGATAATTGAATTTGAAAATTTTAGTTGTATACTCCTAAATTTCATTTCAACATAACTTACCTTGATCTTCCAAAGTTAAAAATGAATTTGGATAATATACAATATAAAAAGGATTTTATGAATAAAAAGTTGAGTGGTTATAATAAATATTATACACTTAAATTTTAGTTATAAAAAGATTAATAAAGGTAATATAAAGATAAGGAAAATATATTTGGAAGGAATATTTTGTAATAAGGATTGTTTATCTTAAAATCATAGTTAATTAATGTCTAAGGGAAATATTATGTACAGAAATTTGATTTTATATTTGCTATAATAAATATTTTATTTATGAAATAGACATGTCTTGAAAATGGATAATTATGATTTAAATAGTTAAGACATATTTCAATATCACTAAATTTTGATAATTGAGAATTGGTTTTCCATTGGAAGTTTCCAGTGTAACTTTTGAAAGAATATCTTATTAGGTATTTTAAATGAAGAGTTAGGTTATTGGTTAAATTAAGAGTTAAATACAATAATAAACTGATTAGGAATGCTATCATATCTACTATAGCATATTATAAGTGCTGCTGTCCCTAACAATAAATTGTTTTGAAAATTCTTATAATTGGATAAATGAACTCAGGAATATTTCAACTTTGATATAAATATTATTTGGCATTGAAGCTAAAAGATATAAATGAGGATTATTTTGAAAGTAATATGATTTTAGTAGTATGATTTCCAAATGATAATATCTATAAATCTTAATGATTTTCAAAGTATTATGATCTCAAATTTAGTATCTTATTTTGTTTTGAACTATCTTTAATATACTTAGTTCCCTATCTGCTACGGATCGGGGAGACTATTGCTTATACCAGTCTATTTAGAAATCTTTCTATGATCTTTGAAATCTTTGTTACTCATCGGGACCTGAGCACCCATAGACTGACGGTCAAACCTGAAAGGGTAAAACCGATTCTAGAGGATCTTCTTCGTGCTTCAAATCCGGAACTATTCGTTTAAAGTTCTTGTTTATCTAGCTTATCTTCCTTTGTTTCTTTTCTTTCGCTCCTTTTCGAGGACGAAAAGTTCTTAAGTGGGGGAGAGTGTAACAACCCTAATTTTTAGCTATTTTATTTTATTTTAATTATTTAAATTTTAAGATGTTTTATATAAATTGTGTTTAAAGATATAGTTTAATTATTTAATTTGAAGATATATTTTATAAAATTGCATATGCCAATAAAATCTAATAATAACTGTGAATTTTTAAGCTATGTTGGAACAGTTGAATTTCGCGTTCAAAAGACGCGTCAATTTTAGGGTATAAGCAACGTAATAAAACGTGTGTTTCTAAAATGATATTTTTACAGAAATTTTTGATGTTTTAGACTGCGTCTGTTTAACGTAGTGTAAAAATCATATTTTCATATTAATTTGAAGAAAAATATCAGTCAATAACTTTATAGCAACCGGTACTCTGTTAACTAACAGTCTGATTTTCAATAAACTTGTATACGTTTTCCACTCTTATAGCCAACATAAATATTTACCATTTCATTTATTGTTTTCAAAACTAAAAAAATCAAAATGTATATATGAAATGAGATGGACACAAAGTAACGAACAAACATTAAAACCAGACATATATTCATTGCATACGTTTTTTTTTTTTTGCTTTGCCTTAAGTTTGGCCAGTTCGTACATTTGATACAAATCAAAACTTATGTAAATATAAATGAATCATCATCTTTTACTCATGCTATCAATACGTGAGAAACTGTTGAATTCAAAAATTGATAATCCATAAATCACGCAAGCTCTAAGTAACGTATTATCAACCTTTGCTCTGCTTCATCAGTCATCAACCTATAATCACGCATTTATATTTACAACTGAAGAGAAATCATATGAGTCAACATTCAACATAAAACTGATACATCTTTTCTCTTCCCCTGATCTCGCCAGGTATCACATCTATTAAAAATGTAACGTTCGAACCTATTCCTTCTCCCATTATCTAAAGAAACCGACACATTCATATTTACACATAAAAAAAAAAAAAAAAAAAAAAATTTAACTGAGGCTCTCTCCATTTATCTCTCACTCCTTTGATCAAGTTTCAAACCTGGAAACCTCTCGGCCTCCCTCTGATGAATACATTTTGTATTTAAGCTGAGAAAGAAAACAACACATACATTTAAATTCTTTTGCCTGGAATTAGTTTTCACAAGCTTTATCACCTATAAATACTACATCTTATCACCCCTCTACAAATTCTTTTGCGTCTCATATTTTGCCATCAGTTCCTTCCTTCTATTGTGAAAAACTTCAGGTATGGGTTTTCTTTTATATTTTTCCTTTCTCCTTCTAGTCGTTTCTCTGTTATCCCTTTTACCTTGCTCGACTACTTCCCTGGCCCTTGATGTTAAGGCTATAGGCAGACCAATACCAAGTCTTGACCGACCTTTTGTGCAGACTTTGGCAAATATTTGTTCTAGAAGGAAGTGTATATGTTTACAGTAGGATGGGTCCATGCCCACCTGTATACAGCAAGGACCAGTATCAGTGGAGAGTGCAAGGTGTTTTTTTCTTTTGACTGATGTACATACAAGTATCACGGCCACAAGAATATTTAAAAGCATGCATCTGAAATTAGTGATTGTTAGGTAGAAGCATTCTCAATATATATATGCAGAGAGAAGAGTTTTGTGGTTGCGTGTGCATGTCAGTTGTCTCAGAGTTTTGTAGACTTAAACTGAGTATTTATGTTTTGGTTTTGGGGTAGGCGTGTTTATACTTTTTAAGGGGTTGGCTGTTTATAGGGGAGAGGAGTTGTGTCCATAATTATTTTGATTGTAGATCTGTGATTTGTGTAGACCTGTGATTGTTGTCTAGGCTAGGAAGTTTGGTAAGTCTGCACTGTAAATAGACTGGGGATCTGGTGGTGTCACTGTGTACATGCTCAAGTGTGCACCTGTGCACCTAAATGGCAGTGGTAGGAGTATTGAGATGGGCTTGCATGTGTTTGTCTGAGGCTGTTTGGTGAAGTCTGATTTGGTAAAGTGGGAGTTAGTGGTGAAACTGTGAAAAAGAGGAAGAAGACTGGGTTTAAGGGAGCTTTAGCTTGCATTCATGTTGAGTAGCCTGCATACATATTCGTACTGATCTGACTTGGGTAAGGCACTTGATTTGATTAGTAGTCTGTAGGGGAGATGCTGAGTTGTGTGCAAGTATCATGTTTACATGTTGTATAAGTACAGAGACAAACTGTATAAGAGGATAGGTAAATTGATGTTTCGGTTGGTGCTCTTGTTGCTCAGCCATAAAGAGAAATGTGTGCAAGCAGTGGAAATGAAGAGGAGAGAGAGGGAGAATGCAACTGTTTGGGGCTCAACTAATAGGATGCAGTGGCTAACATTTTGGTGAATATGTTCAGAAATGAGCATTTTGTAGCGAGAGGATGAAGACTGTGCATGATGGTATTACCAGTGTGCACCTGGGCATTTTCATAGCAGTATATACTCATTGGGTTGCTGAGATTGGTTAGCTCTGAACTGGTCTCTGTTGGCAGAGGTTTGCATGAACTTGGGCATATCAGAATTTGTGCACATGTACACACCTGTACATGAGCTGTTTTGTTGAAGGCTGGAGTTGTTGTCTGGAGTTGTTTTGATACTTGACTGAAGTGGTGGGGTTAGGGGTAGTAGAAAGTAGGCAGTATATGTCTTGACAGCATGAGTTGTATGGGAGGTTGGGATAGGACTGGTCTCTGCATAATTAAGGAAACAGAGGATAAAAGCAGAGAAAAGTGCGGAGCAACTGCATGTTTTACTCGGAGCAATATGAATTTCGACTCGGAGCATTAGGCGATTTTCTCGAAGTAAGGTAGGTGTGGCTCGGGTAGTTAGATGAGGCCTCTGAAGTGTTTCAGTTTATAGGACTGGAAAGTAAATTTGAAATGAAGATTCTTAGAACTAATGTAAAGATAGGTTAAAACGTAAATTAGAAGGGGAAGTCTGGAACGTGAATCTAAGATCGAAAATGTTAGGCAGCGGTGGAGTGGTCGAGCAAGTCAAATCATTTTCGTTCTATTTTCATTTTTCCTTGACCATAAATTCTTAAGTCACGTTTTCGATATTTGAATTTTGTTCTAGATTTGAATCTAGGCGACATCAGAAGAAATTCGATCGTTATCTTCTGTCGTTCTTTACCGGTGTATAGCCGTTTTGAATTCAAATTTTCTGCAGCTTCCAGGTGAGTATTTCTCACCAGACATACGTATTTATATTTCGTAAATTATTGCAAGTGTATGTGTAAAATTGTATGTCACTATTATCTGTCTGTAGTGTAATATAAAATGATGAACCTCATTTAAATTGACACCGCATCAGTATTATCTGTTATATTATTTCTGCAGTTATGTTATTGTTTATTTACTGCTTAAATCACACTGTAAGTTCCCTGTTATACGTAGATTGTTATGGGCTGAAATGATAGGCCTAAATGATTATCGCTGTTAAATTATGCTGATAACTGCTTAACTGTTAAACTTGGGATTGCGGGTTTGAAATGATAGAACCCGGGTATTTGTAAATTACGGGTTGAAATGATATAAATCCGTATCACTTGACCTAGGCTAGAAAACTATATACAGGCCCGTGGTCCTTATAATAATTTCTGAAATATTTAAAATTATTCTGGAAGCTAAATATTTGATTTTATATCTTTAAAGGAATTTATATTGATTTTTAATAAGTTATAAATAAGAATAAATAAATATTTGAATAAATTTGGAATATAACTTAATTGGTAAATCGGGATTTTGAAAGAATAAGATGTCAGTTAATAAATAAATAAATAAGTTATATTTGGAAATATTTATTAAGTTAAACAATCTACTACAGCATTTAAATGTCGTCTTTGAAATTGGACTAGTTTTACCCATAACTTTAGGTAGCATTTCCTAAGTGCTATGAAATCTAGAATTGGATTGTTTTAAAATTTATGGAATTTGATAAATTTTATTTTATATTTAAGTTTTGGAAAAGCTTAAGACATAATATTTATAACTGGATTTTCCTTAATAAATTAAAGATGAACATTCTGGTATTAATTAAATTTTTGGAAAAATTTAATGGCTAAAAATTTGGAGTTTTATTTATGGAAATTATGGGAATATTCAAGACTAAATAATAAAACATTGATTTGTGAAAGAATAAAACCCAAACTTAGTTTGAATAGTAAATACTCCAATTTAATATATATATATGGAAATTGTAATGCTTTGGGAACATAAAATGATATTTAATTTATGGTTTAAACTTAAAAAAAAAAGAAATATTATTTGTAAAGCTATGTAAATTCTCTTCTTTACAAAGTAACCATAAAGTTAACCCATTTATTCTATATACCGTTAAATATCCGAACCATTTGTGTTTGGGAGTTATGGTTTTAAGTAAAGTTCCAAAAATATTATCCTTTGAAGATATAATTCAAATATTTGGTTTCCAGATATTATAATTTTAAGCAGTATGGTTTTGGAAAAGAATTATATTTGAATATAACGATATCCTATTGTTTTGGTTTTAAAATGATATCGTATGTATAAATTTGAAATTTGAAATGGAAATGATTATTCTAGTTTTAAAGAATAAACTGTTTTAAATGGCCACGGGTTATAATAACGTTTGGTTGGCAAAGAGACCGGGATCGGATATGGACATACTCTCTGTCGATACCGAAACCACTTTGACTAACCGTGTACGCGGTGGAGATTCCAGAATGAAGTAGGTTGGTGGTGACGGTTTCTTGAAAGGTATATACGTGGACCCGACTCCCGTGAGTTGGCTTAAGGTGGCTAAAACAGGAGCGATTCTCGGATTAATGAGGTAGCTCCTCTGATCGAACGCACTTCTTCGTATACCATTCTATTGCTTATGTGATTGTTTGGGTGCACCTTTGATTTGGGAGTGTTGTTCGAGGTGGGCGGTTGCTGCGGCTTCGCGTTACCACCGGTCCGGATAGCAATTGGTATATCTACCCTGGCATTGCCTAGTTGTGCCGTGTCACCTACCATATCGAGCCTTGTACGAGTTTGGTTTTCTCCCGTAGCCCGTGTGGTATCCTCTAGTTGCTTCCCGATCAGGAGGAGCTATGATATTGGATGGACTACTGGGACTATTACGTGTTAAGGGCTATATGGGTAACCCCTTAATGCTAAGAAATAAGTATGTTTATTTTATAAATAGACACTATTATAATAGCGCAATATACTATATAGTAAATAGTTTAACGGATCCTTAGAGGATGGGCGGTCCCAAGCATCCTTTAAGTTACTTGCTATATATTACAGTACACTTGAATTAGCTTACATCATATAAGTATGTATGTCCTGACTCGAGTGTTTTGTTTATTGTACGCTCGGGTCAGCCTGAGTTGCAGCTTCAGTTTCTTCTCCGTAGCTAGGACACTCAGTAGATCATTCGTGCTGTTGGAAGTGATTCAGCCTTTATCCTTTCTGGAATTCAAGACTTTGAAGACTCTATCTCTATTTATGTCTTAACATTGTATTGAGTATTATAGACAATGTAAGTTCTGTTTTGTAAAAGTTATATCAGTGGCTTCATGAACCACTAAATTTTTAATTTCCGCTGCGAGATTCTGATATCTGTGTATGTGATTCTGTGATTTATTTATTGTATATTCTGAGTTTTTGCCAAATTTATTCTACAACGCAGTATTTTGAACAATTCAAAGTCCGACATGTGCGGATGCGAAGGGTTGAAAATACTGGGTCGTTACAAAAATCATTCAAACAACCGCCGGTTCACTTTAGTAAAAAAACTAAGGAAACCACCAGTTAACTCCTCCTGCAATCCTAAGTCCACTTCAGTCAATACACCTTCCAGATCTATTACGACGAATAAATACCCATACTCTTTCCGTTGACTTTCGAAACGAGGCTCCAAAGGCACGGTAAATCCAGCAGTCACAAGTTTGTAAGACACCTCCATCTAAGCTTTGGCAGTGCATGCCCTTGTCGGTTGTCGTGTCATGGCATAATCGGTCAATAGTCGACATCCTGTCCAGTGGATTGGGGGATTCAAACCATTGGCTGGTGTTGTCCCCGTTCATGTTCTTTTCATCGGTCCACTTTCTTGATGTCCTTGTCTTGAGTAGTGTTCCATGCATATGATGAGTTATTGTCCTCTAGAATTGTTCGAAAATTCTTGTTTTTACAGTATTTATTTGTCATCCATTGAGCTCACATGCGATCTTTTTGCAGAGATCTCCTAGTAAGCTTTTACAAATTTCAAACAAAAATGATTGAGTCTCATGTATCATTATGTACAGGTGCGCTAAAATACATAAATTGATTTCTTCAATTTGAAAGTTCATCTCAAACTTTCCCTCTACAACAAACACTAACGCTTGTTCTATGCAGATTTCTTTGTCAAATCACCATGCAAAAAGATGTTCTTCACATCTAGGTATGCTAACTCTATATCTTAAATCTCAACTCATGATCAATAAAATCAAGCTTGAAGTACGTAGCACTACCGACATAAATATATTCTCATACTCTTCTTTTCTTTGTAAACACCATTTCACAATCAATCGAGCATTATGTCTTTCACCATCTTTCATCTAAAATATCACTACATCATGTGACATAACTTCCTTAAAGAAGCAAAATTAACTCCCAAGTTTGGTTTGTCTCTCTCTTTCTAATGGAGATTCATTTTGACTTATCACTCGACACCATGATACCATCAAGATGCATCCGTTCATCTTAATTATATGCAATAAATAGTTCAATCGATTATTAATGTTAAGATGTGCATTAATCAAATTATCATACCTCATAAGCAACTTTATCATGCAATAATTAGCCTAAGTGGCAAACACCTTGAGCCAAATCCTGCTTGATTACATCTTGAGTAAAACCCTTTATAGCACTTTGAACACAACTATCACACCTAGAAGTGTCGTGTAACATACCATTAACAACATTATCTACTCTACTATTATACAGGAATGGAGGAGAAATCTCCATCTTCTTTTTGTTACCAACCAAATCTAAGAGTTGTATGAATGTGTTTATTAGTTGAAAAAAATATGATTCATTAAAGTGACATGACATAAATTAATAATCTTCCTTGCCTCTAGGTTTCAAATATGATAACCATTCACATCATCTGTGTAACCAAGCATAACTGCCATGAAGGTTCTAACCTAGACCTTTTTGGTGCCCAAGTCATGTACAGTAACAGGATTATAAAAAGAAGATAAATATATATTCTCCATCCATACTTTCTCCATAAATTTTCTTCAATGGAGAAACCTGGAGTTTGATAAACAATACGCACTTTGTCAATAATGCTTTTAGCGCAAAAAACATTTTGATGATCTGGATGTCATCTCAAGCATCGTCTCTTCTCCAACAAAATAAGTTTTATCATCCACGCAGCGTTTTTTGATAGTGAACCTATCTATAGTAATATGTATCCAAATCATGTTGTCCATAATACTCCAAGAAACCTTTAAAAACACTTTTATTGTAGAATCTCAACATAAAGTCTTCCACATCATGAATTTTTCAAGCGCCTACAACTTAACCTACATTAGATACAACCACACCTTACAAGAATACTAATAAAAAATATAATACCTTGCTCCGCCCAAGTGAAACTACTAGCATTGACCCTTATACATCCATGCGAACATGCTCGAAAACACCTCCCTAATCATGCTTACCCTCAACGAATAAACATTTGTTTTCTTAGTTAAGATACATTCTTAGCAAAACTCAAGTTTTTTAAAGTTCCCTCCGTAGATCATATTTAGACTTATCTAAAATATGACGTGCCTAAGAAGACACAATCTATTAGTATCTAGATCTTGCTAGCTCTTAACACCAATACTAAATTAACAACTAATGCTCAGACTTTTACGCAATTACAAATTTCAAGTCATTGCCCCTTTTAATAAATACAAGTGCTTCATGTGAAAGCTTGAAGCTATTGCTCTTTATTGCTTTTGCATCCCAATGATGCTAGTTACCTAATATGATAAAAGATTTAATAAATCTTGAAACATCGTGCACATTGTTGAATGTGCAACCACTCCAAATATTTGAATCCGCTCGAAATTAACACCCAAAGAAATTATAAGTCCCATAGGAATTGCAATCCTCGCTATTTCCATAAGTTAAAAAGAACTATTCAATGTCATATAAAACAGCTTCCTATGTTGAGTATCAACTCATAATCCAAAACTTTTGATATTATCGGCATTAATGCATCATCTTTAATATCCTTTACCATAGTCATAATCGATGAAGCCACAACTTTTGTGTTTTCTAAACGTTCATTCTCGTAGTGATCTAGTATCTTAAAATACAAACGCATTATCTGCCAAAGCATTTCTAAAGATAGAATTCTCCCTATTTTCCTGGCGTTTTGACTATTACTAACTCCACTATTATAACTCAATGCCTTCTTTTGATCTACAATTCCTTTTCAAAATGTTTCACCTTCATATCAGCAAGTATCAAGGTGTATCATCCATATAATATTACTTTTTTGTTCCTTACCAATGTTCAAATTTATTGTCTGTCTTTTTTTCTAAGAACAAGAACGATATTTTATTCAAAAATGACACTCATTTTGATGTCTCAAGAGATCGATTCCAAAACCTTTAGAGCCTCGGTCTAAAACGTCATATCACTTGCCACTTAAGGTAGTGGTCCATGACTTTATTGTCTTCATCTTCATCAGAAATATGTCGAGTGTCTTTAAATGCACTATCGCCGAACATCTTGCATGTAAAGAATGTCTACGATAATATTAAATGATTCACAAGTGACTTCTTCACATATAACTCCTTGAACTAATCACATGTACCCTTAGTGCTAATCTTGCCATCAACTTTAAAAACAACATTATCCTTCATAACAAGCTGGAGGGTAGTGGATGCACATTCCATCATCTCTTTCTTCTTCACATCCACGATATCGGCTGACAACAAATGTGTATCAAACACAACTTAATGTACTTGATTCCTCTGTAAAATTGCCTCATTTGTCATTTCTCAAATCCATTTTTTTGTTCCACACTTGTATAGTAAGTGTAATCTAACTGCCACGAATGATCCGCATGCGCATGGAATCAACATAGGATAAGTAACAACCATTGTAATAATCCGCAAGCAATCCTACAAATGATCATTTTCACAAACATCTTATGTGGAAATATTGAATAATTAATACCAAATGTGAGGGTTAAAAAAATATGACCAAACAGAATCATAGAAATAAATAGCTCAATAAAGTCGATGAAAATGTCGAGAAACAATACACAAAATGTATAACTCGTTTGAAACACTACAAATTTAACAACCTTTCAAAATATACATAAGGAAACAATAAAATCATGATAATAAAAGACATAAGGATTAAGAATGGATCCTCTATCAACGTGATAGTGTACTATATTTGACAATTGAAGAGATATTAGAGATTACGGAACAGATTACAAGAGAAACAAAATAATTATTAATGCTAAACCCTATTTTTTTATCGTAAGATTCTATTTAAATAATAATTAGATTACACACCTCTATATCAACACCTCTATATCCATAAATCTTGGCCATTGAATTGACTCTAAAATAAATCCACATCCTTGGTTAATCAACCACATTAGGTCCTAATGTCTTTAATTGAGACACTAAATGTACAAAATAAATGATTAGAAGCTTGAAAACTAAAAAATATTTTATACAGCTAATTTGGAAAACCAATTTTGAAATCGTGTTATGTAATAGCTTTTCCCTGATAATGTTTCAAAAAATATTTCCTAAAAATATTTTCTTTGATAACTGTTGAAAATTAGCGCAATCTCTCTAACTTGAATCGTAACATTAGCACACGATAAGAAGCTCTCACCCATTAATTAGCAAGTGAAGATACCTTATACCTCAGACCACAACCACCATGTTTTTACATGTAAATTTACAAGTGGGTCACATTGCATTTAATGCACACCCATGCATTTTTTTCATTATTAAAACCATGCAAGCGCTAAATTTTTCAAAAGCTTGCGCACTCTGAACCATGTGGCACTTTGATGAAAAAAAATTGAAACTTTATGACTAATGAATTAGTTTACGTTGGATACGCTTCTACCACCAACGAATCAAGATGAGGAAGGAGACACCGAACTGTTCAGAGCCGAAATAGCTCACGACCGGACCAGAGCTTACAAGCTACCGGCCCATGCCTTACCGAAGCTGAACCAACCATCTCCCCGAGCCAACGTTACCACCGAATCAAGGATACTCCACCTTTCCCCGAACCAAGTGTTACCAATGCCGAACCAATCATCTCCCCACCAATGCCGAACCGACACACTTCCCACACCTACCGGACCAATCCCCTCTCCACTAACCGCCGAATCAACCTTGGCCGAACCAACCTCCACCGGTCCAACTCCATCCCCATGCACTGCCGGACCACTCACCACCGAACCAACCTCCTGCCGAACCAAACCATCTACCACCTACCACCGAGCCAAGGCGTACCGGACTGACACTACTAGGCCAGATTGCATCAGCCCAGGCCCACCAGCAGCTATATACATCCAGGAACCCTGCCCCCAGCCTCACTCTATAAATAGAGGGGCAGGGGTACAACAATGGCGGACAAGTTTGAGAGCTCAAGAACGGATAGAACTTTCAAACAACTTTTAGTTACTTGTAATCAAAGCTTTGTACTTGTAATCTGAAGAGAAAAGGAGAATAACATATAAAGTGGACGTAGGCACGTTCTGGCCGAACCACTATAAATCTGTGTGTCTTTTACAGTTTAGTCCCTGCTTTTTATATATTTGTGTAAATCGCCCAAATCACTAGAAACAACATAAAATCAATTAATTCATACGACTTGGGAGGTGTTTGCCCATTTTTTGTGCAAACAGTTTATCGTCTATTTTTAACAAGGTGCATGCTTGATTGTTGGGCATGCACATAAATTTGCCATCCATTGAAGGTTAAGGTTTATTTGGATAAATGTGAGGGCGATCAAAGTTAAGTGACATTTAAGATACTAAAAGATTTCACAAATATCTGTATCAAGATGGGATATCAAATTTTGCGTTATATATAGAGTATTGAACTACGATGGAAGAAGCAAAGAGAAAATAGAAAGCATTACGAGAACTCTCAAAGCAACCAATATGTCTAAAGTTTGGTTCAAATTGTTGATACTAAGCCTTTGTCCAAAAACATGCAACTGTCGGCTGTATAATAAATATTTAGCAATTTTCAACCTTTTCAATTAGGTTAACATTTAATTTAGAAATATACTTCTTTGGTGTATATATATTTAGCTAGGTGCTAGTTATTATAAGAACACACACACACACACACACACACACACAGATATATATATATATATGATAGCTATAATCAACTAGTAATTTATTAGGGTTGACCAACATAATATAGTTCTTAGGGTTACATAAATCTTATCATATTTAGAGAATTATAAAATTAATAGAAGAACAAAATGTTTGTGTATTTTCTTACCTGTCGTTTATTTAGTTTTTTTCCATAATTTAGTTACATGGAGAATGTAATGTAGTTTTCTTATTAATCTAATTGCACAGATCTTGGAATAAAAATTTAACAATCCTTATCCAATCGAAATGTCCATATATACCTTCTTCCAAAACATTTAAGAGATGTGCACCATGATGACTTATATTTCGCCACCGGCTTGAAAGTGCGGTGTGTATACAATTATATGTGCTAGTATAGTATACACGGATCGTGTAATATGGATTACAATACAAATGCGGAAATAGATGATAATAGCATTGTAAATAGAAAATAGAAAAATCACACCAGAGATTTTTATACTGGTTCGGAGCACCGTCCTACGTCCAGTCCCAGACTCCTATCTGGATTTTCACTATTAACTACCTCACTTCACCCGGAGGAACAGGTTTACAATACCCGAACAGCCGAACGGGATTTCACGCCTCTAATACACTGAGGACTTCAACAAAAACAAATACAATTATTGTTGACAACTTGTGTTCTTGAAAACACGGATTTGTCACTAGTAGTACACCCTTCCTATAATCTTATCCTCAAAGAATATGAATGATGTTTTGTGAAGATTAAAGAAGGTATATTGCTTATTGAAAAAATAGTTTCAATGATTCAATAAGCTATTAATTAAATGAGTGCTTTTTAGAATGCAAGAATGTTAGAAAGTAAGATCAGAGAAAGCATATAATAATCATAAAAATTCATGTTTGAATCAACGATTTAGATGAGTATATATAAGAAGAAATAGTTGTAACTCTTGGTGAAACAGTTGCCATTAAGAGTTGTGATTATTGGTGAAAGGTAGGAGATGCAACTCTTGGAGAAGAGAAGTGTCTTTTGGAAAACTTGCTTTCTGTTTAAAAACGGTCGACAGGTCAAAAAATGACCGGTAGACAGGATTTTAAATATATAGTCGTTATGTGCATGTGTGCACGTTTATTGTTCACATTTAACAGGAACGGTCGACCGTTCATTTTTGGACCGGTCGACCGGTCTCTGTTAAGTTGCACAATAAATGTGCACATTACTATAAATGTATATATATATTGATTATATTTTGTGCATGACTTATTTGAGGATAGATTTTAACAAGTTTATTACTATTATAACATCAAATAATCAATCTATAATCTAGAGAACCATATGAAGGTCTTGATTTGTCGATTGCCTTTATATTGTTGTCAGCAATCAAAATCTTCATAGAAGCTGTGTCTCAACATTCTCCCCCTTTTTGATTGATGACAATATATAATTAAAGTATTGAGTCTCCCCCTGAATATGTGATTTCCTGCAGACAATTATTAGCACCTTTCTCCCTGCAAACAATTATTAGTGCCTTTCTCCCCCTTTGTCATCGACAAAAAGGAGTAAACAAAAAGAATATGAACCAAAAAGAACAATGCATAACACACATTCAAACACAAGATGTTTTGAAACTACCATACATGCCAAAGTTCACTAAAAAAGATGGACACTAATTAGTACAAGTGTCACAAATGTTTTTAAAGGACAAAAAAATAAACAAACTAGCTTTAGTCCGACTGAATCTCCTCCTCATCATCTTCATCATCATCATCATCGTCATCATCGTCATCGTCATCATCGTCATCGTCATCACCTCTAGACGTCTCTCCATGACCTTGTCCGCTTGTACCAGCAGATTCCTCGGATGTTGACCAAGTGAAAGTGGGAGGAGCCGGACGCTTTCCGGGGTCTTGATGTTGGGTAGAGACAGATGTGCTACATGATATAGCATCCCATATAGCACTGAAGAAAGACTTGACCTTGTTGAATCGTTTGTCAATTTTTGAATCCATACGTTTGAGTCTCGCTTCAAGTAAGAATTGATTACGAGCGATGGTTTCAAGAGATTCTCTTGTAGACGACTTAGATTTCAACAACCTAACTTCTCCGGAACGAGGTCGCGAAGATGGAGCTTGTTGTACTTGTGTACCTCGTTGTTGCCATTGTTCGAATGGCATAATCTTAACATAGGGAGGAGGAAGTTTCATGCGCTTGATGGTAGTGGAATCAATGCATTTTGGTGTAGATGTTGCTGAATCAGGGGCTGTTACTCCACGTGCTAGCAATATGCGCATAACATACTCATTATAGAAGAAATGAGGTCGAGTGGAGTTATTCACTTTTAAAATTTCATCGAAAATCATGTGAGCCCAGTTGATTTCGATTTCCCCGTATATAGCATAAAGAGCCTTGAAATTTTCCTTGTAGACGGCATCATAATTTCCTAATCGAGGAAATAGAGAGTGCATCAAGACACGATGTAACAGCCTTGCTGTCGGTCGTAGCCCAATCGATTTGGTGCCGTCACTATTATCTTCTATAAACTTATGGCTAGTGCTATTTCGGGTGAATACTTCACAAAATGTCGATGAAAATTCTTCACCTCGATTTGGTATTTCAAGAATAGAAGCTATTCTATCATGAGTAAGATAAATTCGTTTGCCGCAAACTACCGACCAAATAACTCCATTTGGATTATCCGGTGTATATTCTTCTAAATTCATATTTGCGTAGAATAATTTAATCATTAAGTGATTAATTTCTACGCTATTATCTGAAAAATCTATTAGAGGAGAAATATTGGAATTGTTTGCTAAACGACGAATACCGTATGAAGTGAAGTCTTCGAATTTGATGAATGAGCCCGGATGGAACTTATAATTTGTCATTTGATTCCATCGAGTTACGGCAACTGGAGTTTCAAGCCACTTTCTGGCAGAGAGAGTTAGAGATGAAGATTCTGAAGATGCTCTTTTCTTTGATTTCTTTTGTGGTGGAGCCATTGATGAGGATTTGGGAGTTTTGGAGCTTGAGAAATATGAACTAGGGTTTGGGAATTGGGAAAGCTTTCAGTAGGAAGTAGAAAGAAATGAGTGTGGGGTAAAAATATATACGTGGAGTGAAAAAAAAACTGTAAAATGCTCGACCGGTCGACCGCCTAATTTTTTACCGGTCGACCGTTTTCAACCCGAGAGCCTTTTTGGTCGACCGGTAGAAATTACGGTGGTCGACCGGTTTTGCTCTGTGTTGAAAACTGATTGTTTTCGCAAAATTTTTGAAAAAAAAAAAATCGATTGAATATATTATATATCATATTATTATTATAGAATATATGTTATTACAAACAATATATGAAAACAAAACAATATACATTATGGAATTCTAATGAGAAGTAGAGTTGTCATTAGAATTTTTGTTGTCTTCAATGCGTTTAGCCCATGGACTCCAGTTATTTCGAGCTCCTTCGTTCTCATTATAATTTCTATCCCAAGAGTTTGGAGTTGTTGAAGTTGATGGTTTGTATGGCATTGGTTCATGAACATCGTGCTTGTTTGATCCGCAGAAGAACGATGCCATTCTTTCTAAGACGGATAAACGTGCCGACGTACGTTGTTGTTCATGATAGAGTTGGTTTTGTCCATAATGCAATTGTCTCTGTAGGTCGATTTGATGCTTTTGGTAGTGATGTATCTCATCGATTTGTGCCTTCGTGCGCGGAGAGCAAAATAGTGCTTTCTTTACACGTTTAGATGATGGCGTATGACCAGGAGTGCGAGAACAAAAGTGATTGCACTCCGGTTTCTGTTTCGGTGTAGTCGGAGAGTAATTCTCCTCTGACTCCGAGCTTGTGATTGAAATATGGGATTCTTGTGCGCATTTGTCACAAATGTGTGCCATGATAGCTTGTTTATGGTGAGTATAATTTTCAACAAAGAAAGGAATGATTAGAGATGTAGTTTTCATAAGTTTATATAGGAAAATTTTGCAAAAGAACTTGTGGATAAAATTTGGTAGAAAGAATTGACCGTAAACATAAACAAAGGTTTATAATATTTGGTTTAAAAATAGCTAGAGTTGGTTTCTAGTTCTGAATTTTAAGATTGTTATCATATTAAAACATATAGTTTAAGAATGTGAATAATTTATTCTATTCTAGATCTTTCCGAGATACTAAGCCAAGCTCTCTTCGTAGTTTAATAAAACTAGATTCAAGTAAAGGCTTAGTGAAAATATCGGCTAATTGATTGTTAGTATGAACATATTCAAGACATATATTTCCTTTTTCAATATTATCTCGAAGAAAATGATGACGGATATCAATGTGTTTAGTTCAAGAGTGATTCACTGGATTTTTAGAAAGATTTATAGCACTTGTGTTATCACAGTATATAATAGAATTTGATAAATGAATATCAAAATCTTGAAGTGTCTGTTGCATATATAGTACTTGAGTACAAGCGAGAGCCGCTGATATATATTCAGCTTCACATGTTGATAGTGAAACACAATTCTGTTTCTTACTAAACCAAGAGACAAGTGATTTTCCAATAAAATGGCACGTACCACTTGTACTTTTTCTATCCGTTCGTGAGCCACCAAAATCAGCATCACTATATGATACTAATTCAAATGGACATTCTTTTGGATAGAAAAGACCAAAATCTTTGGTATTGTTAAGATAACGAATTATACGTTTCACTGCTCGTAAATGTGATTCCTTTGGATTGGCTTGAAAACGAGCACATAAACAAACACTCATTAATATATCTGGACGACTAGCTGTAAGATAAAGAAGAGAACCAATCATGCTTCGATATAATTTCTGGTCAACATTCTTACCACTTTCATCTTTTTCAAGATGTGTAGTTGTACTCATAGGAGTTGGTTTACCAGATGTATTTTGTAATCCGAAGCGTTTGATAAGATTTTCACAGTATTTTTCTTGATTGATAAAAATACCGTTTGAGAGTTGTTTGATTTGAAGTCCAAGAAAATAAGATAGTTCTCCCATATGAGACATTTCGAATTCTTTGGTCATAATACTTGCAAATTCCTTGCAGAGTTTATCGTTTGTTGAACCAAAGATGATATCGTCTACATATATTTGGATAACCAGAATATCTTTTCGAGAATGTTTAATAAACAAAGTTTGATCGACTTTGCCTATTTCAAATCCTGAATTAATAAGATAGCTACGTAATCGTTCATACCAAGCACGAGGTGCTTGTTTTAAACCATACAGAGCTTTCTTAAGTTTGAACACATGGTCGGGATATTTTTCATGTACGAATAAAGGAGGTTGTTCGACATAGACATTCTCTTTGATAAATCCATTGAGAAAAGCACTTTTGACATCCATCTGATAAAGTTTGAAATTATGATGACAAGCAAAAGATAATAGAATTCTAATAGCTTCTAGTCGAGCAACTGGTGCAAAAGTTTCTTCATAATCGATACCTTCTTCTTGATTGTATCCTTGTGCTACTAATCTTGCTTTATTTTTGGTGATATTTCCTTGTTCGTCAGCCTTATTTTTATAGACCCATTTAGTACCAATTACTGACTGGTCAGTTGGTCTTGGAACAAGTTCCCAAACGTCATTGCGCTCAAACTGATTTAGTTCTTCCTGCATGGCAATGATCCAGTAATCATCTGTAGCAGCTTCTTTTGGATTCTTAGGTTCGATATTTGAGAGAAAAGCGACATGACCCATTTGATTGAGTTGACTCCTTGTTCTGACATGTGATGTTATTTCACCTATTATATTTTGGGCCGGATGGTCTCTTAATATTCTTGGTGGTGTTTGTAATTCACATATTTGAGGAGCATTCTCAATAATTACTTCTGAGTCAGAATCAGTATTTGAGATGATTGGATTATTAATGACTATTGATTCGTCATCATCTGATATTGTGTGAGGATGCGGATAGATTTCATCAAAAGATACATGAAGTGATTCTTCAATAGTTTTGGTTCGTTTATTAAATATCCGATAGGCCTTACTTCGTTCCGAATAACCGACAAATATTCCTTCATCGGCTTTTGGATCGAATTTTCCAAGCTGGTCTTTTGTATTTAAAATAAAGCACTTAGAACCAAAAACTTTGAAGTATGAGATTTTGGGCTTTCTCTTGTTAAACAATTCATAAGGAGTATTCTTGGTAAGAGGTCTTATGGACACACGATTTAAAACATAACAGGCAGTTGCGACAGCTTCTGCCCAGAAATGTTTTGGTAAGGTGGTTCCATTCAATAATGTTCTTGCACATTCTTGTAAAGTTTGGTTCTTTCGTTCTACTACTCCGTTCTGTTGTGGAGTTCTGGGAAACGAAAAATTATGATATATACCTTTCTTTGTACAAAAATGTTCAAATTCATTATTTTCAAACTCTCCGCCATGATCACTTCTTATATTTTTAACTTTAATCCCTTTTGATTTTTGAATTCTTTTGACGAAAGATTTGAAATGATCGAAAGTATCACTTTTATTTTTTAAGAAAATTGTCCATGTATAACGAGAGAAATCATCAACAATTACAAGCACATATTGACTGTGATTTATTGATTGAACTCTAGTAGGTCCAAATAAATCCATGTGCAGTAACTCAAGTGGTTGTAATGTTGATATGACTTTCTTGGATTTATACGATGATTTGGTCAATTTTCCTAATTGACATGCATCACAAATGTTGTTAACTTTAAAACTCATTTTGGGTAGTCCTCTAACTAGATTGTTTTTGGCTAGCTTGTCAATAGTTCTGAAGTTTATATGACAGAAACATTTGTGCCATAGCCATGGATCATTGTCATTAGCCACAAGACACATATCTGAATTATGATTAATATTCATATTTAGAATATATATATTTCTGTCTCTATAACCTTCAAAAACTAAATTATGGTCTTTATCTAAAATACTACACTTATTATTTGAAAAGGAAATTATAAAACCCTTGTCACATAGCTGACTAATACTAAGTAAATTGTGTTTTAAATTTCTAACTAGCATGACATTAGTAATAAGAGGTAAGTTAGATGTACCGCAATTGCTCACATCGCCTTTGCCGATGATATAACCTTTTGAATTGTCTCCAAAAGTGACTGAGCCACCATCTGAGTATTTAATATTTGTTAATAAGCTTTTGTCTCCCGTCATATGTTTTGAGCAACCACTGTCCAATATCCACTTTCCTCTTTTCTTCAGTGGGACCTGCAAAAAATAGAATTAAGTTCATGGTACCCACTTTTTATAGGGTCCTAAGAGTTAGGTCTTAGGAGTCCAAACCCATTTGGGTCCGGTATCCCCTTTATATATATAATTGTTATTAAAATGTACATTATTCATGAATTGCTGAATGTATTTGTTCCTAATCAAATTATTATTTGTTTTAGGAACCCATATTTTGATAGTCTTGACATTTCTCTTTTGAAATTTCACAACTGGTTTTGGTTTGAAATATAATAAACTATGATTTTTCTTAGCTTCAGTTTTTTGTACTTTCTTCTTCCTTTTATTTCTAAGATGTTTCTTAGTTTCATGTTTGTTATATCCCAAACCTTGTTTATCTGAAATAGATTGTGAACTTTCAATGATTTTAGTCAAATTTTCTCGACCTTTGTTAAAGTTAGAAACATTTTGAGTAATGTCATCAAACTTTGTTTGTAAACTAGCTTTTTCTAGGTCTAGAATTTTGACTTTTGCTTTAAGTTCATGATTTTCAGTAGTGAGAGCGTTATTTTTCTCTTTTTGAGCTTCTATTTCTTGACTCAAAAGAGATATTTGAGAGTCAACATTAGATGATGATTCTTGAATATTTTCAAGTTCTTCTTCTAATATTTTCTTCTCATCTTTTAACATATCTCGTTCAAACTCTGCTCTACTTAAATCTGCTTTGACTACTTTTAATTGACGTTTTATGTCTTTATATTTGACTATCAATTCAGCATTAATATCAAGTAATTCATCAAATGTAGGAATTTGTACCTCATCTTCTGTTGCCATAAAACAAACATTAGCTTGTTCATTCTCCGAATCACTTTCACTTTCTGATGAAGATGACTCTGAGTCATCCCATGTTACTGAGAAGGCTCGTTTCTTTGATTTGTCCTTCTTATATTTGAATTTGTCATTTTCTGACTTTTTCTTTTGTTCTGGACAATCCTTCTGCATGTGTCCCTTTTTATGGCAGTTGAAACATTCTATAGCAGATGAAGATGGTTTATTTGATCCAGGTTTCCTTTTATTGTAGCGACTGGCTTTTCGATATTTTAGGAATTTTTTGAAACCTTTAGCAATGAACGCCAAATCTTCATCTTCAGAATCTGATTCATTTTCATCTTTCTCAACATGAAATGCTACATTTTTCTTTTCTTCTTTCTGTTCTTTTCTAGCCTGCAAATTTGCTTCATAGGACATTAAATTTCCTATCAATTCATCTGGCTTCATGACGGAAAGGTCATTAGCTTCTTCAATTGCTAATACTTTTCCTTCCCATTCATTAGTCAGAGAATGTAGGACTGTTGAAACAACATCAAAATCAGAATACTTTTGTCCTAACCCAATAAGTGCATGGTGAATAGTTTGAAACCGTGAATACATGTCATTGATTGTTTCATTTGGTTTCATTTTGAAATTTTGAAATTGACTTTTCAGCATGGCTATTTTGGCTTGTTTAACCTTGTTAGTACCTTCATGAGTGATTTTTAGCGTTTTCCAAATTTGATATGCAGTAGTGCAGATACTAACACGGTTATATTCATTTTGGTCTAATGCACATAACAACATATTTATTGCTCTTGCATTTACGGCTGCTGCCGTTTTCTCAGCCACAGTCCATTCTGAATAATCAGTTGTTGGATTTACTATTTCTCTTTGAGTAGCATTCCAAGCATCATAGCTACTTGATTGCATAAAGAATGACATACGTGTTGCCCAATAACTATAGTTAAGACCATTGAAAAATGGAGGTCTTTGTGTCGATTGCCCTTCTGTGTAAGTGGTGTTTTGAGTGCTAGTACTTGCGTTATTTGCCATATTACAAGAATATATCAAATAACTGTGTTACGGTTATATGATGACCGTGCTCTGATACCAATTGAAAGTGCGGTGTGTATACAATTATATGTGCTAGTATAGTATACACGGATCGTGTAATATGGATTACAATACAAATGCGGAAATAGATGATAATAGCATTGTAAATAGAAAATAGAAAAATCACACCAGAGATTTTTATACTGGTTCGGAGCACCGTCTTACGTCCAGTCCCAGACTCCTATCTGGATTTTCACTATTAACTACCTCGCTTCACCCGGAGGAACAGGTTTACAATACCCGAACAGCCGAACGGGATTTCACGCCTCTAATACACTGAGGACTTCAACAAAAACAAATACAATTATTGTTGACAACTTGTGTTCTTGAAAACACGGATTTGTCACTAGTAGTACACCCTTCCTATAATCTTATCCTCAAAGAATATGAATGATGTTTTGTGAAGATTAAAGAAGGTATATTGCTTATTGAAAAAATAGTTTCAATGATTCAATAAGCTATTAATTAAATGAGTGCTTTTTAGAATGCAAGAATGTTAGAAAGTAAGATCAGAGAAAGCATATAATAATCATAAAAATTCATGTTTGAATCAACGATTTAGATGAGTATATATAAGAAGAAATAGTTGTAACTCTTGGTGAAACAGTTGCCATTAAGAGTTGTGATTATTGGTGAAAGGTAGGAGATGCAACTCTTGGAGAAGAGAAGTGTCTTTTGGAAAACTTGCTTTCTGTTTAAAAACGGTCGACAGGTCAAAAAATGACCGGTAGACAGGATTTTAAATATATAGTCGTTATGTGCATGTGTGCACGTTTATTGTGCACATTTAACAGGAACGGTCGACCGTTCATTTTTGGACCGGTCGACCGGTCTCTGTTAAGTTGCACAATAAATGTGCACATTACTATAAATGTATATATATATTGATTATATTTTGTGCATGACTTATTTGAGGATAGATTTTAACAAGTTTATTACTATTATAACATCAAATAATCAATCTATAATCTAGAGAACCATATGAAGGTCTTGATTTGTCGATTGCCTTTATATTGTTGTCAGCAATCAAAATCTTCATAGAAGCTGTGTCTCAACACGGCTTTGATCACATGTTAAGATGTTGAATCTTAAACAAAGACATAATGTGAATATATAAATAGGAAAGGGATAGACAACACATCAGTCATACTATGTGTCTCATCTAGATTTCTATCATTCTTCGATTGGCAAAAATTTAAATGATTGTACTCAAACGCCGGAATATTTGATTATATATATCATGCTAAAACAAATAATCAAACATAAAATTTATATCACATTGATAGGTCAACGAAAAACACTATGATCTACAATCTCTTAAAATTCATATTATGAAAACATTGCACCTAAGCTGTTATACAAAGTTTTCAAAGCGAGTTTAAATCCTAAATCATAAATTTTAAACTATAAATCAAAATTGTGTTTGAACCATTAATCCTAAATCCAAAAGCTATACATTTCACGATTTACATGTTGATATAGATTTTGTCTATGCTTTTTATCGTTAACATTTAAGTGTAGAAATATCAATTCTTTCCATTGTAATAACATATATTTTTTAAATCGATTTTGATCGTTGAGCTACTACAACTAAACTTAAATTTAATTTCTCTCCTATTTTATCTGTTATGTTTAGAAAACAACAAAACGTGTATCGTAGATTAAAACGGATATCTTGATGATTTTGGTTTGTTATTTTGTTGGTTGATTTTTTTCAAGCATTTTAATTGAGTTCAAAATCATAATTTGGGAATCCGAGACCTTCAGTTTGAAACGAAATTTGAATCATAAGCTTTTATTAATTAGTAATTGAAGCCAAAGGGTGTCCGATCAGCAGACATCTTAACTGACAATCTAAACTTTTACCACTCGTGATTCGTAATTGACATTAAGATTTCTGATAACAATGATTATATGGTTAGATCTGCTGTGATTATTTAGGAAGTCGTACAACCTATGTATTTAATATGTGTACCGGTAAATTATCGTCTAAGGATCGATATACAATGTTTGAAAAGATCGGGATAATTTTAGTGTAATATTGATATTTTTGTTAGTAATAGGTATGCCAATGGATAGTTTCAGATATGGATAGTGTCATATCTGTATCCATGGTTAATGATGGGTATCAAATAACTACCATATCCGATCAACAAATCAAGAAACATAAATAAAAAATTTGGTTGAACATAGAAAAAAATTAATCATGCTGATTACAAAAATATAAAAAATCAATAAATGTATTATGATAACAAATAATTATGAACAGTTAATATGATTTAAATGCATACAATATAAGCTGTTAGCTTAATTTTAAAAATACATATATTTCATTGTACTAAACTACACATAAATTTTGCCAAAATTGGGACAGATATTTTTCAAATGTGAATGCCTCTATATTTACATCTATATCTGTCCTTTCGGATATCGGATATCGGATATTCGTCAGCTTTTTAAATACCGATTTCAGATTTTTCGGATATCCATTGACAGCCTTGGTTAACATGCTATGTAAATAAAGGTAACAATATAAGATTTAAATATTCTTTTTCTAATCAGTTTAAACAGTTAATAGATTTTTCGATAATACATCTATACAAATAATTTGCATATATACTCTTAAGTTTTATTGTAATATAGTATATTTATGTATGTTTTCTATTAAATGACAACATTTAACAACTTTTGCCTATCGTTGCATCATATACCAGTCAATGTTGCTTTGCTGATATAGCGTTCAATACTTGTCGGCGTTGTGGATATATCACGAAAATATCGTTAATCGATATTTCAGAAAACATTGATTGAAATCCGATATGCGATATATCGCTGGTACTATCCAATACAAACTACGTAACTTGCAACAAAATAGAACTAAACTAGAACTCCGAGTTGGATGAAATAATCAATTTTAAATTGAACATTATCTGTAAACATTTAAGAAATGGGCATCAATCTCATAGCGCATTCTAAATATTTAGAAGAAGTGATATTATAACATTTGTTGGTTCTATTGTGTAGTGTTTGGCCCTCTAACTTTGAAATAAGCATCAATCTCGTAGCACGTATTCTAAATATTTAGAAAATTCTAAATATTTAGAAAAAGTGAGATGTTTTAACATAGAATGGTTCTATGGTGTAGTGGTTAGCACTCCAGACTTTGAATCTGGCGACCTGGGTTCGAATCCCGGTAGGACCTTTTTGCTTCATTCAACACTAGAGCACTTCATACTTATGATACGTGTTTGCTATATTTTTTTATTGAGATCAAATAAGATAACAATTTTTTAGTTTGGTACTTAGATGGTAGTAAATAGTTATCCTAATGGCCCTCTGCAGTGGTGTACATCCGGATACTAAATTTGCTAGAAGACTAACATAGGAAAAACCAGCTACTTTGCCTGATTTCTTCTATGAAGCTGGAAAGTATATGAGACTTGAAGACGCTGCCACTGAGAGGCAGTCAGGGCAACAGGCTAAGACAGCTCCAGACAGGGTTTCCGCTGCAGCAAAGGATGTTCGGAGAAGTGACTCTAGTGACAATGCTGTGGGTAAGAAGGGAGAAAAGCGCTTATATCTGAAAGTGCGGTGTGTATACAATTATATGTGCTAATATAGTATACACGGATCGTGTAATATGGATTACAATACAAATGCGGAAATAGATGATAATAGCATTGTAAATAGAAAATAGAAAAATCACACCAGAGATTTTTATACTTGTTCGGAGCACCGTCCTACGTCCAGTCCCAGACTTCTATCTGGATTTTCACTATTAACTACCTCGCTTCACCCGGAGGAACAGGTTTACAACACCCGAACAACCGAACGGGATTTCACGCCTCTAATATACTGAGGACTTCAACACTTGCCTCTTACAACACAGAGGACTTCAACAAAAGAACAAATACAATTGTTGTTGACAACTTGTGTTCTTGAAAACACGGATTTGTCACTAGCAGTACACCCTTCCTATAATCTTATCCTCAAAGTATGCGATATGATGTTTTGAAAAGATTAAGGAAAGTATATTATTGAATCAAAGGATATGAAATAGTTTCAAAGATTCAATAAATAATTTAGAGCTTTTATAATACAGAATTGAGATCAGAGATTAGATTAAAAGAATATATGAAATCGTTGTGCTTAATCAACGAATTGGATTAGTTTATATAGACAAGAATGGTTGTAACTCTTTGCCATTAAGAGATATGATCTTTGGTGAAAGATTAAGAGATGCAACCTTCGGAGAAGAGAAGTGTCTTTTGAAAAAATTGCTTTCTGTTCAAAAACGGTCGACAGGCTAAAAAGTGACCAGTAGACAGGAATTCAAAATATATATACGTTATGTGCATGTGTGCACGTTCACTGTGCAATTTACACAGGAACGGTCGGCCGCACCTATATTGACCGGTCGACCGGTGCCTGTTAAATTGCACATTGAATTGTGCAACTGCATGCAACTTATAAATTATTCGTATATATATTGATTCCCTTGATATGCATGATTATTTGAGGATAGATTTTAACAAATTTATTACTATTACAACAACAAATAATCAACCTATAATCTAGAGTACCATATATAGCTCTAATGACCTTGTTTTTGTCGATCGCCTTGTTTGTCAGAAATCAATCGCCTTATTTGTCAGAAATCAAAATTTTCATAAAGCTTGTGACTCAACATTCTCCCCCTTTTTGATTGATGACAATATATATATCTGCAAATCTGAATCTCCCCCTGAGTATGTGATTTCTTTCCTGCAAGCAATTGTTAGCCCTTTCTCCCCCTTTGTCATCGACAAAAAGGAGTAACAGATTACTAGAATATGATATGCGTAGAATGAATATGATAAGCATAGAAAAATAAATCATTAACACATCAAAGACATAACAGAGTTTACTACAGAACATAATGTTAATTGAAAAGCATAAATAACGACACTATTTAGTACAAGTGTCGAAGAATGCTTGTAAAGAGCTAAAACATAATAGAATCTAGGATGAAGCAGATCGAATCTCCTCTTCATCATCGTCGTCGTCATCATCATCTTCTTCTTCCTCCTCATCATTGTTCCCTCTAGACGATTCGCCCTCGTCAGATGATGTCCATGTGAAAACTGGAGCAGCAGGACGTTTTCCTGGATCTTGTGCTTGAACAGAGGTGGATGAGGAACATGATATAGCGTCCCATAGCATACCGAAGAACGACTTGACCTTATTGAAGCGCTTATCAATTTTAGAGTCCATACGCTTGAGACGAGATTCAAGCAGAAATTGATTACGCGCAATGGTTTCAAGAGATTCTTTTGTTGATGACTTTGATCTTAAAAGTTTCACCTCATCGGAACGAGGTCGAGAGGAAGTTGCTCTTTGTTTTCTCGGTCCTCGTTGTTGCCATTCTTCAAAAGGCATAATCTCAAGATAAGGTGGAGGAAGCTTCATTCTTTTGATGGTTATGGAATCAATGCATTTTGGTTTTGAAGTTGCAGAATCAGGAGGATTGACCCCACATGCTAACAACAATCTCATGATATATTCATTATAGAAGAAATGAGGCCGGGTTGAATTATTTACCTTGAGAAATTCATCAAAAAGCATGTGAACCCAATTGATTTGAATTTCACCATAGATAGCATAGAGTGCTTTGAAGTTTTCTTTGTACACTGCATCATAATTTCCAAGTCTAGGAAAAAGAGAATGCATCAAGACCCGATGAAGTAACCTTGCTGTTGGTCGAAGTCCAATAGACTTAGTGCCATCACTATTGTCTTCTATAAACTGATGACTTGTACTATTTCGAGTGAAAACTTCGCAGAAGGTAGATGAAAATTCTTCGCCTCGATTTGGTATACCAAGTATAGAGGCAATTCTAGCATGAGTAAGAAAATTTTGTTTTCCACAGACCATAGACCAGATGACGCCGTTTGGATTATCAGGTTGATATTCATCAAGATTCATGTTGGCGTAAAATAATTTAATCATTAAATGATTTATCTCAACACTATTTGCCGAAAAATCTATCAATGGAGTAATGTTGGCATTATCGGCTAACCTCCGAACTCCGTAAGCCGTGAAATCATCAAATTTGATGAAAGATCCTGGATGAAACTTGTAATTTGTCATTTGATTCCATCGTGTTACAGCAATTGGAGTTTGAAGCCATTTTTTGACGGAGATGGTAAGAGATGAAGTTTCAGAGGTTGCTCCTTTCTTTGATTTCTTTTGAGGAGGAGCCATTGTTGGAGGATTTGTGATTTGGGAATTGAAGAATGGGAACTAGGGTTTGTGTTTTGGGGTAAGAGAATAGTTTGAGTAGAGAGTGAATGAGGGTAGAGGGTAAAGTAACGTATAGGGTTATATATAAAAAAAACTGAAAAATGCGTAACCGGTCGACCTACAACTTTTGGTCGGTCGACCGTTTTCAACCAGAGAGCAAACGGTCGACCGGCGATAATATGGGCGGTCGACCGGTCCTGGTCTGTTGTGCATATAGGATTCTTTTTCAAGTTTTTTTATTATATATCAACCTATATATATATATATATTATATTTTATACATAATACAAAATATAACCATCATTACACAAGAGATAGATAAATATATAACAACTATATATAAATCTAATGAGAAAGTTCGTCATTAGAATTATCGTTGTTTCCTTCAATACGATTCGACCATGGACTCCATTGTTTCTGAGCTCCTTCATTCTTTTCATAGTTCCGATCCCATGAGTTAGGACTTTTAGATGTTGATGGCCTAGACGGCATTGGTTCATGCACGTCATGTTTGTTGGAACCGCAGAAAAATGTTGCCAACTTTTCTAAAACAGACAATCGTGCCGATGTCCGTTGTTGCTCGTGATAAAGTTGACTTTGCCCGTAATGGAGTTGTCTCTGAAGGTCTATCTGATGTTTTTGGTAGTGGTGTATCTCATCAATTTGAGCTTTGGTTCGAGGAGAATAGAATAGTGTCCTTTTAACTCGTTTTGAATTTGGAGTTTTATCAGACATATAAGAGCATTGATGATGACAGCTTGATTTTTGTTTTGGAGTAGTAGGAGAATAATATTCGTCCGACTCAGAGCTTGTAATAGAAATGTGAGATTCTTGCGCACATTTGTCACAAATATGAGCCATAGTGTAAGTTGAATATAGTATTATGGTTAGATAAGAAGTAAAGATGAACACAAAAAAAAAAAAAATTTGCAAGCTTATATATAAGTTTCTTATATATAATCTTATGGATGTGAGTTAATGATAACTTTTAACCATGAAAATATAAGCAGAAATTTTATTGTAAATCTAAAAATAGCTTTGTTTTTAAAACTGAATTTATAAAATGAGTAAATAGAATTTAACCATTAAATAAAGCAATGGCTAATATTTAATATAAAAAATAGGTTAAGTAAAAGATACGGTTACTAGGAGAAAAGACATTAGTTTAGTTTAAACAAAAAATTATAATTAAAGAGAATAACCAAAAGAGAAGGTGTACATTAGTAATTGCTTAGTCAAGATTTTTTCTTGAAATTAAACCAAGCTCTCTTCGTAATCTAATAAAATTAGATTCGAGCAGCGGCTTAGTAAAAATGTCCGCTAATTGATTGTCAGTATGGACATATTCAAGACATATATTTCTTTTTTCAATATTATCTCGAAGAAAATGATGACGGATATCAATGTGTTTAGTTCGAGAGTGATTCACTGGATTTTTAGAAAGATTTATAGCACTTGTGTTATCACAGTATATAATAGAATTTGATAAATGAATATCAAAATCTTGAAGTGTTTGTTGCATATATAGTACTTGAGTACAAGCGAGAGCCGCTGATATATATTCAGCTTCACATGTTGATAGTGAAACACAATTCTGTTTCTTACTAAACCAAGAGACAAGTGATTTTCCAATAAAATGGCATGTACCACTTGTACTTTTTCTATCTGTTCGTGAGCCACCGAAATCAGCATCACTATATGATACTAATTCAAATGGACTTTCTTTTGGATAGAAAAGACCAAAATCTTTGGTATTATTAAGATAACGAATTATACGTTTCACTGCTCGTAAATGTGATTCCTTTGGATCGGCTTGAAAACGAGCACATAAACAAACACTCATTAATATATCTGGACGACTAGCTGTAAGATAAAGAAGAGAACCAATCATGCTTCGATATAATTTCTGGTCAACATTCTTACCACTTTCATCTTTTTCAAGATGTGTAGTTGTACTCATAGGAGTTGGTTTACCAGATGTATTTTGTAATCCGAAGCGTTTGATAAGATTTTCACAGTATTTTTCTTGATTGATAAAAATACCGTTTGAAAGTTGTTTGATTTGAAGTCCAAGAAAATAAGATAGTTCTCCCATATGAGACATTTCGAATTCTTTGGTCATAATATTTGCAAATTCCTTGCAGAGTTTATCGTTTGTTGAACCAAAGATGATATCGTCTACATATATTTGGATAACCAGAATATCTTTTCGAGAATGTTTAATAAACAAAGTTTGATCGACTTTGCCTATTTCAAATCCTGAATTAATAAGATAGCTACGTAATCGTTCATACCAAGCACGAGGTGCTTGTTTTAAACCATACAGAGCTTTCTTAAGTTTGAACACATGGTCAGGATATTTTTCATGTACGAATAAAGGAGGTTGTTCGACATAGACATTCTCTTTGATAAATCCATTGAGAAAAGCACTTTTGACATCCATCTGATAAAGTTTGAAATTATGATGACAAGCAAAAGATAATAGAATTCTAATAGCTTCTAGTCGAGCGACTGGTGCAAAAGTTTCTTCATAATCGATACCTTCTTCCTGATTGTATCCTTGTGCTACTAATCTTGCTTTATTTTTGATGATATTTCCTTGTTCGTTAGCCTTATTTTTATAGACCCATTTAGTACCAATTACTGACTGATCAGTTGGTCTCGGAACAAGTTCCCAAACGTTATTGCGCTCAAACTGATTTAGTTCTTCCTGCATGGCAATGATCCAGTAATCATCTGTAGCAGCTTCTTTTGGATTCTTAGGTTCGATATTTGAGAGAAAAGCGACATGACCCATTTGATTGAGTTGACTCCTTGTTCTGACATGTGATGTTATTTCACCTATTATATTTTGGGCCGGATGGTCTCTTAATATTCTTGGTGGTGATTGTAATTCACATATTTGAGGAGTATTCTCAATAATTACTTCTGAGTCAGAATCAGTATTTGAGATGATTGGATTATCAATGACTATTGATTCGTCATCATCTGATATTGTGTGAGGATGCTGATAGGTTTCATCAAAAGAGACATGAAGTGATTCTTCAATAGTTTTGGTTCGTTTATTAAATATCCGATAGGCCTTACTTCATTCCGAATAACCGACAAATATTCCTTCATCGGCTTTTGGATCGAATTTTCCAAGCTGGTCTTTCGTATTTAAAATAAAGCACTTGGAACCAAAAACTTTGAAGTATGAGATTTTGGGCTTTCTTTTGTTAAACAATTCATAAGGAGTACTCTTGGTAAGAGGTCTTATGGACACACGATTTAAAACATAACAGGCAGTTGCGACAGCTTCTGCCCAGAAATGTTTTGGTAAGGTGGTTCCATTCAATAATGTTCTTGCACATTCTTGTAAAGTTCGGTTCTTTCGTTCTACTACTCCGTTCTGTTGTGGAGTTCTGGGAAACGAAAAATTATGATATATACCTTTCTTTGTACAAAAATGTTCAAATTCATTATTTTCAAACTCTCCGCCATGATCACTTCTTATATTTTTAACTTTAATCCCTTTTGATTTTTGAATTCTTTTGACGAAAGATTTGAAATGATCGAAAGTATCACTTTTATTTTTTAAGAAAATTGTCCATGTATAACGAGAGAAATCATCAACAATTACAAGCACATATTGACTGTGATTTATTGATTGAACTCTAGTAGGTCCAAATAAATCCATGTGCAGTAACTCAAGTGGTTGTAATGTTGATATGACTTTCTTGGATTTATACGATGATTTGGTCAATTTTCCTAATTGACATGCATCACAAATGTTGTTAACTTTAAAACTCATTTTGGGTAGTCCTCTAACTAGATTGTTTTTGGCTAGCTTGTCAATAGTTCTGAAGTTTATATGACAGAAACGTTTGTGCCATAGCCATGGATCATTGTCATTAGCCACAAGACACATATCTGAATTATGATTAATATTCATATTTAGAATATATATATTTCTGTCTCTATAACCTTCAAAAACCAAATTATGGTCTTTATCTAAAATACTACACTTATTATTTGAAAAGGAAATTATAAAACCCTTGTCACATAACTGACTAATACTAAGTAAATTGTGTTTTAAATTTCTAACTAGCATGACATTAGTAATAAGAGGTAAGTTAGATGTACCGCAATTGCTCACATCGCCTTTGCCAATGATATAACCTTTTGAATTGTCTCCAAAAGTGACCGAGCCACCATCTGAGTATTTAATATTTGTTAATAAGCTCTTGTCTCCCGTCATATGCTTTGAGCAACCACTGTCCAATATCCACTTTCCTCTTTTCTTCAGTGGGACCTACAAAAAATAGAATTAAGTTCATGGTACCCACTTTTTATAGGGTCCTAAGAGTTAGGTCTTAGGAGTCCAAACCCATTTGGGTCCGGTATCCCCTTTATATATATAATTGTTATTAAAATGTACATTATTCATGAATTGTTGAATGTATTTGTTCCTAATCAAATTATTATTTGTTTTAGGAACCCATATTTTGATAGTCTTGACATTTCTCTTTTGAAATTTCACAACTGGTTTTGGTTTGAAATATAATAAACTAAGATTTTTCTTAACTTCAGTTTTTTGTACTTTCTTCTTCCTTTTATTTCTAAGATGTTTCTTAGTTTCATGTTTGTTATATCCCAAACCTTGTTTATCTGAAATAGATTGTGAACTTTCAATGATTTTAGTCAAATTTTCTCGACCTTTGTTAAAGTTAGAAATATTTTGAGTAATGTCATCAAACTTTGTTTGTAAACTAGCTTTTTCTAGGTCTAGAATTTTGACTTTTGCTTTAAGTTCATGATTTTCAGTAGTGAGAGCATTATTTTTCTCTTTTTGAGCTTCTATTTCTTGACTCAAAAGAGATATTTGAGAGTCAACATTAGATGATGATTCTTGAATATTTTCAAGTTCTTCTTCTAATATTTTCTTCTCATCTTTTAACATATCTCGTTCAAACTCTGCTCTACTTAAATCTGCTTTGACTACTTTTAATTGACGTTTTATGTCTTTATATTTGACTATCAATTCAGCATTAATATCAAGTAATTCATCAAATGTAGGAATTTGTACCTCATCTTCTGTTGCCATAAAACAAACATTAGCTTGTTCATTCTCCGAATCACTTTCACTTTCTGATGAAGATGACTCTGAATCATCCCATGTTACTGAGAAGGCTCGTTTCTTTGATTTGTCCTTCTTATATTTGAATTTGTCATTTTCTGACTTTTTCTTTTGTTCTGGACAATCCTTCTGCATGTGTCCCTTTTTATGGCAGTTGAAACATTCTATAGCAGATGAAGATGGTTTATTTGATTTAGGTTTCCTTTTATTGTAGCGACTGGCTTTTCGATATTTTAGGAATTTTTTGAAACCTTTAGCAATGAACGCCAAATCTTCATCTTCAGAATCTGATTCATTTTCATCTTTCTCAACATGAAATGCTACATTTTTCTTTTCTTCTTTCTGTTCTTTTCTAGCCTGCAAATTTGCTTCATAGGACATTAAATTTCCTATCAATTCATCTGGCTTCATGACGGAAAGGTCATTAGCTTCTTCAATTGCTAATACTTTTCCTTCCCATTCATTAGTCAGAGAGTGTAGGACTGTTGAAACAACATCAAAATCAGAATACTTTTGTCCTAACCCAATAAGTGCATGGTGAATAGTTTGAAACCGTGAATACATGTCATTGATTGTTTCATTTGGTTTCATTTTGAAATTTTGAAATTGACTTTTCAGCATGGCTATTTTGGCTTGTTTAACCTTGTTAGTACCTTCATGAGTGATTTTTAGCGTTTGCCAAATTTGATATGCAGTAGTGCAGATACTAACACGGTTATATTCATTTTGGTCTAATGCACAGAACAACATATTTATTGCTCTTGCATTTACGGCTGCTGCCGTTTTCTCAGCCACAGTCCATTCTGAATAATCAGTTGTTGGATTCACTATTTCTCTTTGAGTAGCATTCCAAGCATCATAGCTACTTGATTGCATAAAGAATGACATACGTGTTTCCCAATAACTATAGTTAAGACCATTGAAAAATGGAGGTCTTTGTGTCGATTGCCCTTCTGTGTAAGTGGTGTTTTGAGTGTTAGTACTTGCGTTATTTGCCATATTACAAGAATATATCAAATAACTGTGTTACGGTTATATGATGACCGTGCTCTGATACCAAATGAAAGTGCGGTGTGTATACAATTATATGTGCTAATATAGTATACACGGATCGTGTAATATGGATTACAATACAAATGCGGAAATAGATGATAATAGCATTGTAAATAGAAAATAGAAAAATCACACCAGAGATTTTTATACTGGTTCGGAGCACCGTCCTACGTCCAGTCCCAGACTTCTATCTGGATTTTCACTATTAACTACCTCGCTTCACCCGGAGGAACAGGTTTACAACACCCGAACAACCGAACGGGATTTCACGCCTCTAATATACTGAGGACTTCAACACTTGCCTCTTACAACACAGAGGACTTCAACAAAAGAACAAATACAATTTTTGTTGACAACTTATGTTCTTGAAAACACGGATTTGTCACTAGCAGTACACCCTTCCTATAATCTTATCCTCAAAGTATGCGATATGATGTTTTGAAAAGATTAAGGAAAGTATATTATTGAATCAAAGGATATGAAATAGTTTCAAAGATTCAATAAATAATTTAGAGCTTTTATAATACAGAATTGAGATCAGAGATTAGATTAAAAGAATATATGAAATCGTTGTGCTTAATCAACGAATTGGATTAGTTTATATAGACAAGAATGGTTGTAACTCTTTGCCATTAAGAGATATGATCTTTGGTGAAAGATTAAGAGATGCAACCTTTGGAGAAGATAAGTGTCTTTTGAAAAAATTGCTTTCTGTTCAAAAACGGTCGACAGGCTAAAAAGTGACCAGTAGACAGGAATTCAAAATATATATACGTTATGTGCATGTGTGCACGTTCACTGTGCAATTTACACAGGAACGGTCGACCGTACCTATATTGACCGGTCGACCGGTGCCTGTTAAATTGCACATTGAATTGTGCAACTGCATGCAACTTATAAATTATTCGTATATATATATTGATTCCCTTGATATGCATGATTATTTGAGGATAGATTTTAACAAATTTATTACTATTACAACAACAAATAATCAACCTATAATCTAGAGTACCATATATAGCTCTAATGACCTTGTTTTTGTCGATCACCTTGTTTGTCAGAAATCAATCGCCTTATTTGTCAGAAATCAAAACTTTCATAAAGCTTGTGACTCAACAATATCGACCGGGACCAAGATTTGACTCTTACACTCCTTTGAATGAAACAATTGAAAACATCTTCCTGGCCACTCAAGACGAAGTTAGATACAAGCGCCCCCCGCACAAGAAGGAGTCAGATAACGCACTCAAGTTTGGAAAGTTCTGCCGCTTCTACGAATCCCATGGACATGACACCAATGAATGCCACCATCTTCGGGACTTGATTGAAGAACACATCAGAAGGAAGAGACTAGAGCGCTATGTGAAAGGTCAGAACAGGACTTCAACTCCTGCCAATGAGAACCCGAGGCTACCTCTCCCGGAAGTAGGCGGAGGAAATCGCAACACCAGCGGCTCCAGTTAAGAGAAGATAATGGTCCTTACCATATCAGGAGGACCACACATTGCCGACGTAAGCTGGGCAGAGATGGAAAGATACGGTAAGTCACATAGAAACAATGAGGACTACATTAATTCTATCACAGAAGAACGCCACCCGAAACAGAAAGAGAATAATGACATCACATTCAGTAGACGCGATCTAGAGGGAAGGCAGTACCCCCACATGGATCCTATGGTCATCTCTGTCTAGTTCGGTCCAGCCAAGGTTTTTCGGATTCTAGTGGACACTGGAAGCTCAGTAAATATCATATTCAAGCATGCTTTCGACAAAATGAAGCTGTCAATGAAGGATGTGTCTCCCTGCAACAAACCGCTACATGGTTTCACTGGGGACGCGAAGATGCCCCTCGGGCAACTGGACCTCTTTGTCGAAATAGGAAGTCATCCCCGCTCCGTTGTGCGAAAACAAACATTTGTGCTAATAGAGAACCACCCGGCCTACAACGCCATTTTGGGAAGACCAACCTTGTCTGGCTTCCAAATTGTCCTAGCCCCTTGGTGCCTGAAGATGAAATTTCCAACAGACAACGGAATAAGGGAAGTAGAGGGGGATCAAGACGCCGCTCGAGATTGCTATGTGACTGAACTTCCCAATAACCGCAGAAAAGATAAAGGAAAAAATGCAGAGACTACTCTCTGCATAAAAAGCTTGGAAGCATAGCAACTAAAGAAAGCCCCTCCTCTTCGATATACCAGTGATCCTTTCAATGAATTAGACCCCAGGGACAAAGAGGAGGAGGCCACCGCCGAGCCTGCAAAGGCAATGGAATTTTTATCTGTAGACAAACACGACCCAAGTAGACTGCTAAGAGTCGGGTCTCAGTTAAGAGCAGAATTGAAGGATCAACTCGTCGATTTCCTTCGCCACAATATGGATGTATTTGCATGGACGCACGCCGACATGACTGGAATCTCCCCAAACATAGCATGCTACATGTTGAACATCGATCCCACCAAGGTGCCAGTAAAGCAGAAAAAGAGAAGCATGGGGGCAGAACGATCAGCAGCCCTCGAGGAAAAAGTAAAGAACCTACTTGCCAATAACTTCATACGAGAAGCCGTCTACCCAGAATGGATCGCCAACCCAGTGTTAGTAAAGAAGGCTAATGGGAAGTGGCGAACATGCATCGATTTCTCCAACTTAAATGATGCTTGTCCGAAGGACTGCTTCCCACTCCCCCGAATCGATCAGCTCGTGGACAGCACAGCCGGACACGAACTCTTATCCTTTATGGACACATACTCAGGATATAACCAGATCCCTATGCACGCCCCCGATCAAGACCACAGTAGTTTCATCACTGACCGGGGATTGTACTGCTACAGAGTAATGCCTTTTGGACTTAAAAACGCCGGAGCTACTTATCAGCGCCTCGTCAACAAGATGTTTGCGAAACTAATAGGACAAACTATGGAAGTTTATGTGGATGACATGCTGGTAAAATTGAGGAAAGCCAACGATCATATAAACCACATGGAAGAGATGTTTCAAGTAATTCGCCAATATGGAATGAAGCTGAACCCTCTAAAGTGCTCCTTCGAAGTATCGTCGGGAAAGTTCTTGGGATTCATCATCCATGCCAGGGGAATTGAAGCAAACCCCGAACAAGTTCGGGCTTTGCAAGATATCAAGATACCATCCACTCGAAGAGAGATGCAAAGCCTAAATGGGAAAGTGGCTGCCCTAAGCAGGTTCATCTCTAAAGCAACCGACAAATGCATTCCTTTCTTTGAAGCTCTAAAGAAAGACAAAGGAAAGTTCGAATGGACTGACGAATGCTCGACAGCCTTCCTTAACTTAATCGAACACCTCCAGAGACCACTAGTACTCTCAACTCCAAATGAAGGCGAGGAACTATACCTATACCTTGCTGTATCGTCCAATGCTTTAAGCGCCGCTTTGGTGAGAGAAGACAACCGCGCACAGTGGTCCGTATACTTTGTAAGCAAGAGATTTACAGGGGCAGAAACCAGATACCCTAAGCTTGAAAATCTAGCATACTGTTTGCTAATCACGTCACGGAAACTGCGACACTATTTCCAATCTCATTCCATCAGAGTTTTAATCGATCAACGGCTAACGCAGGTACTCCATCGCCCCGACACTTCTGGGCGACTACTTAAGTGGTGCATTGAACTGAGTCAATATGATATCACCTACCATCCTCGCACCGCTATCAAGGGGCAAGCCATAGCCGATTTCATTGCCGAATTCACTACTAACAAAGGTAAGGAGCAATCTGAAATAGCAGAAGATATCAAGTGGAATCTCTTCGTAGATGGAGCATCAAATGAACAAGGCTCTGGGGCAGGTGTTGTGATAATCACCCCCAGGGGATGGAAGCTGCACTACGCCCTAAGGTCGGAATTCGCTGCCACCAACAATGACACAGAATACGAAGCAGTGATAGCCGGATTAGAACTTGCCTTGGAGATCGGAGTCGGTTCTTTATGTCTCCATAGTGATTCTCAACTTATTGTAAATCCAATACTAGGAGAATTCCAGACTCGAGGAGAACGACTCACAGCATATATAAAGAAGATCAAGCTGCTGCTCAATCAATTGGATCACTATTTAATCAAACACATTCCTCGAGAAGAGAATCAGGAGGCCGACGAACTGGCAAAGCAAGCTAACATGAAGGACGACACCGCTTCCCGAACAATAACAATCTCAAAGCAACTAGCCCCGAGTTACGTGCCAATGAATATGATAGCTGCAATCGAAGAGGAAATTTGGATGACTCCTATCTGGAAGTACTTACAAAGTGGCACACTGCCCAACGGGTGTAACGAAGCTAAGAAAATCTTAAGGAAAGCTTCCCGCTACACATTGCAAGAAGGCATCCTCTACCGGCGCGGCTTCTCTAGTCCCTTATTAAGGTGTATCGCTGGAAGGGAAGCCAGGGAAGTCTTGTCCAACATCCATCAAGGAAGTTGCGGAGATCACACCGAAGGGCAGACTCTAGCAAAGAAAATGCTCCGATATGGGTATTACTGGCCCACTTTTAACAAAAACGCCTTAAACTTCGTCAAAAGATGTGATAGATGTCAGAAATTTGCTAAGATTCCTCGACTATCAACAAATGAAATTACTCAAATGACCAGCCCTTGGCCCTTTGCAGTATGGGGAATTGACTTGATTGGCGAACTGCCAATGGGCCAAGGCGGAGCCAAATATGCCATAGTGGCAGTCGACTATTTCACCAAATGGGTGGAGGCGGAACCTCTAAATAAAATATCTTCGGCAAAAGTTATTAACTTCTTGATCAAAAATGTTTTATGCAGGTGCGGGGTTCCACTCAAAATCATATCAGACAACGGACTTCAATTTGACAGCGAAGAATTCACCGACTGGTGCCAAGAGCACGGAATTCACAAAAGCTTCTCATCTATGGCTTACCCCCAGGAAAACGGACAAGTCGAAACTGTCAACAAAATCCTCAAAACCCTAATCAAGAAGAAACTTGAAAAGTCAAAAGGCGCTTGGGTGGATGAACTTCCTACGGCACTTTGGGCCTACCGCACATCTTACAGAACATCAACAGGGCATACTCCTTTCTCTTTGGCATAAGGATCGGAGGCCATGCTTCCAGTTGAAACTGTAGTGCCTTTCCACCGTAGGATCCACTACAACCCAGAAGAGAACAAAGAACTCCTCCACATGTCTTTGGATCTAATTGAGGAGAGAAGAAATGATGCAGCACTCAAAGCAGCAGCACACAAGCAAAAAGTAGCAGCACAATACAACTCCAAAGTCAAACAATGCAGCTTACAAGAAGGAGATCTTGTCCTCAAACGGGTCTTCCCGCCCCCGGGGCGCTAGATCCAGTCTGGGAGGGACCCTATATAATTCTTAAAGATCTCCACAAAGGAGCTTATATTTTGTCAACAGTGGACGGAGAGGTGTTCCAGAGGGAATGGAACATCCAACACCTTCGTCGATACTTTTCTTAACTTGTACTGCCCATATGAAGTGAATTAACAAAGAGAATCAGTGGGCGTAGGCATTTTCGTGCCGAACCACTTTAAAAATCTTGTCTCATGTTAACTTGTTCCTTTATGCCTTGTCTACTTGTTGAGTTTTATCCTTTTCTGTTAAACAAAATCCTGCACTTCCATTCAAAACGCATCACAGCGCGGCTTCACCCGGACAAGACCTAACAGGTACTATACGAATCTATGCACTCGCCAATGAGACACTTTTGCTCCAGCATCCCTCTGCTGCGGGTTAACTCATTGCTCGTGACTGCCCTCAAATCCAACTATAATGAGCCGATTATAAGCCATCAAGAAGGCCGACTATAGCCGATGGCAGCTCATTACGGCGTTCGGCTCGCCGGCAACTGTGAACCTACTTTAAGCCCCAACATAAGGTGTGGCCAGCCAGGGGTAGTTCACGGTGGACGATCGGCACCCACGCTAGCCGGCCATAGTAAATCGAATAATACCCACGATTACGGGCCATAATGGCTCGGGTAGTTACTGTGCGCGATCTCGGCTCCGATATGTCTTAAGTGCGGTTGTGGTAAAAAAGATAAACTCCCCGTGGAGGCGTAAGATGGTGACAAATGTCTCCAAGACCCACAGCTAGGGAAAGTGACTACAAAACTCGTTTGCCACGAACTTAAGCATATCGACGGCCTTCCGTGATTGGAAGTTTTACTATTTCTTATATTTCCATTTTATTTATAAAAACTTTCCTCCTATCCTCTATAACGATCCCTAAAGTACAGGACACAGAATAGGAGATGCCCGCCGATGGAAATAGGAACTCACAACTAGATGACATGACACTCAGCTGCATTCCATACTCAGCTACACAAGACATTCAAAGCTACCATATACAGCTAAAACTTGAAGGGCGGTACTTTCTTCTCTTGTATATAAATACGTGGCTATAATTTATGCGCACATCACACTAACGTTACCAAACATAAGTTATAGTTTAGGCAAGAACTTAGCAATAAACACAATTGAATCACTAGCACATGCACAGCTATATTTCCTATGCAACACATCAAAGAAACAAAAGCATTCAAATATAGCAGAATCAGTTTATGTTATGAAATTACATGTCAAAAATAATGTCGTTCATTACAAATGATATAATTACAACCCAAAAGTACATTGATGTTTTGGGACTAGTATATACAGGAATGCCAAGTAGGCCAAAAAATAATCAGCTGCAGCAGGGCTCCGCCTCTATCCTGCTCGCCCTCCGGGATCTACTTGACCGTAGGGTCAGAACTCCCAGCATGCTGACCAGGGGTCCCCCCTGTCCGATTCAGGAAAAGAATCCATCAGATAAATGATACGCAATCAAGTTAAGGAAAGATTGAGAGGGAAGACTTACCGGCATCTGCTCCCTGATCATCATCACCTAGCTGCACGCTTGCCTCATCCGCAGTGAGCAGCCGAATGCCCTCCTTAACCGCCACCTTCTCTTCCTTAGTGAATTGGGCCGTAACCACATCCATCCTGAAAGCCGCACCACCTTCCTTACCCGCATCGGCCTTAGCCTCCTCCAAAGCCCGAAGACATATCCTAGCCATGACCCGAGAATAGTCGTCCATCCAGGACAGGTTGCCCTGCTTCCAAGTTCGGAATACATGTCCTGGAGCATCTTATCCATCATCCCCTCATTCTCCTCAAACACTTTCATCCGGGCCTCGGAAGCCGACAGCCGAGCGACGGCAGCATCTCTCTCCAATCGGTATCTCGAGCAGTCATCCTGAAGGGATTTCCGCATCACTTCCATCTCCTCCTTCAGCTTGGCCTGAGCAAACTCTGCGGCCTCAAGCCTCCCGGATAACTCCTCTACCTGCTCAAGATCCGCTCTCCGAACCTCATCCACCGTTGCGATGGCCATGTCAATTCGTTCTATGCAAACAGCCTCCATTTTTCGCAACTCAGCCTTGATAGCCTCTTCCATGGTTTTCTTTAGTCGTCTGGAGGCCGCCTCATGATGGGATATCTAGATAGCCTGATCGGAAAGCTGTTTGGCCTGATCAGAAACTATTAGCCGCAAACGAATGTTATCACTTCCGATTTCCTCTCCATCCTTGGCCAGTCGAGCGTGATGCTCCATTAGCCTCTTGGTCTCTTCAGCCACCCGATCGATGTTTGCTTTGGCCTCATCCCCCATGGTCACAATCCGAGTAGTAAGTAAATCGAGGTCTAAGGACTTAGCCTCATCAAGCACCCGTACCATGGGATTTCGAGGAAGAAGATGCTCACCCGTGGCGTCGTCAAAAGAAATGTCCTGAAAACTCGGGTCCAGATCCGGGTGGTCGGCAAATGGGTTACGAACCAAACCAGGGTGGTCTATCGGGGTGACGGTTGGATTTTCGGACGGATGTGGGGAAGGCATAAACTCAGTATCTTCCTCAGTAATATCATGGATAGGCTGGACTGAAGGCTGAGGGCCAGGTGAAGGTTCAAACAAAGATCGGCCCCTCTTCCTCTTTTGCATATCTTCTTCAATAACTCCGAGAAGAGGGCGATAGCCAACCACATCTCCGAGATGGCTAATTGACGGCTTTGGTTTGGCGGAAGCTTTGAGTAGCTTGTACTGTTCAAGGCGGTGCCGAATATCTGATGTCTTGGCCACCTTACCCATTCCTAAAATAAAACCAAGTGTTACAAGCATGCATGAAACTATGATCCGAGAAATATGTTAAGTTAAAAGGAGTAGGAAAACGCGTTTATTTTACAAACCCTGAGGGGGAGTGGGATACTGCAATAAGTCCTGAATCTCATTTCAGGACGGGAGCTGGCCATAAAATATTACTAAGTCCTTATCATAAAGAGAGTCTGCAGAAGTTAAGAATTCACCTTGAACCGCTGGAGTTGCTTTAGCTGAAATACTCTCAGAAGATAGACTGGCACCCGTCCCGGCCTCATCAGACTTCTTTGATTTCTCCACCAAGGCCGGCCCTTCCCCCAACCCCTCGAAGGCTTGACGGAAGGCATCATCCGTCCACTCTTGAATCTCACCCGCTTGCCTAGAAGTCAAGGCACCAACGCCACTTCCACTCTGCCCTTCGCCATCGTTACCACCATCACCTTCTCCATCACCTCCGCTTTCCTCCTCGCCTCTTTCTTCCTCTCCACTTTCCTCCTCCGGAACATCTGGGCATTTGCTGGGAGAGGGTCCATCGGATTTCTTAAGCTTCTTTCCCCCGACGACTGGAGGTACCGAGAAAGGCCTCCTCTTGCTACTCATCGTCATGGCCCCGCCTTTAGCTTTGGCAGCCCTCTCCTCGGTCGTATCTCTCTTCTTAACCACAGATTGACGTGGAAAAATCAAGTTGTGCTCCAGGAGAGTGGCATTCCTGATCAGGTAAGAAGCTGACCTATCCCTTCCTGAGATGGCCTCTGTCTCCGTAGCCATCTGTACCAGGCAATCATTCTCCACGACCGCAAAGCCACCTGTCGCTAGCAAGAAACAGAAGCATATAAGAAGATGCATTGCAGTCGGGACAGAGAAATTACAAATGAAATTCAACTTACAGCCAGAAGTGAAAAGGCGAAAAGAAACGGAGTCGTCTTTGACGAAGAACCATTCCTTCTTAAACATGGTGAACTTCGAGTATAAGTCCAAGACTGGCTTGATGGACACGGCCGATTCCAAACAGATGTATGGGGACCCCTTCTTGTAACTTCTCAAATTATATAGGTACCAAATCTCCAAGTTGGAAGGGGGGCGCCCGTACTTCCTCAGGAAAATGATGAACAAACACACCAGGATAGCATAGGAGTTGGGCTGAAGCTGAAATGGAGCCACCTACAAGTAAGTAAGGAAGCTGACTATCCAGGCATTGATCGGAGGAATGGCCCCGCACATGCAATGGTATCGGCTATAGGCGAAATATCCTTCAGGAGGATCATACGGCATCACACCGTCTCCCGGCAACAGCATACTCGCTCTGTCAATCCCAAAGGAACGAGCAATGACATCAAGTTGTCCCGCTTTAAGGGAGCTCGGAAAGCAATCGGGAGGAGAGTTCAGAGGCTCTTGAGGGCCATATCCGTCCACTAGTGACCTCGAGGTAGGTCCATGTCGCACCGATTCCGGCTGGACTGGGGGCATGGCGGGAGACTCTCTTCTGTCCATAGATTTCCTCTATTTTTATGATTGGGTTTCCACTTTGCGAGACATTTACCTGCAAACACAAAAGAAAAGCACGTTATTAGAACAAGGAGGTGCAGAGATACAAACAAGCAAGTACGTACAGTCCGGGGTTTTCGTTTATGATTTAAAAAGTACGAAAGGCCTGAGAATTCATTCGACAAATCAAACTCCCCATGGTTCATTCGGCATTCTCAGTATAAGGTCCATCCGGTATTAAATCTTTAAGTTCATTCGGTAAAACAAAGTAAATCGAAGAAGCCATTCAGCAGTCACCTGATTCGGCAGCTAAGGATTGATTCGGCAAAGTGATTGATTCGGCAGAAAGTTCTGATCCGGTTATCTCGTTCGGTACGGAATAACGGAAGCCCTAGGCCCATACTTATAGGGGAAGGTTGGACAACAGGACCAGCAGGTTCGGCTCTTAGGCCGAATATGGTTGTCCAATTAAAACGAAGCACGACATATGTTAAACATATACCCTACTTTAGGGGGCAAATGTTGGATACGCTTCTACCATCAACGAATCAAGATGAGGAAGGAGAACCGAACTGTTCGGAGCCAAACCAGCTCACGACCGGACCAGAGCCTACAAGCTACCGGCCCATGCCTTACCGAAGCCGAACCAACCATCTCCCCGAGCCAACGTTGCCACCGAACCAAGGATACTCCACCTTTCCCCTAACCAAGTGTTACCAATGCCAAAACAATCATCTCCCTACCAATGCCGAACCGACAAACTTCCCACACCTACCGGACCAATCCCCTCTCCACTAACCACCGAATCAACCTTGGCCGGACCAACCTCCACCGGTCCAACTCCATCCCCATGCACTGCCGGACCACTCACCACCAAACCAACCTCCTGCTGAACCAAACCATCTACCACCTACCACCGAGCCAAGGCGTACCAGACCGACACTACTAGGCCAGATTGCATCAGCACAGGCCCACCAGCAGCTATATACATTCAGGACCCCTGCCCCCAGCCTCACTCTATAAATAGAGGGGCAGGGGTACAACAATAGTAGACAAGTTTGAGAGCTCAAGCACGGATAGAACATTCGAACAACTTTCAGTTACTTGTAATCAAAGCTTTGTACTTGTAATCTGAGTAGAAAAGGAGAATAACATATAAAGTGGATGTAGGCACGTTCTGGCCGAACCACTATAAATCTATGTGTCTTTTACAGTCTAGTCCCTACTTTTTATATATTTGCGTAAATCACCCAAATCACTAGAAACAACATAAAATCAATTAATTCATACGACTTGGAGGTGTTTGCCCATTTTTTGTGCAAACAGTTTATCGTCTATTTTTAACACGGTGCATGCTTGATTGTTGGGCATGCACATAAATTTTCCATCTATTGAAGGTTAAGGTTTATTTGGATAAATGTGAGGGCAATCAAAGTTAAGTGGCATTTAAGATACTAAAAGACTTCACAAATATCTGTATCAAGATGGGATATCAAATTTTTGCGTTATATATAGAGTATTGAACTACTATGGAAGAAGCAAAGAGAAAATAGAAAGCATTACGAGAACTCTCAAAGCAACCAATATGTCTAAAGTTTGGTTCAAATTGTTGATACTAAGCCTTTGTCCAAAAACATGCAACTGTCGGCTGTATAATAAATATCTAGCAATTTTCAACCTTTTCAATTAGGTTAACATTTAATTTAGAAATATACTTCTTTGGTGTATATATATTTATCTAGGTGCTAGTTATTATAAGAACACACACACACACACACACAGATATATATATATATGATAGCTATAATCAACTAGTAATTTATTAGGGTTGACCAACATAATATAGTTCTTAGGATTACATAAATCTTATCATATTTAGAGAATTATAAAATTAATAGAAGAACAAAATTTTTGTGTATTTTCTTACCTGTCGTTTATTTAGTTTTTTTTTCATAATTTAGTTACATGGAGAATGTAATGTAGTTTTCTTATTAATCTAATTGCACAGATCTTGGAATAAAAATTTAACAATCCTTATCCAATCGAAATGTCCATATATACCTTCTTCCAAAACATTTAAGAGATGTGTACCATGATGACTTATATTTCGCTACCGGCTTTGATCACATGTTAAGATGTTGAATCTTAAACAAAGACATAATGTGAATATATAAATAGGAAAGGGATAGACAACACATCACTCATACTATGTGTCTCATCTAGACTTCTATCATTCTTCGATTGGCAAAATTTTAAATGATTGTACTGAAACACCGAAATATTTGATTATATATATCATGCTAAAACAAATAATCAAACGTAAAATTTATATCACATTGATAGGTCAACGAAAAACACTATGATCTACAATCGCTTAATATTCATATTATGAAAACATTGCACCTAAGCTGTTATACAAAGTTTTCAAAGCGAGTTTAAATCCTATATCACAAATTTTAAACTATAAATCAAAATTGTGTTTGAACCATTAATCCTAAATCCAAAAGCTATACATTTCACGATTTACATGTTCATATAGATTTTGCTCTATGTTTTTATCGATAACATTTAAGTGTAGAAATATCAATTCTTTCCATGGTAATAACATATATTTTTTAAATCGATTTTGATCGTTGAGCTACTACAACTAAACTTAAATTTAATTTCTCTCCTATTTTATCTGTTATGTTTAGAAAACAACAAAACGTGTATCGTAGATTAAAACGGATATCTTGATGATTTTGGTTTGTTATTTTGTTGGTTGATTTTTTTCAAGCATTTTAATTGAGTTCAAAATCATAATTTGAGAATCTGAGACCTTCAGTTTGAAATGAAATTTGAATCATAAGCTTTTATTAATTAGTAATCGAAGCCAAAGGGTGTCCGATCCGCAGACATCTTAACTGACAATCTAAACTTTTACCACTCGTGATTCGTAATTGACATTAAGATTTCTGATAACAATGATTATATGGTTTGATCTGCTGTGATTATTTAGGAAGTCGTACAACCTATGTATTTAATATGTGTACCGGTAAATTATCGTCTAAGGTTCTATATACAATGTTTGAAAAGATCGGGATAATTTTAGTGTAATATTGATATGTTTGTTAGTAATATGTATGCCAATGGATAGTTTCAGATATGGATAGTGTCATATCTGCATCCATGGATAATGATGGGTATCAAATAACTACCATATCCGATCAATAAATCAAGAAACATAAATTAAAAATTTGGTTGAACATAGAAAAAAATTAATCATGCTGATTATGAAAATATAAAAAATCAATAAATATATTATGATAACAAATAATTCTGAACAGTTAATATGATTTAAATGCATGCAATATAAACTGTTAGCTTAATTTTAAAAAATACATATATTTCATTGTACTAAACTACACATAAATTTTGCTGAAATTGGGACAGATATTTTTCAAATGTGAATGCCTCTATATTTACATCCATATCTGTCTTTTCGGATATCGGATATCGGATAATCGTCAGCTTTTTTAATACCGATTTCAGATTTTTCGGATATCCATTGACAGCCTTGGTTAACATGCTATGTAAATAAAGGTAACAATATAAGATTTAAATATTCTTTTTCTAATCAGTTTAAACAGTTAATAGATTTTTCGATAATACATCTATGCAAATAATTTGCGTATATACTCTTAAGTTTTATTGTAATATAGTATATTTATGTATGTTTTCTATTAAATGACAACATTTAACAACTTTGGCCTATCATTGCATCATATACCAGTCAATGTTGCTTTGCTGATATAGCGTTCAATACTTGTCAGTGTTGCGGATATATCATGAAAATATCGTTAATCGATATTTCAGAAAACATTGATTGAAATCCGATATGCGATATATCGCTGGTACTATCCAATACAAACTACGTAACTTGCAACAAAATAGAACTAAATTAGAACTCCGATTTGGATGAAATAATAAATTTTAAATTGAACATTATCTGTAAACATTTAAGAAATGGGCATCAATCTCATAGCGCATTCTAAATATTTAGAAGAAGTAATATTATAACATTTGTTGGTTCTATTGTGTAGTGTTTGGCCCTCTAACTTTGAAATAAGCATCAATCTCCTAGCACGTATTCTAAATATTTAGAAAATTCTAAATATTTAGAAAAAGTGAGATGTTTTAACATAGAATGGATCTATGGTGTAGTGGTTAGCACTCCAGACTTTGAATCTGGCGACCTGGGTTCGAATCCCGGTAGGACCTTTTTGCTTCATTCAACACTAGAGCACTTCATACTTATGATACGTGTTTTCTATATTTTTTATTGAGATCAAATAAGATAAAAAAAAAAGTTCGGTACTTAGATGTAGTAAATAGTTATAATATAAGTCAACATGTATTAGTAGTTCGAATCATGCATACCTGTGACCTCATGATCAAAGCTGAAGCGTCTAACCATTGAGACAATGATGCTGGAGAAAATAATATAACATTACACATCTCTATCGATGTACTAAATCGTCATGTCTATTAAAACTTTTCAATGAGTGCATTAATGGCATAATTAATTTAAGGATGTTCATGATATAATGATAAGGCTTGTAGAGTATGTATCTAGAGGTTTTGAAATCATTCGTTGAATGTCAATCGACATTTAAATGAAAACTGCAGTAAAGGCAGTGGATTGTTTGGCTTTGTGCATCAACCAAATATTGTAATGTCAATATATTTAAATTGTTTGGAAGATAGACATGAAACTTTCTACGCTTTGCCCATGTAGGCTTGAACTCAGTTGTTGTAATTCTCATTGTTTCAACTTTTTGCTTAAGGACATTAAATGAAAGTTGAAAGCAATTAAGCTCATTATTTTCCATTGCAATCTATTTTTGCTTCATTTGGGATGAAATAAAGTTTAGAAAGGTTAGCTTTCCGTGTATAGTCACAACATCAGCATTTTCCACTTATTGTATGTGCTTGTTTTATTTTATATTGAGATCAAATAAACCAACATTTAATGTATATGCGACGACATGTTTGAGTGAAATGTCATAGCTTTCCATTAAGAATATTGACGACATGTAATTCATTCAATATTGTAGTTTATAGCGGTAAGGCTTGAAATTTAATTACTAAACAATAAATATAAGCTTAACCCAAAACTTCACTTCTAAAAAATGATTAAAACGTTGAATGAAATTATATAATTAAAGAAATTTTATGCTTATGATGATATTATGTTTGATGATATTATGTGAAATGATTAAAAAAATCTTTTTAAAAAACACTAGTAAAAAAATATAATCTATATTAATCTTGTTTTATTGATTATAATTTTTAACAAACATCTACTTTTATAATGCATATGCATTAAATTAAAAGGACACATCGTTTGTTGTAGCATACGCTAAGGCTCGAGGAAGATTTTGCACCTTCTTAACCATGACTATTGTTTTGTTTATTTTAGATGCATTGAAGAAACAATAATGTTGATATGTCCGAGTAGTTAAGGAGATAGACTTGAAATCTATTGGGCTTCGCCCGCGCAGGTTCGAACCCTGCTGTCGACGTTCTTCTCTTTTTTAATCTTCTTCCTTACAACAAGATCAGTAGCATTTCTACCACATAATCTCACTGTTTCTTATTGCATCATGGACATAGTCCAACTTCCTAACATCCCTACCATTTCACTTCCATCCCTAATTATTTTCCTTCCTCTTCCCCATAATGTCTTAAAATACATGTTTAATGCACATGTTACATCATCTTCCCACATTGGACTTACCCTAATAATTACACATCAAACTATAGATGAATAAATAAATAATACGCACCTGAAATTAGCAAGTTTAATCTGCAATTACTGTCAACCTAATTATTAACAACAACAATTGGTATTCTGGCCACAACCGCCTAATGATTTTGACCGTTGAAAAATGTTTAGAGGCAATACAAAATCAGGTATAGAATTTAATTCAAAGGCGTAATTTTCAGACTGGATACTATAATAGGGATCCAACTACAATATTTACCACACAACAGTGTGATGAGAAACAAACCTATGATTTAACGCACATACCAGTTACGTCACGGATTGAAGGAGCCAACAGTGTCTAAATTGTAATAATAGATACCAAAGCATGATTAAAAAATGAGGAAAAAGTAATTATTGAACTTACCACTTTGGTAGAAGAAGAAAAGGATAAAAGGGTTTTGAGTAGACGGAGGGGCTATGAGCAAGAATCAGACAGAAAAAGTGCAGATAAACTTAACTTACGTCTATGGTGCATAATTAAATTGTCTTAATGACTTATAATTTTAAATCTTCTGCTCCTCTCTCTTTATATTTGTCATGAACGTTGTGCGCATAAAACGCAAAACTCAAAATAAAAACAAATGCATTCGTGTATTTGTTTCAAAATATGCTACATATATGGATATGTCACTGATAGGATTGTCAACCTATACTTTTGGATATGTGTAGTGTTATACTCTCATCCACGTTCGAAGTCACTTTCTAGTACTGGATGTCTACATCCAAGGATAATGGTTGCATATCAAATATTATCATGTCCGCTAACAATTGATAAATGTAAAAGCATAAATAAAAAAATAATGTTCAATGTAAATTTTTTTGGTTTCATCGATTATAAAAGCAAAATCAAAATGATAATAAGTACATATCATTAAGCATTGAACATGCATTGTACACTCTATTTTATTCTATAAGAACTTAAACTTTTGACTGTTTGTATTCTATTAGCATATTCATTTTCAGCTCAATTCACATGTACTCCTTAAGTCAACTAATTTTTTCACCTTTTTCACCTTAAAAGGGTGATGTCCGACTATTTATTACGTCTCTTAAATTAATGACAAACGTCGTCAAATACACATGTTGTTACAATATATGTAAATCATGAAATGAATATGCTTTACGTTGTTTTGTTTAGTCCCACGTCATGGAATAAGTTAAACCCTTTGCTCTAAAGCCTTCATATAAATAAGACTATGTAATGCAAACATATTCCTATTCTCTAAAATGAATAATGTATCTTTTGTCTCTCTCTAATGGCTTCAATTTTCTTCATTTTATGGCTTTTACTTTTGTAACGCCCCACCCCAAGACCCACCTTAGCAAAGAGAATTAACAAGTAATTCTATCTACTAAAGCGGAGAATAGGGCTGGTTAAGGGCGACCATCTATAATTTTGTCTTAAACATCTAATGAATATGTCGATAAATGCAGTATAATTTTTTTCCAACTCATGTGGATCGACATACCCAATAAATGCTTAATCCAAAACTATAGGTGGCTAACAGATCTATCAGAAGAAAATACAATAGTTGAATGTAAATCACATCATAGAATAGTAATCAACATCATATATATACATATACACTAATACACGTTCAGTACAATACAATATGAATACTATAAAGGTGGTACACGACCACACCATATACATCAAATCAAATGTGAAAACATCAGACTATGCGGAAGAAATAAACTACTCAAGCGAATGAAGAGCTGATATCCAAAATCAACTTCAAGCTAAGTCCAATAGATGATACCTGAAACAACTCGGTTTGACCCGAGCGAAAACACACGGGTAAGGCTAGCTAAAATCATCAGTTAAACAGAACAATCGATAAGGATGAGTAGGTGAAAGCTATGGTATCCTTTTTCCTAAAGGATGCCATGCCCTAAACAGGGTTTCAACATCATAAGAAAGGACAACATCTCTTCTTGGCAAGTAGAAGAGATAATAATGATAAAGTCATATTTAAGTGGCACAACTGACACTTAAGCGAATGGAACATCGGCGAGCAAAGTTTTAAAGATAAGACTTAATAAACATCGCTTTTGCCTCATATCATCGGTGGTATAAAGGAATATGGATAATGACTTCAAATGATTCAACTATGAGTGGTTGTTATTATAACAATACATCAAAGGTACATATCCTTTATACATAGAATAAAACGCATATGGATGTGCCTCATCTCATTGGAACATCCTAAGGATCATTCAAGGAAATATAAAACCCAATCATAAACGAAGCATTATACTTATTCATACCTCATCTCATCGGTATGAATATAGATACATCTCAAATCCATCATTAAAACTCATCATAAAATATTCTTCATAATCATTTATGCCTCATCTCATCGGTATAAATTTATAAATACATCTCAACTCCATCTTAACATCCAGTAGTCTATAAAATCATCAAATCATCAATCCATAATGCAAATAACTCAATCGAAGAATAACATCATAAATGATTTCACCATATATGCATACATCTCCTCTGGCACTAGGCTAACAATATAATAATCATCTAAAGACAGTGAAGTCTAAAACATCAAAACTCAAATAAATCCCGGATTGGCCAAATCCTCGATAGCACGTCGAAGCAATGCTATGCGCGCTACACCGTGATTAGTACTACTATTTAGTACCATAAACATCGTGATGACTGGAGTCAAATAACATCTTAACATCTTGAACATCATGAATGACTATAGTCTATAACATCATAATGACTCCCAGCCACAAAGACCTGAGTTACTAACATCGTGATGATCAGAGTAGCAACTACATCGTGTTGACTCCAATCGAGTACACGTGGTGTGTAGTACTAGCAAACATCCAGAATGTGCCTCAACTTCTCGGATAGGAACCCAATAGGTGTTAACGTACGTCTCATACCATACGTTTGCACCTAATGGTTTACTAGCCGTTAGTTGGTACCACACTAGTAAAACATCATAAACATCATGAAAATTTACTCAGCCTCATCTCATTGGCGAGTAAATACAATACCATGCTCGCCTCATCTCATTGAGGAGTACTAGTAGCATCGTGACTTGTCTCATCTCATTGACAAGTAAAAATTTTCATAAGCATCACAACATCGTAAAATCATCATAAAGAAGCTTACATCATCTCATCGGCAAGTAAAAATAACATCTAGATGGTTATTTATAACCATAATTCGAATTAGGAATTTCTAGCTCTTAATTCACCTCATTTCAGCGGCGATTAAGAAACACATCTTAAAATGATCCTTCATCGAATGTACTCCTAAATTGGAGTTCTCAAACCATATAATCTACCCAAAATTTAATAACATCTTAAAATCATCTCAAACAGTTCATCGAAAGGGTTTCGATCGTATAAGTTCGATATTAAGCGATAAAGCAAATCCATGTGTCCCATATCACATGTTTTACTTTACCGTTTAATTGTCTTTCTTATATGTCCGAAATGCATAAAAATAAGCAATTTTATTTATAAAATAATTTTATTAGAGAAAACAGAAATTTAAAACGATTTTCCAAAAACGATTATTAAAACCAATATTTGAAATTCCTTTATTATAGGAAATAAATCTATCTTTATTTAGAAAAGTAATTTAAAAAAAATACTATGTAATAATAATTTGAAATTTCCATGTATTTGAAAAATAGTTTAGTGAAAACCGTTCTCGAAAGCAACGATAAACAAAGAGGGATATCTCAAAACCGATAACTTGAATTCAATATGAATTTAACACAAAATCAATTCAAATTCCATTTAAATTTGAATTTCAAATTCTCCAAATATAGCTAGCCTACTGATAGGCATCATAGCTCTAAAAATATCACAAAAACACCATCAAAACCGAAGAGAATGAGAGAAAAAACGAGCTAATACAATTCTAAGGTCAACGATTGTTGCTGCTGTCATTTTGCTCTCAGGACAGCAACATACAACCATAATTTCGACCAAACAAACTTCAAAATTACAGAAAATACAATGAATGAAACTTATAGCTCATGATCTAATCTTTCCATAACATCCAAAATTATCAAATTCGGATAAGAAAAAAAGAAGTTAAAGCTAATTTCGTTTCAGTTTCAAACACAGAGCAAATAATAGTTTTGCTCTCTGCATAGCAGTAAAAAAATTCAATTTTGACATAGTTAACCTCAAAATTACAGAAAAATCAATGAATGAAAGTTGTAGTACATGAATTGGGCATTCGAAAAAATTAAAAATTATCGAATTCCGATAAAAGTTGAGAAAGATATAGCTCAAACAATATTATATTCAAACTCTGGAAATTCTGTCAAAGATATAACTATACTTCTGACAAATATGTTTTTAGTCAGTCAAATAGCAAAATATGGAAATGAAACTTGAAGATAAATTACTCCTTATTGAACATATTTTCCAAAAAGTAAAAATTTGACCTAAATTGGATAAGAAACGAAAAACTTATGGCTAAAACCCTTCTCTGGCCAATGATTGTTGCTGCCGTCAATTTGCTCTCAAGACAGCAACAAACAAGCATGATTTTGATCAAGAAAATTGCAAAGTCTAGAAAACTCGAAACATGAAACTTATAGATCTATGTCTATGCTTTCCAGAACATCTAAAATTATCAAATTCCGACTTAAAACGAAAGAGATCTGCCCAATTTACTGACGGCAATTTCACAAATAAGCATGTAACAAACAAAATTGAGATTTCTTACCTTGAAATCTCAATCAAAGCTAGAAATTGTGAGTTTTGAACTGACCTTTGATTTTAGATAGCAAACATCCAAATTTGTGAAGAAAGATTGGAGCTTGAAGTTGAAATCCTTTCTCTACTCTTATTTTGGTGAAGTACTTCTTGAATAACAGCGAAATTGAGATTTAATTAGGGAAAGCCATTGTTTTACTTTCTTTCTATTTACTGTGTCTTTTATTTTGGGGAGGAAGATGGGAAAAAAGGTATGTATACCTGTTTCCTCTTTTCTAGATGGTTCTAGAGGGAGTTAATAGATTCAAACCTTAACCAAATAAACCCTGGACTAATATACTTAAAAAAATTTCTATGTTATATACATATTTTACCTATTCAATCAATTTATACACTAGTTTTCTCATTTTTAACCAAATAAAATATCTACAACAAATTGTTTCAACAAAATTGTTATTGTATAAAAAATTAAAATTTATTTCGACAATAAAAAGTTATTTTTATAAATAAAACCCTATCTTTGACAATATTTTACAAATTACACCATTTTAGTGTAAAACACTATTTTTAATGCAATAACTTAAAATAAATTCTTTCATGTCAAATAAATTGCAATAAATCATTATAACACTTTTTAATCATCAACATATTTTTTCCTAATTAAAAATATTATTTTCTCCATATAACATAATTTTTTAACAATATTTACCAGTATTCCCATTTTTAGTGAAAAATCACTATTTTCATCTATTTCAACCAATTTATTTTTAAGTCTAATGAAGTGTATTACAATATTTTAACATTTTTATAATATTAATACATCATTCCAAGCCAAATTACATTCTAAATTTTATTTTCTTCATATTATTCCTTTTATTTTACAATAGAAGGCTAACATTGGAATAAATTTTCAATGTTACTAATTAACTAAAATTAAACCATCATAATTATTTAATTTCAATCCAAATCCAAAAATAAAGTTTTTCAAACTTTATTTCATTCATTTACGCTTTTTTCAACCATCAAATGTTGAAATAGCCTTCAAATAGAATAACATGACTTATTTAAAATTCAAATCCCAAATTATATTAATCAAGATATTGTTTATATAAAATAAATAATATATTCCCTCATTTTATTATCCAATTCATTTTTAAACACAATATTAAATTATAATTTGCATTATAATTTAATATTAACGGTAATCTCCAAAATCCCGGGTTGTTACAAACTCCCCCCTTAACAAAATTGCGTCCTCGTAATTTCTAGTGGAAAAAGGATGTGAACAACACAAAAATTCAAAAGATAAAAGACAAGCTCGAACCTCAAACCATTCATACTCTCAACATAGAATGGTAGAGATAAATAAGGAAAAACTCACTTGGTTAATCCAATGGTCCATCAAATGCTAATATAGTGATTAGCAAACCATCGAATTTTCTAAGAAACTCGAAAGTATTTAGAAGATATCCCGTCTTCAAATCAAACTCAATAAGATGCTCAATAATTAATAAAACAAAAATGATTGATTTCACAAAAATCTACGAATAGAGTTGGGATCAAACTCACTTAATCCCTAAACTCTAAGCAATAAAGAAGATCATCAGTAAGATTTTCCGCATAAATATACGGAAAGAACATCCTCACAACAAGGTAGACACAATAGGCAAGATTGATAAATCACAAGATGGCTTCTCACAAGGCCACCAACTCGAACGGCCGCGACAAGTGCCTGTCATTAATAATAGCTCAAAGATAGAATATACTCAAAAACAAGGATATAAGCTCGAATTATCTTTTAATCCAAGATATTTAGAATTTTTAAATCTCAACATCTTTTAAATTTTAAATCTCAATTTTTAACATTTGAAAATTTTCAAACTTTTTACTATATTACTTAGTAAGTTATTTAAAACTCAAACTAAAAGTCCAAATTTCTTCTCTTACTTCAAAATTAATTTCCAAAGAAATTTGTAAATCCATAATAATATTCCTCAAAATTAATTAAGGGTTTAAATTCTCTTTACTCTTTTTATTAAACCACTTAAATAGTTGAAAAACAATTTTCAAATTCTCTTATAACTCTTCTCTTAAACATCCATTGTATATAACATAGATTCTAAAATCTCAAAATATACTTCCAACAAAGCACAACTCAAAAACAACCTCATATTTATTCTCATCTTTATAATTTAAAATTAAATAAATGGCATTGCCTCGCCATTGAGTCTCTAATAAATAAATATATTTGTTGGCTGCAGAGTTGACCGAACGATCAAAACTGCCTCGCCACTCTATTACTTGTCTCTAAAATCAATGGCTGCAATTACCATTCAAAAATAAATTTAATATTTAATCTCAAATATTATTTTCAAAAGCTCAATTTTAAAACACAAACCATCGTGTCTGATTGCCTCAACATAGCATTTAGGAGAATCCTTTCGATAACGTTGATCGGGCGTAACGACCAGAACTCTTAACTACTCGATGGACAACCCAACACTCTCAAATTATTTATATGAAAGAAATACTACTCATTAAATATATTCTCAAAATATTCTTTGATTTTTTTTAAATATCTCAAAGCTCAAATTTCTCTTTAAAACTCATATTTATATAGCTTCAAAACTCAAACCAAAGAATATTAAGAGAATCCATCAAGATATTCCTAGAATACTCGATTCTCAAAATCAACAGAAGGAGATAGAGTGTTCGTCAATCTTACGATGTCATGAGCCACTCCCAAAGATCATCAAGATATAGGATAAGCAAGATATTCTTCTTGAAGGAGAAGAAGCACACAAAAAACAAATCATTACCTCAAAAAAAGTAATGCTACAAAAAATAACACCGATTGAGTATCCGAAAAAGATAACTCAATGAAACTGGATGATAGACTTAATCAAACTCGAACAATCCTGAAAATCACCCATTCCTTAGTGGATATCCTCGTGGAAGGATAATCGAAGAGCTAAGAGCCAGGAATAAGGTTACCTCGCACTCGATTGCCCAATTGGATGTCTAATCTAAACAGACTCTAAGAAACTCAACAAAGTCACCATGACTAGAATTTGAGATATGTCATCAACATATCAATACTCAAGAGCGAAAATATAAACTTCAAAATCACCATTAACATCCTAAAGTGATAGAAATAATAAACCAATCAAATTAGGATGCCTTAATAAATGTAGGATCTTATAACAACAAAAGGATCAGACTTTACATCAAATAAATCAATCCATCTCAAATCAGATACATCTCAAGATGGTGAGTAATAAACAAACACTCACTAAAATAAAAAAAAATAAAGAACTCAGAATGCTCACAACAAGCCAATCGTTGTGGATCCCTTCAATAGGATTCACAACTCTCAAAGGAATGCAACAAGAATCCCCAAAGAAATCAATCAGCTCCATCGAAACGAACTCACTTGTATCGGCAAAAATAACAATCTAATAATCCCAAATAAGATTTTATATAAGATAAGATGACATCAAACTCTATTATGGAATACTACGGAATACAATTTATCTATATTCATAGACATATTCCATCTTAACAATCCTAAAACTCAAAAAAGAATCAAGGCTCGATTCAAAAACAAGCTTAAATAAAGGACAATGATTCACTCGTATTGTATTTCGATGTATCATGATATACATAGTGTTCTGTGTTTATTCTACTTTGTTCTAACCACAGCTCTGATACCAAGCTATAACGCCCCACCCCGAGACTTACCTTAGCAAAGAGAATTAACAATTAATTCTATCTACTAAAGCGGAGAATAGGGCTGGTTAAGGGCGACCATCTATAATTTTGTCTTAAAAATCTAATGAATACGTCGATAAATGCAATATAAATTTTTTCCAACTCATATGGATCGACATACCAATAAATGCTTAATCCTATAGGTGGCTAACAGATGTATGAGAACAAAATACAATAGCTGAATGTAAATCACATCACAGAATAATAATCAACATCATATATATACATATACACTAATACACGTTCGGTAGAACACAATATGAATACAATAAAGGTAGTACACGACCACACCATATACATCAAATCAAATGTAAAAACATCAGAGTATGCGGAAGAAATAAAGTACTCAAGCGAATGAAGAGCTGATATCCAACATCAACTTCAAGCTAAGTCCAATAGATGATGCCTGAAATAACTCGGTCTGACCCGAGTGAAAACACACGGGTCAGGCTAGGAAAAATCATCAGTTAAACAGAATAATCGATAAGGATGAGTAGGTGAAAGCTATGGTATCCATTTTCTTAAAGGATGCGATGCCCTAAATAGATTTTCAACATCATAAGAAAGGACAACATCTCTTCTTGGCAAGTGAAGAGATAATAATGATAAAGTCTTACTTTAGTGGCGTAACTGAAACTTAAGAAAGTGCAACATCGACGAGCAAAGTTTTAAAGATAAGACTTAATAAACATCGCTTTTGCCTCATATCATCGGCAGTATAAAGGAATATGGATAATGGCTTCAAATGATTCAAATATGAGTGGTTGTCAATATAACAATGCATCAAAGGTACATATCCTTTATGCATAGAATAAAACGCATACAAATGTGCCTCATCTCATTGGCACATCCTAAGGATCATTCAAGGAAATATAAAACCAATGGTTTACTAGCCGTTAGTTGGTAACACACTAGTAAAATATCATAAACATCATGAAAATTTACTCGACCTCATCTCATTGGCGAGTAAATACAATACCATGCTCGTCTCATCTCATTGAGGAGTACTAGTAGCATCGTGACTTGTCTCATCTCATTGACAAGTAAATAATTTCATAATGCATCTCAACATCGTAAAATCATCATAAAGAAGCTTACATCATCTCATCGGCAAGTAAAAATAACATCTAGATGGTTATTTATAACTATAATTCGAATTAGGAATTTCTAGCTCTTAATTCACATCATTTCAGCGGAGATTAAGAAACACATTTTAAAATGATCCTTCATCGAATGTACACCTAAATTGGAGTTCTCAAAACATATAATCTACCCAAAATTTAATAACATCTTAAAATCATCTCAAACAGTTCATCGGAAGGGTTTCGATCGTATAAGTCTGATATTAAGCGATAAAGCAAATCCATGTATCCCGTACCACATTACTTTACCGTTTAATTGTCTTTCTTACACATTCATAAAAATAAGTAATTTTATTTATAAAATAATTTTATTAGAGAAAACAGAAATTTAAAATGATTTTTCAAAAACAATTATTAAAACCAATATTTGAAATTCCTTTATTATAGGAAATAAATCTATCTTTATTTAGAAAAATAATATAAAAAAATACTATGTAATAATAATTTGAAATTTCCTTGTATTTAAAAAATAGTTTAGTGAAAACCGTTCTCGAAAGCAACGAAAAACTAAAAGGGATATCTCAACACCGATAACTTGAATTCAATACGAACTCAATTCAAATTTAGCCTAAAATCAATTCAAATTCCATTTAAATTTGAATTTCAAATTATCCAAATGTAGCTATCCTACTGATAGGCATCATAGCTCTAAAAATATCTCAAAAACATCATCAAAACCGAAGAGAATGAGAGCAAAAACGAGCTTTTTATACAATTCTAAGGTCAACGATTGTTGTTGCTATCATTTTGCTCTCAGGACAGCAACATACAACCGTAATTTCGACCAAGCAAACTTCAAAATTACAGAAAATGCAATGAATGAAACTTATAGCTCATGATCTAATCTTTCCAGAACATCAAAATTATCAAATTCAGATAAGAAACAAAGAAGTTAAAGCCTATTTCGTTTCAGTTTCAAACACAGAGAAAATAATAGTTTTGCTCTTGGGATATGTTAGCGCCAAAATTGGTCACTAACACCTGAGTGTAAATGAAAGCACCAATTAACAGTTACTGATAACAGATAGAGTGTGTGTAGAGAGTAATAATATGAAGAACAGTTAAAATTAAAATGAAAGCAGTAAAGAAGAACAGATTTTATAGTGGTTCGGCTAACTCTGGCCTACGTCCACTCCAATAATTTCCTTGTTATTGATATGAAAATCAGTTACAGTTACAAAGCGGTAGGCTAGCCTTAGCCTTAGAAAATAGAAGGTCAGAGAGTAAAGGAGAGGAAGAAGAGGAAGAAGCCGAAGATCCCCATGAAGATCCCCCATATGCTGTATTTATAGGCGAATCCTGAGTTGTTGGGCCTCTTGAATAGCTTGGGCCCAACAAGGCCATTGCCGAGCCTCGTATACCCTTTGTCCCTGACCGAGCGGCATTTGCCGAGCCATCTGGGAAGAGCCGTATACCATCAATGCCGAGCCACTCGATGCCGATCCATGTATACCGAACGAGGTTGATTGAAACAGTAGAATGCTGAATGAGGTAGCCATGCCGAGCTCACTCGTAAGCCGAACAAGGTTGCCATGCCGAACGCCCACTGATGCCGAACGAGGTTGATTGAAACGATAGAATGCTGAATGAGGTAGCCATGCCGAGTTCACTCGTAAGCCGAACGAGGTTGCCATGCTGAATGCCCACTGATGCCGAACGATCCATCCAATGTCGAACGATCTCTAATGCCGAGCGCTTCTAAATGTCGAACGTTCATAGATGCCGAATGTTCATAGATGCCGAACATTCATGGATGCCGAACCATACGCCGATGCCGAACGAGGTCCAATGTCGAACGCTCGTCCAATGTCGAACGATCCTTCTATGCCGAACGTTTGTCCAATGCCAAACGATCCCTCTAATGTCGGACCATCCAAATGCTGAACAATCCAAATGTCGAGCGACATCTGCCAAACTGCCTAGGCCGAGCCATTTAATTTCTCCACTCCTTTTCCCAACGACATATCCAAGTGAACTTCATCATTTTAAACCAAACCCATCATACTTTAGTCTCGATAGTTGTGAAGTTGTTTAAGTTAAATCCGCCTATCCGTGGCCTTGTAAAAAGGCGGGTTAACACTTTCCCCCCAAAACATGCCTTGTGATAACAAGGCGTGTTTTGAATAGTTCCGAATCCAATATCCAAAGTCCATAGCCATATTGCCAGAGTATATCATCCTTGACTGCTCCGAGTCGATATCCAATTCCAAATCCAATAACCAAAGCTTGAGCCAATTCCATGTCCATCCGAACTCGACAACCGAGTCCCAAACCATCCTTATCCATTAGCCAAAAACCGAATGCAGGACCTCTCTGGGTCGATATCCAAATCCATAACTTCTCCGGGCTCTTGCCAAGCGCAATCAACACCTGACGGCCATGATCCAGCGTCCCTAGATGTTAAGCTAGCCTCATCGGGTTCTTGTCGAGCGTAATCCATACATGACGGCCTTGGTCCAGTGTCCCTGGATGTTGAACTAACCTCTCCGGGCTTAATCTTGGTTTTGTAGATCTCGTCGGGTCGTGTTATCCTGTTCCAGCCTTGACTTTTCCATCACGGGCTTGTATGTTCTCCGGCCTCGACTCTCCGGTCAAAGACTTTGATACTCACCGGCCTCAGCAAACCGGCTAAGGATTTTGATATTCTCCGGCCTCGACTCTCCGGTCAAGGACTTTGATATTCACCAGCCTCGACTCTCCGGTCAAGGACTTTTTATATTTTCCGGCCTCGACTCTCCGGTCTTATATTCTCCGGCCTCGACTCTCCGGTCGAGGACTTTTTATATTCTCCGGCCTCGACTCTCCGGTCAAGGACTTTTTATATTCTCCGGCCTCGACTCTCCGGTCAAGGACTTTTTATATTCTGCCCGAGTCCATTTATTCTCTCTCTGGCGAAGGGACTCGTAACTTATGACCATTGCCCCGTCTCTCCGGTCGGGGCAGTAATTATAAAACCTGAACTATTTATTACATTGATCCAAAACCAGATATAAAACCAGAAATCCGTATCAAAATTCAAACATCCAAACTAGAATGGGAAACCGAGAAAAAACCAACCAAATCGGGAGTTCAATGCAAACTCCAAAACCATACCAAAGAAAAGTAAATGTCCGAAATGCGAAAGAGAGAACAAATCCGTATCAAAAAATCAAACATCCAAACCAGAAGGGGAAACCAAGAAAAAACCAACCAAATTGGGAGTTCAATCCAAACTCCAAAACCATACCAAAGAAAAGTAAATGTCCGAAATACGAAAGAGAGAACCAAAGTTTGCAGAAAACTAGAAAGAAAGCAGAATTTCATAGACTCAAGTAGTACGGTTTTCAGTCATCTCAGAGCACGCCTAGGGACCGTCCCCAATCCCGTACGTGTGTAAGTGACCTAGCCGTATTACTTTGAGTTCTATTACTTATTCAAAACCATGAACCTGTTTAGTTGATAGTAAACCGGCATTGGCCAGACCCAATGCCGCCATTGCTAGAGGTAGGTGGTGGCTGCTCTTGCTCCCCTGCCGTAGTTCGATTCCTGACGTATTGCTGTAGGTGACCATTCCTTACATGCTCCTCAATGATATCCCTCAAATGCCTACAGTCGTTTGTGTTGTGCCCATTCAGCTCATGGAATAGGCAATGCTTTCCCGATGTCCGTTCGTATTCTGAAGGCTCTCTCTTTGCTGGCCTTCGGTATTGGAGCCGCCGTCGAGTGTCCAAGTAAATCCTTTCTAGAGTCTCAGTTAAATCTGTGTAAGAAGAAAACTTTGACTCCCTCCGAGGTTTCTTCGAAGTGCCACCATTTCCATTCGTTTTCCTTTTTCCTTTATTATCTTTACTTAGATCCTCCCTGGATGGACCTCCACCCCTCACTACATAAGCTTCAGCCTCTCTCCCTACTCTCTCAGCCTGCGCATCCTCCTGTCTCAAGAACCTTTCCACCTCATGATAGAACTCCCCGAGATCCCTCGGTTGGTCCCGTTCCAATGATATTTTGAAATCCGAGTTATCCGCGAATCCTGAGACGGCTGCCATCAAAACCATTGACGGATCGGGTCGATCCACTGAGGCTACCGCTGCGTTGAATCTAGTTAAGAAGTCCCTGAGCGATTCCCCTTTCCATTGTTTCATAGATGTCAGAGTCATCACGTTCTTGGGTCTAACTATGTGGACCCGAAACTGTCTCATAAACCTCTCAATTAGCTCCGTCCATGTGCCGATAGAACCATTCTCCAGCTGTCTAAACCACATAGCTGCGATATCTGTCAAATACAATGGGAAGCATCGAGCCATGACCTCATCCGATGCCCCCAGTACCTCCATATGCCTTATGTATTTCGTCAGATGAACCGTTGGATCCGCCTTCCCGTTATACATTTCGAAATTTGGTAGCTTGAATTCGGGTGGGTTCCTAGCTTGCCTGATAGTAGGAGTAAAGGGACTCCTATTTACATCCTCCAAGTCTCTATTTACCAATCCACCCCTCATAGCCCGTCTAACCATCTCCGCTAATTTGTCGTTGCCCCCAAGATGTAATCCTTGTCCATCGCCTCTGGTCTGGCCCCCGAGTTTATGAGGGAATTCTGGCACATACTCCTCATCTCGCACTCCTGCACTCCCGTTGGTGTCGGGTTGCACAACATCGTCTGGTATCCCTACATGGGTTAGTCCAACATTTCCTGGTGGTATGCCCCCAAGTCTAGATCCATCTGGATTGATAGCTGTTTGCTGATTGGGGGTTGCCCCCTGCCGGGCTATTCCCTCTGCTTGCTGGTTGAGTGCTTCCGATCCAGCTCCACGGATCTAAGCTCCTGCATTTTCTGTTTGTGCAAATTGTCTGAGAAGAGTCTGTATCATCTCCTCTTGTCTTTTCATCATCTCCTCCATTTCCTCTCTAGTGATGTAAATGGATGCTCCACCTGCTCCATCTCCAGAGGAAGCCTCTTGACTTCCCTCCTGATTGCTCCTTTCCATTACTTGCTTCCTTGCTGATGGTCTAGCCATTGCTCTTTTAAATCCAAGTTTCTAACTCCAAAATTCCTGAGTTCAATTCTCAGTGAAAGCACCAAAATGTTAGCGCCAAAATTGGTCACTAACACCCGAGTGTAAATGAAAGCACCAATTAACAGTTACTGATAACAGATAGAGTGTGTGTAGAGAGTAATAATATGAAGAACAGTTAAAATTAAAATGAAAGCGGTAAAGAACAACAGATTTTATAGTGGTTCGGCTAACTCTGGCATACGTCCACTCCAATAATTTCCTTGTTATTGATATGAGAATCAGTTACAGTTACAAAGCGGTAGGCTAGCCTTAGCCTTAGAAAATAGAAGGTCAGAGAGTAAAGAAGAAGAAGAAGAGGAAGAAGCCGAAGATCCCCCATATGCTGTATTTATAGGCGAATCCTGAGTTGTTGGGCCTCTTGAATAGCTTGGGCCCAACAAGGCCATTGCCGAGCCTCGTATACCCTTTGTCCCTGACCGAGCGGCATTTGCCGAGCCATCTGGGCAGAGCCGTATACCATCAATGCCGAGCCACTCGATGCCGATCCATGTATACCGAACGAGGTTGATTGAAACAGTAGAATGCTGAATGAGGTAGCCATGCCGAGCTCACTCGTAAGCCGAACGAGGTTGCCATGCCGAACGCCCACTGATGCCGAACGAGGTTGATTGAAACAGAAGAATGCTGAATGAGGTAGCTATGCCGAGCTCACTCGTAAGCCGAACGAGGTTGCCATGCCGAATGTCCACTGATGCCGAACGATCCATCCAATGCCAAACGATCTCTAATGCCGAGCGCTTCTAAATGCCGAACGTTCATAGATGTCGAACGTTCATGGATGCCGAACCATACGCCGATGCCGAACGAGGTCCAATGCCGAACGCTCGTCCAATGTCGAACGATCCTTCTATGCCGAACGTTCGTCCAATGCCGAACGATCCCTCTAATGCCAGACCATCCAAATGCCGAACAATCCAAATGTCGAGCGACATCTGCCAAACTGCCTAGGCCGAGCCATGTAATTTCTCCACTCCTTTTCCCAACGACATATCCAAGTGAACTTCATCATTATAAACCGAACCCATCATACTTTAGTCTCGATAGTTGTGAAGTTGTTTAAGTTAAATCCGCCTATCCGTGGCCTTGTAAAAAGGCGGGTTAACAGGATAGCAGTAAAAAAATTCAATTTTGATATATTTAACCTCAAAATTACAGAAAAATCAATGAATGAAATTTGTAGTACATGAATTGTGCTTTCTGAAAAATTAAAAATTATCGAATTCCGATCAAAATCGAGAAAGATATAGCTAAAAAAATATCAGATTCAAACTCAGGAATTTCTATCAAAGACATAACTATACTTCTGCTTACAATTATATTTTAGGTCGCCAAATAGTAAAATATCAAAATGAAACCCGAAGATAAATTACTCCTTATTGAATATATTTTCCAGAAAAAAAAATTTGACCTAAATTGGATAAGAAACGAAAAACTTATGGCTAAAACACTTCTCTGGCCTATGACTATTGCTGCTGTCAATTTGCTCTCGAGACGGCAACAAACAAGCACGATTTTGATCAAGAAAACTTCAAAATTTTAGAAAACACGAAACTTGTAGATCTATGTCTATGCTTTCCATAAATCTAAAATTATGAAATTCTGACTTAAAACGAAAGAGATCTACCCAATTTACTGACGGCAATTTCACAAATAAACATGCAACAAACAAAATTGAGATTTCTTACCTTGAAATCTCAATCAAAGCTAGAAATTGTGAGTTTTAAACTCACCTTTGACTTTAGATAGTAAACATCCAAATTTGTGAAGAAAGATTGGAGCTTGAAGGTGAAATCTTTTCTCTATTCTTATTTTGGTGAAGTTCTTCTTGAATAACAGCAAAATTGAGATTTAATTAGGGAAAGCCATTGTTTTTTTTCTCTCTATTTACTGTGTCTTTTGTTTTGGGGAGGAAGATGAGAAAAAAAAGGTACGTATACATGTTTCCTCTTTCTAAATGGTTATAGAGGGAGTTAATGGATTCAAACCTTATCCAAATAAACCCAATACTAATATACTTAGAGATATTCCTATGTTATATACATATTTAACCTATTCAATCAATTTGTACACTAGTTTTCTCATTTTTAACCAAATAAAATATCTACAACAAATTGTTTGCAATAAAATTGTTATTATATAAAAAAGTAAAATTTATTTCGACAATAAAAAGTTATTTTTATAAATAAAACTCTATCTTTGACAATATTTTACAAATTACACCAATTTATTGTAAAAACACTATTTTTAATGCAATAACCTAAACAAAAATTTCTTTCATGTCAAATAAATTGCAATAAATCATTCTAACACTTTTTAATCATCAAAATATTTTTTCCAATTAAAAATATTATTTTCTCCATATAACACAATTTTTTAACAATATACCCATTTTTAGTGAAAAATCACTATTTTCATCCATTTCAACCAATTTATTTTTAAGTCTAATGAAGTGTATTACAATGTTTTAAAATTTTTATAATATTAATACATCATCCCAATCCTAATTACACTTCTAAATTTTATTTTCTTCGTATTATTCCTTTTATTTTACAATAGAAGGCCAACATTGGAATAAATTTCCAATATTACTAATTAACTAAAATTAAACCATCATAATTATTTACTTTCAATCCAAATCCAAAATAAAGTTTTTCAAACTTTATTTCAGTCATTTACACTTTTTTTCAGCCATCAAATGTTGAAATAGGCTTCAAATAAAATAATATGACTTATTTAAAATTCAAATCCTAAATTATATTCATCACGATATTGTTTATATAAAATAAATAATATAGTCCCTCATTTTATTATCCAATTCATTTTTAAACACAATATTGAATTATAATTTGCATTATAATTTAATATTAACGGTAATCTCCAAAATCCTGGGTTGTTACAACTTTCTTCATTTTATAACACGTTATCAGCACGAAACTCTTATAAATCTTATAAACAGTAAGCTATCTTTCTGATCTAATTGATCAAATCTTTCAGATCTCATTCTATTAATTTTTTTCTTTTAGATCTCATTGTATCATTGATCTAATTATTCAGATCTGATTATTTTTGTACATCTTATATTTTTGTCCATGTATTTCAGATCTTGTTTTGTTGTAGGTCTTATTTTTTTAATTCTAATTTTTCAGATCTCTTGTAGATTTTACTATCATGTTCATATGATAATTTTTTTTAGATCTGTAGATATTGATCATCGGATCTCTTATTTAATTGTTATTCATGTATATCCATTTTTTGTGAAAATTTTAAATTTGATCTGAGACTAAATTTGTTACATTGACTAAAAGTAATTTCTAACCTTATTCTGTTAATTTTCTTTTTAGATCTTTTCTATCATAGATCTAATTTTCTAGATTTCATTATATACATATGTATACATACATACGTATATGTATATGTGTATATATATACACACACATCTTACCTCATAGATCTTGCTCTATTAATCTTATCATTTTAGATCTCATTTTATTGTAGATCTAAACTTTTAGATCTCATTCCATTATTTAGTGGAAAAAAAGGTTTTCATTTTGAAATTTTTTATTTGGATTTCGGTTTGAATGAGAACTGTAGAAATAATTTTGCCACGTGATTTATATTTCCAGAAGAAATATTTCACTATTTATTAAAGAAACAAATATAAGGATAATACGTATCTAGAAGATCGCATTAATTCTATATGAAAGAATAAGAACATGAAGTTCATGTGTGCGAAGGTAAAAGATTAAAGTTTTCATAAGCTGAAATAAAGCCATGAAAAATAAAGTGAGCAATTCCAGAAGAAGATATTGATATGTCCAGTAAACATATTCATATTCATAAATTTGCCTATATTATGAAAGTAAACATAATCAAGTCAGCACAATCTTTGATTATAATTCATCCCTTCTCCACCAATGAATCCATATAAATGGCTTTCCATATTTTCAAGGATAGTTTTGCATTTTCAAGGAAAGTAATGAATGCAATTAATGAGATTGAATCTAGAGCTATCAAAAAGATATAAATAAGAAATTATAGTCGCTTTTATATGTTATATTTGGTTGTCTTTTACTATTTTGCATTAATGTTTTTATTCTTTCACTGTGACTACTATCAGATATGGTTTCTTATTTTATGAAATGCATTGATTATATACCCATAAACAATATTTTGATACTTATGCATTTTTATTTCCACTTATAGTTGGTAATATGATAAACACAGCCAAGCTTGAATTCAAAGCTTTGGACTTATTAGAAGATAACTTTTTGTCATAGATATTGGATGTTGACATCCAATTACAATCTCGTTGCATAGAAAATGCCATAAAAATGACAATCCAATAGGATAAAACAATGGCTCTTATATTTTTAAGGTGTCATATCCATGGCAAACTTAAAATATAACATTTAACTAAAAAAGATCATCTTTACCTATGGAACTCCCTGCATGAGCGTTATGACCACCAAAATATGGTCACACTTCTACACACTAGACACGAGTGGTTGAACTTGAAGTTTCAAGTCTTTAAATCTGTTAGGAAATATAATTCCTCTATATTTAGGATTACTTCTAAACTAAAATTATGTGAAAGGTTTGTCTAGTAATACTAACCTGAAGTTAGATCATTTCTTCGAAGTTGATGACAGAAACTTCATTAATGATGAAAATCTAAGTGCAATGGTAAATGATATGGTCGAATTGATCAATAGTAGTAGCTTGAAGTCTGCTATGTGGATTTTACTTTATTTCAGTTCAATAAATCAGTTGGAAGTTGGTGGTTGCATGTTTTTTCATTTCATAACTAATTGAAATAATGTACTGATAATGGTGGCTTTAAATAGTAGTCTATTTTAAATTTTTGGAAAGTAGCAGCATTTATTTATGCTTATGAATTTAGTAGTTGACTAACTATATTGTCTTTAGTTCTTAAGATATGAATCATCAATATTTGAGTGATAATATATGCCTACTAGATTGTGCAACTACTCACATTATATTGAAAAACCAAAAGTTTTTTCTCCACTATCTGAAAATATGTTGATAAAAATTTCAACCATAGCAAATTTGCTAATATAATTGAAGGGTCTGGAAGAGCCCATATGATTTTGACGATTGGATCTCTCTATGAGTGGAAAAGGGGTGCTTCTGATCGGGAGTAACCACTAGTGATAGGGCAAAGGGGGGAAGGACATAGAAAAGATCATATGCCTACATTCAATCAATTGATTCATATATTGATTCAAAATACATTATACTCAAGCAAATTTAAAAGAAATTTGTTGAGTTTTGAAGATACATTAATGAATGGCTACCATATTGGAACTATAATGAAAACGCCAAAGAATATCTTTGCATTATTTCTAAAATTGAAAGACAGAAGCTTATTTCAAAAAAAATTGTTGCAATTTCAACTGGATTATATTTCACGAAATTTGGTATAATTGAATCCTATATTTAAACTTGAGCCAGAAGCTCACAAATGTCACTTGAATGCATCTTATCAATTGATAAAAGAATTATTCACCTATCATTATTATGTATGGTGTATTTGCTAGTTGCAATATGATAATGGATCAAAATGAGAATCCAAAGATGATTATTATTTAATGTGACAATGTTTGTCAATATTGAGGGGGAGGATAAAGCGATACAAGTTCATTTTGATCACCAGTGTCAAATATTTGTTAGCATGTATAATGATACAAAATATTAAGTCACTTGAATAAATATTAATAATATCCCTAGTAGACTTTCTCCAATATAGATTTGAATCCCTGAAGGTTAAAATATGTAAACCGCATCTGAAATACGGTACAAAAATCAGTTTGGAACACTTTTGGAGTGAGTAATAGAGATGCCAAATAAAAGAGATGAGTGTTATTGAAGAAACACTTAGGGGTGCTCTTGAAGAGACTAATGACATGATTTTCAAATTACCCTAAAAGTGGTTTAGGTACCTAAAACATGATGATTAAAGAGGTCTCAATAAATCATGTGTAGAACCGACAAGAAATAATCATTGATGAAAAAAAGGGCTTATGTTAATAAATAGATTAAGGATCTTGAATTAGAGGAAACATGACTGGCCATCATGAATCCCTTACCAATAGAGAAATATGGGCATATAGTCCGCGAAGTAGCGAAAGTACTTGAAATGCTTAATATACCCCGAAGGTATAAATATGGTTTAAATCATATTAAATGATGAAAGTATACAAATTCCTGAAGAATATAAATAACTTTTGTGGTTATAAAGAATGCAAAGAACAAGAAGCGTAGATTACAACCTACTTTTGAGTATTGTTGTAGTGAAAATCTTGATATAATTCATGATGAGTAGTTTACTTCCTATTTTTAAGTATCGTTGTAATCAAACCTTTAATATACATTGAAATGTTAGTTGCGACACGCAAAAATTATTCCTGAAGAATATAAATAACTTTTATGATTATAAAGAATGTAAAGAACATAGAATGTAGACTACAACCTTCTTCTAAGTATCGTTGTAATGAATCTTGATGCACTTTAAGATGAGTAGATTACTTCCTTCTTTTAAGTATTGTTGTAAAAGAACTTTTAATACTAATCAAAGATGTAGTTGCAATATATGCAAAACTGATTTGAAGCATAGAAATTAAAACACATGATGTGTTTTTATAAAGGTAGCAAATAAAATACATAAAATGCAGATCATATTTGGATTGGAAATTTTGATTGTATCGAAGGAAACTATTAATAAATTGTATTAGTAAGGTTTTAATAAGGCATTATCTTGATCCAAAAGTATCAACTTCCTAGTAACATTTGAAAATAAGTTACAACGTACTCTTTTTCCTTATTTAAGATATTTCCCACCGGGTTTTTCTTACTAAGGTTTTAACGAGACGTTATCTTGATCTAGAAGAATCAAACGTCTTTTCAATAAATAACATCTAAAATATGTTATTTAAATTGTATTTTTATCTTTGACTAAGATTTTTCCCATTGGGATTTCCTTTGTAAGGTTTTAATGAAGTATTATATTGTTCCAGAAATATCAAACTCTATTTAATTTTGTAAATTATTGAAATATGACATACTATATTGTACTCTTAATCCTTCACTAAGATTTTTCCCATAGGATTTTTCTTAGTACGGTTTTAATGGGGAATTAGTTTGATCCAGAAGTATCAAACTTCATTTGAAGAAATGAGAAAATAAGATATGTCATTGTACTCTTTTTTTTTCTTCACTAAGATTTTTCCGATTGGGTTTTTTTTAGTAAGGGTTTAATGAGACAGATTTTTGATACCGAAGTATCAAACTCTTAGAATGAATATCATTTTTAGTATGATATCTATGATTTCACAAGTTGCACTCTTTTCTCTTTTAAGGTTTTTCCCATTTGGTTTCCTTACAGAGGTTTTTAACGAGGCAATGGACATTATCCATATCAACTGAATAGATAAATGCAAGCAAGATAATAATGAGGGGGAGGGGGAGCAATCATGATACACGTTTCAAAATGGAAATTTTCAAGTTATCAGAGCATTCAATATTTTGAAGACACATATTCATGGGGGAGTGTTACAATATACGTAAATCATGAAATGAATATGCTTTTACGTTGTTTTGTTTAGTCCCACATCGTGGAATAAGTTAAACCCTTTACTCTGAAGCCTTTATATAAAGGAGACCATGTAATGTAAATATATGTCTATTCTCTGAAATGAATAATATATCTTTTGTCTCTCGCTAATGGCTTCTATTTTCTTCATTTTATGGCTTCTACTTTCTTCATTTTATGGCACTTGTGTACTAATCTCATATATTGAAAATTAAGAGAGTATACGGTATGCTGTATGAGCAATTATATAATTTAATAATACATTTAACTTTATAACCAATGTTATTCGTAATAACGGTATTTTATTTCTATTATATACTTTGTTGTATGATAATATAATTAATTAAGTAAACTAATTTAAAGCGTATTGAAATAGAAAACCCTTAAATAATATGTTATATGATAATAATTGCAAGGATTTGTAGTCATAAGAAAACCATTGTTAGCGTCAAAATTGGTCACTAACACCCAAATCCAAAAGAAAGCACCAAGTACCAGTCACAGCTCACGGATAGATTGTATGTAGAGAGTATAAATGTGAAGAACGGTAAAAATTAAAACGAAAGTAGTAAAGAACAATAGATTTTATAGTGATTCGGCTAACTCCAGTCTACGTCCACTCTAGAAATTTCATTTTAATTGTTGTAATAATCAATTACAGTTACAATCCAAAGTTGAGAACAGCTAAGTGTCCTAGCCTTAGAGAAGAGAAAGTCCGAGAGTCGAAGGAAGATCCCTTTTCTGAACCTCCACATGTTGTATTTATAGGAAATCCTGAGTTGTTGGGCTTTCTGAACGGTATAGGCCCATCAAGACCTTCCACCGAACAATATACCTCCAAGGCCGAACGACCTTCCACCGAGCCATATTCGTCCCATTCCAAACGACCTTCCACTGAGCCACATTCGTCCCATGTCGAACGACCCTGACCTCACCAATGCCGAGTGGCATAGCCTAACCTCGATGCCGAGAGGCATACCCTCACCTAGATGCTGAGCGGCTTAACCGCACCTCAATGCCGAGCGGCATAACCTCACCTCGATGCCGAGCGGCATAACCTCAACTCCATGCCGAGCGGCATAACCTCACCTCGATGCTGAGCGACATAACCTCACCTCGATGCCCAGCGGCATAACCTTAACTATATGCCGAGGGGCATAACCCCACCTCAACGCCAAGCGGCATAACCACAACTAAATGCCGAGCGTCATATCCTCACCTCAATGCCTAGCGGCATATCTAGGTGAATTTCATCCCTTTAAACCGAATCCATCATATTTCAACCTCATAACCGTGAAGTCGACTTAGTTAAATCTGCCTGTCTGTGGCCTTGTCAAAAGGCGGGTTAACATTTACCCTCCCCTCCCAAAACATGCCTTACTGTTGGAATGTGTGTTTTAAATAGCCTCAAGTCCGATATCTGAAGTTTGTATTTTAGTTACATCCATGCTTTCCAACTCATAATCCAACCCATTTTATCCAAATGCCATCGCCGTATCCTTATCCGAGTCTGCAACTACTTTGAGTCGACATCCGATTCCGTATCTAGTAACCAAATCCTTAGCCAAATCCATATCCATCTAAATTCGATAACCGAGTTCTAATCCACCCATATCCAACAACCAATAACCACGTCCATGACCACTCATGGTTGATGTCCAAATCTTGGACCATTCCGGGTCCATGCCCGAATCCTTAGCTGTTCATAGCTAGTATCCAGATTTGTAATCTCTCCGGGTTCTTGACAAGCACAATCCACACTTAACGACCTATTTTAAGTGATTCCGTGGTGTTCTTGATTCATTGTCCCTTAATGCCAAATAATGCCATGGTACAATCGGATACTTTATTGTGTTAACGCATTATAGTTCTCTAAGGAGACTGACATGTGTACTTGGAAAATAACATGCTACCGCATCCATGTATATGAAGTCCGCCTAGTGCGAAAGCCGCTATTTTTTTATTCAGACTACAATGACTCATTCGTTCTACCTCAGAATCAGGCGAGACTTCGACCGATTAACTACCACCTAAATTGCAGATAGTATGGAACACTCGGATACTTTATTGTGTGAATGCACACTGTAGTTCTCCAAGAGGACTTGCAGTTGTACATAAATAATAAGTTACCGCATCCCCATATTTGAATTTTGATGAAAACTATAATTACAATTTTAATTTTTTTTGGGATCTCAAAACATAAAAATTAGAATTTTTTTTAATTAGTCAAATTAAATTTAAATCTTTAGATAGGTTAAAAGGGTAACCCGCTTATTAAGTGGGTTGGATCATAAATGGGTTGGGTCATAAATGGATAAAAGAGAATGGGTCATAAATGGGTTGGGTCAAACTCGAACCAACCCATTTTGACCCGACCCAACCCATTTTGACCCAACCCAACCCATTTGACAGGCCTACATGCACGCCATAATAGACCTCGACCTCCATCTGATAACCCATCTCTCCAAAAGACTACAATACTTTGTTAATGAGATTTAACATAGCAATCATCCATTAATGGATTGTTGCAAGTTTCCAAATAGAAGTGAACAAAAGCTCAATTTCACAAAAAAAAAACTATCCTCTTCAAAATACGCAAAATAGAACAGCTTCCCCCAACCATATCACCTTGTGGAACCTAGCGCATCAAGGAGCAAACCAAGTTTGAGCAATGTTTGAACTCTTCAATCCATAAAGACATCATATACAATGTCGTTGCATTGTCTGTGAATATTTTAAATTAAAATTGTTTTGTCTTCTTCCATGGATGGCATCAAGAATGATTCTTTCACCTCAATATTTCTGTGCAAAGAGCTAAACATTAAAACTTCCACGAAGTAAAGTGTGTTTTCGGCTATCGCAATTTACTATGACACTTTCTTGCTTAAACTTAAAATCACACCAAACACCTTAGCATCTCTTTAACGGCATACTCCGTGGTTATCAATTTCTACTCCATAGCGAATAATGCAAGTATAATTGCAACTCATCCTTCAACTAATGATTGTTCTTCCAAGAGTGGATACTTGATCCGAGCTGACTTCCTCCCCCAGTCACTACCTTGACATTATTCAGATCATAAGAACCAACTAATTCGCAATCCATATAAATTTCATGTTCAAAAAAAAGTCATGTAGTTCTCTAAGATATCTCAATATAACTTACATGACTTCCTATACGATTTAATCAAATTAGCCAGATTTCAAATAACTACCCAAACGGCTTGAGCCACATATGATCTTGCACCCACCGTTGCATACATCAACCTTCAACAAAACTACCATATGACACATTCATCACACGGGCCTTGTTTTTTCTTAGATAGTTTAAAAACGTTGGATCATGTGCAATGACACAAAAGAGGAAAGCTTCAAAAAAAATTTGTCTTATTAATTTTTTCACTAGATTTTATTTTTGTGTTTAACTGAATAATTTATTTATCGTAAATCATATTTAATGATCATTAAAAAACAGTGTGTTGTTTTAATTTAGTTTATCTCTGTGACGACCCGACTTTCTACTCCCAGAAAATCTCATCATCAATTAAGAAATAAAGGGATAGAAAAAGGAAAGAAAGAAGAAACAACACTAGAATCTCAACAGCGGAACGAATAAATTATATTAATAACATAAGTATTTACATAACATACAATACCAATCAGAGATACACAACATACACATCATATATACTAGACAGTTATAAACACCTGTCTAGTATTTACAACTCAATACAACACAACACAGAGAAAACACAGCGGAACTATATATCTACAACGCAGAAGCCTCCTGCTCCATTGCTCCTCCATTATACGTCAAAGCTAACCTGAATCCCTTGGCTACTCGTAAAAATCTGAGTACCCAAAAGTTTAAGAAAACAAAGATAAACTCCGGTCAGACATGGGTCTGGTGTGAGTAACAGGTTAAGGTTGCTTAACTTTAAAACCTTTGAAAAGAAAGGTATCACGTAAGACTTCCCACACATAAACATGGAAAAGTTTTTACCTTACGCTAACCAAAACATTTGATAGGAAATCCAGTGATATTATAATAGTGTCTAGGGTTTTCAAGTAAAATACAGAAATAGCTGGAATGCTTACATCTCACGTTCCAACATAGTTGGGCACAACTAATACGTACGGCATTTATTGGATTTTGGATTCCATACAATGGCAGGGCAACTGGGGTACCGTCCGTCACAGTACGTGACCTAGATCACCGTACCGAGGAGTACTCCCACTCCCCTGCATCACAAGGCCGGAACCATTCATTACTGAATAATTCCAAACAAGACAACCCCGGCAGTTGTTGCAATCAACCGCCCACACAACCGAATATAAAGGGACTTTTAGGCAGGGATCAATCTCGCTCTCCAGTGGGAGCTACCCACGAAGCCTTGCTGCACCTCCCCTGTTTTACCCATTCTCGGTTGATGAGGCTTGAGGTTACGATTACCTTTAGAGAACACATCTCTTAGAATGCTTATCGTCCTCCTGACGATTTTTTGAAAGCATTCAATCCATACAAGTTCGTTCCAGGTTCGAACGAAACCGAAGGCATTATCTCGTTATACTCATTTTGGAATCACCCTCAGAGTTAACAATGATAAACCTTGCACTCTGAATCAACATCTCGAATCTATAAGTACTATTCCGTCAAACTCATTACGAAATCACCCACAGAGTTATACTGACTCATAATCCTTACACCTCGAGTCTTCACTCTTCACATAAGATTCACGACTTATCGTTAATTTGGATCGATGTGGTTTTCGGATATCCAAATATGGAAACCCGATCCCGGTCTCATCGAAATCCAAAGCGTGTCTTTTAGGTCCTAGTTATTTAAAGTTTAAAACAATTCAATTCAGTATTATCTATGTACACACGGATAGATAATTCACAACATCATAATAGATGATCAATATTATCATCACATCAGATAATCTATATTATCAACTCAATGAAACCATAGCATCCAAATCACACAACATCATTTATCTCATATCTGAGATCTCAATCATTCAGGGCAATAAATATCAATCATCATTCATAAGCAATGACTTATTAAATCCATTCTATAATTAATTTAAAATGAATTAAATTAATTACATCTTCCTTAATTAATTTAAAATAAATTAAATTAATTACTCATCCATATAAATCTTGCTTACAAATGAATTAATTACAAATCAATTAATTAATTAACTACCCTCAAATAATTTACCCTAATTAATCATCAAGATTAATTATCTTTTAATTACATTCAAGTAATTAACCTCCAATTAATTTCATAAATTAATTATTCCAAACCAAATTCTGTAATTAACCTGTAATTACTTCATTAATTAATTGTAACAACCCGCATATTTATCGATTTTATATTTAAATATTTTATCGTTAGTCGGATTTTGGTCCGAAAAGCTACTATGTGCAAACAGTCGAATTAGGACTCGAAACCACCCCCATTGAGTTCAAAATGCCATTTGCGATCTTTTTGAGTATAATCTTTGATATGTTTGGAGTAAGTCGTAATTGGCTACCTTTTCTAGTTGGGTTTTGGGTTTGGGTTCAGCCCACTACCTAACTAAACCCACTTAACCCCTCTACTTCAGCCCTCTCCTCTCCATTCACTCTCATTCCATTTCATTTCTTAAGTAAAAACTGAAATGGGGGAAAGGAAAGAGAATTAGGAAATTCCAAGCCCTAGTTTCCTTTGCAAAGCTTGATTCTTGCTCCAAAATCAAAGGGAATCCATTGGTAAGTTCATCTCCATCTTCTCCATCTCTTCTCCTCTTCAATTTCAGTAATTTCCTAACCCTAACTTAGGAAATACTTGCTTTTATTCTAGATTGAAGTTTGTAGTGTTGAAGTGGAGTGTTGTTGGTTGATTCCTTGCATTTGTGCTTCTTCTCCTTTGTTTTTGTGTAAAAAGGTGAGATTTTTAATCTCACATCTATGCTTATAATTCTCTTCTATTGTTAGGTATGAATTCCTAACACTTATTCATGTGCATTTGATTTTGATTTGGATTACTTTTGTGAATATTCCAATTTTTAGTGTTTTGAGTTCAATTCGTTAAAAATCCTAACTTTGATGTTTGAACATGTTTTTGGTGATGCATCGAGGAGCTTATAGGGCCGGGTAGTCGATTGGCATAAACCCTTAGCGTCGTTGCTCATGCAATTGCAATTTGGATGAGAGTTGCACCTCTTTTGAAATAGGGTAGGAAGTGCTGGTTACAGGCTTCGGCCGACCGAGCTCCCTGGGCCGGTCGACCGACCTGGTGCCTCGAGCACATTCCTACCTCTGGTTCGGTCGACCGACTCAGGGAGTCCGGTCGACCGACCTGCTACTATTTGCCAGATTAGCCTATATTGCTAATTCGTTTAAATATCCAACTTTAATCGATTCGTGTTGTCTCCCTTTTGTTGTTGTCATTTATTATCGACTTTGATGACCATTTCTTTGGGAATTTTAGATATATCCACTTTGATGGATTTTATATCGATTTCTTTGGATTTTATTCACGTCTTCGAATGTGAATCTTAGTGATTGATTGTTCCTACAATCTTCTTTGTGATTTGTCACTTTAAAAATATTAAGGTTTTCTATACTAGTAGTAAATATCAAAACTCTTTCTTCAAAGGATTTCAACACTATTTTATTACAAAGCTCGTTTTCTCAAACCGTTTTCCAATCTATTAGTGTATACAAGCCTTTACCTCACTCGTATGAGAAATATAATTAAACGACTTAGTAAAACGAGTGGTATGAAACTCTTGCATTTACATCGTTGGTTAATTTTTCGACTTGTTCGATTGAACCACTTGTGACATTTTTCTAGTGGAGATTTACAGTTTGTTCATAAATGTTTAAGTTAAGCAAGTGGTTATGGGACATGAAGCTAAACTTTTATATTTACTAGCTTAGTGTAATTGACACTTCTCGTTGATCATGAGGATCATCTTTATGGTTTAGACTAGCAATGTGCGATGTCTCTTTGTGTGCGAGGTTAGGCTAGACACCACTTGTGCGATTCCATTCGCACATACCTTTTCGATTGGCCTAGACACCAATTGTGTGATTCCATTCACACATACTTTTTTGTGATTTGGTTAGGCTAGACACCACTTATGTGATTCCATTCGCACATACCTTTTCGGTTAGCCTAGACACCACTTGTGTGTTTCCGTTCACACATACTTTTTTGTGATTTGGTTAGGCTAGACACCACTTGTGCGATTCCATTTGCACATACCTTTTTGGTTAGCCTAGACACCACTTGTGTGATTCCACTCACACATACCTTTTTTGTGATTTCTGGATTTCGTTGGAATTTATATCATTGACTTGTTATGAGTACAGGTTTAGGGTATGATGCCCTCTTTGGATCTTTGAGAAGATTCTCGTGATATTGATTAATCTTTTGTTGATTATCATTTACATGCTTATAGTAGTATGCCATTATGGAATTTATGTTTCACCAACTTTTACGATGGGCATTGATATATATGTCATTTATTGTGGCTTGGTGAATGAAATTAGGAGTATGACATTCCTTTTTATCTTGAGTAGATTATTGTGATATTGATTAATCTCTTGTTGATTTTCAATTACTTATTTATCACAGCTTGGCATTGTGATTATTATATGTTTATGTCATATCTCTTATTATATATCACTTCATCTGATATTTATAGCTAGACTGATCCGTTTATTATTTTCTTCTTAAATAATACTCGGGTCAGACTGAGATTTTACAGGTGCTTCCTCATGGCTTCCTCTCTCGAACCATCTTCTGACTTTTGGCTAACTACTCTAGTTTGGTAGTTTTAGTTGTATACATTTGAGATACAGACTCCTTGATGTATACATATTTTTGTCTAGCAATTGTATCTATTCCTTTGTATTATTGTGGATCTTTTTGACCACTACTCTGATGAACACTTTCATGTGTTATATTCATATCTATTTCCGCCTTTGTGATATGAATTGTCTGTGACTGATTTATGTTATGTTTACTTCTATATTTGTTTCCGAAGATATTATAGCCACTGTGTAGTAGCTTTGAGTTTGTGTCGGCATGTCGGATTTCCAATTGAAAAGAATTGCATGCTATACTATCTGACATATCGATTCTCGCACAAAGCAATTATACGGATGGTCGCTCCTCAACAGCCTTATTCTCCGTGCTAGTCGACAGCATTACTCCGTAGTGTTCTTGTCTAGCATGGGTATTGAGGTGGGGCGTCACAGCTTGGTATCAGAGCCAAACTTCGGAACAATGTAGAATAATTTAACAAGGATCATCGTCCTAAGTCCATCTTGGGAGTCGTGCTTTAGGATTTTATTCGAGTCTTCGTACCAATTCATCCTATTTTCTTTATGATTCCTTGTTTTATCAATCAAGTTTGATTGAAATTTACTTTGAGAATAACTTTCTCCTCTTCTTTCTTTCTTTCTTAAAGAAGAGAAATGGTTAGACCAGGCCGTTCCAGCGCCGGTCAATCTAGTGCAACTCCTCAGGATGGAGTATTCATGTCTTCCCAGCAGCTTTTAGATCTCGTGAAGAACGCTCAAGCTGCCGGACCCAATCCAGAGCCTACTCATCCTAGATCCGGTTTTGCACGCTTGTGCAGAGACTACACCGATTTGGGTGGAAGGCCATTCAAGGGATCCGAGAGTGTTATCGAAATTCAAGCTTGGCTCAAATCATGCGATCGCATCTTTTCTCGCACGAACCTTATTGATCTACATCGATTCCAAGTGGCTTCTAGCATGCTCCAAGAAAGAGCGCTAGATTGGTATGAGCTCTTAATATTTGAAATCGTTGAAGCGGATCTCACTTGGGAGCAATTCCGAGAAAGATTCGAATCGAAATTTATGCCAGAGGCTGAAAAAGTAACTTTGGCCCGGCGTTTTATTGACCTTGTTCAAGGTGGATCTTCTGTGACAGACTATGTCGCGTCTTTCGAATCTCTTTCCAAATACGGGGTTGAGTACATTAACACCCCAATGAAGAAAAATCAGAGATTCGTTTATGGCTTAAATAAAAATCTTAAGAAGCCACTACTCCTGAAACTGGAAGTCGCATTTGATCAACTAGTCGATATCGCTCTTCGTCTTGAAGAGGCTGATAAAGAAAGTGATGTTGAAATAGTAGCTTCCAAACCCAACTTCAACAACAAAAAGAGACCCAACGAATTCCAAGGCCCTTATCCCAACAAAAAGTGTAAGCAAGCAACGCCTGCTGCAAAGGCTCCTTCTCCTAGTAGTGAGAGATGATTCAACTGTGGATCCGGGGATCATTTTGCTAATAAGTGCTCAATGCCCAAATCGTGTCGCTATTGTAAGAGCTCAGATCATTTCATCCATCAATGCCTCAAACGTGAAGGCAAGAGGGAGGGAAAGTTGAATGTGGCTCAAGCCCTTGGCAACACATCTCGTGGCCAAGGTATTTCTCATTTAATCCTTGACTACATTTATTTTGTGATCTTCTTATTTGAGTTCTTTTTGATATGGGTTTCATCTCACTATTTTATATCAAAAGAACTTGTCGATTCTTTTCTTTGAAAATATTTTGTGCTTGATGACTTCTTTGAGGATTGTGAATCCGGATGGTAGATCCGCAACACTCAATTTGCTTTTTATTGATGTCGAAATTATTTTATGAGACTTTTCTTTCCGAGCCGATATTTTTACTTAGGCTCCGGAATTGATTTTTTTAAAGGATCGACCTAAGTGTGAAGCCCGTATCCTATTTTTCGAGTGGACTATTCATCTTCGACATTTTCTATCTGTTAAGCAGCTTTCTATTTTTCTTTATGATTCCGATTTCAAATTTTTGGTGGAATCATTTTATTCCTTAAGCACACTTGTAAGGAAAGTGGTATTTCTCTCATTCTTGTAGTTAGAGATATTTTCCGGTATTTTTGAGCTTGTCTTAGGATTATCACTTAAGTAATCTTTTGTGTGGTGCTAAGGTCTTTTCAGTTTGACCTTACCACCGGTTTTCATTTGCTATGAGTTGCGGAAGTTAGCATTCCACTTACCGCATTCCGCACTTGTTATGATTCCTATGAATGACTTATTTTGTCATTCAGTTTGTCCAGCTTATTTCATACATTTTATAGATCGAATATTCTATGAATATCTCGATGACTCCATTCTTGTACTTATTGATTTTGGATGAAAATAGCAATTTAAAATTTTGCAAAATCTTTTTCATGAGATTTATTTAGAAGTATAACCGGATTTTTGTTCTTAAAACGAACAAAGAATATTCTTAGAAGCTTTTGAGAAACTTACTTATCCTATAGAATACGATTTTGTGATTGTATTGCCCATTTAGTGTGTTAAGAATTCTGGTCGATGCGCTTGATCAACGTTATCGATAAGAATCTCCTAAACGCTTTGATGAGACAATCAGACACGATATATTAACTTGAAAATAGTAAAATTTTCTAGAATGATTATTACATAATGATAAATGTAATTTTGAAAGTTTTAACTTTTCGGGAAAGGAGAATTATTTAAAAGAAGTTCTTTCTTTCGATACTCTTATTCTTGTGATTCCTGGAAGGGAACCAAGACTTTGCTATTTGTACCGATACTAGTCGTATTGGTTTGGATGCCATTCTCTTGCAAAGGAGAACGTGCTATCACTTGTGCTTCTAAATCATTATAGCCTATCGAGACTAGATATACCACTCATGATCTAGTGCTCGCGGTTATTGTTTCCACTTTTAGAGTTTTGCATCATCATTTTTAGGGGAGGAATTTGTTCTCCATCTCGATCATAAATCCTTGGAATATTTATTTTCTCATAAGGAACTTTATGTCAACTCGAGTTCCTGGTATCTTATGATCTTGATATTCTTTTATTCCCAGAAGGGAAATCGTGTTGCCAATGCACTTTGTCGTAGGCAACAAGTGGTTGATTCTTTTATGATGTCTGAAGGGAATTATCTCTTTATCAAGTCCATCGAACGTTTTGATGTACTTCGTTTTATTGAGTTTTATCTCATCCCTTTTATGGACTAGTGTCCGGTGTTCTTTTATGGTGTTCGGTTCATCGGATGTACTATTATTATACTACATCGATGTTCCGTCTTATCTAGATCAATGGATGTACCATTATACTACATCGTTGTTCCGGTTTATCGGTTCATTGGACGTACCGTTTTTGTACTACGTCGGTGTTCCAAATTATTCGAGTTTTTAGTTTCTCGAGCGTACCGTTTCTGTACTACGCCGTTGCACTGGCTCAATTTTCTGCTATTCTTGACGTTCTCCACGTCCTTTATATACGAAAATGCTTTTATGTTTCTGGTTTTCATTCTTGAGCTCGGTAATATTGTGGAAATTGAAGTTTCACCATATATCTTGCTAACTCTTTCGTGCACTTTATGGTGAACTTCTTATTTCAATTTTCTTTTGTGTTGATATGCTTCCATGGTTGTTACTTCTTATTTTCCTCTTAAGTATTGCGAGGACGCAATTTCTTTAAGGAGGGGAGTCTGTAACAACCCGCATATTTATCGATTTTATATTTAAATATTGTATCGTTAGTCGGATTTTGGTCCGAAAAGCTACTTTGTGCAAACAGTCGAATTAGGATTCGAGACCACCCCCATTGAGTTCAAAATGCCGTTTGCGATCTTTTTGAGTATAATCTTTGATATGTTTGGAGTAAGTCGTAATTGGCTACTTTTTCTAGTTGGGTTTTGGGTTTGGGTTCAGCCCACTAGCTAACTAAACCCACTTAACCCCTCTACTTCAGCCCTCTCCTCTCCATTCACTCTCATTCCATTTCATTTCTTAAGTAAAAACTGAAATGGGGGAAAGGAAAGAGAATTAGGAAATTCCAAGCCCTAGTTTCCATTGCAAAGCTTGATTCTTGCTCCAAAATCAAAGGGTATCCATTGGTAAGTTCATCTCCATCTTCTCCATCTCTTCTCCTCTTCAATTTCAGTAATTTTCTAACCCTAACTTAGGAAATACTTGCTTTGATTCTAGATTGAAGCTTGTAGTGTTGAAGTGGAGTGTTGTTGGTTGATTCCTTGCATTTGTGCTTCTTCTCCTTTGTTTTTGTGTAAAAAGGTGAGATTTTTAATCTCACATCTATGCTTATAATTCTCTTCTATTGTTAGGTATGAATTCCTAACAATTATTCATGTGCATTTGATTTTGATTTGGATTACTTTTGTGAATATTCCAATTTTTATTGTTTTGAGTTCAATTCGTTAAAAATCCTAACTTTGATGTTTGAACATGTTTTTGGTGATGCATCGAGGAGCTTATAGGGCCGGGTAGTCGATTGGCATAAACCCTTAGCGCCGTTGCTCGTGCGATTGCAATTTGGAAGAGAGTTGCACCTCTTTTGAAATAGGGTAGGAAGTGCTGGTTACAGGCTTCGGCCGACCGAGCTCCCTGGGCCGGTAGACCAACCTGGTGCCCCGAGCACATTCCTACCTCTGGTTCGGTCGACCGACTCAGGGAGTCCGGTCGACCGACCTGCTACTATTTGCCAGATTAGCCTATATTGCTAATACGTTTGAATATCCAACTTTAATCGATTCGTGTTGTCTCCCTTTTGTTGTTGTCATTTATTATCGACTTTGATGACCTTTTCTTTGGGAATTTTAGATATATCCACTTTGATGGATTTTATATCGATTTCTTTGGATTTTATTCATGTCTTCGAATGTGAATCTTAGTGATTGATTGTTCCTACAATCTTCTTTGTGATTTATCACTTTAAAAATATAAAGGTTTTCTATACTAGTAGTAAATATCAAAACTCTTTCTTCAAAGGATTTCAACACTATTTTATTACAAAGCTCGTTTTCTCAAACCGTTTTTCAATCTATTAGTATATACAAGCCTTTACCTCACTCGTATGAGAAATCTAATTAAACGACTTAGTAAAACGAGTGGTATGAAACGCTTGCGTTTACTTCGTTGGTTAATTTTTGGACTTGTTCGATTGAACCACTTGTGACATTTTTCTAGTGGAGATTTACAGTTTGTTCGTAAATGTTTAAGTTAAGCAAGTGGTTATGGGACACGAAGCTAAATTTTTATATTTACTAGCTTAGTGTAATTGACACTTCTCGTTGATCATGACGATCATCTTTATGGTTTAGACTAGCAATGTGCGATGTCTCTTTGTTTGCGAGGTTAGGCTAGACACCACTTGTGCGATTCCATTCGCACATACCTTTTCGGTTAGCCTAGACACCACTTGTGTGATTCCGTTCACACATACTTTTTTGTGATTTGGTTAGGCTAGACACTACTTGTGCGATTCCATTCGCAAATACCTTTTCGGTTAGCCTACACACCACTTGTGTGATTCCGTTCACACATACTTTTTTGTGATTTGGTTAGGCTAGACACCACTTGTGCGATTCCATTTGCACATACCTTTTCGGTTAGCCTAGACACCACTTGTGTGATTCCACTCACACATACCTTTTTTGTGATTTATGGATTTCGTGTGTTGATTTCTGGAATTTATATAATTGACTTGTTATGAGTACAGGTTTAGGGTATGATGCCCTCTTTGGATCTTTGAGAAGATTCTCGTGATATTGATTAATCTTTTGTTGATTATCATTTACATGCTTATAGTACTATGCCATTATGGAATTTATGTTTCACCAACTTTTACGATGGGCATTGATATATATGTCATTTATTGTGGCTTGGTGAATGAAATTAGGAGTATGACATTCCTTTTTATCTTGAGTAGATTATTGTGATATTGATTAATCTCTTGTTGATTTTCAATTACTGATTTATCACAGCTTGGCATTGTGATTATTATATGTTTATGTCATATCTCTTATTATATATCACTTCATCTGATATTTATAGCTAGACTGATCCGTTTATTATTTTCTTCTTAAATAATACTCGGGTCAGACTGAGATTTTACAGGTGCTTCCTCATGGCTTCCTATCTGGAACCATCTTCTGACTTTTGGCTAACTACTCTAGTTTGGTAGTTTTAGTTGTATACATTTGAGATACAGACTCCTTGATGTATACATATTTTTGTCTAGCCCTTGTATCTATTCCTTTGTATTATTGTGGATCTTTTTGACCACTACTCTGATGAACACTTTCATGTGTTATATTCATGTCTATTTCCGCCTTTGTGATATGAATTGTCTGTGACTGATTTATGTTATGTTTACTTCTATATTTGTTTCCGAAGATATTATAGCCACTGTGTAGTAGCTTTGAGTTTGTGTCGGCATGTCCGATTTCCATTTGAAAAGAATTGCATGCTATACTATCTGACATATCGATGCTCGCACAAAGCAATTATACGGATGGTTGCTCCTCAACAGCCTTATTCTCCGTGCTAGTCGACAGCATTACTCCGTAGTGTTCTTGTCTAGCGTGGGTATAGAGGTGGGGCGTCACAGCTTGGTATCAGAGCCAAACTTCGGAACAATGTAGAATAATTTAACAAGGATCATCGTCCTAAGTCCATCTTAGGAGTCGTGCTTTCGGATTTTATTCGAGTCTTCGTACCAATTCATCCTATTTTCTTTATGATTCCTTGTTTTATCAATCAAGTTTGATTGAAATTTACTTTGAGAATAACTTTTTCCTCTTCTTTCTTTCTTTCTTAAAGAAGAGAAATGGTTAGACCAGGCCGTTCCAGCGCCGGTCAATCTAGTGCTACTCCTCAGGATGGAGTATTCATGTCTGCCCAGCAGCTTTTAGATCTCGTGAAGAACGCTCAAGCTGCCGGACCCAATCCAGAGCCTACTCATCCTAGATCCGGTTTTGCATGCTTGTGCAGAAACTACACCGATTTGGGTGGAAGGCCATTAAAGGGATCCGAGAGTGTTATCGAATTTCAAGCTTGGCTTAAATCATGCGATCGCATCTTTTCTCGCATGAACCTTATTGATCTACATCGAGTCCAAGTGGCTTCTAGCATGCTCCAAGAAAGAGCGTTAGATTGGTATGAGCTCTAAATTTCTGAAATCGTTGAAGTGGATCTCACTTGGGAGCAATTTCAAGAAAGATTCGAATCGAAATTTGTGCCGGAGGCTGAAAAAGTAACTTTGGCCCGGCGTTTTATTGACCTTGTTCAAGGTGGATCTTCTGTGACAGACTATGTCGCGTCTTTCGAATCTCTTTCCAAATACAGGGTTGAATACTTTAACACCCCAATGAAATCAGAGATTCGTTTATGGCTTAAATAAAAATCTTAAGAAGCCACTACTCCTGAAACTGGAAGTCGCATTTGATCAACTAGTCGATATCGCTTTTCGTGTTGAAGAGGCTGATAAAGAAAGTGATGTTGAAATAGTAGCTTTCAAACCCAACTTCAACAACAAAAAGAGACCCAACGAATTCCAAGGCCCTTATCCCAACAAAAAAGGTAAGCAAGCAACGCCTGCTGCAAAGGCTCCTTCTCCTAGTAGTGAGAGATGCTTCAACTGTGGATCCGGGGATCATTTTGCTAATAAGTGCTCAATGCCCAAATCGTGTCGCTATTGTAAGAGCCCAGATCATTTCATCCATCAATGCCTCAAACGTGAAGGCAAGAGGGAGGGAAAGTTGAATGTGGCTCAAGCCCTTGGCAACACATCTCGTGGCCAAGGTATTTCTCATTTAATCCTTGACTACATTTATTTTGTGATCTTCTTATTTGAGTTCTTTTTGATATGGGTTTCATCTCACTATTTTATATCAAAAGAACTTGTCGATTCTTTTCTTTGAAAATATTTTGTGCTTGATGACTTCTTTGAGGATTGTGAATCCGGATGGTAGATCCGCAACACTCAATTTGCTTTTTATTGATGTCGAAATTATTTTATGAGACTTTTCTTTCCGAGCCGATATTTTTACTTAGGCTCCGGAATTGATTTTTTTAAAGGATCGACTTAAGTGTGAAGCCCGTATCCTATTTTTCGAGTGGACTATTCATCTTCGACATTTTCTATCTGTTAAGCAGCTTTCTATTTTTCTTTATGATTCCGATTTCAAATTTTTGGTGGAATCATTTTATTCCTTAAGCCCACTTGTAAGGAAAGTGGTATTTCTCTCATTCTTGTAGTTAGAGAAATTTTTCGGTATTTTTGAGCTTGTCTTAGGAATATCACTTAAGTAATATTTTATGTGGTGCTAAGGTCTTTTCAATTTGACCTTACCACCGGTTTTCATTTTCTATGAGTTGCGGAAGTTAGCATTCCACTTACCGCATTCCGCACTTGTTATGATTCCTATGAATGACTTATTTTGTCATTCAGTTTGTCCAGCTTATTTCATACATTTTATAGATCGAATATTCTATGAATATCTCGATGACTCCATTCTTGTACTTATTGATTTTGGATGAAAATAGCAATTTAAAATTTTGCAAAATCTTTTTCATGAGATTTATTTAGAAGTATAACCGGATTTTTGTTCTTAAAACGAACAAAGAATATTCTTAGAAGTTTTTGAGAAACTTACTTATCCTATAGAATACGATTTTGTGATTGTATTGCCCATTTAGTGTGTTAAGAATTCTGGTCGATGCGCTTGATCAACGTTATCGATAAGAATCTCCTAAACGCTTTGATGAGATAATCAGACACGATATATTAACTTGAAAATAGTAAAATTTTCTAGAATGATTATTACATAATGATAAATGTAATTTTGAAAGTTTTAACTTTTCGGGAAAGGAGAATTATTTAAAAGAAGTTCTTTCTTTCGATACTCTTATTCTTGTGATTCCTGGAAGGGAACCAAGACTTTGCTATTTGTACCGATACTAGTCGTATTGGTTTGGATGCCATTCTCTTGCAAAGGAGAACGTGCTATCACTTGTGCTTCCAAATCATTATAGCCTATCGAGACTATATATACCACTCATGATCTAGTGCTCGCGGTTATTGTTTCTACTTTTAGAGTTTTGCTTCATCATTTTTAGGGGAGGAATTTGTTCTCCATCTCGATCATAAATCCTTGGAATATTTATTTTCTCATAAGGAACTTTATGTCAACTCGAGTTCCTTGTATCTTATGATCTTGATATTCTTTTATTCCCAGAAGGGAAATCGTGTTGCCAATGCACTTTGTCGTAGGCAATAAGTGGTTGATTCTTTGATGATGTCTGAAGGGAATTATCTCTTTATCAAGTTCATCGAACGTTTTGATGTACTTCGTTTTATTGAGTTTTATCTCATTCCTTTTATGGACTAGTGTCCGGTGTTCTTTTATGGTGTTCGGTTCATCGGATGTACTATTATTATAGTACATCGATGTTCCATCTTATTTGGATCAATGGATGTACCATTATACTACATCGTTGTTCCGGTTTATCGGTTCATTGGACGTACCGTTTTTGTACTACGTCGGTGTTCCAAATTATTCGAGTTTTTAGTTTCTCGGGCGTACCGTTTCTGTACTACGCCGTTGCACTGGCTCAATTTTCTGCTATTCTTGACGTTGTCCACACCCTTTATATACGGAAATGCTTTTACGTTTCCGGTTTTCATTCTTGAGCTCGGTAATATTGTGGAAATTGAAGTTTCACCAGATTTCTTGCTAACTCTTTCGTGCACTTTATGGTGAACTTCTTATTTCAATTTTCTTTTGTGTTGATATGCTTCCATGGTTGTTACTTCTTATTTTCCTCTTAAGTATTGCGAGGACGCAATTTCTTTGAGGGGAGTCTGTAACAACCCGCATTTTATCGATTTTATATTTAAATATTTATCGTTAGTCGGATTTTGGTCCGAAAAGCTACTTTGTGCAAACAGTCGAATTAGGACTCGAGACCACCCCCATTGAGTTCAAAATTCCGTTTGCGATCTTTTTGAGTATAATCTTTGATATGTTTGGAGTAAGTCGTAATTGGCTACTTTTTCTAGTTGGGTTTTGGGTTTGGGTTCAGCCCACTAGCTAACTAAACCCACTTAACCCCTCTACTTCAGCCCTCTCCTCTCCATTTACTCTCATTCCATTTCATTTCTTAAGTAAAAACTGAAATGGGGGAAAGGAAAGAGAATTAGGAAATTCCAAGCCCTAGTTTCCTTTGCAAAGCTTGATTCTTGCTCCAAAATCAAAGGGAATCCATTGGTAAGTTCATCTCCATCTTCTCCATCTCTTCTCCTCTTCGATTTCAGTAATTTCCTAACCCTAACTTAGGAAATACTTGCTTTGATTCTAGATTGAAGCTTGTAGTGTTGAAGTGGAGTGTTGTTGGTTGATTCCTTGCATTTGTGCTTCTTCTCCTTTGTTTTTCTGTAAAAAGGTGAGATTTTTAATCTCACAACTATGCTTATAATTCTCTTCTATTGTTAGGTATGAATTCCTAACACTTATTCATGTGCATTTGATTTTGATTCGGATTACTTTTGCGAATATTCCAATTTTTAGTGTTTTGAGTTCAATTCGTTAAAAATCCTAACTTTGATGTTTGAATATGTTTTTGGTGATGCATCGAGGAGCTTATAGGGCCGGGTAGTCGATTGGCATAAACCCTTAGCGCCGTTGCTCGTGCGATTGCAATTTGGACGAGAGTTGCACCTCTTTTGAAATAAGGTAGGAAGTGCTCGTTACAAGCTTCGGCCGATCGAGCTCCCTGGGCCGGTCGACAGACCTGGTGCCCCGAGCACATTCCTACCTCTGGTTCGGTCGACCGTCTCAGGGAGTCCGGTCGACCGACCTGCTACTATTTGCCAGATTAGCCTATATTGCTAATTCGTTTGAATATCCAACTTTAATCGATTCGTGTTGTCTCCCTTTTGTTGTTGTCATTTATTATCGACTTTGATGACCTTTTCTTTGGGAATTTTAGATATATCCACTTTGATGGATTTTATATCGATTTCTTTGGATTTTATTCACGTCTTCGAATGTGAATCTTAGTGATTGATTGTTCCTACAATCTTCTTTGTGATTTATCACTTTAAAAATATAAAGGTTTTCTATACTAGTAGTAAATATCAAAACTCTTTCTTCAAAGGATTTCAACACTATTTTATTACAAAGCTCATTTTCTCAAACCGTTTTTCAATCTATTAGTATATACAAGCCTTTACCTCACTCGTATGAGAAATCTAATTAAACAACTTAGTAAAACGAGTGGTATGAAACGCTTGCGTTTACTTCGTTGGTTAATTTTTGGACTTGTTCGATTGAACCACTTGTGACATTTTTCTAGTGGAGATTTACAGTTTGTTCATAAATGTTTAAGTTAAGCAAGTGGTTATGGGACATGAAGCTAAACTTTTATATTTACTAGCTTAGTGTAATTGACACTTCTCGTTGATCATGACGATCGTCTTTATGGTTTAGACTAGCAATGTGCGATGTCTCTTTGTCTGCGAGGTTAGGCTAGACACCACTTGTGCGATTCCATTCGCACATACCTTTTCGGTTAGCCTAGACACCACTTGTGTGATTCCGTTCACACATACTTTTTTGTGATTTGGTTAGGCTAGACACCACTTGTGCGATTCCATTCGCACATACCTTTTCGGTTAGCCTAGACACCACTTGTGTGATTCCGTTCACACATACTTTTTGTGATTTGGTTAGGCTAGACACCACTTGTGCAATTCCATTTGCAGATACCTTTTCGGTTAGCCTAGACACCACCTGTGTGATTCCACTCACACATGCCTTTTTTGTGATTTCTGGATTTCGTGTGATGATTTCTGGAATTTATATCATTGACTTGTTATGAGTACAGGTTTAGGGTATGATGCCCTCTTTGGATCTTTGAGAAGATTCTCGTGATATTGATTAATCTTTTGTTGATTATCATTTACATGCTTATAGTAGTATGCCATTATGGAATTTATGTTTCACCAACTTTTACGATGGGCATTGATATATATGTCATTTATTGTGGCTTGGTGAATGAAATTAGGAGTATGACATTCCTTTTTATCTTGAGTAGATTATTGTGATATTGATTAATCTCTTGTTGATTTTCAATTACTTATTTATAACAGCTTGGCATTGTGATTATTTTATGTTTATGTCATATCTCTTATTATATATCACTTCATCTGATATTTATAGCTTAACTGATCCGTTTATTATTTTCTTCTTAAATAATACTCGGGTCGGACTGAGATTTTACAGGTGCTTCCTCATGGCTTCCTATCTGGAACCATCTTCTGACTTTTGGCTAACTACTCTAGTTTGGTAGTTTTAGTTGTATACATTTGAGATACAGACTCCTTGATGTATACATATTTTTGTCTAGCACTTGTATCTATTCCTTTGTATTATTGTGGATCTTTTTGACCACTACTCTGATGAACACTTTCATGTGTTATATTCATATCTATTTCCGCCTTTGTGATATGAATTGTCTGTGATTGATTTATGTTATGTTTACTTCTATATTTGTTTCCGAAGATATTATAGCCATTATGTAGTAGCTTTGAGTTTGTGTCGGCATGTCGGATTTCCAGTTGAAAAGAATCGTATGCTATACTATTTGACATATCGATGCTCGCACAAAGCAATTATACGGATGGTCTCTCCTCAATAGCCTTATTCTCCGTGCTAGTCGACAGCATTACTCCGTAGTGTTCTTGTCTAGCGTGGGTATAGAGGTGGGGCGTCACATTAATCCTTAATTAATTACATTAATTAATATCTTCATTGATTAATTGTTCTTATTAATCAATCCTTAATTATATCATTAATTATTAAAATTAATGATCCCAAATTATTTTATTCAAAATAACTCCATTAAATTAATTATCAATTATCTCTATTGATTAATCATTCTTGATTAATCACATTAAGTAATTACATTAAATTAATTACATCTATTTATTTTCTTCAAATAATTCAATTATCAAAACTCTAAATTAATCACATACTTACTTAAGTAATTAATCAACATACTAATTGCATATTAATTACACAAAGTAATTGCATTCCAAGACTTCTTCCATTGAATTACATCTAGTAATTAATTTCCTTAATCACTTCACTAAGTAATTTTCCATTTTTAATTACATTGGTAATTACCTCTCAAATCAACCAGTGATTAAATTAAATTAATTAAACTTAATTAATTAACTTAATTAACCAACAACTTAATTAATTACAATTTAGTAATTAATTTCCTTAATTACATTCATTAGGTAATTACTTAAATAATTCTCAAATGATTATCTTTATATTAATTAATACAATTAACCATTAAAATTAATTACATTAATTAATTAGTAAATAATCCTAAGTTAATTACTTCATTAACCATTAACAAATCTTTAATTACTTTTCCAAAGTAATTAATTGAATTAATCAATATTAATTCTTAATTTATTTAAAGAAACTCATTAATTATTTTCTAATTATTAATTAATCAAGTGATAGTTAAAACTTAATTAATTATTAATTACTTGATTAATAATTCTATTCATTAATTAAATTAATCAAATCTTATTTAATTAATTTCTAAATCACACTTAAATCATGTTTAATTATCTTACTTAATTTTTTTTATTGATTAAATAAACCCTTAATTATTTAATTAATACTCTAATTATTAATTAATTAAATTAATAAATTAAAATCTTAATTACCTTGTTCAAATAATAAATTTTTAAGTTCAAAACAATTTTAATGAAAATCATTAATCTCATAAATGATTTAAATATCATTATCAAAAGTAATTTAAAACAATTTGCTTTTAAATTTGATCTAAATTCCATGAAATCAAGTTTAAACCTAAACAAGGTTTAAGTATTCCAAAACCTTTTAAATTTCAGTTTAAAGAATTACCTAAGGTAAAATTTAAAAATGATTTAACCCAAAATCTATTTAAACACATTTATATTATATTTTAAATATATTCAAGTGTTTCTGAAACCTTTAAATTCAAAATCTTATTTATATTACAATTAGAATTTAAATTGTGTTTCAAATTATCTGATTTAAAATATAAATTTAAAATCTTGTTTTAAATTTCATTTCAGATTTATACAACATATGTTATAAAATGCTAAAATCTTCAGCTTGAGTTTAACATTTGAATTTATTAACTTATTCCTTTTTGAAAACTTCCAGATTCAAATTCTAATTTGAGTTCAAGATTTCAAATTTAGATTTTATACTAAATTTTAAATTTGTGTTTAAAATCTTATTTTCAGATCACTTTATAAAAACTGTGCAGGTTTTAAGTTGCTAACCATTTCATCTTTTATAATTTTATTTATTTTCAAAAACTAAAATTCAAATTCATTTTGAATCCCTAGTTTAAACTTACTTAAATTCCTGTTTAAATCAGGCTTTGTTTTTTTTAATTTAAATTCACACAAACCTGAAACTGTTAGGTTGTAGAAAACAAAACACTTCAACTAAATAAACTACCTGAGCCCTAGCCCTTTTTGCTTCGAGACATTTCACACTTGACTTCGGGTAATTCCTCATATAATCCGAGTACTTACTCGAGTACCAACTCCAATTCCCAAACCAACGGAACACCCAAAACAGATCACCAGAGAAATAAGAGCACTGTGCATATGCACGGTTGCTCTGACCTGCTCCAATCAACTCCGGCAGCGTCATCACATAAGATTACAAACCCACTTCAACAACACAATCATCACAACAACCCATTCACTAGAAAATCAATACCAGCCTCTCATCACAGACCTGGAAACACAGTGCATTCCAAAACCCCATCCTGTTAACGGTGAATTCACCTACCTCCGATCATCGATGCAGTTGAAACTCCAGCCACTACTTTGCCAAGGACCCATCTACCTTCCCACTAAACAGCTCAACACTCGATCCACTAATAAATCAGTAAGATTGAATTTCTTAATTTGCTAAAAACTTTGGTTTACAGGAAAATTTTCCATTCCTCTGCTAATTCAAAGATAAATTTAGAAATTTGATAATTTTTATGATGAGTCTGATCATATTACTATATACAGAAGAAATATCAAAACTTCAGAATTCCATAATCATTAGAAACACTCTAAAACCCCAATTTTACTCAACACCCATATGCACAGTCAAAACCCATTTCTAATTAACGATTTTTCATTTAAAAATGATGAATTAATCTAAGGTTTTGATTTGTATATCTGAATTATACAATCAACGAGTTTGAATTTTTAATAGAAACTTGTTTTCCCTTTTTAAATTCTATTTCCAAAGCAATTGCAGTTTTTATTCAAGTTAAATAAATTTTAAAAATTTAGTTTATAATCAAACAATCAAACATTGTTTAAAACCTAAGTCTTAAATATTAATAGATAGATCAAAAATGAATTTCAAAAAAAATTGGGTTGGAATTTTTAGATCAGGGATAATATACAGGCAAATTTCAAATCCAACAAATTTCACACATCACAAATGCATAGGAGATGTTCAACATATATACAAAAACAAATTATTTTAAACATGATTTAAAGAACTAGATCTACCTTAAGATTTATGGAAGAAATGTTACTCACCATTTACAGAAGAATGGAGAAAAATTCCAAATCTTGAAGCTGCAATGCATTTGCTTCCTATCCAATAATGATATGCATGCAAATTTCCAGGCCTTAAGAGGAATGCAGGCTTGCAAATTCACAGTTTGAAAAAGATGCGGACTTCAAATTGCTTGCATTTGAATTTCTGACCAAAACCATATGCATGCAGGCCATGATAAAGATGCAGGCTTCATTTGATTTGTTCAAAATTTGCAGAGATGAAAATGCAGTAGGTTTTCAGGTTGTAAAAGTGTAGTTTGCATGTAGATCATTTTTATTTTAATTGCCAAGTTGATGATCAATTCCACAGAATGCAGTTGAAATTTTTGAGGAGTGATTTAAATATGCAAACTTGATTTTTAGAGATGACATGCAGGAGTTTTTTTTCAGGTTAATTCTTCTTTGAGGAATTCAGATTTGAAATGCAATGTTTTCTTTGATTTTTGAAAAGAGGATGAATGGAAAATAAAAATAAAAATGGTTAAGAGCTGAAAATACTTTAATTAAAATAAAGAAAAGATTAAAATCAAATGACACTTGTCATAAGAGTTACTAACTTCTTAACACATGTAGTTTAATTACTTAAAAAGTTAACACTTGTCTTGTTTAATTAAGTTATATTTTTATATGTTTGAAAAGAGTTTTTCTTAATTTATTTTATGTTTATGAATATATATGAATTTCTCATTTTAAAAATAAATGTAAATAAAACAATTTATAAACTAAAACTTATACAAATATCTTAAAGAATCAATTAATTTGAGTTTCAGAAACAATTTCAATTCAATTTAAATCCTTTGAATCCCAAATAAAAATCAATTTATTTAATTTAAAATGATAATACTATTTTCTCATTTTAATTTCTTTTTATTTATGAAAAATAGTATATTTATTAATAGGCTTAAAATAACTAATTAACAAATTTTATATGATTTATAAAGAAATTATAAATCACTTTTATATTTAAATGAATTTAAATCATATGCCATTTGTATTTTAAACTTATATAAAATATTCTAAATTCATATTTAATCAAATAATATTTAAAAAGAAATAAAAATCAACTTTTATTTAAATTTTAAAACAAAAATTAAGCTAAGACAAATTTTAAACAATTTAATACTTATTTTAAATATTATCAAACCATATAATTCCTAGTTAAAGTAGATTTTTTTTTTAAAAGCTTAATATTAATTTAAAACATAGTTTCCTAATTACTCAATATTTTATTAGAACTTAAAAACAAAGCTTCATTTATTTATTTTCATGTAAGTTAAATTCCAAACAAAGATAAACTATAATATATATACACACATTATAATTTAAACATTTATTTTAGCTTTTTAAAAAGACAATCACAAATTAAATATTTATTAAATCTGATTATTAAACCAAAACATATTTTACTAATCAGTATTTTCAATATCAATTTAATTTTATATAGAGTATTAAATTGATATTGTCTAAAATTCCGGGATATCACATTCCTTCCCCGTTAAAAGAATTTCGTCCATGAAATTTAAAACAAAGGTAATTTAATAACCTATTCAAGATTTTAAATTTTTAAACCAAGCATATATCAAACATATGCTAACAACCATAGCAATCAATTCATCCAATCAAACAAAATTAACTATCCAGACAAAATTCTGGATAGAGTTTCCTCGAGTTTCCCAAGTAAATACCAGGTTACTCGCTCTATAAAACCCAAACAATCAACACTAATGAGCTGCAGAACACCTACTATCTATATCTGTAACTGAATACGACATCGGACTATAGATAAGTCTGTCTCAACCACCAAATCTCCCAAAACAGCTGATTCCAAAACCAGAAATAGATCATACACGTACTCCCTCAGAGATACGTGAAACACAATGAATTCCAGTTGTCCAAACTGGAAATTCAATCCATATTATCAAACACTTTTCTAAAACAGAACACAGAAGAAATCCAAAACATCTCGGAGTTAGCTTACCCAACCTTACCAAAATTTATAGCTCCTAAAAACTGAGAAACTTATCCAAAATCAGACTTCAGATCCATAAAACTCTTCGGACTATCTAGGCTGCCTACTTCCTACCTGATCAGCTCAATCCTTGCTGATGTCTCAAGAAACAAATTAGACTAATCCCAATCCACTAGAATGATCCTCCCCGATCAACCAAGATCAAGAACAACTCCTCTCACAATCATCAGAAGAAAACAAATTTCTCTTATCCGGAAAAGAAGGGCAGATGCACTTCCAAACTGCTTCCGCTGCACAACTCTGATCTGGAGCAGAAAAGAATGTAGATAAAGAACACAAGCACAATTAGACAGCAAAACCAAGAAGATCTCTAATAACCAAAAAAAACTCAAAGGTTTTTCAAATCTTGAGTTGCTTCAACAAACTTCATCTCAAGAAACCAACCTTCAACTAGTTGAACCACCGGTACCACTAAATCTCTAGATGAAGACAACACCTGACTTCTCTGAAAATATCCAGAAAAATCTCCAACAATCCAAGAGAACACTCAACTATCGCAAGTCGCTTTTACGATCAACTCAATCTAATTCCTTAGAAAACTGTTCTCTCTTAACCAATCAGAACAGCTTATGCTGGTCTTGCCAACCTATCGAAGAATTGGATTCTACTCTACTGCTTCTGAACTCCATTTCCAGAAAACTGCTAGCCCGAAAACCCTGCCGACACACAGAACACTCCTAGCTGTATAGCTGACACCAAAGCCAAAGAATTCCCATTCCAAAATTCTTTGAGAAGCTCGGACTTCAAACCAAACAAAAACATCCCGCTGAACTCAGCCACAACACTGGAGCAGACTCATTTCCTTAAACTTGTTCCAAAGAAATTATCTTCGGAAACATCCATAGTCACTGCATCTCATCACGCAGCTACTACTTCCCTGAGATAATAAGATATCATTACTAGCTTCTGCTCAGCCAACAGATCCAAACTCTACTCATCCAACTTCAAAGATGAACTCCGAACCTTAACAGGTTATCTTCAGAGATCAATGAAGTCCTTGCACCACTTCAAAACTCGCTCGAGACGGTATTAGGTCTACAGTCTCGACAGATACACTTTCAACCTCAAATATACACTCCAACCAATCGGTAGTTGTGTTATACACACCACTACCCCATTCTACCTTTATAACTTATATTGGAAAACCTGAACAGGCAACCAAACAAATAGGTAGAAATATATATATATATATATATATATATATATATATATATGTATGTATGTATGTATATAGTAATATATAAAAATTACAAATACGCTCTCTCAAGATAGACACCACACCATAGCCTAGGTATTCACTCAACCTAATGCTCTGATACCACCTGTGACAACCGGACTTTCTACTCCCAGAAAATCGCATCATCAATTAAGAAAGAAAGGGATAGAAGAACGAAGGAAAGAAGAAATAACACTAGAATCTCAACAGCGGAACGAATAAATTATATTAATAACATAAGTATTTACATAACATACAATACCAATCAGAGATACACAGCATACACATCACATATACTAGACAGTTATAAACACATGTCTAGTATTTACAACTCAATACAACACAACACAGAGAAAACACAGCGGAACTATATATCTACAACGCAGAAGCCTCCTGCTCCATTGCTCCTCCATTATACGTCAAAGCTAACCTGAACCCCTTGGCTACTCGTAAAAATTTGAGTACCCAAGAGTTTAAGAAACAAAGATAAACTCCGGGTCAGACATGGGTCTGGTGTGAGTAACATGTTAAGGTTGCTTAACTTTAAAAACCTTTGAAAAGAAAGGTATCACGTAAGACTTCCCATACATAAACATGGAAAAGTTTTAACCTTACGCTAACCAAAACATTTGATAGGAAATCCAGTGATATTATAATAGTATCTAGGGTTTTCAAGTAAAATACAGAAATAGCTGGAATGCTTTCATCTCACGTTCCAACATAATTTATGTAGGGGTAAGAGTCTCCCGTTCGCCACCTAACGCAAAGCGAGAACCCCTATCACGCTGTACTGTAGCGAACCCGATCCCGGTCTCATCGAAATCCAAAGCGTGTCTTTTAGGTCCAAGTTATTTAAAGTTTAAAACAATTCAATTCAGTATTATCTATATACACACAGATAGATAATTCACAACATCATAATAGATAATCAATATTATCATCACATCAGATAATCTATATTATCAACTCAATGCAACCATAGCATCCAAATCACACAACATCATTTATCTCATATCTGAGATCTCAATCATTCAGGGTAATAAATATCAATCATCATTCATAAGCAACGACTTATTAAATCCATTCTATAATTAATTTAAAATGAATTAAATTAATTACATCTTCCTTAATTAATTTAAAATAAATTAAATTAATTACTCATCCATATAAATCTTGCTTACAAATGAATTAATTACAAATCAATTAATTAATTAACTACCCTCAAATAAGTTACCCTAATTAATCATCTAGATTAATTATCTTTTAATTATATTCAAGTAATTAACCTCCAATTAATTTCACAAATTAATTATTCCAAACCAAATTCTGTAATTAACCTGTAATTACTTCATTAATTAATCCTTAATTAATTACATTAATTAATATCTTCATTGATTAATTGTTTTTATTAATCAATCCTTAATTATATCATTAATTATTAAAATTAATGATCCGAAATTATTTTATTTATAATAACTCCATTAAATTAATTATCAATTATCTCTGTTGATTAATCATTCTCGATTAATCACATTAAGTAATTACATTAAATTAATTACATCTATTTATTTTCTTCAAATAATTCAATTAACAAAACTCTAAATTAATCACACTAAGTAATTAATTATTAATTACTTACTTAAGTAATTAATCAACATACTAATTGCATATTAATTACATAAAGTAATTGCATTCCAAGACTTCTTCCATCAAATTACATCTAGTAATTAATTTCCTTAATTACTTCACTAAGTAATTTTCCATTTTTAATTACATTGGTAATTACCTCTTAAGTCAACCAGTGATTAAATTAAATTAATTAAACTTAATTAATTAACTTAATTAATCAACAACTTAATTAATTACAATTTAGTAATTAATTTTCTTAATTACTTTCATTAATTAATTACTTAAATAATTCTCAAATGATTATCTTTAAATTAATTAATACAATTAACCATTAAAATTAATTACATTAATTAATTAGTAAATAATCCTAAGTTAATTACTTCATTAACCATTAACAAATCTTTAATTACTTTTCCAAAGTAATTAGTTGAATTAATCAATATTAATTCTTAATTTATTTAAAGAAACTCATTAATTATTTTCTAATTATTAATTAATCAAGTGATAGTTAAAACTTAATTAATTATTAATTACTTGATTAATAATTCTATTCATTTATTAAATTAATCAAATCTTATTTAATTAATTTCTAAATCACACTTAAATCAAGATTAATTAACTTACTTAATTTTTTTTATTGATTAAATAAACCCTTAATTATTCAATTAATACTCTAATTATTAGTTAATTAAATTAATAAATTAAAATCTTAATTACCTTGTTCAAATAATAAATTATTAAGTTCAAAACAATTTTAATGAAAACCATTAATCTCATAAATGATTTAAATATCATTATCAAAAGTAATTTAAAAACAATTTGCTTTTAAATTTGATCTAAATTCCATGAAATCAAGCTTAAACCTAAACAAGGTTTAAGTATTCCAAAACCTTTTAAATTTCAGTTTAAAGAATTACCTATGGTAAAATTTAAAAATGGTTTAACCCAAAATCTATTTAAATACATTTATATTATATTTTAAATATATTCAAGTGTTTTTGAAACCTTTAAATTCAAAATCTTATTTATATTACAATTAGAATTTAAATTGTGTTTCAAATTATCTGATTTAAAAATATAAATTTAAAATCTTGTTTTAAATTTCATTTCAGATTTATACAACATATGTTATAAAATGCTAAAATCTTCAGCTTGAGTTTAACATTTGAATTTATCAACTTATTCCTTTTTGAAAAATTCCAGATTCAAATTCTAATTTGAGTTCAAGATTTCAAATTCATATTTTAAACTAAATTTTAAATTTTTGTTTAAAATCTTATTTTCAGATCACTTTATAAAAAATGTGCAGGTTTTAAGTTGCTAACCATTTCATCTTTTATAATTTTATTTATTTTCAAAAACTAAAATTCAAATTCATTTTGAATCCCTAGTTTAAACTTACTTAAATTCCTGTTTAAATCAGGCTTTGTTTTTTTTAATTTAAATTCACACAAACCTGAAACTGTTAGGTTGTAGAAAACAAAACACTTCAACTAAATAAACTACCCGAGACCTAGCCCTTTTTGCTTCGAGACATTTCACACTTGACTTCGGGTAATTCCTCATATAACCCGAGTACTTACTCGAGTACCAACTCCAATTCCCAAACCAACAGAACACCCAAAACCGATCACCAGAGAAATAAGAGCACCGTGCATATGCACGGTGGCTCTGACCTGCTCCAATCAACTTTGGCAGCGTCATCACATAAGATTACAAACCCACTTCAACAACACAATCATCACAACAACCCATTCACCAGAAAATCAATACCAGCCTGTCATCACAGACCTGGAAACACAGTGCATTCCATAACCCCATCCTGTCAACGGTGAATTCACCTTCCTCCGATCATCGATGCAGTTGAAACTCAAGCCACTACTTTGTCAGTGACCCATCTACCTTCCCACTAAACAGCTCAACACTTGATCCACTAATAAATCAGGAAGATCGAATTTCTTAATTTGCTAAAACTTAGGTTTACAGGAAAATTTTCCATTCCTCTGCTAATTCAAAGATAAATTTACAGATTTGATAATTTTTATGATGAGTCTGATCATATTAATATATACAGAAGAAATATCAAAACTTCAGAATTCCATAATCATCAGAAACACTCTAAAACCCCAATTTTACTCAACACCCATATGCACAGTCAAAACCCATTTCTAGTTTATGATTTTTCATTTAAAAATGATGAATTAATCTAAGGTTTTGATTTGTATATCTGAATTGTACAATCAACGAGTTTGAATTTTTAACAGAAACTTGTTTTCCCTTTTTAAATTCTATTTCCAGAGCAATTGCAGTTTTTATTCAAGTTAAATAAATTTTAAAATTTAGTTTATAACCAAACAATCAAACATAGTTTAAAACCTAAGTCTTAAATATTAATAGAAAGAGCAAAACTGAATTTAAAAAAAAATTGGGTTGGAATTTTTAGATCAGGGATAATATACAGGCAAATTTCAAATCCAACAAATTTCACACATCACAAATGCATAGGAGATGTTCAACATATATACAAAAACAACTTATTTTAAACATGATTTAAAGAACTAGATCTACCTTAAGATTTACGGAAGAAATGTTACTAACCTATTTACAGAAGAATGGAGCAAAATTCCCAATCTTGAAGCTGCAATGCATTTGCTTCCTATCCAATAATTATATGCATGCAAATTTCCAGGCCTTAAGAGGAATGCAAGCTTGCAAATTTACAGTTTGAAAAAGATGCAAACTTCAAATTGCTTGCATTTGAATTTCTGACCAAAGCCATATGCATGCAGGCCATGATAAAGACGCAGGCTTCATTTGATTTGTTCAAAATTTGCAGAGATGAAAATGCAGTGGGTTTTCAGGTTGTAAAAGTTTAGTTTACATGCAGATCATTTTTTTTAATTTCCAAGTTGATGATCAATTCCAGAGAATGCAGTTGAAATTTTTGAGGAGTGATTTAGATATGCAAACTTGATTTTTAGAGATGACATGCAGGAATTTTTTTTTTTGCAGGTTAATTCTTCTTTGAGGAATTCAGATTTGAAACGCAATGTTTACTTTGATTTTTGAAAAGAGGATGGATGGAAAATAAAAATAAAAATGGTTAAGAGCTGAAAATACTTTAATTAAAATAAAGAAAAGATTAAAATCAAATGACACTTGTCATAAGAGTTACTAACTTCTTAACACATGTAGTTTAATTACTTAAAAAGTTAACACTTGTCTTGTTTAATTAAGTTATATTTTTATATGTTTGAAAAGAGTTTTTCTTAATTTATTTTATGTTTATGAATATATATGAATTTCTCATTTTAAAAGTAAATGTAAATAAAACAATTAATAAACTAAAACTTATATAAATATTTTAAAGAATCAATTAATTTGAGTTTCAAAAACAATTTCAATTCAATTTAAATCCTTTGAATCCCAAATAAAAATCAATTTATTTAATTTAAAATGATAATACTATATTCTCATTTTAATTTCTTTTTATTTATGAAAAATAGTATATTTATTAATAGGATTAAAATAACTAATTAACAAATTTTATATGATTTATAAAGAAATTATAAATCACTTTTATATTTAAATGAATTTAAATCATATGTTATTTGTATTTTAAACTTATATAAAATATTCTCAATTCATATTTAATCAAATAATATTTAAAAAGAAATAAAAACCAACTTTTATTTAAATTTTAAAACAAAAATTAAGCTAAGATTTAAACAATTTAATACTTATTTTAGATATTATCAAACCATATAATTACTAGTTAAAATAGATTTTTTTTTAAAAGCTTAATATTAATTTAAAACATAGTTTCCTAATTACTCAATATTTTATTAGAACTTAAAAACAAAACTTCATTTATTTATTTTCATGTAAGTTAAATTCCAAACAAAGATAAACTATAATATATATACAAATATATACATATATATATACATTATAATTTAAACATTTATTTTAGCTTTTTAAAAAGACAATCACAAATTAAATATTTATTAAATCTGATTATTAAACCAAAACATATTTTACTAATCAATATTGTCAATATCAATTTAATTTTATATAAAGATTATTAAATTGATATTGTCTAAAATTCCGGGATATCACAATCTCTATGTATATTTGTGTGTGCGCGCGCGTGCACTGCACACACGCGTATTATGACGTATTTATTTTTATATATTATTTTAGTTCAATTTTATTTTGGATTTATCATATTTAATTTTTAAGAATTCACACTAATAATTTGAACGTTATAAATATTATAAACTAGCCGATAATTTTTTAAAAAAGCCAATATAAGGAACATATATATGAGAATAACCATTGTGATTTATGCTTAAATAAGAGAACAATATCAAGGATTTGTCTTTAGCATAATGACCTCAAGATGATGGTGATATTACACACACATAAACATACACACACACACACATATATATATATTCGTTCATTAATAAAATATATACATAAATATATATATTAATACCATTAATATTTTAATTTTTTCATTCAGCTATGGTAAAAAATGTTTTTGTATTTTAAAATTTATGTTATATGTACGCATGTGTATGTGTGTGTAAACTAAAATATTATTTATGTTCATATATATACATATGTACATACATACATACTTAGATATACATAGATATATTTAATATATGTATGTATATATGTTTATTTAAGATATACTGATATATATATACATAGTTATTTAAAATATGAATTTTATATTGATTTTGATTAATTCAAACATATATCTACATATAATTTTTTCATAAAAACCAAAAATAATATATATACATACATATATAATTTAAAAACCGAATAATTTTTTTCAAACCAAGAATAAAAGTAAACAATAAAATAACGAACATCGAAAAAAAAATTAATTTTTTATCTAAAAATAGATCATTTGAATATATATACATACATATACGTACATACATACATACATATACATATATATATATTGGCCGTGGGTATATATGCATACAAAAAATATTTTATAATTAACTATGCATATATGTGTGTGTGTATATATATATATATATATTTATATATGTATGTATGTGTGTGTGTGTAATATTATTTTATTTTCAATTTTATTTGTTTTCACCGAAAATAAACATGTCATGTATAAATATTTAAATTTGAGCTATTATGTACCTTATATCAGTCGATTGTCAATACATTGGTTGTTAGTTGTTCCTCTTTGAATCATCGCTTCTTCTCCTTGGACTTAGTGTGCAAATCTCAGCTTCAAGGGTTTTACCAATTTTCCAATGGACGCTAGAGTTATGAAGTTTATGTATATATTAAATGATAGAAGGTGTGACTATTTATAACCACCATAACATATAATATCTTACACATTTCGCTCTCTTTAGAATCCAAATCTCATCAAGACCCATAAACTAAGTCAAAATCCTCATGTATGCACACCCTTACTATATTATGTAATGGTATTGGTGTACTAATCTCTTTTCTCTTTCGATCTCAAAACATACAAGCATTTCCTCAATCCTGCTAAGACAATGTTCACATGCATCGCTTTAGATCTTTTATTAGTTTTCAAGCTCAATATTTTCTTTGCCTCATCAAGATCTTTCACATTGAATTTTGCATTTGAACATACTTTCAACTTTTTATTTTAGCTTTGGTTTTTGAAACAATAAACATATTATTCACATACAAGAGCAAATACACTCGATCATCATTTTCAAGCACTTAAAGTAGACGCAAAATCTTTAACACTTTTCTCAAAATAATTTTTTGAACCAAATACTTTATTTACTGAATAGAAGATTACAAAGATGAGTATTTAGGGAATAAATAGCAGCGAAGGTGATTGAAAAGGTTCTTACTCAGCAATCACCATACCTTTCATTAATAGCTCTGCAACAACAATAGTAAACTACTATATTCAGTGTTAGAGGACCTTTATATAGTGAATGAGATATTGTCTCACATCACCAAAAACTAGTTAATGTTCATGCTTATACACTACTTTCCTCAAACTTATATTGGCCTTTAGGGTTAGGTAATTTTGTGCTAGGGGGAGGACCTATATGGCCATGAGCTAATACACGCGCGCCACCCGCCGGTCCCGTACTGGGTGCGGGTGCAATAAGAGTGGACCGTGTTATATTTTTGCTACACAAAAGTAAACAGTTTTTTGCTGTTTAAATTCAATTAGAAGCGACTAGTGGATTGGACGCGGCTTTTCAAAATAGGCGTTGCAAAGCTGTTTTTAGCCATTGCGTATGAAGAGATGTGACTGTTGCAAACCACGATAGTTCTTGGACATTGCAAATGAAGAGAGACGAATGTTGCAAACCGTGACAGTTCTTGACTGTTGCAAATAAAGAGCGGCGACTGTTGCAAATCGCGACAGTTTTTTGCCGTCGCAGACGAAGAGATGCGGCTGTTCCCAACAAGCATAACTGTTGGGAATTAGCCTATAAAAGGATAAGGAAACATGATTGGTAGATTATTCAAACTTTTCTCTTCTTCTTAATTTCTTAATCTCCAGATCTATGCGCTTCTACATATCACACAAAAGATCATGCTCATCACAATCTCGAGCAGATCACGTCTGTTGTATCTTGAAAGACTTTAATAAAGTCTTAAGGAAATTATTACAACAAGCCTCGAACGTAATTTCCTTCTTCATCCAGTTAGATTTCTATTTACTTATATATTTATATATATCATTCTGTAATATTTTCATTTCAACATTGTGCTGTATCTACGAAGTAGTACAATGCTTGTTTATCGCTATAGTTCAGTACAATAATTTATTGTTGTGATTGCTATAGTTTTTTCTTGTAAATTAATTACAACATAGTTATTGTTCAAAATAACTAATACAGAATTCCAAAGTAGTGGAAATCTGATTTGTAAACTTGTGTGACGAGTTTATAATATATTGGCCTCTATTTTGGTATACTGATTGTATAACATCTTAAGACTTTCCTGTTTTCACTAAAACAGAGATGACGATAGTTGAACTATCAGGAAAAAGTGGTACCCACAATAGGCCTGATCCGTTTAAAGGAGATGGTGATGACTTCATAACATGGCAGAATCAAATGTTGTTTTATCTCACCATGTTAAGGCTGCAGAAGTGCATTGAGAAGGATGAACTAAAGCCTAAAGACGGACAAACTAGAGAAAAAGACGCAGCTTTTTTCTCAGAATTGACTCATGGAAGCGTTCGGACTTCTTCTGTCGAATTTAAATTCTGAACAGTGTGGATAAAGTACTATATAAAGTATATCAGCCACACCAGACAACAAAATTCCTATGGACTACATTTGCAAATAAATACAAGACGCAAAATGTCAGTTTGAAGAAGTTCATAGTAGAAAATTTTATGGAATACAAAAAGGTGGATTCCAAATCCATGAGTAGTCAAGTGCAGGAACTCCAACTTATGATTCATGAACTTGAAGCAGAAGGATATCATGTTGGAAAATCGTTCTTTGTTGAAGCAATAACAAGAAATTTACCACCATCCTTGAGAGACTATACCGCAACTATCTAAAATATAAGAAAAAGAAGATTTCCTTAGAAGATCTCATTGTCGGATTAAAAATTGAGGCACATAATTACGGAATAACACAACCCAAAGACGAAGAGACACTTGTTACAAATGGTCAAAGAAGAAAGGACACTTCACCAACAAAAAGAAAAACAGAAAGACACCGGATAATCAATCCAAAGATAAGTAAATCAAGACGTTCAAAGGCGAACGTTGGGTCTACGGAAAGACTGGGCACACAGCTAAAGATTGCATGCACAAGAAGACGAATGACAAATCAGTGGTAAATATAGTGGAAAATTTGAGTTCAACCATTGAGGGGATGAACTTTTCAGCACTTGTTTCAGAATACAACTTAGTACAAAATCCTGCACAGTGGTGGATAGATACAGATGCTACTTGTCATGTCTGTTTCGATATATCTATGTTCTCCACTTACAAGAAATACGATCAGGAAGAAAAACTTTACATGGGTAATTCTGCAATTTCCATGATCGAAGGTAACGGCACAATCGTCCTCAAATTTACATCCTGTAACGACCTAGAAATTTTGAACCCGAAAATTCCAGATAGTTATGTAAAAGAAGAAAGAGATAGAAGAAGAAGAAACATCAACATCTCACATTTGCAGCGGATAAAATATAATAATAAATAATAACAGTCTACAAAAGAATATTATATCTGTCAATTACATTTTAATACATCAGAGTTACACATATACATAGACACTGGACATATACAAATCAACATGTCTCATATTTACACTAATATAATACAGCGGAAATACTCTACACGTTCCTGCCACCTAGCTCGCCTCCTAAGCTCCAGAACGTCCTTACCAGAAAATCTGTAATACTCGGTCTGACCCGAGCATTACATCAAAATAACCCCCGGGTCAGGCTAGAAACCAGCGTGAGTAAACTCATCTAACATGAAATTCCAATGCATAGAACTTTTTTTTTAAACCCAAGGTAACTCATTCATCACTATAAGTTCACAACTTGTTATAGTCAACACATATTTCACACACCTATATTTATGGACCTCTACATAGTTTTAAAAAGGTCTAATTACTCAAATCATTCCATTCCAGCCCATTGATTTCACATATCAAATCTATAAGGAGGTTATAGAAGATTTCTAATCGAAGTGGTTTCGGATACATTGACATCCGACCCGGCCCCTTTGAATCCAAGTGATGAATTTAAATGGTAAAATGTTTAAAGTGAACAATTCATTATTTAGGGTAATAATATCCTAATATGGTAATTTACTACAACCGTTATTTCAAGTAAAATGTTCCATTGTTTTAATTCAATTCTTTAGCTCGATTGGTCCTTTGATGTCACAGGCAAGAATGACCGAATTAAATTCCCAAAACAAATTAGGCCATGATACGGATTGTTAACCCCATTAATGGTCTATATTCATTATCAAAATACTTCACACGTCAGGCTTCCATTAACTCTTGATTACCCACATTCATTTACCTTTAAATCCAACTCACTTTTGAACTAAACAATTATTAATAATAATTTTATGAAATACCATTGTTATTTGTAAATTCTAAGTTAAATAATGATAATAACATTTATTTCCATTAAACTTATAAGATATCACCGAACTTTACATTACGGACTTAGAGTGGAAATTAGATTTACAGATTTAAAAGAAACGCACATATAAATAAATATAAACTCCATTTCCTTTTCCCGTTCCTTCCCTATTTTCCTTCTTTCATTTCTCTTATTTTCTTTCCCTTCCATATTTCATTGCCCGCCTTCTTTCTACGGCCCAACCAATTTCTTCCCTTCTCCTCCTTTCTTCGTTTACTCCCTCTTCTCTCACACTGTGCTGTAGGTAAGAGCATGAAACGTGCACACCCAAACTCGTGCACATGTACACGAAACCCCGACGCTAATCCCTGCCGCCAAACTTCTCCACAAGTTGCCGTCTACCCCCTCGCCGTGATCGCTCCCCTGAAATCTCGACCGCACCCTTCGTTCGATATTCGAACTTCCAAAACTCAACCTGACACCACCCAAAACCCATCATCCCCTCATCCAGCCACCTCAGACCCTTATTCTTTGCCAAACCTTACCTCCAGCTCCACCACAACCCTCGCCAACCTTTCCCCCTGGACCACACCTCTGCAACTTCCCCTCGTCGCCGCCATTTACCCAACCCTATAGCCACAGCAAAGTCCAAATTAAACCCTAATTCGAGTTCAGCGGACCACCTCAGGCATCTTTAAGGTGCCGTGGTATTTTTCGTGCATGCCCCATCTCATACCCTTCCTCCACGACGAGCCTCGAGCAACGAAAACATACCTATCACCGGAATTAGCCTTCACACCCAGTCTCGTTAAACCCTATCTTTCTCCCTCTTCCTGATGCTAAAATTTCCCAAACCAAGTCTAAAATTCATGATTTTAGTCAACTAACCAGGACATACAATCAATTTACATAATCATGATATTCGAGTTTTACCAAACTCGAGTTGTTTACTGGAACATAGTCCTCTCTCCTTACTGACTCATGGTATCAACTGAAAGAAAATTTAATTCGATCTCTACATGACCCGACTACTTCGCCTTAAATGTTAAAGTTTAATTCGCAAGGAAATAAATGACTTTGATTTTTTTTTTAAACAAATGAATAGAGTATTTAATCTAGAAACTTATATCACTTGCCCAGCTCAAGGTTTTATTCACAGCTCTAATTTTTATTCTTAATAGTTTTCTTTTCAAATAAACAATATCTGAGGAAGAAGAAGAACAATGGATTTATCCTCTGAGATATTGTGTATTGGCTACTGGCTTATAAATTTTTTTTCCTTTGAGTTACAGGTTGTATTTCCCTACCATATATGTACGTCTAGGATCAAATGCAATTCACACACATTCCCACACATTAAAGTTTAAGCTGGAACAAAGTTACGTGAGTATACATATATTCAACAAAATTATATTACTCACAGTTCCATTACTGTTGCTTGGCTCTTTGCTTCAGGCTTTGAAAATTTAAATGCAGACTTGCTTTACAGATTTTTATACTCCAAATTTGTTGTTGGATTCTTGCAGAGATGTTTTTAAACTTGATGTTGATTTTTTTTTTGAAAACTTAAAACTTGTTGTTTTAAACAAACTTTGTTAAAACATCTTAGCATAAAACTAACCAGAGAAGGAACTAATTGATTTTAAATTATATTACACCCTGTTGTTCAAAAACAGGATGAAAACTAACATGCACATATTAACACATACAGAAATACTACAAACAAGCACCATTTAACTTTGCACTTCAATCAGCAACCATCATTTACTCACTTAAACCTTTAAATCAAAATGTTTACTCACCTGGAAACTAAATGAGCAGAGCACGATCTGGAAGCTGACACTTGATTTTTTTTCTTTTAATCTTCTTGCTTGTTTGATGAGATTGTTGTTTAAGTTTGTAAATAGTGTTGCTAACTTCTGGTTTGCCTTGCTTCTTTTATTATTATTATTATTTTTATATATATACTCAGGTTTCTTTTTACTGCACGAAATGGAAAAGAGGGATGATATATCAAAGCAATGTGTACAGCTGAAATAGTATTCAGGTACAAGATTGTCTTGTACTGTTAGATATTGTTTCTTTTTTTTTGAAAAAAAAACTTGGTCAGAGATTTTCTTTCATAGGGTGGCTGAAATGATCTAGGTTATGCTACCATTAATTAGGCTTGTCTTGTTTCATGTTTACAAAGTCATCCATGTTCGAAAATATTTACAATATGACAACTTGTATTCATTTAATTGACTACATTCATGTGCAGGGTTGTCTTCTTTTGCAAGCTTCCATAGATTTCCCTCTTTTTTTTTCATCTAATTGTTTTGCAAAATGAACGAATCTATATTTAATTTATGGGCATATTCTTGATCAAGTTACTATCTTGTCTCATTCATTACTTTCTTATATTAATTATGATTGTCTCTTCTCTCTTATACAACATGTATTTATTTATATCATTCCTTCGTCTTCATGTATCTTAACAGTATATAAATATATTGTTCTAGAATGAGCTTATGCTCATTTATAAATTTACTTAACCATAAAGTTCTTTGAGATATCATTTATTGCTAATATAAATACTTATTCTTATATCTTTCTAAAGTTAACGCTTAATTGTTTATTTATTATTATTTATTTTCATACTTATTTTCATTTCATAGTTTCTTGTGTTATATATTTATATTTACACTAATAGCCATATTTTTATTAGCTTAAATAGTTGTAAGATATATATTTTATATTAACTATACAATTCTTTTGCACTTATGTTTATATATATGTGAATATATCAGAATACTTTATCTTTAGTTTACATGGGGGTTTATATATATATATATATGATTTATTTTTCTATAGGATTCAAAATTATAAAATAAAATATTCAATTTTTAGTTTTAAATTTAATTTAGATATTCAGATATTTTAACCGTCCGATATTTATTTGATTGCTTAATATTAGTATTTTAATAATTTAATTCCATTCATTATCAATTATCAATTAACACCCATTGAAAAATCTGGGTCATCGCATTCCTCCTCCCTTTAGAAGTTTTCATCCCCGAAAAGGAACGAAGCCAGAATTTATTAAAATGCTTAAAATCAGATAAATATTCTTTGATCATTTTTAAAACACTTTTTCAATACAACTCTATTTTCTTTATTTATTGCAACACTCTTCTTATTTAATTCAATATCAAATCCAAGTCGAATTCTATTAACAATTCGAATTCATTTCCAAACCCATTATCAATTTACAATCCATTTTATTTAACCGAGTTAAATTTTATTACCATACTCTATTAAATAATTTATTTAGCCCATTATCTTACTTCCACTTTTAATTTAATATTCGATTTTTAATTTTAAAGAATCACTTCATTAAATTTTCTCGAGTTTCGATTTTATTTTATAATTTCAGTTTGGATTTCCCTTGATTTTTCAAAATTCCAACTCTTCTATTTTAAAATTTTAGAAATGCCTTTAAACCCACCTCATACTACTAAAATAGATTTTATAAAAAAAATATTTCTTATAACTCGATGTCTCAACTAGTCCATCCTTGTTCTCACAGAAATTCAGTCATATGTTGATCGGGCATAGGATTGAAAATCTATAAGTACTTAGTAGACCCATTTTCAACATCCAGTGAAAATACTTGGAAAATAAATTTATTGAAAATATAGAAAAGTGTTTTTGAAAATAGAGGAAACATCTTTGGTGACAATGCTCCGAAAATCATCACCCCCATCCATGGTCGCAGTTAACTCGATGGTTACGTTGCCATCCCGACAAAATCCATAGATAACTGTAGGCCTCCGTGCCCCTCGATTACACCATGGAACCCATGAAAGATTGCAACTACAACCGACGTTACGTAGCTATCATAGCAAAAACCCATATAACTGTGGCATCAGCGCCATCGAATTTCATTGCCAAAAATAAAACTTCTCCACTGCACTTGACCATAGATCGCAGTCTACCGATGTTGCGTTGCCTTCCCGGCAAAATCAAGTGTAGACTATTGGAACTCATCCTCCACACGATTTCGCTATGGTCCCCACAGTAGATCGCAGTGGCATCGAGTTACACTGTCGTCACAGCATAACCCAAATGCCTCTGTAAGCATCAGCGCCCTCGACTTTCGCTACCCAATAATCCTCAGGAACTAGTTTCGTCCGGACTCCTCATAGGGTCAACTTTGGAACCCCCCTTGGGGCTCAAGGCAGCACTACCCGGTGGCACTCCTGAGAAGTTCATTTCAAGGGAGAGCCTTTTTCTCCAGAGCCATCATCAAAACATTTTATACTATACACATATAGTATCTTCAAATCATACACCTAGTATGATCTCATACAAATCTCATTTATACAAAATCGACTATTCCAAAATCGATAATTCTCAAACTAGGCTTTCCAAATTTCAATATTGATTTTACCCAAAAATCAAAAGCCTTTCCAAATCTAAAGGTTCCTACAACCTTTTTCCAAATTCCTCATAAGATGCTTTATATATATATACAGATATATATAATTTTTAAAACTTTGGATCTTTTCAAACTTGTATAAAACTCCTTTTTATACTTCAAACACCTTCAAAAATCCTTTTCTTCCGGCAATAGATTTAACAAGGGGAGTTTCATCTTACATATAACAAAGATGTATAACTTTGTTTATTCAAAATCAAACATTCCAATTTGATTACTCTTTTCAATATCAATTTCTTTTCCATTCACTTGTCCACCTTTACATTAATCCTTATTTGGATTATCACTTCAATTCCTATCTCAGTTGGGTATTAAATCCATAACAGTTTAAAATCCGACCAGTTTATATTTAGAAAGTAGCTTGAAAATTTTAAAAAACAATAGATAAGTAGTTGAAAAATAAATATTAGTTTGCAAAATAGCTAAAAAATAGGTAACTAATTGTAAAATAGTTGAAAGATAGCTAAACAGTTTCAGAAATTTCAAATAATTGCAAAATAGTTGTAAAATAGAAATTAGTTTGTGAAATAGTTGAAAAATAGTAATTAGTTTAGAAATCAGTTGAAAAATGATCAAATAGCTCCAACAATAATTGTAAAACAAGCATAGAATAATTAGGCTTCAAGAATGAAAAGTGGTATATATTAAATAGCCTAGAAAATAAGTTTATATTAAAACAATTTATATCGAAATAGTCAAGAGTCAAACTGTTCACTTCCCCAACTAATTTCCATTTAATTGACTCAATTCTAACTTGAATAACTTCAATTTTTTTCTTGCAAATTATTTAAGCCCAATTCAAGTTGAATCAATCTTGATTCTCTTCCCAATTTAAATTAAATTCCATTTAATTTTAATCCTATTCAACTTTAATTAAATTTCAAATTATTCCAATCAATTTGAATTATTATCAATTTAACCTATTTCAAGTTCAAATTATTTCAACATAATCCAATTAAATTTCTAATTTAACTTCTTAAACTTATACATCTTCAATCACCAATCCACTTAATTCAAACCAAATTTAATTTTGAACTAATTCAATTTAAATCTTGAATTTAAACTATCTCGAATTATATAAATTCGAGTTAAATCCTCAAAGGTTGGTTTACCCTTTTAAACAAAATTTACTTTTATTCAAAGTTTTTAATCAATTTAATTTCTGAGTTCAATTCTCAAAATTCCATTTTAAATTATCTTAACTTATGTATTTCAATGTTCAAATAAGAATTCAATACAATTTTATTTTAGAATTTTAATTTATTATTCAATTTTATCTTCCAGTTTGAAGCCAGTTCTTAAACAAGTTTATTTTACAATTCAATTATTCAAATTTATTTTATTTATACAATACCATTCTCAATTTAAAGATTTTCACTAACAATAGGATGATATCATCTAATTTATTTTAAAACATCCATCCATTTTCAATTTTTCAATCTCAAACCCGTTTTGAGATTACACAGATTCCCAATTCAAATAAACCATTTAACTTTCCAAGTTAAATTCCAATTTCATCTTGAAATTTCCAATTCAGGTTGCTTATTCTACATTTATTTAACTTTTCCAAAGTTAAATTCCAATTTTACTTAATCCAATCAACCTCATTCAATCCTTAAACTTCACATTAATAATCTTCCCACTTAAAAACTTATATCACTTTGGGTTTTTACATCACACTTCAAGGAAAAATCAAAACTCAACCTCTTAGAGTTTATTTCAAATTATCTTTGATATCATGTATATCCATACATATATACATATTTATTTCTTGGTCCCCCCCAGCCATGTTTTACAATTTTAAACTACCCTTGGTTTTAAATTAAAATCAAATTTCAAACAACCCATTGTTTGCATCAAGTCCCCGTTATCCAAATAATACTTATTCATTATTTTTCATCACTTTGAAACAAAATTTTCAAATTCCGGGACCAGATTTAGAATTTTATTTTCAATCAATTAAGTTTTAATTTAGTTGTATTTCTGTTTCTACTTAATTTAATTCCAATTCAAGACTTCAGTTTGGTTGTATTATATTACTTCTTAGTTTTCATTTCAATAAATTTAGCAACCAATCGCTTTAATATTTATTAGAAGGGAATATTGCTTTATATGTCAAAATATATTTTATAAAATCATTTAAAACCTTTATATAAGAAAATAACAAGTACGCTCTCATATATATATATATATATATATATATATATATATATTCTCAACTCATTCTAGAGTACTACAGACTCTATTAAATGAGTAATCCCCACCAGAGCCAAGGTTTTCGCTTAACCTTTCATCTCTGATACCAAATGTAACGACTCAGAAATTTCGAACCCGAAAATTCCAGATAGTTATGAAAAAGAAAAAAGAGATAGAAGAAGAAACATCAACATCTCACATTTGCAGCGGATAAAATATAATAATAAATAATAACAGTCTACAAAAGAATATTATATCTGTCGATTACATTTTAATACATCAGAGTTACACATATACATAGACACTGGACATATACAAATCAACATGTCTCATATTTACACTAATATAATACAGCGGAAATACTCTACACGTTCCTGCCACCTAGCTCGCCTCCTGAGCTCCAGAACGTCCTTACCAGAAAATCTGTAATACTCGGTCTGACCTGAGCATTACATCAAAGTAACCCCCGGGTCAGGCTGGAAACCAGCGTGGGTAAACTCATCTAACATGAAATTCCAATACATAGAACTTTTTTTTTTTAAACCCGAGGTAACTCATTCATCACTATAAGTTCACAACTTGTTATAGTCAACACATATTTCACACACCTATATTTATGGACCTCTACATAGTTTTAAAAAGGTATAATTACTCAAATCATTCCATTCCAGCCCATTGATTTCACATATCAAATCTATAAGGAAGTTATAGAAGATTTCTAATCGAAGTGGTTTCGGATACATTGATATCCGACCTGGGCCCTTTGAATCCAAGTGATGAATTTAAATGGTAAAATGTTTAAAGTGAACAATTCATTATTTAGGGTAACAATATCCTAATATGGTAATTTACTACAACCGTTGTTTCAAGTAAAACGTGCCATTTTTTTAATTCAATTCTTTAGCTCGATTGGTCCTTTGATGTCACAGGCAAGAATGACCGAATTAAATTCCCAAAACAATTAGGCCATGATACAGATTGTTAACCCCACTAATGGTCTATATTCCTTATCGAAATACTTCACACGTCAGGCTTCCATTAACTCTTGATTACCCACATTCATTTACCTTTAAATCCAACTCATTTTTGAACTAAACAATTATTAATAATAATTTTATGAAATACCATTGTTATTTGTAAATTCTAAGTTAAATAATGATAATAACATTTATTTCCATTAAATTTATAAGATATCACCGAACTTTACATTACGGACTTAGAGTGGAAATTAGATTTACAGATTTAAAAGAAACGCACATATAAATAAATATAAACTCCATTTCCTTTTCCCGTTCCTTCCCTATTTTCCTTCTTTCATTTCTCTTATTTTCTTTCCCTTCCATATTTCATTGCCCGCCTTCTTTCTACGGCCCAACCAATTTCTTCCCTTCTCCTCCTTTCTTCGTTTACTCCCTCTTCTCTCACACTGTGCTGTAGGTAAGAGCATGAAACGTGCACACCCAAACTCGTGCACATGTACACGAAACCCCGACGCTAATCCCTGCCGCCAAACTTCTCCACAAGTTGCCGTCTACCCCCTCGCCGTGATCGCTCCCCTGAAATCTCGACCGCACCCTTCGTTCGATATTCGAACTTCCAAAACTCAACCTGACACCACCCAAAACCCATCATCCCCTCATCCCCTCATCCAGCCACCTCAGACCCTTATTCTTTTCCAAACCTTACCTCCAGCTCCACCACAACCCTCGCCAACCTTTCCCCTGGACCGCACCTCTGCAACTTCCCCTCGTCGCCGCCATTTACCCAACCCTATAGCCACAGCAAAGTCCAAATTAAACCGTAATTCGAGTTCGGCGGACCACCTCAGGCCTCTTTAAGGTGCTGTGGTATTTTTCGTCCACGCCCCATCTCATACCTTTCCTCCACGACGAGCCTCGAGCAACGAAAACATACCTGTCGCCGGAATTGGCCTGCACGCCCAGTCTCGTTCAACCCTATCTTTCTCCCTCTTCCTGATGCTAAAATTTCTCAAACCATGTCTAAAATTCATGATTTTAGTCAATTAACTAGGGCATACAATCAATTTACATAATCATGATATTCGAGTTTTACCAAACTCGAGTTGTTTACTGGAACATAGTCCTCTCTCCTTACTGACTCATGGTATCAACTGAAAGAAAATTTAATTCGATCTCTACTTGACACGACTACTTCGCCTTAAATGTTAAAGTTTAATTCGAAAGGAAATAAAAGACTTTGATTTTTTTTAAACAAATGAACAGAGTATTTAATCCAGAAACTTATATCACTTGCCCAGCTCAAGGTTTTATTGACAGCTCTAATTTTTATTCTTAATAGTTTTCTTTTCAAATAAACAAGATCTGAGGAAGAAGAAGAACAATGGATTTATCCTCTGAGACATTGTGTATTGGTTACTGGCTTATAAATTTTTTTCCTTTGAGTTACAGGTTGTATTTCCCTACCCATATATGTACGTCTAGGATCAAATGCAATTCACACACATTCCCACACATTAAAGTTTAACTGGAACAAAGTTACGTGAGTATACATATATTCAACAAAATTATATTACTCACTGTTCCATTACTGCTGCTTGGCTCTTTGCTTCAGGCTTTGAAAATTTAAATGCAGACTTGCTTTACAGATTTTTAAACTCCAAATTTGTTGTTGGATTCTTGCAGAGATGTTTTAAAACTTGCTGTTGATTTTTTATTTTTTTTGAAAATTTAAAACTTGTTGTTTTAAACAAACTTTGTTAAAACATCTTAGCAAAAACTAACCAGAGAAGGAACTAATTGATTTTAAATTATATTACACCCTGTTGTTCAAAAAAGGATGAAAACTAACCACATATTAACACATACAGAAATACTACAAACAAGCACCATTTAACTTAGAAATTCCATCAGCAACCATCATTTACTCACTTAAACCTTTAAATCAAAATGTTTACTCACCTGGAAACTAAATGAACAGAGCACGATCTGGAAGCTGACACTTGATTTTTTTCTTTAAATCTTCTTGCTTGTTTGATGAGATTGTTGTTTAAGTTTGTAAATAGTGTTGCTAACTTCTGGTTTGCCTTGCTTCTTTTATTATTATTATTTTTATATATATATATACTCGGGTTTCTTTTTACTGCACGAAATGGAAAAGAGCGATGATATATCAAAGCAATGTGTACAGATGAAATAGTATTCAGGTACAAGATTGTCTTGTACTGTTAGATGTTGTTTCTTTTTTTTTAAAAAAAACTTGGTCTGAGATTTTCTTTCGTTGGGTGTTTAAAATGATCTAGGTTGTGCTATCATTAATTAGGCTTGTCTTGTTTCATGTTTACAAAGTCATCCATGTTCGAAGATATTTACAATATGACAACTTGTATTCATTTAATTGACTACATTCATGTGCAGGGTTGTCTTCGTTTGCAAGCTTCCATAGATTTCCCTCTTTTTTTCATCTAATTGTTTTGCAAAATGAACGAATCTATATTTAATTTATGGGCATATTCTTGATCAAGTTATTATCTTGTCTCATTCATTACTTACTTATATTAATTGTAATTGTCTCTTCTCTCTTATACAACATGTATTTATTTATATCATTCCTTTGTCTTCATGTATCTTAACAGTATATAAATATATTGTTCTAGAATGAGCTTATGCTCATTTATAAATTTACTTAACCATAAAGTTCTTTGAGATATCATTTATTGCAAATATAAATACTTATTCTTATATCTTTCTAAAGTTAAGCTTAATTGTTTATTTATTATTATTTATTTTCATACTTATTTTCATTTCATAGTTTCATGTGTTATATATTTATATATACACTAATAGCCATATTTTTATTAGCTTAAATAGTTGTAAGATATATATTTTATATTAACTATAAAATTCTTTTATACTTATGTTTATATATATGTGAATATATCAGAATACTTTATCTTTAGTTTACATGGGTTTTATATATATATATATATATATATATATATATGTATGTGATTTATTTTTCTATAGGATTCAAAATTATAAATAAAATATTCAATTTTTAGTTTTAAATTTAATTTAGATATTCAGATATTTTAACCGTCCGTTATTTATTTGACTGCTTAATATTAATATTTTAATAATTTAATTCCATTAATTATCAATTAACACCCATTGAAAAATCTGGGTCGTCATACATCGAAAAAAACTGTGAAACTGAGTGAAGTTCTTTATGTTTTGGATATCCGCAAGAACCTTATATCTGGACCTGTGCTCTCAAGGAAATGCTTCCGTCTGCTATTCGAGTCAGATAAAGTAGTTCTGTCTAAGGCTGGAATTTATATAGAAAGGGGTTATTTATGTGATGGCCTATTTAAGGCAACGTAGCCATAGTCAGCAATAAAACTATGTATTCTGATTTTGCTATTAATAAAATGGAAGTTTCTAATTTGGTTGAGCATGAAATTTTACTATGACATGATAAATTAGGACACATAAATTTTCGAAAAATGAAAAAATTAGCGAAATTAGGATTAATACTTAAATTCCAAGTAGATTAAAACTACAAATGCGAGACATGTGTATAAGCAAAATTGATTAAAAAGCCATTTCATATTGTTGATAGAAGTACAGAACCACTAGTTTTGGCTCACACTGATTTGTCTGATTTTAAATCATTACCTACAAGAGGTGGGAAAAATTACTTTATCACTTTTATTGACGACAATACACAATATTACTACGTATATTTTTTGAATAGTAAAGATGAAGCAATTACATCGTTTATAAAATATAAAGCTGAAGTAGAAAATTAGTTAAATAAAAAATCAAGATATTGAGATCCGATCGGGGTAGAAATTATGAATCAACAATTCTGTGCAGGTACTGGTATAATTCATCAAACAATGGCTCTATATTCACCAAAACAAAATGTTATTGCCAAAAGAAAGAATAGAACATTAAAAGGTGTGATAAATACAATGCTATTGACCTCTGGTCTATCGACGAACTTGTAGACGGAAGCCTTAAATATGTCTAATCACATATTAAATAAGGATCCTCACAATAAAACAGGAATAATTCCATATAAGTAATGAAAAGGACACATACCAAGTTTCAAATACCTCGAAGTATGGGGTGCTTGGAAAAAGTTCCAGTTCCGCCTTCCAAGAAAGTCAAACTTGGACTAATAACTATACTATTACTATCTAGGGCCAGCCCAAAATAATAGTGCCTATAGATTTTTGGTGTTCAAGTCTGATATAGCTGATATTATTGTCAATACAATCATTGAGTCTCGAGATTCTTCATTCTTTGAAGATGTGTTTCCACACAAAAAGAATGAAGGAAATTATGTCCTTAAAAGGACAAGGGAAAAATAAAGCAAGCCGCATGACGATGAAACTCGTCGTGAAATTGAGGAAGTTGAACCAAGAAGAAGCGTAAGAATAAGAACGTCCAAGACGTTTGGTTTAGATTTTCTAACACATGTTAGAACACGAACCTCAAACATACAAAGAAGCAATGACATCTTCTGAATCTTCATGTTGGAAAGAAGCAATCAAAAGTGAAATTGATTCAATTCTAAGTAATAAAACTTGAAAAGTAGTTGATCTTCCACCTGGAATAAAACCAATTGGTTGCAAATGGATCTTCAAAAAGAAGATGAAACAAGATGGCTCTATTGACAAATATAAAGCAAGATTGGTAGCAAAAGGATATCGTTAAAAGGAAGGTTTAGACTTCTTTGATACTTATTCACCGGTTACACGAATAACCTATATAAGAATGCTAAAAGCAATTGCATCCATATATAATCTAGAGATTCATCAATTGAATGTAAAGACAACATTCTTAAATGGAAATTTTGATGAGGAGATTTACATGGAGCAACCCGAGGGTTTTATTTCCAAAGGAAACGAAAATAGTATGTAGATTAGTAAAATCATTATACGGATTAAAACAAGCTACAAAACAATGGCACGTAAAATTTGATAGTGTCATGATGAGAAATGGTTTCTTATAAATGAATGTGATAAATGTGATTATTATAAACAAGTTGAACAATCATACATGATGATTTGTTTATATATAGATGATATGCTAATCTTTGGTCCAAATAGTAAAGTGACAAAGACTATAGAGAAAATGTTAATCAACAATTTCGACATGAAAGATTTAGGAGTTGCAGACGTTGTTTTGGGAACCAAAATAATAAAAACACCTAATGGAATTGATCTATCTTAGTCACACTATGTGGAAAAAGTGATTGAAAAATTCCAAAATTCCAAAATTAAAGGAGTAAGAAAGCCTTTTAATCCATCGGAAGTACTGCGCAATAACACTAAAGAGAGTGTAATGCAACTGGAATACTCTCGTATAATAAGATGTCTAATGTACCTCATGAATTGCACAAGACCAGATATAGTTTATGCAGTAAGTCGACTGAGCAGGTATACAAGCAAATCAGGGAAGGAACACTAGAAAGCACTAATGAGAGTGTTGGGATATTTAAAGAGTACCACAAACTTTTCCCTACATTGCGAAAAATTTCATGTCTTATTAGAAGGATATAGTAATACAAACTGGATTTCTGATTTAGAGGAATCTAAATCAACTACGTCTTTACCCTAGCAGGAGCAGCAGTGCCACAGAAGTCTGCTAAACAAACATGCCTAGCTCGATCCACTATGGAATCAGAGTTCATCGCTTTAGATAAAGCAAGTGAAGAAGCATAATGACTTCATCAATTTTTAGAAGACATTCCATTTTGGCCTAAACTTGTATCATCCATATGCATACACTGTGATAATCAAGCAATGTTAAGCAGAGCACAAAACTTTGTGTATAATGGAAAGTCACGACATATTCGTCGACATCATAACACAGTTAGGCAGCTACTCTCAATTGGAACTATTTCCATTGATTATGTGAGAACTACTGATAACCTTGCAGATCCATTTACTAAAAGATTATCAAGAGAGAAAATTGACCACGCAACTGGGGGAATGGGTTTAAAAGCCTAAAACAACAAAAGTTATCTTATACGGAAACCTATCTTAGCGACCAGAAATCCCACGAACTACGATCAATAGGCAAACCAATTTTGAGTAACTCAAGAAGTAATGCATTTAGGACTTAGTCTTACTTCATTCCTATGGTGAACAATAGAATGCATGCCTACAGAAGTATTAAAAGGAAAAACTATGCTTTTTAATGATGACCATATCTTGAAATTAACAAGTGGGGTATATGTAGAATACTGTTAATGGTTGCGATCACCTATGTTAGTGTGAGATGGGTCGGCTCTATGAGAATATTAAAGGCTTAAATTCTCTAAAACACTCGTAGAACTGAATTTGTTCAGGACCAAAATGAACACAACTAAAAGATTGGATGTGAAGGGAAATAATGCTTTGTAAAGCTTATTGTCTGGTTATGCACAAACGGCTGATGGTTCAAGATGAAATAACTCACCAATTAGCCAAGTATATCCGATAAGTTTTAGGTAGGGAAAGTTCAAAGTGAAATATCAACTTATCCTTAATATAGCATTATTTTCATAAGAACTGTGTGATATTACTCTTTGTGTAGGGAAGACATATATCATCATTCATGTGGGGATTGTTAGAGGACCCTTATATAATGAATGAGGTATTGTCCCACGTCGCCAAAAATAAGTTAATGTTCATGCTTAATACTACTTTTCTCAAACCTATATTGGCCCTTAGGGTCAGGTAATTTTGTGTGAGGGAGAGAACCTATATAGCCATGAACTAACACACATGCGTGCGTCGCCCTCCCGTCCAGTACCGAACCGGGTGCGAGTGCAATAAGAGTGGACCGTGTTATATTTTTGCTGCACAGAAGTAAACAACTTTTTACTGTTTAAAAGCGACTAATGGATTGGATGCGGCTTTTCAAACTATGCGTTGCAAAGCTGTTTTTAGCTATTGTGAATGAAAAGACGCGACTGTTGCACACCGTGACAGTTCTTGACCGTTGCAAATGAAAAGCGGCGATGTTGCAAACCGCGACAGTTTTTGGCCATTGCAGACGAAGAGATGCGGCTGTTCCCAACAAACATAACCGCTGGGAATTAGCCTATAAAAGGAGAAGGAAACCTGATCAGTAGATTATTCAAAATTTTCTCTTCTTCCTCTTCATTTCTTAATCTCCAGATTCGTATGCTTCTGCATATCACAAAGAAGATCATACTCATCACAATCTCGAGAAGATCACGTCTGTTGTATCTCGAGAGACTTGAATAAAGTATTAAGGAAATAGTTACGACAAGCCTCGGATGTAATTTCCTTCTTCATATGATTAGATTTCTGTTTACTTATATATTTATATACATCATTCTATAATATTTCCGTTTCAACGTTGTGATGTTTCTACGAAGTAGTACAACGCTTGTTTATCGCTATAGCTCAATACATCAATTTGTTATTGTGACCGCTATAGTTTGTTCTTGTAAATAAATTACAACATAGTTTTTGTTCAAAATAACTAATACAGAATTCCAAGGTAGTGAAAATCTGATTTGTAAATTTGTGTGACGAGTTTATATCATATTGGTCTCTGTTTTCATATACTGATCGTATAATAGTCAGTATAAATAAAACAATAAAATCATTCAAACAACCGCCGGTTCACTTTACTAAAAAAACTAAGGAAACCACCAGTTAACTCCTCCTACAATACTAAGTCCATTTCAATTAATACACCTTCCAGATCTATTACGACGAATAAATTCCCATACTCTTTCCGTTAACTTTCGAAAAGAGACTCCAAAGGCCCGATAAATCCAACAGTCATAAGTTTGTAAGACACCGCCATCTATGCTCTGGCAGTGCATGTCCTTGTCAGTTGTCGTGTCATGGCATAATCGGTCGAAAGTCAACATCCTGTCCAGCGGATCGGGGGATTCATGATTTAGCTACCTAAAGATAAGGTTTCTACCCATTGTATCTTCTCCTCTAACCCTTGCATGTTTTATTAACTGTTTGCAACCTTTTAAAATCATTTCCAGACAAACTTGCATTGGAAACTCAACGTTTTGAAACGTTCTTGTGTTGCGTTCTAACCAAATGTGCCAAATTAAGGTTGTTATGGCTATATCTATAAGTTTGTTGAATGATTTGTTATTATTAGGAGTGTGAAAATCCTGATCAAATATCACCTCATTCTGCAGTTGTAAGTTGGAGTTTATATCGAATGTTTTGCCAAAGAATTCTAGAGTAAGAACCACCAAAGAATAAATGGTTTCGAGATTCATTTTCTAGTTTGCATAATTTATATTTTTGATCGATATCAAGATTCCATATATATATTTTATATATTGTGTTTAGCTAGTTTGTTCTTGGCGCATAGTGACATTTTAGGCCAGGACGATGTGTTTCAAATATGTGTGCACCATTCAAATGTGTTGCGTTCCTCTAACAATCTCCTAAGCTGATGAAACTGAAAATTGTCCATTACTTTGTGGCTTCCAAACCCAAAAATCCTCATCATGATTGTGGTAAAGGGGTATGTTTGAGATATGGTGAAGTATACAAGGGAGCAAACTATTGGTGTTTCTCTCCATTGTCCATTAGAAATGAGAGGCGGGACACTTCTTTTGGGGGCTCCAATGATCGAAAGAGACTATCATCCCATCATATCGTTCAAAGATTGATCATGAATCTAGGGATCAAACCATTGGCTAGTGTTGTCTCCGTTCACTATTCTTTTCATAGGTCCACTTTCTTGATGTCCTTGTCTTGAGTAGTGTTCCATGCATATGATGAGTTATTGTCCACGAAAATTCTTGTTTTTATAGAATTTATTTGTCATCCATTGAGCTCACATGCGATCTTTTTGCAGAGATCTCCTAGTAAGCTTTTACAAATTTCAAACAAAAATGATTGAGTCTCATGTATCATTACGTACAGGTGCGCTAAAATCCATAAATTGATTTCTTCAATATGAAAGTTCGTCTCAAACTTCCCCTCTACAACAAACACTAACGCTTGTTCTATGCAGATTTCTTTGTCAAATCACCATGCAAAAAGATGGTCTTTACATTTTGGTATGCTAACTCTATATCTTAAATCGCAACTCATGATCAATAAAATCAAGCTTGAAGTACGTAGCACTACCGACATAAATATATCATCATACTCTTCTTTTCTTTGTAAACACCATTTCACAATCAGTTGAGCATTATGTCTTTCGCCATCTTTCATCTTTAATATCACTGCATCGTGTGGCACAACTTCCTTGAAGAAGCAAAATTAACTCCCAAGTTTGGTTTGTCTCTCTTTTTCTAATGGAGATTCATTTTGACTTATCACTCGACACCATGATATCATCAAGATGCATCTGTTCATCATAGTTATATGCAATAAATAGTTCAATCTACTATTAATGTTAAGATGTGCATTAATCAAATTATCATACCTCATAAGCAACTTTATCATGCAATAATTAGCCTAAGTGGAAAACAGCTTGAGCCAAGCCCTGTTTGATTACCTCTTGAGTAAAACCCTTTATAGCACTTCGAACACCACTATCACAACTAGAAGTGTCATGTAATATACCATCAACAACATTATCTACTCTACCATTATACAGGAATGGAGGAGCAATATCCATCTTCTTTTTGTCACCAACCAAATCTGAGAAATTATATGAATGTGTTTTTTAGTTGAATAAAGATGATTCATTAAAGTGACATGACATAAATTAATAATCTTCCTTGTCTCTAGGTTTCAAATATGATAACCCTTCACATCGTCTGTGTAACCAAGCATAACTGCCATGAAGGTTCTAACCTAGAGCTTTTTGGTGCCCAAGTCATGTACAGTAACAGGATTATAAAAAAGAAGATAAATCTATATTCTCCATCCATACTTTCTCCATAAATTAACTTCAATGAAGAAAACTGGAGTTTGATAAACAATATGCATTGTGTCTATAATGCTTTTAGCACAAAACACATTTTGATGATCCGGATGTCATCTCAAGCATCGTCTCTTCTCCAACAAAATATGTTTTATCATCCACGTAACGTTTTTTGATAGTGAACCTATCTATAGTAATATGTATTCAAACCGTGTTGTCTATAATACTCCAAGAAACCTTTAAAAGCATTTTTATTGTAGAACCTCACCATAAAGCCTTCCACATCATGAATTTTTCATGCGCCTACAACTTAACCTACATTAGGTACAACCACACCTTACAAGAATACTAACAAAAAATATAATACCTTGCTCCGCCCAAGTGAAACTACTAGCATTGACCCTTATACATCCACGCGAACATACTCGAAAACACCTCCCTAATCATGCTTACCCTCAACGAATAAACATTTGTTTTCTTAGTTAAGATACATTCTTAGAAAAACTCAAGTTTTTTAAGTTCCCTCCATAGATCATATTTAGACTTATCTAAAATATGACGTGCCTAAGTAGACGCAATCTATTAGTATCTAGATCTTGCTAGCTCTTAACACTAATACTAAATTAACAACTAATGCTCAGACTTTTACGCAATTACAAATTTCAAGTCATTGCCCCTTTTAATAAATACAAGTGCTTCACGTGAAACCTTGAAGCTATTTCTCTTTATTGCTTTTGCATCCCAATGATGCTAGTTACCTAATAAGATAAAAGATTTACAAAACCTTGAAACATCGTGCACATCGTTGAGTATGTAACCACTCCAAATATTTGAATCCACTCGAAATTAACACCCAAAGAAATTATAAGTCCCATAGGAATTGCAATCCTCGCTATTATCATAACTTAAAAAGAGCTTTTCAATGTCATATAAAACAGCTTCCTATGTTAAGTATCAACGCATAATCCAAAACTTTTGATACTATCGACATTAATGCATCATCATTAATATCCTTTACCATAATCATAATCGATGAAGCCACAACTTTTGTGTTTTCTAAACGTTCATGCTCCTAGTGATCTAGTATCTTAAAATACAAACGCATTATCTGCCATAGCATTTCTAAAGTTAGAATTCTCCCTATTTTCCTGGCATTTTGACTATTACCAACTCCACTATCATAACTCAACGCCTTCTTTTGATCTACAATTCCTTTTCAAAATGTTTCACCTTCATATCGGCAAGTATCAAGGTATATCATCCATATAATATTACTTTTTTGTTCCTTAGCAATGTTCAAATTTATTGTCTGTCTTTTTTCTCAGAACAAGAATGATATTTTATTCAAAAATGACACTCATTTTGATGTCTCAAGAGATCGATTCCAAAATCTTTAGAACCTCGGTCTAAAACGTCATATTTGCCACTTAAGGTAGCGGTCCTTGACTTTATTGTCTTCATCTTCATCAGAAATATGTCGAGTGTCTTTAAATGCACCATCGCGGAAGATCTTGCATGTAAATAATGCCTATGATAATATTAAATGATTCACAAGTGTCTTCTTCACATATAACTCCTTCAACTAATCACATATACCCTTAGTGCTAATCTTGCCATCAACTTTAAAAATAGCATTATCCTTCATAACAAGTTGAGGGGTAGTGGATGCACATTCCATCATCTCTTCCTTCCTCGCATCCACGATATCGGCTGACAACAAATGTGTATCAAACACAACTTAATGTACTTGATTCCACTATAAAATTGCCTCATTTGTCATTTCTCAAATCCATTTTTTGTTCCACACTTATATAGCAAGTGTAATCTAACTGCCACAAATGATCCGCATACACATGGAATCAACATAGGATAAGTAACAACCGTTGTAATAATCCGCAAGCAATCCTACAAATGATCATTTTCGCAAATAGCTTATGCACAAATCTTGAATAATTAATACCAAATGTGAGGGTTAACAAATATAACCAAACACAATCACAGAAATAAATAGCTTAATAAAATCGATGAAATGTCGAGGAACAATATACAAAATGTATAACTCGTTTGAAACACTACAAATTTAACAACTTTCACAATATACATAAGGAAACAATAAAATCATGATAATAAAAGACATAAGAATTAAGAATGGATCCTCTATCAACATGATAGTGTACTATACTTCACAATTGAAGAAATTTTAGCGATTACGGAAGAGACTACAAGAGAAACAAAATAATTATTAATGCTAAACCCTATTTTTTATCGTAAAATTCTATTCAAATAATAATTTGATTACACACCTCTATATCAACACCTCTATATCCATAAATTTTGGCCATTGAATTGACTCCAAAATAAATCCACAACCTTGGTTACTCAACCACATTAGGTCCTAGTGTCTTCAATAGAGACACTGAATGTACAAAACAAATGATTTGAAGCTTGAAAACTAAAAAATATTTTATACGGCTAATTTGGAAAACCAACTTTGAAATCATGTTATGTAATAGCTTTTCCCTGATAATGCTTCAAAAAATATTTCCTAAAAATATTTTCTTTGATAACTGTTGAAAATTAGCGCAATCTCTCTAACTTGAATCGTAACATTAGCACACGATAAGAAGCTCTCACCCATTAATTAGCAAGTGAAGATACCTTATACCTCATACCACAACCACCATGTTTTTACATGTAAATGTATAAGTGGGTCACATTGCATTTAATGCACAACCATGCATTTTTTCATTATTAAAACCATGCAAGCGCTAAATTTTTCAAATGTTTCCGCACTCTGAACCATGAGGCACTTTGATGAAATTTTTTTGAAACTTTATGACTAATGAATTAGTTTATCGTCTATTTTTAACATGGTGCATGCTCGATTGTTGGGCATGCACATAAATTTGCCATCTATTGAAGGTTAAGGTTTATTTGGATAAATGTGAGGGCAATCAAAGTTAAGTGGCATTTAAGATACTAAAGGTTTCACAAATATCTGTATCAAGATGGGATATCAAATTTTGCATTATATATGTATTGAACTACGATGGAAGAAGCAAAGAGAAAATAGAAAGCATTACGAGAACTCTCGAAAGCAACCAATATGTCTAAAGTTTGGTTCAAATTGTTGATACTAAGCCTTTGTCCAAAAACATGCAACCGTCGGCTGTATAATAAATATTTAGCAATTTTCAACCTTTTCAATTAGGTTAACATTTAATTTAGAAATATACTTCTTTGGTGTATACATATTTAGCTAGGGGCTAGTTATCATAAGAACATATATAGACACACACACACACACACACACACACACACACACACACACACTAGCTATAATCAACTAGTAATTTATTAGGGTTGACCAACATAATATAGTTCTTAGGGTTACATAAATCTTATCATATCTAGAGAATTATAAAATTAATAGAAGAACAAAATGTTTGTGTATTTTCTTACCTGTTGTTTATTTAGTTGTTTTTCATAATCTAGTTACATGGAGAATGTAATGTATTTTTCTTATTAATCTAATTGTACAGATCTTGGAGTAAAAATTTAACAATCCTTATCCAATCGGAATGTCCATATTAATCTTCTTCCAAAACATTTAAGAGATGTGTACCATGATGACTTATATTTTACCACTGGCTTTAATCACATGTTAAGATGTTGAATCTTAAACAAAGACATAATGTGAATATATAAATAGGAAAGGGATAGGCAACACATCACTCATACTATATGTCTCATCTACACTTCTATCATTCTTTGATTGGTAAATTTTTTAATGATTCTACTCAAACATCGGAATATTTGATGATACATATCATGCTAAAACCAATAATCAAACGTAAAATTTATATCACATTGACAGGTCAACAAAAAATACTACGATCTACAATCGCTTAAAATTCATATTATGAAAACATTTCACCTAAATTATTATACAAAGTTTTAAAAGCGAGTTTAAATCCTAAATCATAAAGTTTAAACTATAAATCAAAATTGTGTTTGAACAATCAATCCTTTCCATGGTAATATCGATCCTTTACATGTTGATATAAATTTTGCTCTATGTTTTTATCGATAACATTTGAGTGTAAAAATATCGATTCTTTCCATGGTAATAACATATATTTTTTAAATCGATTTTGATCGTTGAGCTTCTACAACTAAACTAAATTCAATTTCTCGCCTGTTTTATCTATTATGTTTAGAAAACAACAAAACATGTATCGTAGATTAAAATGGATATCTTGATGATTTTTATTTGTTATTTATTGGTTGATTTTTTTCAAGCATTTTAATTGAGTTTAAAATCATAATTTGAGAATCTGAGACCTTCAGTTTGAAACGAAATTTGAATCACAAGCTTTTATTAATTAGTAATCGATGCCAAAGGGTGTCCGATCAGTAGACATCTTAATTGACAATCTAAACTTTTACCACTAGTGATTCTTAATCGACATTAAGATTTCTGATAACAATGATTATATGGTTAGATCTGTAGTGATTATTTAGGAAGTCGTATAACCTATATATTTAATATGTGTACCGGTAAATTATCAACTAAGGATCGATATACAATGTTTGAAAAGATCGGGATAATTTTAGTGTAATATCGATGTGTTTGTTAGTAATAGGTATGTCAATGGATAGTGTCATATCTGCATCCATGGATAATGATGGATATCAAATAACTATCATATCCAATCAATAAATCAAGAAACATAAATAAAAAAATTTGGTTGAACATAGAAAAAAATTAATCATCTTGATTATAAAAATATAAAAAATCAATAAATATATTGTGATAACAAATAATTCTGAACAGTTAATATGATTTAAATGCATACAATATAAACTGTTAGCTTAATTTAAAAAAATAGATATATTTCATTGTACTAAACTACACATAAATTTTCCAAAAATGGGATAGATAGTTTTCGAATGTGAATGCCTCTATATTTACATCCATATCCGTTTTTCCGGATATCGGATATTCGTCAGCTTTTTAAATACCGATTTCAGATTTTTCGGATATCCATTGACAGTCTTAGTTAACATGCTTTGTAAATAAAGGTAACAATATAAGATGTAAATATTTTTTTTTAATCAGTTTAAGTAGTTAATAGATTTTTCGATAATATATCTATACAAATAATTTGCAAATACACTCTTAAGTTTTATTGTAATATAGTATATTTATGTATGTTTTCTGTTAAATGACAACATTTAACAACTTTTACCTATCGTTGCATCATATACCAGTTAATGTTGCTTGGCTGATATAGCGTTCAATATTTGTCGGTGTTGTGGATATATCACGAAAATATCGTTAATCGATATTTTAGAAAACATTGATTGAAATCCGTTATGCGATATATCCTGGTACTATCCAATACAAACTACGTAACTTGCAACAAAATAGAACTAAATTAGAACTTCGAGTTGGATGAAATAATCAATTTTAAATTGAACATTATCTGTAAACATTTAAGAAATAAGCATCAATCTTATAGCGCATTCTAAATATTTAGAAGAAGTAATATTATAGCATACGTTGGTTCTATGGTGTAGTGGTTGGCACTCCAACTTTAAAATAAGCATCAATCTCATAACACGTGTTCTAAATATTTAGAAAAAGTGATATGTTTCAACATAGGATGGTTCTATGGTGGTTAGTACTCCAGACTTTGAATTTGGCGACCTGAATCCCGGTAGGACCTTTTTGATTCATTCAACACTAGAGCACTTCATACTTATGATATGTGTTTGCTATATTTTTTATTGAGATCAAATAAGATAATAATTTTTTAGTTCGGTGCTTAGATGGTAGTACATAGTTATACTATAAGTCAACATGTATTAGGAATCATGCGTATCGGTGACCTTGGGATCAAAGCTGAAGTGTCTAACCGTTGAGACAATGATGTTGGACAAAATAATAGTACACTACACATCTCTGTCGATGTACTAAATTGTCATGTCTATTAAAACTTTTCAATGTGCATTAATAACATAATTCATTTAAGGATGTTCGTGATATAATGATAAGGCTTGTAGAGTATGTATCTAGAGGTTTTGGAATCATTCGTTGAATATCAATCTGCATTTAAAAGAAAACTGTAGTAAAGGCAGTGGACTGTTTGGCTTTGTGCATCAACCAAATATTGTAATGTCAATATATTTTAATTGTTTGGAAGATAGACATGAAACTTTCTACTCTTTGCCCATGTAGGCTTGAAATCAGTTGTTGCAATTCTCATTGTTTTAATTTTTTTCTTATGAAGGACATTAAATGAAAGTTTCTAGCAATTAAGCTCATTATTTTCCATTGCAATCTATTTTTTCTTCATTCGAGATCAAACAAAGTTTATAAAGGATAGCTTTCCATGTATAGTCACAACATCAGCATTTTCCTCTTGTTGTATGCGTTTGTTGTATTTTATATTGAGATCAAATAAACCAACATTTAATGTATATGTGATGAAATGTTTGAGTGAAATGCCATAGCTTTCCAATAAGTACATTGACGACATGTAATTCACACAATATTGCAGTTTATAGCGATAAGGCTTGAAATTTAATTACTAAACAATAAATAAAAGTTTAATCCGAAACTTAACTTCTAAAAAATGATTAAAACGTTGAATGAAATTATATAATTAAAGAAATTTTATGCTTATGATGATATCATGTTTGATGATATTGTGTGAAATGAATTAAAAAAATCATTTCAGAATACACTAGTAAAAAAATATAATCTATATTAATCTTGTTTAATTGATTATTATTTTTAACAAACATCTACTTTTATAATGCATATGCATTAAATTAAAAGGACACATTGTTTGTTGCAGCATATGCCAAGACTCGAGGAAGATTTTGCACCTTCTTAACCATGACTATTGTTTTTTTTTTAATTTTAGATGCGTTGAAGAAAAATGAGTGTTGATATGTCCGAGTGGTTAAGGAGATAGACTTGAAATCTATTGGGTTTTGCCCGCGCAGGTTCGAACCCTGCTGTCGACGTTCTTGTCTTTTTTAATCCTCTTCCTTACAACAAGATCAGTAGCATTTCTACCACATAATCTCATTATTTCTTATTGCAGCATGCACATAGTCCAACTTCCTAACATCCCTACCATTTCACTTCCATCCCTAATTATTTTCCTTCCTTTTCCCCATAAAGTCTTAAAATACATGTTTAATGCACATGTTACATCATCTTCCCACATTGGACTTACCTTAATAATTACACATCAAACTATAGATGAATAAATAAATAATACGCACCTAAAATTAGCAAGTTTAAACTGCAATTACTGTCAACCTAATTATTAACCACAACAATTGGTATTCTGGCCACAACCGCCAATGAGTTTGACCGCTGAAAAATGTTCAGAGGCAACACAAAATCGGGTATGGAATTTAATTCAAACGCGCAATTTTCAAACTGGATAATATAATAGGGATCCAAATACATCATTTACCACATAACAGTGTGATGATTGATGAAAAACAAATCTACATTTCAACGCACATCACCAGTTACGTCACGGATTGATTGAGCCAACAGCGTCTAAAACTGTAATAATAGATACCTAAGCATGATTAAAAAATATGGAAAAAGTAATTATTGAACTTACCACTTCGGTAGAAGAGGAAAAGGATAAAAGGGTTTTGAGTAGACGGAGGGGCTTTAAGCAAGAATTGGACGGAAGAAAGTGCAGATAAACATAACTTATGTCTACGGCGCATAATTAAATTCCGAGTTTAACCTCGGTAATACAACTTCACATCAACTATTTAAGACCCAATATTCTAATTTTCTTAACAACAAAGATGCCTAGGGAGTCGAAATAGGCGGAAATTGATATACTTGGGATTCTACGGAATAAACCCATTTTTCAAAGCATATCTAGGATTAGGGCCAATTTTCCCTTTCTAGTTTTAGTTTTAACCAAAACGAAAATGGATTAGTCACTTATTTTTGAATCAAAACCAATTTGAAGATACATAATATAAAATAAATCTATTTTGTATTCCATGTTTTGGAAAATAACAAAAACAAGCTGTCCTTCCATCAATTTCATCATCTTAATGACTTATAATTTTAAACTTCTGCTCCCCTCTCTTTATATTGGTCAAGAACATTGAGTGCGAAAAATGCAAAACTCAAAATAAAACCAAATGCATTTGTGTATTTGTTTAAAAATATGCTACATATATGGATATGTTATACCACTGATAGGATTGTCAACATGTACTTTTGGATATGTATAATGTTATATGCTCATCCGCATTTGAAATCACTTTCAGGTATTGAATGTCTACATCCACGGATAACGGATGGATATCAAATATTATCATATCCGCTAACAATCGATAAATGTAAAAGTATAAAAAAAATGTTCAATGTAAAATGTTTTGTTTTCATCGAGTATAAAAGCAAAATCAAAATGGTAATAAGTACATATCATTATGCATTGTACACTCAATTTTATTCTATAAGAACTTAAACTTTTGACTATTTGTATTCTATTCGCATATTCATTTTCAGCTCAATTCACATGTACTCCTTAAGTCAACTAATTTTTTCACCTTTTTAACCTTAAAAGGGTGATGTCCGACTATTTAAAACGTCTCTTAAATTAACGAAAAATGTTGTCAAAATACACTTGTTGTTACAATATATGTAAATCATGAAATGAATATGCTTTTACATTGTTTTGTTTAGTCGCACAACGTGGAATAAGTTAAACCCTTTGCTCTGAAGCCTTTAAATAAAGAAGAGTACATAATGTAAACATATGTCTATTCCCTGAAATGAATAATATATCTTTTGTCTCTCTCTAATGGCTTCTATTTTCTTTGTTTTATGGCTTTTACTTTTGTAACGCCCCACCCCGAGACCATCCTTAGCAAAGAGAATTAACAAGTAATTCTATCCACTAAAGCGGAGAATAGGGCTGGTTAAGGGCGACCATCTATAATTTTGTCTTAAACATCTATTGAATACGTCGACAAATGCAATATAATTTTTTTCCTTACTCATATGGATCGACAAACCCAATAAATGCTTAATCCAAAACTATAGGTGGCTAACATATCTATCAAAACAAAATACAACAGCTGAATGTAAATCACATCATAGAATAGTAATCAACAACATATATATACATATACACTAATACACGTTTAGTACAATACAATATGAATACAATAAAGGTGGTACACGACCGCACCATATACATCAAATCAAATGTAAAAACATCAGAGTATGCGGAAGAAATAAACTACTCAAGCAAATGAAGAGCTGATATCCAACATCAACTTCAAGCTAAGTCCAATAGATGATACCTCAAACAACTCTGTCTGACCTGAGTGAAAACATACGGGTCAGGCTAGCTAAAATCATCAGTTAAATAGAATAATCGATAAGGATGATAGGTGAAAGCTATGGTATCCTTTTTCTTAAAGGATGCCATGCCCTAAATAGGGTTTCAACATCATAAGAAAGGACAACATCTCTTCATGGCAAGTAGAAGAGATAATAATGATAAAGTCATACTTAAGTCGCATAGCTGACACTTAAGAAAATGGAACATCGACGAGCAAAGTTTTAAAGATAAGACTTAATAAACATCACTTTTGCCTCATATCATCGGCGGTATAAAAGAATGTGGATAATGACTTCAAATGATTCAACTATGAGTGTTGTCAATATAACAATACATCAAAGGTACATATCCTTTATACATAGAATAAAACGCATATGGATGTGCCTCATCTCATTGGCACATCCTAAGGATCATTTAAGGAAATATAAAATTCAATCATAAAAGAAGTATTACACTTATTCATACCACATCTCATTGGTATGAATATAGATACATCTCAAATCCATCACTAAAACTCATCATAAAAGATTCTTCATAATCATTTATACCTCTTCTCATCGGTATAGATTTATAAATACATCTCTACTCCATCTTAACATCAAGTAGTCTATAAAATCATCAAATCATCAATCCATAATGCAAATAACTTAATGGAAGAATAACATCATAAATGATTTCACCATATATGCATACATCTCCTCTGGCACCAGGCTATCAATGTAATAATCACCTAAAGATAGTGAAGTCTAAAACATCAAAACTCAAAGAAATCCCGGATTGGCCAAATCCTCGATTGTAAGCCGAAGCAGTGCTACGCGTGCTACATCGTGACTAGTACTACTATTTGGTACCATAAATATCGTGATGACTAGAGTCAAATAACATATTAACAATGTGAACATCATAATGAATCCCAGCCACAAAGACCAGAGTTAATAACATCGTGTTGATCGGAGTAGCAAGTACATCGTGATGACTCCAATCGAGTGCTCGTGGTCTGTAGTACTAGTAAACATCGTGAACGTGTCTCAACTTCTCAGATAGGAACCCAATAGGTGTTAACGTACGGCCCATACCATACGTTCGCACCTAATGGTTTACTAACCGTTAGTTGGTACCACACTAGTAAAACATCATAAACATCATGAAAATTTACTCGGCCTCATCTCATTGGCGAGTAAATACAATACCATGCTCATCTCATCTCATTGACGAGTACTAGTGGCATCGTGACTTGTCTCATCTCATTAACAAGAAATTTTTTTCATAATGCATCTCAACATCGTAAAATCATCATCAAGAAGCTTACATCATCTCATCGGCAAGTAAAAATAACATCTAGATGGTTATCTATAACCATAATTCGAATTAGGAATTTCTAGCTCTTAATTCACCTCATTTCAACGGCGATTAAGAAGCAATTCTTAAAATGATCCTTCATCAAATGTACTCCTAAATTGGAGTTCTCGAACCATATAATCTACCCAAAATTTAATAACATCTTAAAATCATCTCAAATAGTTCATCGAAAGGGTTTCGATCGTATAAGTCCGATATTAAGCGATAAAGCAAATCCATGTGTCCCATACCATATGTTTTACTTTACCGTTTAATTGTCTTTCTTATATGTCCGAAATTCATAAAAATAAATATCTTTATTTAGAAAATAATTTTATTAAATAAAACAGAAATTTAAATGATTTTCCAAAAACGATTATTAAAACAAATATTTGAAATTCTTTTATTATAGGAAATAAATTTATCTTTATTTAAAAAAAATTAAGAAAATACTATGTAGTAATAATTTGAAATTTCCATGTATTTCAAAAATAGTTTAGTGAAAACCATTCTCGAAAGCAACGAAAAACTAAGAGGGATATCTCAAAACTGATAACTTGAATTCAATACGAATTCAATTCAAATTTAGCCCGAAATCTTTTCAAATTCCATTTGAGTTTGAATTTTAAATTCTCCAAATATAGCTAGCCTACTGATAGGCGTCATAGCTCTAAAAATATCTCATAAGAGAATGAGAGCAAAAACGAGCTAATACAATTCAAAGGTCAACGATTGTTGTTGCTGTCATTTTGCTCTCAGGACAGCAACATACAACCATAATTTCGATCAAGCAAGCTTCAAAATTATAGAAAATACAATGAATGAAACTTATAGCTCATGATCTAATCTTTTCAGAACATCCAAAATTATCAAATTCGGATAAGAAACAAAGAAGTTAAAGCTAATTTCGTCTCAATTTCAAACACAGAGCAAATAATAGTTTTGCTTTCGGGATAGCAGTAAAAAAATTCAATTTTTACATAGTTAGCCTGAAAATTACAGAAAACTCAATGAGTGAAAGTTGTAGTACATGAATTGTGCTTATCGAAAGATTATAAATTATCGAATTTCAATCAAAATCGTGAAAGATATAACTCAAACAATACCAGATTCAAACTCAGGAAATACTACCAAAGACATAACTATACTTCTGCTTACAAATATGTTTTAGGTCGGTCAAATAGTAAAATATCGGACTGAAACCTGAAGATAAATTACTCCTTATTGAATATATTTTCCAGCAGAAAAATTTTGACCTAAATTGGATGAGAAACGAAAAACTTATGGCTAAAACACTTCTCTGGCCTATGATTGTTGTTGTTTTCTATTTCCCCCGAGACAGCAACAAACAAGCACAATTTGATCAATAAACTTCAAAATTTTAGAAAATTCAAAACATGATACTTGAAGATCTATGTCTATGCTTTCTAGAACAACTAAAATTATTGAATTCCGACTTAAATCGAAATAGATTTGCCCAATTTACTGACGGCAATTTCATAAATAAACATGCAACAAACAAAATTGAGATTTATTACCTTGAAATCTCAAACTGTGAGTTTTAAACTCACCTTTGATTTTAGATTGAAAAAACCCAAATTTGTGAAGAAATATTGAAGCTTGAAGGCGAAATCCTTTCTCTATTCTTATTTTGGTGAAGTTCTTCTTGAATAACATCGAAATTGAGTGGAATTGAGAGTTAATTAGGGAAAACCATTGTTTTCTTTCTCTCTATTTACTGTGTCTTTAGTTTTGGGGAGGAAGATGAGAAAAAAAGGTACGTACACCTATTTCCTCTTTTCTAGATGGTTCTAGAGGGAGTTAATGGATTCAAACCTTATCCAAATAAGCCCAAGACTAATATACTTAGAGAAATTCTTATGTTATATACATATTTAACATATTCAATCAATTTATACACTGGTTTTCTCATTCTTAACCAAATAAAATATCTACAACAAATTTTTTGCAATAAAATTGTTATTATAAAAAAAATAAAATTTATTTCGACAATAAAAAGTTGTTTTTATAAATAAAACACTATCTTTGACAATATTTTACAAATTACACCATTTTAGTGTAAAAACACCATTTTTAATGCAATAACTTAAACAAAAATTTCTTTCATGTCAAATAAATTGCAATAAATACATTTAACACTTTTTAATCATTAAGATATTTTTTCCAATTAAATTTTTTATTTTCTCCATATAACACAATTTTTTAACAATATTTACCAATATTCCCATTTTTAGTGAAATATCACTATTTTCATCCATTTTAACCAATTTATTTTTAGGTCTAATGAAGTGTATTACAGTGTTTTAACATTTTTATAATACTAATACATCATTCCAAGCCTAATTACACTTCTAAATTTTATTTACTTCATATTATTCCTTTTATTTTACAATAGATGGCTAACATTGGAATAAATTTCCAATATTACTAATTAACTAAAATTAAACCATCATAATCATTTACTTTCAATCCAAATCAAAAAATAAAGTTTTTCAAACTTTATTTCATTCATGTACACTTTTTTTTCAACCATCAAATGTTGAAATAGGCTTCAAATAAAATAATATGACTTATTTAAAATTCAAATTCCAAATTATATTTATCAAGATATTGTTTATATAAAATAAATAATATAATCCCTTATTTTATTATCCAATTCATTTTTAAACACAATATTAAATTATAATTTGCATTATAATTTAATATTAACAGTAATCTTCCAAATCCTGGGTTGTTATAACTTTCTTCATTTTATAACACGTTATCAGCATGAAGCTCTTATAAATCTTCTAAACGGTAAGCTATCTTTCCGATCTAATTGATCAAAATTTTCAGATCTCATTCTACTAATTTTTTTTCTTTTAGATCTCATTGTATCATTGATCTAATTATTCGGATCTGATTATATTCGTACATCTTATTTTTTGTCCATGTATTTCATATCTTGTTTTGTTGTAGATCCTATTTTTTTATTCTAATTTTTCAGATCTCTTGTAGATTTTACTATCATGTTCATATGATATTTTTTTTTAGATCTGTAGATATTAATCATCGGATCCCTTATTTAATTGTCATTCATGTATATCCATTTTTTGTGACAATTTTAAATTTGATCTGAGACAAAAGTTGTTCCATAGACTAAAATGTAATTTATGACCTTATTATGTTAATTTTCTTTTTAGATCTTTTCTATCGTAGATATAATTTTCTAGATTTCATTATATACATATGTATACATATAGACATACATATATATGTATATATATACACATCTTACCTCATAGATCTTGCTCTATTAATCTTATCATTTTAGATCTCATTTTATTGTAGATCTAAACTTTTAGATCACGTTACATTGTTTAGTGGAAAAAAAGGTTTTATTTTGAAATTTTTTGTTTGGATTTAGGTTTGAATGAGAACTGTAGAAATAATTTTACTACATGATTTATATTTCCAGAAGAAATATTTCACTATTTCTTATAGAAACAAATATAAGAGTAATACGTATCTAGAAGATCGTATTAAGTCTATATGAAAGAATAAGAACATGAAGTTCATATGTGCGAAGGTGAAAGATTAAAGTTTTCATAAGCTGAAATAAAGCCATGAATAAAAAGTGAGCAATTCCAAAAGAAGATGCCGATATGTCCAGAAGACATAACATACAAATAATATGTTGAAATAACATTACAAATGTGGTAAATACTATTTCCTCGAAGAGAAATAGTATTATGATTCCCATGTTCGAATACAATTATGAAGAGTCCTCATGTTTCATTGTATTTGGGGCACGACGTTCTCAAATAAAAATTATGCATATAAGTTTGCATTCCTAAAAAAGAGAGTTTATATATCAAAACTCAAATATATAAATTTGAGATGTGAAGCTTTGAATTATTAGAAAAGCTAATTCAGATTATGGTAAATTCTATTTGCAATCAAACATGAAGATTGATAATGAAAATCGAGTTGTACCATTTAGGATCTAAAGTACTAAACAAAGACTTTATTTTAAATTAAAATTGGAACCTAAAGTTCTAAAAATATTTACCAATGGTATTAACTACTAAACCAAATAAATGTACATAAATTTGTTCACTCTAGAAGTGGTGATAATAATAATAATAAAAATAAAAATAATAATAATGATGATGATGATGATGATGATGATAAATCTCCAGAAGAGATTTGTTGATATATTTAGTGCTTTTACTAAACCAAATAAATACATAGAAATATATCTACATTCCTACTCTCTTTGTTTTTAATAGAAAACAAGGTATTCTAATATGAAGTTTATTTCCTAATTTTCTTCCTTCTTCCATGCATCCAATCATGTCTTTTAAAAGGTAAAATATAATAGATCAAGTTTCTTTCCTTTAGCTCATCAAGTGAGTATTTTGGATTCTTCATTAAATGAATGTTAATATTTATACACACATCAATTATGTTGTATTATATATAAAACTCATTCATCTTTCCTCTTCCAGCGAAGAGCTATTCTAGGGTTTACTATTTTATATGCATAATCTTTTACCTGTTATTGTCATGTCACAAAAATATACTTATTGATGATATCAACAGCTGTAACTCTTACAACATACTTTTTAGTTGCCAAGTCAAACTATTATGTTTTTCATGATATTATTCATACACTATGTGATGTACAAATTTCCTCTCTCTGTTTAGCTTACAATATGTAAATAACCGCATATATTAATCAGTAGCAATTAGTAAATCATTAAATAAAATTAATTGATTAATGAGATTGATTAATGAGAATGGTCCAACGAAGATGCGCATGAATACTTCATTAATTTATTCTTCTTTTATATCGCTTATTGTTGACAAGGATTATAACGTATATACATGTTATATATTCATGTTTCTCACTATTTCAGTTGTTATAAATTAATAAATGGTATTTAATACTACATATTCATATTCATAAATTTGCCTATATTATGAAAGTAAACATAATTAAGTCAGCACAATCTTTGATTATAATTCATCCCTTCTCCACCAATGAATCCATATAAAGGGCTTTCCATATTTTCAAGGATAGATTTGCATTTTCAAGGAAAGTAATGAATGCAATTAATGAGATTGGATCTAGAGCTATCAAAAGGATGTAAATAAGAAATTATAGTCACTTTTATATATTATATTTGGTTGTCTTTTACTATTTTGCATTAATGTTTTTATTCTTTCACGGTAACTACTATCAGATATGGTTTCTTATTTTATGAAATGCATTGATTATATACCCATGAACAATATTTTGATACTTATGCATTTTTATTTCCACTTATAGTTGGTAATATGATAAACATAGCCAAGCTTGAATTCAAAGCTATGGACTTATTAGAAGATAACTTTTTGTCATAGATATTGGATGTTAACATCCAATTACAATCTGGTTGCTTAGAAAATGCCATAAAAATGACAATCCAATAGGATAAAACAATTCTCCTATATTTTTAAGGTGGCATATCCATGACAAACTTCAAATAAAACATTTAACTGAAAAAGATCATCTTTACCTATGGAACTCCTTGAAGGAGCGTTATGACCACCAAAATATGGTCACACTTCTAAACACTAGACACGAGTGGTTGAACTTGAAGTTTCAAGTCTTTAAATCTGTTAGGAAATACAATTCCTCTATATTTAGGATTACTTCTAAACTAAAATTATGTGAAAGGATTGTCTGGTAATACTAACCGGAAGTTAGGTCATTTCTTCGAAGTTGATGACAGAAATCTTCATTAATGATGAAAATCTAAGTGCAATGATAAATGATATGGTCGAATTGATCAATACTTGCAGCCTAAAGTCTGCTATGTGAATTTTATTTTATTTCAGTTCAATAAATCAGTTGGAAGTTGGTGCTCGCATGTTTTTCCTTTCATAACTAATTGAAATAATGTACCGATAATGTTGGCTTTAATCAGTAGTCTATTTTAATTTTTTGGAAAGTAGTAGCATTTATTTATGCTTATGAATTTAGTAGTTGACTAACTATATTGTCTTTGGTTCTTAAGATATGGACCATCAATACTTGAGTGATAATATATGCCTACTAGATTGTGCAACTACTCACATTATTTTGAAAAAACAAAAGTTTTTTCTCCGAACTATTTGAAAATATGTTAATAAAAATTTCAACCATAGCAAATTTGCTAATATAATTGAAGGGTATGGAAGAGCCCATATAGTATTACCAAATGGTACATATATATTGATTCAAAATACATTATACTCAAGCAAATTTAAAATAAATTTGCCGAGTTTTGAGGATACATTAATGAATGGCTGCCATTTTGGAACTATAATGAAAACGCTAAAGAATATCTTTGTGTTATTTCTAAAATTGAAAGACAAAAGCTTATTTCAAAAAAAAAATTGCAATTTCAACTGGATTATATTTCACGAAATTTGGTATAATTGAATCCCATATTTAAACTTGAGCCAAAAGCCTACAAATGTCACTTGAATGCATCTTATCAATTGATAAAAGAACTATCCACCTATTGTTAATACATATGGTGTATATGCTAGTAGCAATATGATAATGGATCAAAATGAGAATCCAAAGATGATTATTATTTAATGAGACAATGTTTGTTAATATTGAGGGGGAGAATAAAATGATACAAGTTCATTTTGATCATCAGTGTCAAACATTTGTTAACATGTATAATGATACAAAATATTAAGTCACTTGAATAAATATTTGTAATATTCCCAGTACACTTTCTCCAATATAGATTTGAATCCCTGAAGGATTAAAAAATGTAAACCACATCTGAAATATGGTAACAAAGTCAGTTTGAAATACTTTTGGAGTGAGTAACAGAGATGCCAAATAAAAGAGATGAGTGTTCTTGAAGAAACACTTAGGGGTGTTCTTGAAGAGACTAATGACATGATTTTCAAATTACCCTAAACGTGGTTTAGGTACCTAAAACATGATGATTAAAGAGATCTCAATAAATCATGTCTAGAACTCACAAGAAATAATCATTGATGATAAAAAAAAGGGCTTATGTTTATAAATAGATTAAGGATCTTGAATTAGGGGAAAAAAGACTGGTCATCATGAATCCCTTACCAATAGAGAAATATGGACATATAGTCCGCAGAGTAGCGAAAGTACTTGAAATGCTTAATATGCCCCGAAGGTATAAATGTGGTTTAAATCATATTAAATGATGAAAGTATACAAATTCCTGAAGAATATAAATAACTTTTGTGGTTATAAAGAATGCAAAGAACAAGAAGCGTAGATTATAGCCTACTTTTGAGTATTGTTGTAATGAAAATCTTGATATAATTCATGATGAGTATATTACTTCCTATTTTTAAGTATAGTTGTAATGAAATTTTTAACATACATTGAAATGTTGTTGCGATATGCAAAAATTATTCCTGAAGAATACAAATAACTTTGATGATTATAAAGAATGCAAAGAACATGGAATGTAGACTACAACCTTCTTCTAAGTATCGTTGTAATGAAAATCTTGATGTACTTTAAGATGAATAGATTACTTCCTGCTTTTAAGTATTGTTGTAAAGAAACTTTTAATACTCATCAAAGAGGTAGTTGCAATATGCAAAATTGATTTGAAGCATAAAAATGAAAACACATGATGTGTTTTTCATAAAGGTAGCAAACAAAACACATAAAATGCAAATCATATTTGAATTGGAAATTTTGATTGTATCGAAGAAAACTATTAGTAAATTGTATTACTAATGAGATACATATTTATGGATCCAGACGTATCTATAACCAATTTAAGTTATCGAAAGACGAATATGAATTCAGAGGAAACTTTAAATATGAAGGAGCATCTATAAGTATTTTATAATGCACTCTTTTTCCTTAACTAAGATTTTTCCCACTTGGCTTTTATTAGTAAGATTTTAATGAGGCATTATCTTGATCTAGAAGTATCAAGTCCCTGGTAACATTTGAAAATAAGTTACAATGTACTCTTTTTCCTTATTTAAGATATTTCCCACTGGGTTTTTCTTACTAAGGTTTTAACGAGACATTATCTTGATCTAGAAGAATCAAACGCATTTTCAATAAATAACATCTCAAATATGTTATTTGAATTGTATTTTTATCCTTGACTAAGGTTTTTCCATTGGGATTTCCTTTGTAAGGTTTTTAATGAAGTATTATATTGATCCAGAAATATCAAACTCTATTTAATTCTGTAAATTATTGAAATATGTCATACTATGTTGTACTCTTATTCCTTCATTAAGATTTTTCTCATAGGGTTTTTCTTAGTACGGTTTTAGTGAGGCATTAGTTTGATCCAAAAGTATCAACTTCATTTGAAGAAATGAGAAAATAAGATATTCCATTGTACTCTTTTTTTTTTCTTCATTAAAATTTTTCCCATTAGGTTTTTCTTAGTAAGGGTTTAATGAGACATTTTTTGATCCCGAAGTATCGAACTCTTAGAATGAATATAATTTTTACCATGACATGTATGATTTCACAAGTTACACTCTTTTCCTCTTTTAAGGTTTTTTCCATTGGATTTTCCTTACAGAGGTTTTTAATGAGGCAACGGACATTATCCATATCGACTGAATAGATAAATGCAAGCAAAATAATAATGAGGGGGAGGGGGAGCAATCATGATACACGTTTCAAAAGGGAAAATTTCAAATTATCAGAGCATTAAAGATTTTGAAGACACATATTCAAGGGGGAGTGTTACAATATATGTAAATCATGAAATGAATATGCTTTTACGTTGTTTTGTTTAGTCCCACATCTTTGAATAAGTTAAACCCTTTACTCTGAAGTCTTTATATAAAGGAGACCATGTAATGTAAATATATGTCTATTCTCTGAAATGAATAATATATCTTTTGTCTCTCTTTAATGACTTCTATTTTCTTCATTTTGTGGCTTCTACTTTCTTCATTTTATAGCACTTGTGTACTAATCTCGTATATTAAAAATTAACAGAGTATAGGGCATGTTCTATGAGCAATTATATAATTTAATAATACATTTAACTTTATAACCAATATTATTCGTAATAACGGTTTTTGATTTCTATTATATACTTTGTTGTATGATGATATAATTAATTAAGTAAACTAATTTAAAGCGTATTGAAATAGAAAACCCTTAAATAATATGTTATATGATAATAATTGCAAGGATTTGTAGTCATAAGAAAATTATTGTTAGCGTCAAAATTGGTCACTAAAACCCAAATCCAGAAGAAAGCACCAAGTACCAGTCACAACTCACAGATAGATTGTATGTAGAGAGTATAAATGTGAAGAACAATAAAAATTAAAACGATAGCAGTAAAGAACAATAGGTTTTATAGTGGTTCGGCTAACTCCGATCTACGTCCACTCTAGAAATTTCATTTTTATTGTTGTAATAATCGATTACAGTTACTATCCAAAGTTTGACAACAGCTAAGTGTCCTAGCCTTAGAGAAGAGAAAGTCCGAGAGTCGAAGGAATATCCCTTTTCTGAACCTCCACATGCTGTATTTATTGGAAATCCTGAGTTCTTGGGCTTTCTGAACAGTACAGGCCCATCAAAACCTTCCACCGAACCATATACCTCCAAGGCCGAACGACCTTCCACCGAGCCATATTCGTCCCATGCCGAACGACCTTCCACTGAGCCACATTCGTCCTATGCCGAACGACCCTAACCTCACCATTGCCGAGCGGCATAGCCTCACCTCGATGCCGAGAAGCATAACCTCACCAAAATGTCGAGCGGCATAACCTCAACTCAATGCCAAGGGGCATAACCTCACCTCAATGCCGAGCGGCATAACCTCAATTCCATGCCGAGCGGCATAACCTCACCACGATGCCGAGCGGCATAACCTCACCTCGATTCCGAGTGGCATAACCTCAACTCAATGCCAAGGGGCATAACTTCACCTCCATGCCGAGCGGCATAACCTCACCTCGATGCCGAGCGGCATAACCTCAACTCCATGCCGAGCGGCATAACCTCAACTCAATGCCAAGCGGCATAACCACAACTCAATGCCGTGCGTCATATCCTCACCTCAATGCTGAGTGGCATATCTAGGTGAATTTCATCCCTTTAAACCGAGTCCATCATATTTCAACCTCATAATCGTGAAGTCGACTTAGTTAAATCTGCCTGTCTATGGCCTTGTCGAAAGACGTGTTAACATTTGCCCCTAAAAACATGCCTTGCTGTTGGAATGTGTGTTTTGAATAGCCTCAAGTCCGATATCTGAAGTATGTATGTTAGTTACATCCATACTTTCCAACTTATAATCCAACCTATTTTATCCAAATGCCATCGTCGTATCCTTAACCGAGTCTACGACTACTCTGAGTCGACATCCGATTCCGAATCCAATAACCAAATCCTTAGCCGAATCCATATCCATCTGAACTCGATAACAGAGTTCTAATCCACCCATATCCAACAACCAATAACCACGTCCATGACCACTCATGGTCGACGTCCAAATCATGGACCGTTCCGGGTCCATGCCCGAACCCTTAGCTGTTCATAGCCAGTATCCAAATCCGTAACCTCTCCTGGTTCTTGACAAGCGCAATCCACACTTGACGACCTATTTAAAGTGATTCTGTGGTGTTCCTGGCTTAGTTTCCCTTAATGCCAAATAATGCCATGGACCACTCAGATACTTTATTGTGTTAACGCACATTATAGTTCTCCAAGGAGATTGATATGTGTACCAGGAAAATAACATGCTGCCGCATCCATGTATATGAACCCCACCTAGTGCAGAAGCCATTGTTTTTAATTCAGACTGCAATAACTCATTTGTTCTACCTCAAAATCAGGCGAGACTTCGACCGATTAACTAGCACCTAAATTACAGGTAGTATGGAATGCTCGGATACTTTATCGTGTGAACGCACACTATAGTTCTCCAAGAGGACTGGCAGTTGTACTTAAATAATAAGTTACTGCATCCCCATATTTGAATTTGGATGAAAACTGGAATTACAATTTTAAATTTTTATCGGATCTCAAAACATAAAAATCAGAGTTATTTTATATTTTTTTTTATTAGTCAAATTAAATTTAAATCACCCAAAACATAACCTATCTCTCCATAACATAACCCATCTCTCCAAAATACTACAGTACTTTGTTAATGAGACTTAACATAGCAATCATCCATTAATGGATTGTTGCAGGTTTCCAAATAGAAATGAATAAAAGCTCAGTTTCACAAAATAACTATCCTCTTCAAAATACGCCAAATAGAACAGCTTCCCCCAATCATATCACCTTCTGGAACCTAGCGCATTAAGGAGCAAACCAAGTTTGAGCAATGTTCGAACTCTTCAATCCATAAAGACATCATATACAATGTCGTTGCATTGTCTGTAAATATTTTAAATTAAAATTGTGTTGCCTTCTCCATGGATGGCATCAAGAATGACTGTAACAACCCTGTATTTTGTGATTTATTTTTTTGTATATTTTAATTATTTTAATTAAATTTTTGATTTAAAAACTTATTTTATTTATTTTGAATAATAAACTTTAGTTTTGATATGAATTATCATTCCAAAGCATGACTAAAAAGAATATTTTCCAAAAAGTGAATTTTTGGTCAAAATAGTCAAACTTTGACTTTTAATTTAAATTTTTAAAAGTTTGAAAATTTAAATTTTATCTTTTATTATGAAAGTACATAAAATTTTAAGAACACTGCTTTTTGTTTCGTTGGAAACGGATTTAAATTGTGAAAGTTATGTATATTTCAATATTGAGTGCAATTTGTTTATTCTGCAATTTTATTAGTTTAAATAGTATAAAATTTGTTTTTATTTGTCATATTTTATTGTAATATGTATTGATATGTTATTTTATGTATGTTTTTGTCTTTTAATATTTTTTAAGTGAGGTAGGAATTTTTCTAGAGCTAGTAGTATTTTTCTTGTAATATCCATGCCCCGTTTTCAATTTTTAAACATTTTCTTTAGTTCTTTTCTATTTTTCTCCAATTTAATTATTTATTTTATTTTAGAAATGATAAATAAATTATTTTATTTCAAAATTTTGCTTTATAATATTTTTAGAATGAAGTAGATATTTTTCCAAAGCCATTGATGTTTTAATTGTAATTTTTGAACCTTGTTTTCAATTTTTAAGCAACTTCCTTAATTCTTTTTATATTTTCATTAAATTTGATTATATATTTTTATTTTTTTTTGCACTTTGTTTCGGTTTTTAGATCTACTTGCTGAAATTTATTTTGTTTTACTTGATTTAAAAGAAAAGGAAGTATGGATGGTTTTAAAAGCTAAGAACGTAAAGTCGTTTCACCGTTTCTTTTACCGTTTCTTTTCCAATCAATGCATCAATTATTGTAGCCGTTCCTTTTCTTTTACTTATTCACGTGAAAGTTTCTCATTCCATAAATAATACACATCCATTTCAGATCCGAGCAAAGAAAAATAAGCAATGGCCTCTCTTCCTCCTCTCATTTTTCTACTTCTTCTTCTTTGTTTTGCTTGATTTTTGCCATGACCTCTCATTGCTTTGTTTGGCCTAACACCTCCACCATCTCCTCCACCGATCACCACCACTTCCTTCCCCACATCATACACGACCAAAAACCCTTCCTCCTCTGACCAGCAAGTGCCATGACCATCCCATGATGCGAAATCCACAAAAACTATGTTAAAACCCCTTGATAAGAATGTCTAGCCACCTAGTCTTCATCACCATCACCTTAGATGACCTTGGCCACCTCCTATTGCTCCGCCACCACCTTGACAAACCCCTAACCATCACCTTCATCCTCTGTCCAGATCTGAAACATGCCATAGCCGAGCCATAGATCCATGTAGCCTAGCCCAAAATGAACCAAAAACCCACTATTTGCATAAGCCTCTTCATATTCATGCATAGTAACTCCTCCACCACTTCAATACCTTGTAGCCATACCTTATAGGACCCAAACCTGAACCAAAGTACGTCCAAACCTGAGCCAAAACATTCCCTAAGACGTGCTAGCAAGTGTTGAAGGAAAGACAAAAGACTGTGTATTCGTATCTCTTTTTATTTCAAAGTTATTCCTATTCAATGTTGTATTGAATTGTAATTTTATTTTGTTTTGTTTTGGATTGTAACACAAGTTCTAAGCTTGGATCTCTTCCTACTTGAACCTATTGTTGTGTCATCATGCCTTCTGGATCCGTTGTGTCATTCAAATTAATATCTCCAGCATAAAAATGTGAGTATTTCTCACCAGATGTTTATACTTATACAAATGTGAATTGACACCCTGTGAATCTGTAGAATTATATTATCATGTTATATATGCTTATATTATTATCATATGATGTTCACCCATGCTTAAACACCTGTCATATCATATGTTATTGTTATTTCATGCTATTCTGTATATTTTATCAGTTTATCACACTGCAAGTTCCCTCTAAATTAGAATCACTAAGGGTTGAAATGATACATACCCGAACGGACTTTAGAATAGGGAAAAATCGTTATGGGCTGAAATGATAGGCTTGAACGGTTTTTATTTAATTTATTTTAACTTGGGATTGCGGGTTTGAAATGATAAAACCCGGATTTTCTTTGTAAATTACGGGTTGAAAAGATATATTACCCGTATCACTTTACCTAGCGTAGAAAATTATATACAGGCCCGTAGTTAAAATATGTTTTTCTAAAAAAATTAAAATATTTTAGAAATTTAACTATTATAATATTTGATTTGAAATTTAATAAAAATTATAACTTTTGTAAAGTATTATTTATTTTCTGGAAATCTATAAGTTAAATAAATTATGGAAAAGTTAGAAAATATAAATGTAAGTTATTTTGGAAATTTTGATTTAATTTTTAATGGAATTTAAATTAACTTTGAAAATATGATAAATTTATGATATTTTGAATTTAAATTAATTTAAAGTGATTTTATATCATATTAATGATTTTTGATAAAGTTGAATGTGAAACGAATGAATATTTAAGATGAAATTTTGAAATATAACTAAAATTGAAAATTTAGGAAATTGACTTAAAAGTGAACTTTTAGTTAAGCAAATAAAAATAAAACTAAGTTATATTTGAGAATTTGAACTTAAGTGTTAAGTTGAAATTTAATGCAATGAATTAAAAATTGAACATTGCAATTTAATAAGTGAATTATTATTAAATCTTGATTTTTGAATGAAAATTTAACTTTATAAAATCAGGAACTTAAGAAAAATTAAATGATGTTTATAAATGTGAAAATGTATGATTTTATGAGTTAAAAATGTTTTAAATAAAAATATAATTGGTTGAGAAATTATATTGAATATTTGAAGTTAATTGACTGCATTTTTGAAATGTTATTAATTACAATGTAAATGATATTACAGTATTTGTAAATGCTGTAGTTGATGATAATGAACTAAAAAGCTAAATTGAATTAAAAACTATTATAGCAATTTTGTAAGTGCTATAATTTTTTTTATTTAACTAAGTTTATTTGAAATTTAAGTAAACCCTATTACAACATTTTAAAATGTCGTCTTTTGTTAAATTGAACTGTTTTGAATGTATCTTTCCGTAGCGTTTTCTAAATGCCACGAAAAGTGAATTTTCACTGTTTTGATAAACTTAAGTGAATAAATGAACTTTGGAAGTTGAAAATTTTGGAAATTTAATAATTTAATTATTGAACATGATAACTTCATTTTTATGATTAAAAATGATTTTTTTTGAATATAAACTGTTTTGAAATGTGAATTGAAATGGTATTTTAAATTGAATAAAATGAATAATGATTTGAAATGAATGTGGTTTTGATAGTTTGATATATTAAATGATTGAAATGTGGTTTGAAAAGATATGATATTTTGATATATTAAAATGATTTGAAAATGGAGTTTTGAAAGATATGACATTTTGATATTAGAATAATTTGAAAGGAAGTGCTGAAAGATAAGATATTTTGAACGAAGTTTTGAAAGGTTATGATATTTTGATATATTAAAATAATTTGAAAGGAACTTTGAAAGGATATGATAATTTAATATATTGAAATGGTTAGAAATGACTTGATATTTATTTTGATAAATATTTGAATCGAAAGATATGGTATGATGATATATTGAAATGGTTTGGAAATAATTTAATCTTTATTTTGATAAAGATTTGGGTTGAAATGATATTTTATTTTGAAGTATAAAATATTTTTTTTAAAGTTATAACTACGGGTATAATAACGATTGGTTGTTAAAGAGACCGGGATCAGATATTTTCTTATAGCCGGCCAATACCGAAAACCACTTTAACAACTGTGTACGCGGTGGAGATTCCAGAATGAAGTAGGATGGTGGCGACGTTCTCGAGGTATATTACGTGGACCCAACTTCCGTCAGTTGGCATAAATGACTAAAACAGGAGCTATACCGGGCTACACAAAGGGTCGCACCCTTTCATCGAGCATGCTCCATCGGAAACCATTCTATTACTTTTGTGATTCGATATGTGGCGCCACTTTGATTCGTGGGTATTGTTCGAGGTGGGCGGAAGCTGCTGGCTTGCCGTCACCACCGGTCCGGGAATGCAAACAGTGTATCCACCCTGGCATTGCCTCGCGTGCCCTGTCATCTCCTTATAGCGAGCCCACTACGATTTTGGTTTTAAAAGATCCGACCGCGTTAAGGTTCACCATTCCTTTAACGCTATTTTCTATATGATTATACTTTACTGATTAGACACTACTGTATATAGCGTATATTACTACATAGTAAATAGTTTAACGGATCCTTAGAGGATGGACGGTCCCAAGCATCTTCTAAGTTACTTGTATCTTTGCTACAGTTCACTTGAGTTGGTTTACATTGTATAAGTATGCGTGTCCTGACTCGAGTGTTTGTATTTTTATTTACGCTCGGGTCAGCCTGAGTTATTCACATATTTGGATTTCCACTTTCTGGAGATTGGAATCGCTGGAGATTATCTACTTGTCAAGTTTCATCTTTTCATTTCGGTTGTTCTATTTAGCTTGTACTTGGTTATCATATTTAAACTTTTGTTGTACTTTATTTCTTCTATTGTATCTTATGTAACTCTGATATATTTATATAGTAGCTTCATGAACTACTATCTCTTTTACTTCCGCTGCATTATTATTACTCTGTGTCTGTGATCTGTGATTTTTATTTACTGTATATTCTGAGATTTGCCAAATTTTTATTTACAACGCGGTATTTTGAGCAATTCAATTCCGGCATGAGTGTCTACCTATACACTTATAATGGATGCGAATGGTTGAAAATACCGGGTCGTTACAGTTGGTATCAGAGCTTTGGTAGCTCTAAGCAAAAATCAGCATATGGAGTGAATGTATTTACAGAATCACTTTCATTCGAGTTTGAATCTCTTCCTTTTTGACTCGATTCCTTTGAATTTTGGAATGTTCCTTGCGGTTCCAAAATCCATTCGTATCCCTCACTATTCATCTTCTTTTGACTCTGGAGTATTTCATAACTCCGCTTCGAATGATCTTTCTAGTGAGTCGGCAGTCACGCCAATTTCAAATTGAATTGAAAAAAAAGGGGAAAACTCCTTTACAATTAGCATCAATTCACCAGAGATTTATATCTATCCTTGGTTTAGATGCTAATATCTTTTGTTATTCCAAACTCTAACTCTTGGGATCGAATGTAGATTTACCCTAGAAAATCCACATCGATCTTATTATTTAAGTCACGGTTGACCCGGTTAAGGTTGCCCGCGATTTGTTTAAGCTTATCCACCTCCGTACTCTGTTATTTAATCATCTTGTCTTTTGTTTCCAATCTATTCTTCCAAACATTTTGAATTGTACTTGTAAATCTATGTTTTGTTTATATATCGTGTTGTTTGAGTTGTTGATGTTGAGTTGGGTTTCTGATCGATTCGTCTGATCAACGCTATCGATAGGATTTCTAAAACACTCTGACAGAACAAACTGACACAATATTATTTTAAAATTTGGTTAATGAAATAAATTTTGATATATAAGTAAATTTATGGAACTTAATAAACTGATTTAAATTGATTATTTGAAATGATAATACTTAATTTATCATTTATTGTTCTATAAATGAATTTATAGATAGTTGTTTATAAATTGATTTGGGAACTGAAATGAATTTAGAACAAGAATTTGAGAATTTAATTTCCGATGGTTTCAAACCTTGTGTTTAAAATTTTAAAAGGTTATATTATTTAAAGTATTTTCAAATGGAAATTTGTTTCCAAAGAATTTTAAGTTTAAAATTAGCGCTCTTCCCATTGTCGCTGGGAAATAACTTCGGTGATGACTGCAGCATCATCGACGTTCATTTTCGAGTTTCGAAATGAAGACACCGCTCCATAATCTTGCTACAGCTTTGTTTTGGAAATCAATTTGATTTGAATTTCTAAAATATGACTTGATTTATAATATATATAGATATATGATTTTAATTAGATTTGATAAACTATGTACATACATTTAGTTATCTCTAAAATGGGTTGAAGAAATCGAAAATTTAATTCTTAAATTTTATTTTAAAGAATAATTTCAATTATAAAAATAAAATAAAATTTTTGGATGAATATTCAAGCATGAAATGATTTAATTGTATAATACAATTGCATTCAAATATAACTTACCTTAATTTCAGAAGTTAACAATGTAATTGGATAATATACAATATAAAAAGTTTTTTTTTTATAAAATTTGAGTGGTTGTTATAAATGTTATACACTTAAATTTTAATTATAGAATGATTAACATAGGTAAATATAATAAAAGGTAATTGAATAACTTAAATAAAAAATATATTAAAAGAACTAAGAATAAAATAAAGCAGTTATAATAAGTGTAAGCATATTTAAGATGGGTGATAAATATATTGAGAGGAATAAATTTAATTTTAATTAGGAATAAAGAAGAATTAAATGTATTAAGTACATTAAATGTATTAAGTACATTAAATGTATTAAATACATTATGAGTATAATAAATGATTATTTTTCAAACCCTTTGGTTTTAAAAATTGTTAATTTAAGATGATTGGATAATAAGATAATGGAATTTGAGATAGTTAAGATTTATTTAACTTGTGTACAGATTTATTCTCTATTTAAGTTGAAATTTCCGTGCTTTCAAATTTATTTCCTTATTTTGTTTTCCAAACTATCTTTTTGTTGTCCTTATCATCCTTATCTTGCTATAGATTGCTTTAGGCATCTTTCTATAATCTTTGATAGATCTTTGGTAATCATTTTGAATCCACCTTTTCGTGCTTGTGTTCTTAATTTTGGAGAATCTTGGAAAGATCATCTCCACCTTGTAAAACTTACATATAACAATAACCATCATGTATAATTTCAATCTCTTTGTCATCTTGTCCTAATCTTGTTTCACTCTATCTTTTTTTTTCTGTGCTTCCCGTACCTTATTCCTTTTCGGGGACGAAAAGTTTTGAGTGGAGGAGAGTGTAACAACCCTGTATTTTGTGATTTATTTTTTTGTATATTTTAATTATTTTAATTAAATTTTTGATTTAAAAACTTATTTTATTTATTTTGAATAATAAACTTTAGTTTTGATATGAATTATCATTCCAAAGCATGACTAAAAAGAATATTTTCCAAAAAGTGAATTTTTGGTCAAAATAGTCAAACTTTGACTTTTAATTTAAATTTTTAAAAGTTTGAAAATTTAAATTTTATCTTTTATTATGAAAGTACATAAAATTTTAAGAACACTGCTTTTTGTTTCGTTGGAAACGGATTTAAATTGTGAAAGTTATGTATATTTCAATATTGAGTGCAATTTGTTTATTCTGCAATTTTATTAGTTTAAATAGTATAAAATTTGTTTTTCTTTGTCATATTTTATTGTAATATGTATTGATATGTTATTTTATGTATGTTTTTGTCTTTTAATATTTTTTAAGTGAGGTAGGAATTTTTCTAGAGCTAGTAGTATTTTTCTTGTAATTTCCATGCCCCGTTTTCAATTTTTAAACATTTTCTTTAGTTCTTTTCTATTTTTCTCCAATTTAATTATTTATTTTATTTTAGAAATGATAAATAAATTATTTTATTTCAAAATTTTGCTTTATAATATTTTTAAAATGAAGTAGATATTTTTCCAAAGCCATTGATGTTTTAATTGTAATTTTTGAACCTTGTTTTCAATTTTTAAGCAACTTCCTTAATTCTTTTTATATTTTCATTAAATTTAATTATATATTTTTAATTTTTTTGCACTTTGTTTCGGTTTTTAGATCTACTTGCCGAAATTTATTTTGTTTTACTTGATTTAAAAGAAAAGGAAGTATGGAAGGTTTTAAAAGCTAAGAACGTAAAGTCGTTTCACCGTTTCTTTTACCGTTTCTTTTCCAATCAATGCATCAATTTATTGTAGCCGTTCCTTTTCTTTTACTTATTCACGTGAAAGTTTCTCATTCCATAAATAATACACATCCATTTCAGATCCGAGCAAAGAAAAATAAGCAATGGCCTCTCTTCCTCCTCTCATTTTTCTACTTCTTCTTCTTTGTTTTGCTTGATTTTTGCCATGACCTCTCATTGCTTTGTTTGGCCTAACACCTCCACCATCTCCTCCACCGATCACCACCACTTCCTTCCCCACATCATACACGACCAAAAACCCTTCCTCCTCTGACCAGCAAGTGCCATGACCATCCCATGATGCGAAATCCACAAAAACTATGTTAAAACCCCTTGAAAAGAATGTCTAGCCACCTAGTCTTCATCACCATCACCTTAGATGACCTTGGCCACCTCCTATTGCTCCACCACCACCTTGACAAACCCCTAACCATCACCTTCATCCTCTGTCCAGATCTGAAACATGCCATAGCCGAGCCATAGATCCATGTAGCCTAGCCCAAAATGAACCAAAAACCCACTATTTGCATAAGCCTCTTCATATTCATGCATAGTAACTCCTCCACCACTTCAATACCTTGTAGCCGTGCCTTATAGGACCCAAACCTGAACCAAAGTACGTCCAAACCTGAGCCAAAACATTCCCTAAGACGTGCTAGCAAGTGTTGAAGGAAAGACAAAAGACTGTGTATTCGTATCTCTTTTTATTTCAAAGTTATTCCTATTCAATGTTGTATTGAATTGTAATTTTATTTTGTTTTGTTTTGGATTGTAACACAAGTTCTAAGCTTGGATCTCTTCCACTTGAGCCTATTGTTGTGTCATCATGCCTTCTGGATCCGTTGTGTCATTCAAATTAATATCTCCAGCATAAAAATGTGAGTATTTCTCACCAGATGTTTATACTTATACAAATGTGAATTGACACCCTGTGAATCTGTAGAATTATATTATCATGTTATATATGCTTATATTATTATCATATGATGTTCACCCATGCTTAAACACCTGTCATATCATATGTTATTGTTATTTCATGCTATTCTGTATATATTATCAGTTTATCACACTGCAAGTTCCCTGTAAATTAGAATCACTATGGGTTGAAATGATACATACCCGAACGGACTTTAGAATAGGGAAAAATCGTTATGGGCTGAAATGATAGGCTTGAACGGTTTTTATTTAATTTATTTTAACTTGGGATTGCGGGTTTGAAATGATAAAACCCGGATTTTCTTTGTAAATTACAGATTGAAATGATATATTACCCGTATCACTTTACCTAGCGTAGAAAATTATATACAGGCCCGTAGTTAAAATATGTTTTTCTAAAAAATTTAAAATATTTTAGAAATTTAACTATTATAATATTTGATTTGAAATTTAATAAAAATATAACTTTTGTAAAGTATTATTTATTTTCTGGAAATCTATAAGTTAAATAAATTATGGAAAAGTTAGAAAATATGAATGTAAGTTATTTTGGAAATTTTGATTTAATTTTTAATGGAATTTAAATTAACTTTGAAAATATGATAAATTTATGATATTTTGAATTTAAATTAATTTAAAGTGATTTTATATCATATTAATGATTTTTGATAAAGTTGAATGTGAAACGAATGAATATTTAAGATGAAATTTTGAAATATAACTAAAATTGAAAATTTAGGAAATTGACTTAAAAGTGAACTTTTAGTTAAGAAATAAAAATAAAACTAAGTTATATTTGAGAATTTGAACTTAAGTGTTAAGTTGAAATTTAATGCAATGAATTAAAAATTGAACATTGCAATTTAATAAGTGAATTATTATTAAATCTTGATTTTTGAATGGAAATTTAACTTTATAAAATCAGGAACTTAAGAAAAATTAAATGTGATAAAGGAGGTAGGGTTCCGAATTTTGGATCAATTGGAATGAGTGTTTATAAATGTGAAAATGTATGATTTTATGAGTTAAAAATGTTTTAAATAAAAATATAATTGGTTGAGAAATTATATTGAATATTTGAAGTTAATTGACTGCATTTTTGAAATGTTATTAATTACAATGTAAATGATATTACAGTATTTGTAAATGCTGTAGTTGATGATAATGAACTAAAAAGCTAAATTGAATTAAAAACTATTATAGCAATTTTGTAAGTGCTATAATTTTTTTTATTTAACTAAGTTTATTTGAAATTTAAGTAAACCTTATTACAACATTTTAAAATGTCATCTTTTGTTAAATTGAACTGTTTTGAATGTATCTTTCCGTAGCGTTTTCTAAATGCCACGAAAAGTGAATTTTCACTGTTTTGATAAACTTAAGTGAATAAATGAACTTTGGAAGTTGAAAATTTTGGAAATTTAATAATTTAATTATTGAACATGATAACTTCATTTTTATGATTAAAAATGATTTTTTTTGAATATAAACTGTTTTGAAATGTGAATTGAAATGGTATTTTAAATTGAATAAAATGAATAATGATTTGAAATGAATGTGGTTTTGATATTTTGATATATTAAATGATTGAAATGTGGTTTGAAAAGATATGATATTTTGATATATTAAAATGATTTGAAAATGGAGTTTTGAAAGATATGACATTTTGATATTAGAATAATTTGAAAGGAAGTGCTGAAAGATAAGATATTTTGAACGAAGTTTTGAAAGGTTATGATATTTTGATATATTAAAATAATTTGAAAGGAAACTTTGAAAGGATATGATAATTTAATATATTGAAATGGTTAGAAATGACTTGATATTTATTTTGATAAATATTTGAATCGAAAAATATGGTATGATGATATATTGAAATGGTTTGGAAATAATTTAATCTTTATTTTGATAAAGATTTGGGTTGAAATGATATTTTATTTTGAAGTATAAAATATATTTTTTAAAGTTATAACCACGGGTTATAATAACGATTGGTTGTTAAAGAGACCGGGATCAGATATTGTCTTATAGCCGACCAATACCGAAAACCACTTTAACAACTGTGTACACGGTGGAGATTCCAGAATGAAGTAGGATGGTGGCGACGTTCTCGAGGTATATTACGTGGACCCAACTTCCGTCAGTTGGCATAAATGACTAAAACAGGAGCTATACCGGGCTACACAAAGGGTCGCACCCTTTCATCGAGCATGCTCCATCGGAAACCATTCTATTAATTTTGTGATTCGATATGTGGCGCCACTTTGATTCGTGGGTATTGTTCGAGGTGGGCGGAAGCTGCTGGCTTGCCGTCACCACCGGTCCGGGAATGCAAACGGTGTATCCACCTTGGCATTGCCTCGCGTGCCCTGTCATCTCCTTATAGCGAGCCCACTACGATTTTGGTTTTAAAAGATCCGACCGCGTTAAGGTTCACCATCCCCTTAACGCTATTTTCTATATGATTATACTTTACTGATTAGACACTACTGTATATAGCGTATATTACTACATAGTAAATAGTTTAACGGATCCTTAGAGGATGGACGATCCCAAGCATCTTCTAAGTTACTTGTATCTTTGCTACAGTTCACTTGAGTTGGTTTACATTGTATAAGTATGCGTGTCCTGACTCGAGTGTTTGTATTTTTATTTACGCTCGGGTCAGCCTGAGTTATTCACATATTTGGATTTCCACTTTCTGAAGATTGCAATCGCTGGAGATTATCTACTTGTCAAGTTTCATCATTTCATTTCGGTTGTTCTATTTAGCTTGTACTTGGTTATCATATTTAAACTTTTGTTGTACTTTATTTCTTCTATTGTATCTTATGTAACTCTGATATATTTATATAGTAGCTTCATGAACTGCTATCTCTTTTACTTCCGCTGCATTATTATTACTCTGTGTCTGTGATCTGTGATTTTTATTTACTGTATATTCTGAGATTTGCCAAATTTTTATTTACAACGCGGTATTTTGAGCAATTCAATTCCGGCATGAGTGTCTACCTATACACTTATAATGGATGCGAATGGTTGAAAATACCGGGTCGTTACAATGACTCTTTCACCTCAATGTTTCTGTGCAAAGAGCTAAACATCAAAACTTCCACAAAGTAAATTGTGTTTTCGGCTACGCCATTCACTATGACACTTTCTTGCTCAAACTTAAAATCACACCAAACACCTCAGCATCTCTTTAACGGTGTGATATCCCGTTTTGGCAATATAAATTTAATAATCTGTGTCAAAATTAAATTGATTTTGATAATATTTGTTAATAAGATTTAAATTGATTTAATAATCTTCTTTTAAATAAATAATTAACTGATAATTTATCTTTTAAAAGCTAATTTAAATTGTTTTTATTTATAATGTATATACATACATACATACATACATACATATATATATATATATATTTGTATATATTGTAAATAGGTAAGCTTTGTTTTAAATTTAACAAGTAAAACATGTTTTCTAATTTTAATATTTTTAGTAATTAGGAAATTTGATTTAATTTAGTATTAATCTATTAAATAAATAACTACATGGTTTTAAATACTTAAGATACGTGTTTAATAGTTATAAATTATTCTAGCTTAAGTTTAAATTTAAAATTTATTAACAAAAAGATTTGTTTTATTTTCTTTTTAGTATAGCTTGATAAAAATATGGTTTAAAAATATATATGAGTTTAAATGCAATTTTGTCAAATGATACATTAATATATTTTGAAATAAGTAGTTTATAATAAAAAGATAATTTCTTTTATAAATCATTTCAAATTGATAAATGTGTTTTATAATATCAATAAATTAAAATACAAGACAATAAGATTCATTTCGATTTCAAACAACAAAACAAAAGAAATAACATTCCTTTACACTTAAATATATATATATATATATATATATATATATATAATAAGAAACAACAGAAAATATAGAGTGTACATATTAAAAAAAAATAGGTATGTAAGTTTGCAGGAAGGAACCAGATAGATGCATGGTTATACAAACAATATTAGTTATATATGAACAAATGAAATATATATATATATATATATATATATATATATATATATATATATATATATATATATATATATCAAAGTGTGAATGAAGATAAACAAAATATATATAAATTTAGTACAAACAAGTATGAATAGGTGGGCGGGCTAAAATCAAATATATATATATATATATACATACTAATTGTTCACAAAACAAGATAAATGTATGCTAGATATGAGTACAAACAAGCAAGATGTGTAGCTGCAAATAAAGTATGCAGGTTAGAGAGGAAATGCAAAGCAAGTATCTAAACATGGAAATAAAATTAGCTAAGTAAGACACATAGTACTCAAGCAATTAAATGCTAGCACAACTTAAGTCAATTCGAATTGTTCTAAAAATCTACTCAGCCCCCAAAATAAAAATCTTGCCTGATACAAACAAAAACACATAATTGTACCTGCATTTGCTTAACCCAGATATCACCTACCCCGTAAACTTCTTTATATACATCTTCTTATTTCTATTCGTTCACTAAACATAACAAAACTGAAACAAGGAAATAAGTAGCAAACATTTTCATTTTTATAAACCAAAGCATCATACATCAACAAACAAGAAGATTTAAAAAATTAAAGCAAACAACTTCTCAGTTTTAAGGTTCAAAGCTGTTTGCAAACAGCTGTGCTCTGTCTTCATTCCAAAATCTGTGAGTAACATCGTTATTATTTTTTAAATCTAAGAATGAATATGGTTACATGCTTTTTGTGAAAAAGGTTGTAGTATGTATATATGAAAATGAAATCTGCTTGTGCATGTTTATTTCCATAAGAACATTCTCCATTAGTTTCCAGTTTCCTATTTTAGATTTAAATTCATATTCTCAACAGTTAATTGTTATTAGGACTTAGCTACAAAACAAAAGCTGTTTGATTTATTATAGATTAATGTTTAGAAGCTTGTTCAAGTTAAATTTCAAGTCTGAGTGTCTCAGGAATATAAAAACAACAGTGTATGATAAACAAAGTAAAATCTCAAACCTTGTAAGTTATAGATTCAGTATTATAAATTGGAAACAACAACTATAATATGATTTTTGAACTAAACATCATAATTTTTAGTTTGGAATTAGAAGAGTAGTATTGGGTTGAACAAAATATTAAAATTTGGGTTTCACTGTTGATCTTTGGGACTGGAGGGGTCGGGGCTCTGCTTGATGATGGAGGAGTGATCAGTGTTGACAGGTAAAATGCCTAATGAGGATGCATTTCATTGAGGAGGTAGCAGCTTTGAATTTCTATTTGGAGCCCTAGTTTTAACAAGGCTTGAAAATTCGATCAGCTTGCCCTCTACAGTTGATCGAGTGCTTTAAGTTTTTAAGGGGTGGAAGCTTAGTCGTAGGTAAGGGGTTGGCCGGGGTCGCTGATTTTCTGGTGATCGGCATTGGGTATGCGTGACGTTTTCCAGGTTTTGGGTGGTTGTCCTGTGCTTTGTTCTAGGTTCTGCTGAATCTCGAATTCGATTTTCAAAAATTTAAGGTCGATCTGATGATCGTATTGGTGTTAGGGGATGCTTGTCGAAGTGAAATGATCATCATCGATGATCAGAGTCACCCACGGCCGCCGTGTATATGCACGGTGTACTGTGTTGTGCCTGGAGGAGTTACTCGAGTCTTTAAGGGTTTGACTCGGGGAAACTTCATGTCGAACTCGAAGCAGAGGGAGGGAAGACTCGAAGCATTTTTGGTTCGAGTCGAGTCAGTGTTAGTTCCAGGCTTTTGTAAAACCTGGTAGTAGAATTTGTTTTTTTTTAAAACAAATTCAAATGAACTTAAATTTGTTAACTAGATTTAAACAAAGCTTAAATCCAGTTTGAAGTTTGAACTCAAGTTTATTTTTGAATTCAAATTTGAAATGAAATCAAAGTTTAAAATGTTTAAAGATGGGTTTTCAGGTTTAAAAACCTGACAGGTTTTCAGATTTTAATTTAATTTAAAGTTTGAAAATAGAATTTAAACTGTGATTTAAATTCAAAATTTAAAGTATAGATTCAAATGAACATTTGAATCTTAAGGTTTTAAAATGGATTTGGACTTGAAAATCAAGTTTTTAATTCAAGTTTTTAAAAGGAAGTTTAAATCAAAGTTTTCAATCTAAGATAAATTGATGAATTCAAGCTTACTTTGAATTCAAATCTGAAAATTTAAATCAGTTTTTAAATATGAATGTTTTAAAAATAAGTTCAAATAAAATAGTTTTGAAAAATAAATTTTTTCAAATAAATATTTAACTTGATTTTGAGGGAATTCTTTTATACAAGGTTTTTGAATGGAAGTTAAATAAATTGTTTAACTTGTTGCAAGTTAAAAATACAATGTAATTTAAAAGCTAAATTTTTTTAACTAAAAGCTAGGTAGTTGAATTTAAAGGCTTTTCTTATATAAGTTCGTATGTAAGGAATAAATGTTATTTACATTTATTTAGAAAAATTAAAAATTTAATTTAAACTTGGTAAATATTTAAACAATAATCATTGAATCTTAAATTTAAAATGGAATTTGAATTTAAATTTAAAATGTAATGTTCTAATACACTTTAATATTAAGGGAGTCATTAATAAAGAAATAAATTATCTTAGAAATAATTTTGATATTAAAATGATTTAGTGAATAAGTTAGTTAGGGAATGACTTATGTATTTAATTTATAAATTAATAATCTAGATTAATTTATAACTAGAGATTAATTAATAAGTTAATTAAGAAATGTTATTAGTTAATGAAGATAATTAACTAAGGATTATTAATTAATTAATTAATTAATTAATGTGATTAATTTTGATAATTAATTAGATTAATTAGATAATCTTTTGTAAATTGTTAAATGTAATTACTTGATAAAAGTAATTAAAAGATGAATTACTTATTGTAATAAATTTAGATGATATGATTAAATTAAGTTAATTAATTTAGTTTAACTAATTTAAGAAAATCATTTGATAAATTGATAAGTGCAATTACTTAGTGTATTTAATGGAGCATAATTACTTAGGGAAGTAATTAATGTTAATTACTGAATGTAACTAGTGAAAGATGATGTGTTAATGAAGTAATTTGGATAATTACTTTTGTAATTAATCAAGGGATTAATTAATGGAGATAATTAATTATGGAATAATTAATTTATTAATATAAGTAATTAAGTATAGTTAATTACTGGGTTGTTATTAATTCAAGGGCGATTAATAATTGTGTTTAATTAAAGATTAATCACTTAATGTAATTAATTTAAATAAAGTAATTTAATTTAAATATAATTAGAGATCATTAATTAATATAATTAATGATGTAATTAAGAATTGTTTAATTAAGGAATAATTAATAATGTGGTGATTAATTTATGAAATTAATTAAGGATAAATGTAATTATTTATATTAAATTAAATGAAGTAATTAAATGTTAATTACTATAAATGATTTAGGATAATTAATTTGTGAAATTAATTAAAGACTAATTACTTGTTGTATTTAGAAGATGATTAATCAAAGGTGTTTAATCAAGATGAATATCTATAGAATAATTAATTGATTTGATTTATAATAAATTAATGGTTGTATAAGCAGGATTTATAGATGAAGTAATTAATTTAATTCACTTTAAATTAATTAGAGATAGAAGTAGTTAATTTAGTTCATTTTAAATTAATTATAAATGGTATGATTATAAATCATTGCTTATGGATGAATGATATTGATATTTCATTTGATGATTGTAATATCAGATATGAGATGAGTAATATCTATGTGATATGGATGTATGGTTTAAGTATGATAATATTAAGTATCTGTTTGGACAATAATATTAATTATCTATTTATGATGATAATGTGATTATCTATTATGAGATGTGAATTATCTATCTGTGTGTATATTGATAATATTGAATTGAACTGTTAAGACTAAATAGACAACTTGGCCTTAAAAGATACGTTTTGGATTTCGATGAGACTGAGATCGGATTTTCTACATTACAGCGTGATAGGGGGTTCTCGCTTTGCGTTAGGTGGCAAACGGGAGACTCTTACCCCTACATGCCCCTGGGGGTAGTATAAAGCCTTGCGGGGTAGGTTGCGAGTCGAGAGGCTGGCCGTAAAAGCAAACCCGAGGTATCACTCTGAGCCACAGCGGGGCTGGGATGGTTGAAAAGCCTACCGGTCGTGAGCCGTTGCTGATGGTTGAAAAGCCTAGGACGTCACAGTTGGTATCAGAGTGCTAGGTTGAGTGAATACCTAGGCTCTTGAGTGATTTCTTTCCTAAGAGAGCGTATTTGTAATTTTGATATATATATATATATATATATATATATATCCTATTTGTTAGATTACTTGTTTGGGTTCTCCCATATATGTTATAAGGGTAGATAGGGTAGTGGTGTGCGTAATACGATTACCAATGGTTAGAGTTTGAATGATTGAGGTTGGAAGAGTATTTGTCAAGACCGTGGACCTAATACCGTCTCGAGTGAGCTTTGGGTGGTGTAAGGATTTCATTAATCTCTGAAGGAAACCAGTTAAGGTTCGGAGTTCATTTTTGAAGTGTAAGTTTGGATGAGCTAGAGTTTGGATCTGTCGGTTGGACAGAAGCCAAGTATGATATCTTGATACATCAAGGTGTGGTAGCTGTGTCATGAGACACAGTGACTATGGATGTCTCCGAAGATGTTTCTTTGGAACAAGTTAAGGAAGTGTGTCTGCTCGGTGTTGTGGCTGTGTTCAGCAAGGTGGTTCTATTTGGTTTAAGGTCCGAGTTTCTCGAAGAATTTTGGAATAGGACATCTTCTGGCTTAGCAGTTTTTCTTGGGGTAACTTTAGAAGCAACAGAGTAGATCCATTTCTTCAATAGATTGGCTACATATGTGTAAGCTGTTCTGATTGGTAAAGCGAGGACAGTTTATCTGTGGAACCCTAATGTTGGGATGTGTTGTCCAGTCTGTATTTGACTTCAGCGTTTTCATCTTTTCAGTCAGAGTGGCGCAGTGGAAGCATGGTGGCATCTGTTTTAGTTTGGAAGTAATTTGTGACGACCCGACTTTCCACTCCTGGAAAATCGCATCATCTTTTAAGAAAGAAAGGGATAGAAAAGAGAAAAGAAAGAAGAGAAAGAAGAAACAACACAAGAATCTCAACAGCGGAACGAATAAATTATATTAATAACAAACATTACATAGTATACATCAAATATCAGAGTTACACAGACAAATACAACACATACTAGACAGTTATAAACACCTGTCTAGTTATTACAACTCAATACATAATACAGAAAAACTCAGAGATACCAACACAGCGGAACTATATAACTATACGCAGAAGCCTCCTGCTCCATATGCTCCTCCACAATTCGTCAAAGCTAATCCAAATCCTAACCTGAATTCCCTTGGCTACTCGTAAAAATTTGAGTACCCAAGAGTTATAGAAAAACAGAAATAACTCTGGATCAGACATGGGTCTGGTGTGAGTAACAGGTTAAAGTTGCTTAACTTTGAAAAACCTTTGAAAAGAAAAGGTATCATATAAGACTTCCCACACATAAACATGGAAAAGTTTTTACCTTACGCTAACCAAAACATTTGATAGGAAATCCGATGATATTATAATAGTGTCTAGGGTTTTCAAGTAAATAAGAAATAGCCGAAATTGTTACATGATTAAATTCCAGCTACTAGCCACAAAAGTGGGTAATACAATCAAAACCGTTGGCACTTATTGGATTTTGGATTCCATCAATGGCAGGGCTACTGGGGTACCACCCGTCACAGTACGTGGCCTAGATCACCGTACCGAGGATTACTCCCTTCATCCCCTGCAACACAAAGCCGGACCCGTTCCTTACTGAACAGTTCCAAACAAGACAACCCCGCAGTTGTGATCAGCAACCGCACCACTAAGCCGAAAATATAAAGGGACCTCTAGACAGGGATAAATCTTGCCCTCAAGTGGGTGCTACCCACGAAGCTTTGCTGCACCTCCCCTGTTTTAGCCATTCCCGGTTGATGAGGCTTGAGGCTACGATTACCTTTATAGGACATATCACTTAGAATGCTCATCGTCCACCTGACGATGTTCTGAAAGCATTCAATCCATACAAGTTCGTTCCGGGTTCGAACAAAACCGAAGGCATTATCTCGTTACACTCATTATTGGAATCACCCTCAGAGTTAACGACAATAACCCCTGCACTCTGAATCTCCATCTCGAATCTATAGGTACTATTCCGTCAAACTCATTACGGAATCACCCACAGAGTTATACTGACGTATAGCCCTTACACCTCGAGTCTTCACTCGCTCCATTTGGATTAACGACCTAACGTTATTTGGAGTCGATGTGGTTTTCGGATCCCAAATATGGAAACCCGATCCCGGTCTCATCGAAATCCAAAGCGTGTCTTATTAAGGCCAAGTTGTTTTAATTTTAAAACAATTCAATTCATTATCTAAATATACACAGATAGATAATTCACAACACAATAGATAATTAACATTATCATTACCAGCAGATAATTCATATCAGATAATTACTATTATCATCCAAAAGCAACCAATGCATCCATATTACATTCTCTACTAATCTCATAACTGAGATTACAAACCATACCAAGCAATCAAAACCCATCATCAAATATAAGCAACTATCTAATGATCATTTCATTCTATAATTAATTTAAAATGAATTAAATTAATTACTTAATCTCTAATTAATTTAAAATAAATTAAATTAATTACTTTGCCATTAGAATTCTGCTTGCTTCAACCATTAATTGGTTACAAATCAATTTATAAATCATCATCTCAATATTCATTCCAATTAATCCTTATTGATTAACTATCTCTAATTACAATAAGTAATTAGCCTCCAATATTAATTACACAAGTTAATTATATTAAACCCTTAGCAAATAATTAACTTGTAATTGCTTAATTAATTGATTAATTAAAATTACATTAATCACTTATTCATTATTAATTATACCTTAATTAATTAATTCCAAATTACATCATTAATTAATTAATTAACGATTTCTAACTACATTTTAATCAATCACTATATAAATTAATTACATAAGTAATTAATCCTAAATTTAAACAACATATATATTAATCACCTTTGATTAATAACCATTCAGTAATTAACTACTTTAATTACTCATTCCATAAATTAATTACTCTTAATTAATTATGTTTATTAATCACTTGATTAATTTTTAAAGTAATCCAAATTACTTCTAAAATAAATATCCTTAATTACATTTAGTAATTATTAATTTATTACTTCTCTAAGTAATTACAATCCATAAATTACATAAAGTAATTATCAATAATCAACAATTGTTTAAATTAATTAAACTTAATTAATCTAAACTATTTACATTAATTAAATTAATTACACCAAGTAATTAATCCATTAATTACTTCATCAAGTAATTAATATAAACAATTGATTATTATTAATTAATTAATCTAATTAATTATCAAAAATTAATCGCATTAATTAATTGTTAAAAATAATCTTAAGTTAATGACCTTCATTAATATTTCCTAATTGCATAATTAAGAATTAACTTCAATTAATAATTATTAATTATCATTTAATTAATCTTTAATTATCATTTAATTAATCTCTAATTATTAATTAATTAAGTGTTAATTAAAATCTAAATTATCTTTAATCTCTTGATTAAATAAATATTAATAATAAATTAAAGTTTAATTAACCATCCTTAATTATAGATTAATTAACCTTAATTATTTAATATCAAATCTTAATTAATTAACTTAAAATTCATTAATTACTTAATTAACCATCCAAATTATTAATTAATTAAATAATTAATTACCCATTTAAATTAAATTAATAATTTAAATGAAATCAATTTCTAAAATTCAAAATTTAGAAACATTCTTCTTTAACAAGTATTTTAAACACTTTATTTCAAAACAAAATTCAAACTAAAAAATTTCTTTTTAAATTCAAACTGAAACACAATTTAAATTTTCATTCTTAAAATTTTAAACTTTATTCACATCTCCATCTTCATTTTTAAACTCAAGTTATTTAACCTTTTCCATAAATGGTTAAACAAATTTATTTTTAAAAACTTATTTTAAAAACTGACATAAAATCAAATTTTCAGGTTTTAAACTGAATTTAAACTTATTTTAAACTTTGATTCAAAATTTAAAACTTATAGTTTTAAATTCAAATCAATGTTCTTTTATACTTTTAAAAGTTTAAAATCTAAATTTAAATTCCAAATTTTAAATTCCAGATTTAAATTAAATTCAAACATAGGTTCCATAATCCTGTTTTCCAGATTTAAACTTGATTTTAAATTTTAGTTGCATTTTTAAAATTTACTTTTAAATTATAAAATAGTGCACAGTTCCTGTTTTAGTTTAAAACCAACTTGAATTTAAAGGCATTTTAAATTTAATTCAAAGATCTAAATTTTTAAACTTACTGAATTTAAATTAAATTCTAGATTCAAACTTCTTTCCAGATTTTATTTGTATTTTATCTTTACTTCAGAACTTAACAAACCTGGAAAACAGGTTTTTGCTTTTGCTTAAGTTCAAATAAAATTTCAAAATTAAAATTATTTCAAACCTAAAATTAAATAATTGAATTCAAATTTAAATTCAGTTTTAAGTCTTAGGTTTAAATTTAAGTTTGCATTTCAAACTTTTGTTTTAATTTCAAAAACTGGGAAAAAGAACAGTTCTGTTCATATTGAAAAACCTGAACCAATACACTAACCCGAGCTAAACCAAATTTACTCCGAGAAAACAACACACTTACTTCGAGTCACCTCCCAATTTCCCCGAGACTGTCACGAGCTTCAACACCCTACAACCCAAAACCCCATCAACATGCACACTTATGTACTGTGCACCCAACCACCAACTCCGGCCATCTCCGGTCCTTATCAACGACCATCCCCATCCACCAGCAACCCACAACAACCTTCAACCTTCAATTTCCCATACTTCAACTTGAACTTGAATCCAAGTTTTATATCCAAACCTAGAACAGTCAATACCCAACACCACCAACCTGTCAACATGCTGTTTCCTCCGCGCCTCCGGCCATCATATCCACTCAACCTCCGTCGACGACTTCGCCAACCTATCATCTACCATCATTCAAATCGCGGTTGAACTCGATCAACCCATGAGTTCACATTTAGACAAAATCAGAGACTCAACAAAACTAGGGTTCACCACTAAAAATCCCAAATTACCCTCTCAAAGTTGGATTGCAAAACAATTTAATAATTTTCCTATCATACTTGATGGCTACTCCATCAATAGAACCAAATTCAACCAATTTAAAGGCAAGTATCAACTGAACTTAGCAAATATGTAATATACAGTATGTTTGAAACTGCACAATATACATAGCTCTAAAATTTGAAATTTTTGGTTTAAAATTCTTGAATGTTCTATTTGTAAACCTGAAACACTTAATTATGAAGTTTGAATTTTCATCCTATATGAATTGTTGCTCTGCATAACTTGATTTCCAGGTTACAGCCAATTTGTTTAGTTTATATGAAATTTTTAAAGCTTATCCTATTCTAAAATGAACAAGCTTTGTTCAATTGTTTTAAATCATAATAGCAACAAGCTACAAAAAACTCAAGGATCGATATGAGTTTGAAACTTGCAGAAACCCACATGCGCAGCCATCAATTTGAACACAGGCAGATATTTATATGTATAACATTCAAAGAACTCTCATATGAATCTATTTGCAATTTATAAAACATATACACAATTCAATTCATCAGATAAGCAAGCAATGAAATCCTATTAAACTTATTTAAATTAGGTGTTACTCACAGTTTTGTAAAATGCAGAGCCCACTTCAGTTTGCAGAGTACCATTCCAGATTTGAAATGCAGGCCCTTTGTTTAAAAATGATGCTTGCTTCATAATGATGCATGCAGGCCTCTGAAATGCAGAGCTTCAACTTGTTTTTAAATTTGCATGTTCCAGAGTTTGATTGTTTGAAAATGGTATGCATGTTAAAGTCTGTTGCATGCAGGCCTTACTTGATGAAGATTGAAATGCAGGTTTTTAAATTGTTGCATGCAGGTAGTAATTTGGGGAATGCAGATCCTCTTGCTTGCAAATGAAATGCAGAGCTTTCAGATCCAAATACAGGTTTTGTATTTTGAGTTTCAAAAGAGGAGCTACAGGCTTGATTGAAAATGATACTTTCATGGTTGCAGATTCAAAGCAATGCAGGTAGTATTTTGGAAAAGAGGAGTTGAATGCAAATTTGTTTGCTAGGCATTTGAATTTGTAGGAAATTGTTGTGCAGGTTTGGAAAAGAATAAATGCAAGTTTGTATATTGGAAGATGCAGACTTGTTTTTAGAGGAATTGAATGCAAGTGTTTACAAGTTTGAGGAAATGAATTTGCAGATTTCCATTGAAGTTAATATGCAATTGAATTTTTTTTTCCTTTTATAAAATGGAAATGAAGAAGGGTTTCAGATTTTTTTTTAAATTTCTTTTTAGAATGAAAGAAAAGAGAAAGAATGAAGGAATGAGTATATGCAATGTTTTATAATCTAATTTATGATTTAATTAAAATTAAAGAAAACAAAATGACAACATGACACTTGGCATGTGTTGTTAACACTTGTAAATTTACACTCTTAAATATTTAACACATGTCTTTGTAAATGTTTTAAATGATTTGTTGTTATTAATTAAGGTTAAAGAAAATTAAACTTAGTTAATTAGTTCTTATACCCTTTAATTAAAATAAATTTATGAAGGATGTTATAACTTATATGAGAACATGTTTCATATTTAAATTGTATTTTTTATATTTCAAATTAAATTTACAAATCAAAATTATCAATCAATATTTTAAAAAAAATGACACAAACATTTTATAACTTATTTTAATATACAAACTTAAGTAAAGATGAATTTTAAACCAATTAAAACATTTTCCTCATATTTAAAAACATATAGTTATTTTATTAAATATCTTTGAAAAGCTTAAATCAAAAATAAATCTCAATTCCTATTTTCAAAACATTAAAACTAATTTAACAACTTATCTATTTATAATATATACAAATACATATATATTATTAAATAGAAAACAATTTATTAGTTTATTAAAAATAATTTCACAAATTAAATATTTAAATAAAGAACATTATTAAATCAAATCAAATTTATTAACAAAAATTATCAATTCAATTTAAATTTAAACCCAGATTATTAAATTTAAATTGTCCAAAATTCCGGGATATTACACAATTGGATGTTGCAATGTTTTGATTGGAGAGTTCTACAGGAAATTTTCAAGATCCGAGGACAGATTGGAGTGCACCTGTTTTATCTTTTCCAGATAAGAGAAGTGAGATCTGTCTTCTGATTTTGGAGTAGAGTTTGTGTTCTGAGTTTTTGGTCAATCTTGGAAAGATCATTTTGTTGGATTGTCTTTGGTTCTGTTTGTTTCTAAGGACATCAGCAAGGGTTGAGATGATCAGGAAAGATGTAGGCAGCACAGGATCGTCCAAAGAGTTTCGTGGATAAGAGACGAAGGAATTCAGATTCCCAAGTAGGAGATTTGATTTTGGATTAGTGTTTGGTCTTCAGAAATGAATTGCCAGTTTGGATAACCGAGTTTTGTTGTGTTTCACATATCTCTGAGGGAGTACGTGTAAGATCTATCTCTGGTTGTAGAACCAGCAGTTCAGGGAGTTTTGGTTGTTGATTCAGACTTGTCTGTAGTCTGGTATCCTGTCTTGTTTTGTAGATCTAGATGAGTGGGCTATGTAGCTTAGTAGTATTGATTGTTTGGATTCTGTAGAATGAGTATCCCGGTATTTATATTTGGGAAACTCGAGAAAATTCTATCCGGAATTTCGTCTGGATAGTTAGATTTGTTTGATTGGATAAATTGGTGGATATGGTTGTTAGCATATGATTGATATATGCTTGTGTTTAAAATTTAAATCTTTAATTGAATTATTAAATTACCTTTGCTTTAAATTTCAGGGACGAAATTCTTTTAAGGGGGAAAGAATGTGACATCCCGGAATTTTTGGCAATATAAATTTAATAATCTGTGTCAAAATTAAATTGATTTTGATAATATTTGTTAATAAGATTTAAATTGATTTAATAATCTTCTTTTAAATAAATATTTAACTGATAATTTATCTTTTAAAAGCTAATTTAAATTGTTTCTGTTTATAATGTATATACATATATATTTGTATATATTGTAAATAGGTAAGCTTGTTTTAAATTTAACAAGTAAAACATGTTTTCTAATTTTAATATTTTTAGTAATTAGGAAATTTAATTTAAATTAGTATTAAGTTATTAAATAAATAATTATATGGTTTTAAATACTTAAGATAAATGTTTAATAGTTAGAACTTATTCTAGCTTAAGTTTAAATTTAAAATTTATTAACAAAAAGATTTGTTTTGTTTTCTTTTTAGTATAGCTTGATAAAAATATGGTTTAAAAATATATATGAGTTTAAATGCAATTTTGTCAAACGATACATTAATATATTTTGAAATAAGTAGTTTATAATAAAAAGATAATTTCTTTTATAAATCATTTCAAATTGATAAATGTGCTTTATAATATCAATAAATTAAAATACAAGACAATAAGATTCATTTAGATTTCAAATAACAAAACAAAAGAAATAACATCCCTTTACACTTAAAAATATATGTTGGGGATGCGGATTAAGGATCTTAAGGCAGAAATAACACTAGAGGGGGGGTGAATAGTGTTTTAAAGAATATATGAACTATATGACTAAATTATAACTTTCAACACAAATCTAAACAGAATTCTAACACAGAATGATCACAGAACATATAACAAATGCAAATAGTAAAGTAAAACAAGTAAAAGGAAAGAACACACCGGATTTTGTACTGGTTCGGAATCCTCCTACATCCAGTCCTGCACCAAGGCAATATCCTTGTACAGATTTTTATAAGCCAATATCCAAATTACAATCCTCAATTTCTAAGGCCTTGAGGAACCCTCCTATCTCCGAGTCTGGGGTAAACTCTCTTGATTTACGGGACACAAGATCACCCTTATACTTCTTAATAACAATCCTTTTGAATGGATAGACTCTATGGACTTTTTGAATACAAATTAATCCTATAACTCTGAATAGCACTTTGATCTTTAGTAGAATGATGGAGAATCAAATAGAGAGAGTATCTAAATGATTTCCTATTGAGAATTTGGCAGAATGATGGCATGATCTTGAAAATATGAAGTTTTATGGATATGGAATGGTGGAGAAGAAAGAGTGAAGAAAATAAGAAAGTAGTTGGTAAAAAAATTCATTTTGGAAGCCATTATATAGATGCACAACAGTCATAACCATTGGCGAAAGGTTTTTGAACGAATGGACACTTCTTTTGAAATTTGAATTTTGAATCCAACTGTCACCATGTCGACATGGGGTATCCCCATATGTAGACATCCCTCAATTCAAAATTATAGAGATGTTGTTTTGTAAAAGCATTTGAATTTAAAACAAGTTGAAACTTCTCTGAAAAAAATAAAGTGTTTAAACAATATTTTTAGATAGAGAATGAATATAAAACATTATTTTAAACATATATATATAATTGATATAGACCATCAATTATATAAGTAATATTTAAAATCAGAATAAGTTTTGATGTTTTAAAAATAGAAGTTTTTAAAATCAAAATGGGGGAATATTTCAAGGTTAAAACAAAGTTTGAAAACATTTTTGAAAACATGATTTTGAAAGCTAAAACTTTTTGAAAACAGATTTAAAAACATTTTGAAAAATTTATTCAAACTGAAATTGCAAGAACCTTCCTACAGAGCTCCTCCATAGGACTCGAGAACTTGTACAAAGTAGTTTAAATGATTTTGATTTTCGTGGGTTTGTAAGCCACTTGTCGTAGGTTTGTAAGCTACTTGTCGTGGGTTTGTAAGCCACTGGTTTCGATAGAAATTGGGTTCCATCCCAAAAGAAAATTAGAAGAAAGATGAGAGTGCTATTATGAAGTTTTAACAAAATACTAGACACTTATCTTGAGATTTTGAAATCTTGATTCTCTAGAGTCTTGAATCTTGAACTTCATCTTGATGCTTGAGTCTTTATACTGATCAGTCTTCGATAATACCTGCATATACTTCCCATATACATACATATATATATATATATATATATATATATATATGAAAATGTTAGTATATATTTTATAAAGTATAATAACTATATAAGGTTGTTGTCATCAAAACATCATCAACTCAGTTCCTAACAACCTCCCCTTTTTTGATGATGACAACCTTTATTTATAAAATATTCTTACCATACCATAACTCTCCATAACTCCCCCTTACTCCGTGACTTCTTCTCAAAACTACAACTCCCATTTATTCCATGACTCCTCCTTACACCAAGCACATATATTTTTTATAACTTTCTCCCCCTTTGTTATCAACAAAAAGGAATAAAAGATTTACCTGTTCTAAAGTATATATAGAATAAAAGTGTAAAGTGAACGTGTAAGTGATCAAGTGTGTGCATATATATAAGTGTAACTTGACAATCAAATCAATATCATACATAGCAAACCAATCATGTATAGTATATGAAGTTATATACAAACCAAATCCAAATCAAACTTAAGTAAATAATTCAATCAAATCCTAATCAAATCTAAATCAAACAAACAAACAAACATACATAATGATCAGACATTCCTTGGGACTTCCACCCATCCATCTTCTCCAAAGATAGGATCGGTTTTGATAACATCCCAATTATCTTTGTCGAGAGTGACTGGTGGATTTGCTTCGGGTTCGTCTTTGCTAAGACTTGAGATCATCCAACGAAGTGCGTCGAAGTGTTTCTCTTGCTCTTTGATCATCTGTATTTGGCTTAATTCTAAGTGCCTTTGATTTCTATGTATAAAAGAAAGAATATTCTTGAAAGAAGTAAGAGTTTCTTCAAGATTTTCACTTAAATTCTTAATTGGAGAAGCCATAATTTAAGAAATAAGTTGAAGTATGAGAGGAGATGAATATAAATGGAGGTAGAGAAGTTTTTCTGGAAGAAATAAGTATTTATAGGAGTTATTGGCCGTTCAAAATGAATTGTCACTTGGTAGTTACAAGAATTTGAAGTTAGAAATTGTAACTACTTTTTGACTGTTATATGTCGACATGGGGGGATGGGGCATGTCGGCATGGTCTAGACAGAATGACCAAGTGGAGTTATTTTTGATTTTTAAGTTTATTTTTATACTAATGGACTTATATAAACTTAAAATAAATAACTAACAGAGATATATAAAGCTGGAAAACAGAGAATAAGATAGAATTACTTATATTAGTTAACATTACATAATCTTAACTAAAAAAGTAGAAAATACAAAGATAGATAAACGATAGCTAGAGAGATAATGGCTAGGTTTAGTTTGATGAAGATGATGATGAAGATAAGCCAAATTTCCTGCCTATCTTCCCAAAGAACTTGTCGATCTTGGTAGAGATTTTATCCATTTTCTTGCTAATAGATCTCTTAAGAACCTTTTGGTTTTGAGCAAGTATCTTTTGGTTCTTGAGTATGGTTTTGTTGGACGGATTGGCGGGGGTATGTGGATATTCTATACTTTCCAAAGAGGTATCTTCATCTTCCTCTTCTTCTTCAATTCCCATTCCTTCCCCTTCTTCTTCCTCTTCTTCCATCTCTTCATGAGAAAGTCTCTCTTCCTTTTCGGCAAGTGTTTCATATGGTTGAAACATAAGTGGGATTTTCATAAGAGAAATGTTCCCATGATTGAACACTTTTCTACTTACAAACTCTTCCTTTTTAACATCCACACCAAAATAATTGAAAATCCGAGTAAGGTAAATTCCATGATAAAGAGTGTTTTCTCCCATATTAAATTTTTTGGGTCTTAACTCATCCAAAATAGTTTGTGCCCAATTAATATCATATTTTCCAAAAATAGCAAAAAGAGCTTTACACACTTTTGAGGTGGGATTATTGTAGTTTCCCGACCTAGGAATAATTGTGTGTTGAATAAGAAGGTTGACAATTCTTGCTTTTGGGCGGAAAAAGCGATTCTTAAAATCCATGTGGTCATCGCCTTCAAAAATGTGATGAAAAGTCTCTCGATCGGTTTCATTGATTTGAAATTCCGAGAGATTCATACCGGTAGATTTGCAACCCAAAATAGTACCCAAAATATCGGAATCTAAAACAATAAGTGTTCCTTTAACACTACTTCAAATTTGATCTTCATTTCCATTATAAAATCCACGATTTAGGTTTGCATAAAACATTTTGACAAGGTTTGGATAACAAACAAAATCATTTTGTGCATTATCAATCAAGCTAAGAATGGAGTTTTCTTCAAAAAGTTGATCGATTTCATAAGAAGAAAAATCATCAAAAACGACAAATTTTCCCGTATTGACTTTACCATAGTTTACATAGTTTATGTAAGCTTTGATAGCCTCCGGGTCATTGAAAATATCATTTTTGATGGATTTGGGCAGCCTCATAGTTGATGGGTTACTTGAGGAAGCCATTGATGAGTGTTTGAAAGGAGTAGAAGATAATGAAGAAAGTTTGAATTATGAGAATAAAGTGAAAAGAGATGATAAGATAAGTATATTAAATAGATTCTCTAAAGTCATGTTCTCTGGTCAAGAGGTGTCTTTTCAGACTTTTGAAGTAAGTGAAAAGGTGGAGGGAAATTCAAAAGTTTGAATTCAAATTTTGAAATCAAATTTCTAAGAGGCATGTCGACATGGGGTATCATGGCATGTCGACATGTGCCTGTTGAATTTGAAAAGAGGTGTCTATTCCTAAAATCTAAGAAATTCCTAAAATCCTAAGAAAACTAATCTATATTCTATATCTATATATAATTCCAGTAATAATATTAAATATAATAATATTAAAATATTTTAATATTTAGAATATTATTAAAATAATATTATTTTGAATTTAAAAATTCAAATTTCAAAGGGTGATTTTGAATTTAAAAATTCAAGGAATTGCAAAAAAAATCAAAGCAAGCAAGCATCCAATAAAATTAAAATAAATGTGTACCTATTTTTAGATCCAAACTCTGATCGTCTTCTAATTCGAGAATAGCCGTGAAGCACAGATTTGAATTATCAGTTTTCTTCTCGTCATCACTGGATGAATCTGAATCGTCAAGAGTTGCTGCATATGCCTTCTTTCTTTTCTTTGGTTGCTCGTTGTTTGGTGGAAATGTCTGTTTGTCTGGATATGGACAATCCATCTTGTAGTGCCCTGTTTTGTTGCAGTTATATCATCTATCACCATTATTGTAGTTGTTTAGTTCTCCGAAATATTTCTGGAATTTCATTGATCATTTCTTTTAAAGTTATTCATCTTTCTATACTTCAGAAATTTCCTGAAATTTCTGGTCATGAAAGAAATTTCTTCATCACTCTCTTGTTCTGAATCTCCAGTTGTTTCTTTGAATGCGATCGATTTCTTTTCCGTTGCCTTAGATTCTTTTCTCCCTTGTAGTTGAACTTCATAAGACATTAGATTACCGATTAACTCTTCGATCTTCATTTGACTAACATCATTTGCTTCTTCAATATTAAGTGTCTTTTGATCCTATTCTAGAGTGAGTGAATTGTGTATTTTTCTAACTTGATCTTTTTCTGAGAAACCCTTTCCTAAAGCAATCAATGAGTGTACAATGTATTGAAATTGACAATACATGTCGGAAATAGACTCATTTTCATGCATTTTAAACAATTGAAATTGGTTAGTTAATATGGAAATTTTAGTCTGTTTAACTTTGCTTGTTCCTTCATGAGTTACTTGCAAAATTTTCCAGATTTCAAATGCAGACTTACAGACAGAGACTCTATTAAACTCATTCCTATCTAGTGAACAAAATAGTATATTCATAGCCTTAGAATTGTTTCGTGCAACTGTCTTTTGCTCAGTAGTCCACTGGGCAAAATTTGTAGTTGGTTCAACATATTCAATTTGTGTCATATTCCAAGTATCTAAACTTATGGATTGTAAATAAATTTTCATCCTACATGCCCAATATGCATAATTACTGCCATTAAAAAGTGGTGGTCTGACAGTAGACTGACCCTCTACAAATGAACTAGTGTTAGTACTTGTGTTGATAGACGTAGTAGTGACAGGAGTGACATTACTACTGTGTTGTGCCATTAAAACTTTTCAAACTTTCAGAATATGAAAACAATGAAATCCAATGCTCTGATACCAATTGTTGGGGATGCGGATAAAGGATCTTAAGGCAGAAATAACACTAGAGGGGAGTGAATAGTGTTTTAAAGAATATATGAACTATATGACTAAATTAGAACTTTCAACACAAATCTAAATAGAATTCTAACACAGAATGATCACAGAACATATAACAAATGCAAATAGTAAAGTAAAACAAGTAAAAGGAAAGAACACACCAGATTTTATACTGGTTCGGAATCCTCCTACATCCAGTCCTGCACCAAGGCAATATCCTTGTACAGATTTTTATAAGCCAATATCCAAATTACAACCCTCAATTTCTAAGGCCTTGAGGAACCCTCCTATCTCCGAGTCTGGGGTAAACTCTCTTGATTTACGGGACACAAGATCACCCTTATACTTCTTAATAACAATCCTTTTGAATGGATAGACTCTATGGACTTTTGAATACAAATTAATCCTATAACTCTGAATAGCACTTTGATCTTTAGTAGAATGATGGAGAATCAAATAGAGATAGTATCTAAATGATTTCCTATTGAGAATTTGGCAGAATGATGGCACGATCTTGAAAATATGAAGTTTTATGGATATGGAATGGTGGAGAAGAAAGAGTGAAGAAAATAAGAAAGTAGTTGTTAAAAAAATTCGTTTTGGAAGCCTTTATATAGATGCACAACAGTCATAACCATTGGCGAAAGGTTTTGAACGAATGGACACTTCTTTTGAATTTTGAATTTTGAATCCAACTGTCACCATGTCGACATGGGGTATCCCCGTATGTCGACATCCCTCAATTCAAAATTATAGAGATGTTGTTTTGTAAAAGCATTTGAATTTAAAACAAGTTGAAACTTCTTTGAAGCAAAATAAAGTGTTTAAACAATATTTTGAGATAGAGAATGAATATAAAACATTATTTTAAATATATATATAATTGATATAGACCGTCAATTATATAAGTAATATTTAAAATCAGAATAAGTTTTGATGTTTTAAAAATAGAAGTTTTTAAAATCAGAATGAAGGAATATTTCAAGGCTAAAACAAAGTTTGAAAACATTTTTGAAAACATGATTTTGAAAGCTAAAACATTTTGAAAACAGATTTAAAAACATTTTGAAAAATCTATTCAAACTGAAATTGCAAGAACCTTCCTACAGAGCTCCTCCATAGGACTCGAGAACTTGTACAAAGTAGTTTAAATGATTTTGATTTTCGTGGGTTTGTAAGCCACTTGTCGTAGGTTTGTAAGCTACTTGTCGTGGGTTTGTAAGCCATTGGTTTCGATAGAAATTGGGTTCCATCCCAAAAGAAAATTAGAAGAAAGATGAGAGTGCTATTATGAAGTTTTAACAAAATACTAGACACTTATCTCGAGATCCTGAAATCTTGATTCTCTAGAGTCTTGAATCTTGAATCTCTAATCTTCATCTTGATGCTTGAGTCTTTATACTGATCAGTCTTCGATAATACCTGCATATACTTCCTATATACACACACACACACATATATATATATATATATATATATATGAAAATGTTAGTATATATTTTATAAAGTAAAGTATAATAACTATATAAGGTTGTTGTCGTCAAAACATCATCAACTCAGTTCCTAACAATATATATAAAATGAGAAACAAGAGAAAATATAGAGTGTACATATTAAATAAAAATAAATAGGTATGTAAGTTTGCAGGAAGGAACCAGATAGATGTATGGTTATACAAACAATATTAGTTATATATGAACAAATGAAATATATATATCAAAGTGTGAATGAAGACAAACAAGATATATACAAATTTAGTACAAACAAGTATGAATAGGTGTGCAGGCTGAAATCAAATATGTATATACACTAATTGTGTACAAAACAATATAAATGTATGCAAGATATGAGTACAAACAAGCAAGATGTGTAGCTGCAAATAAAGTATGCAGGTTAGAGAGGAAATGCAAAGCAAGTATCTAAACATGGAAATAAAATTAGCTAAGTAAGACACATGGTACTTAAGCAATTAAATGCTAGCACAACTTAAGTCAATTCGAATTGTTCTAAAAATCTACTCAGCCCTCAAAATAAAAATCTTGCCTGATACAAAAAAAAACACGTAATTGTACCTGCATTTTCTTAACCCAGATATCATCTACCCTGTAAACTTCTTTATATACATCTTCTTATTTCTATTCGTTCACTAAACATAACAAAACTGAAACAAGGAAATAAGCAGCAAACATTTTCATTTTTATAAACTGAAGCATCATACATCAACAAATAAGAAGATTTAAGAAATTAAAGCAAACAACTTCTCAGTTTTAAGGTTCAAAGCTGTTTGCAAACAGCGGTGCTCTATCTTCATTCCCAAATCTGTGAGTGACATCATTATTATTTTTTAAATCTAAGAATGAATATGGTTACATGCTTTTTGTGATAAAGGTTGTAGTATGTATATATGAAAATGAAATCTGCTTGTGCATGTTTATTTCCATAAGAACATTCTTTGTTAGTTTCCTGTTTTAGATTTAAATTCATATTCTCTACAGTTAATTGTTATTAGGACTTAGCTACAAAACAAAAGCTGTTTGATTCATTATGGAATAATGTTTAGAAGCTTGTTCAAGTTAAATTTCAAGTCTGAGTGTCTCAGGAATATAAAAACAACAGTGTATGATAAACATATTAAAATCTCAAACCTTGTAAGTTATAGATTCAGTATTATAAATTGGAAACAACAACTATAATATGATTTTTGAGCTAAACATCATAATTTTTAGTTTGGAATTAGAAGAGCAGTATTGGGTTGAACAAAATAATAAAATTTGGGTTTCATTGTTGATCTATGGGACTGGAGGGGTCGGGGCTCTGCTTGATGATGGAGGAGTGATTAGTGTTGACAGGTAAAATGCCTGATGGGGATGCATTTCATTGAGGAGGTAGCAGCTGTGGAGTTTTGTTTGGAGCACTAGTTTTAACAAGGCTTGAAAATTCGATCAGCTCGCCCTTTATAGTTGATCGAGTGCTTTAAGTTTTTGAGGGGTGGAAGCTTAGTCGTAGGTGAGGGGTTGGCCGGAGTCGCTGATTTTCTGGTGATCGGCATTGGGTATGCGTGACGTTTTCCAGGTTTTGGGTGGTTGTCCTGTGATTTGTTCCAGGTTCTGCTGAATCTCGATTTCGATTTTCAAAAATTGAAGATCGATCTGATGATCATATTGGTGTTAGGGGATGCTTGTCGAAGTGAAATGATCATCATCGATGATCAGAGTCACCCACAGCCGCCGTGTATATGCACGGTGTACTGTGTTGTGCTTGGAGGAGTTACTCGAGTCTTTAAGGGTTTGACTCGGGGAAACTTCATGTCGAACTCGAAGTAGGGGGAGGGAAGACTCGAAGCATTTTTGGTCCGAGTCGAGTCGGTGTTAGTTCCAGGCTTTTGTAAAACCTGGCAGCAGAATTTTTTTTTAAAAAAAAAAACAAATTCAAATGAACTTAAATTTGTCAACTAGATTTAAATAAAACTTAAATCCAGTTTGAAGTTTGAACTCAAGTTTATTTTTGAATTCAAATTTGAAATGAAATCAAAGTGTAAAATGTTTAAAGGTGGGTTTTCAGGTTCAAAAACATGACAGGTTTTCAGATTTTAAGTTAATTTAAAGTTTGAAAACAGAATTTAAACTGTGATTTAAATTCAAAATTTAAAGTATAGATTCAAATGAACATTTGAATCTTAAGGTTTTAAAATGGATTTGGACTTGAAAATCAAGTTTTTAATTCAAGTTTTTAAAAGGAAGTTTAAATCAAAGTTTTCAATCTAAGATAAATTGATGAATTCAAGCTTACTTTGAATTCAAATCTGAAAATTTAAATCAGTTTTTAAATATGAATGTTTTAAAAATAAGTTCAAATAAAATAGTTTTGAAAAATAAATTTTTTTCAAATAAATATTTAACTTGATTTTGAGGGAATTCTTTTATAAAAGGTTTTTGAATGGAAGTTAAATAAATTGTTTAACTTGAAATTGCAAGTTAAAAATACAATGTAATTTAGAAGCTAAATTTTTTTAACTAAAAGTTAGGTAGTTGAATTTAAAGGCTTTTCTTATATAAGTTCGTATGTAAGTAATAAATGTTATTTACATTTATTTAAAAAAATTATAAATTGAATTTAAATTTGGTAAATATTTAAACAATAATCGTTGAATCTTAAATTCAAAATGGAATTTGAATTTATATTTAAAATGTAATGTTCTAATAAACTTTAATATTAAGGGAGTCGTTAATAAAGAAATAAATTATATTAGAAATAATTTAGATATTAAAATGATTTAGTGAATAAGTTAATTAGGGAATGACTTATGTATTTAATTTATAAATTAATAATCTAGATTAATTTATAACTAGATATTAATTAAGAAGTTAATTAAGAAATGTTATTAGTTAATGAAGATAATTAACTAAGGAATTAATTAATTAATTAATGTGATTAATTTTGATAATTAATTAGATTAATTAGATAATCTTTTGTAAATTGCTAAATGTAATTACTTGATAAAGGTAATTAAGAGATGAATTACTTATTGTAATAAATTTAGATGATATGATTAAATTAAGTTAATTAATTTAGTTTAATTAATTTAAGAAAATCATTTGATAAATTGATAAGTGCAATTACTTAGTGTATTTAATGGAGCACAATTACTTAGGGAAGTAATTAATTTTAATTACTGAATGTAACTAGTGAAAGATGTTGATGTAACTAGTGAAAGATGTTGTGTTAATGAAGTAATTTGGATAATTACTTTTGTAATTAATCAAGGGATTAATTAATGGAGATAATTAGTTATGGAATAATTAATTTATTAATATAAGTTATTAAGGATAGTTAATTACTGGATTGTTATTAATTCAAGGGCGATTAATAATTGTGTTTAACTAAAGATTAATCACTTAATGTAATTAAATAAAGTAATTTAATTTAAGTGTAATTAGAGATCATTAATTAATATAATTAATGATGTAATTAAGAATTGTTTAATTAAGGAATAATTAATAATGTGGTGATTAATTTATGAAATTAATTAAGGATAAATGTAATTATTTATATTTAATTAAATGAAGTAATTAAATGTTAATTACTATAAATGATTTAGGATAATTAATTTTTGAAATTAATTAAAAGACTAATTACTTATTGTATTTAGAATATGATTAATCAAAAGTGTTCAATCAAGATGAATATCTAGAGAATAATCAATTAATTTGATTTATAATTAATTAATGGTTGTATAAGTAGGATTTATAGATGAAGTAATTAATTAATTCACTTTAAATTAATTAGAGAAGAAGTAGTTAATTTAATTCATTTTAAATTAATTATAAATGGTATGATTATAAATCATTGCTTATGGATGAATGATATTGATATTTCATTTGATGATTGTAATCTCAGATATGAGATGAGTAATATCTATGTGATATGGATGTATGGTTTAAGTATGATAATATTAATTATCTGTTTGGATGATAATATTAATTATTTGTTTATGATGATAATGTGATTATCTATTAGGAGATGTGAATTATCTATCTGTGTGTATATTGATAATATTGAATTGAACTGTTAAGACTAAATAGACAACTTGGCCTTAAAAGATACGTTTTGGATTTCAATGAGACCGGGATCGGGTTTCCATATTTGGACATCCAAAAACCACATCGATCCCAATTAACGATAGGTCGTGAATCAGAAATGAAGATGAAGATTCAGAGTGCAAGGGTTATCGTCGTTAACTCTGAGGGTGATTCCAAAATTAGTGTAACGAGATAATGCCTTTGGTTTCATTCGAACCCGGAACGAACTTGTATGGATTGAATGCTTTCAGCACATGGTCAGGCGGACGATGAGCATTCTAAGAATAATGTTCAATAAAGGTAATCGTAGCCTCAAGCCTCATCAACCAGGAATGGATAAAACAGGGGAGATGCAGCAAGGTTAGGTGGGTCATGCCCAAGCAGGACAAGATATTCCCCTGTCTAGATGTCCCTTTTTATTTCGGCTGTGTGGGCGGTTGCTAGCTACAACCGCGGGGTTTATCTTGTCCGGAACTGTTCAGTAAGGAATGGTTCCGGCCTTGTGTTGTAGGGGGTCGGGAGTGATCTTCGGTACATTGATCTAGGCCACGTACTGTGACGGGCGGTACCCCAGTAGCCCTGCCATTATATGGAATCCAAAATCCAATAAGTGCCAACAATTTTGATTGTATTACCCACTTTTATGGCTAGTAGATGGAATTTAATGAATGTAACAATTTCGGCTATTTTCTATTTACTTGAAAACCCTAGACCTATTATAATATCACTGAATTTCCTATCAAATGGTTTAGTTAGCGTACGGTAAAAACTTACCCATGTTTATTTGTGGGAAGTCTTACGTGATACCTTTTGTTTTCAAAAGATTTTCAAAATTAAGCAACTTTAACCTGTTACTCACACCAGACCCATGTCTGACCCGGAGTTTATTTCTGTTTTTCTTAAACTCTCGAGTACTCAAATTTTTACGAGTAGCCAAGGGATTCAGGTTAGCTTTGACGAATTCTGGAGGAGCAATGGAGCAGGAGGCTTCTGCGTTGTAGATATATTTAATGTTCCGCTGTATTGTTACTTCTGTGTTGTATTGTGAATTGAGTTGTATTGGCTAGATAGGTGTTTATAACTGTCTAGTATGTGATGTATTATCCGTATAACTCTGATTGATGTTGTATATTATGTAAATACTTATGTGATTAATACAATTTATTCGTTCCGTTGTGAGATTATGATGTTGTTGTTCTTTCTTCTCTGTCTTTTCTATTTTCTCACCCCTTTCTTTCTTTAGATGAAACGGATTTCTGTGCTCAGAAAGCCTGGGTCGTCACAAACGGCATGCTCCGTGGTCATCAATTCCTACTCCATAGCAAATAATGCAAGTATAATAGCAACATCATCCTCCAACAAATGATTGTTCTTCCAAGAGTGGATACTCGATCCGAGGTGACTTCCTCCCGCGGTCACTATCTTGACATTTTTCGATCATAAGAACCAATTAATTCGCAATCCATATCAATTTTGTCGCCAAAAATAAAGTCATGTAGTTCTCTAAGATATCTCAATATGACTTACATGACTTCCAACACGATTTAATCAAATTACCCAGATTTCAAATAACTACCCAAACGGCTTGAGCCACGTCTGATCTTGCACACGCCGTTGCATACATTAACCTTCAACAAAACTAGCATATGAAACATTCGTCATATGGGCCTTGTTTTTTCTTAGGTAGTATAAAAACATTGGATCATGTGCATTGACACAAAAGAAGAAAGCTTCAAAATAAAATTGTCTTGTTAATTTTTGCACTATATCTTATTTTTGTGTTTAACTAAATAATTTATTTATAATAAATCATATTTAATGGTATTAAAAACAGTGTGCTGTTTTAATTTAGTTTATCTCTATGTATATTTGTGTGTGCGCGCGCGTGCACGCACACGTATTATGACGTATTTATTTTTATATATTATTTTAGTTTGGATTTATCATATTTAATTTTTAAGAATTCACACTAATAAGGTGAATGTTGTAAATATTATAAATTAGTCGAGAAATTTAAAAAAAAAGAGTCAATATAAGGAACATATATATGAGAATAACCATTGTGACTTATGCTTAAATAAAAGAACAATATCAAGGATTTGTCTTTAAAATAATGACCTCAAGATGATGGTGATATTACACACACACACACACACACACACACACACATATATTCGTTCATTTATAAAAATATATACATAAATATATATTAATACTATTAATATTTTAATTTTTTCATTCGGCTATGATAAAAAAATATTTTTGGATTTTAAATTTATGTTATTTGTACGCGTGTGTATGTGTGTGTAAACCAATATATTATTTATGTTCATATATACACATATGTTTATTTATTTAATATATATATATATATATATGCATGTTGTTCATTTAATATATGCTGATATATATATACACACATACTTATTTAAAATATGAATTTTATATTGATTTTGACTAATTGAAACATATATCTATATATAATTTTTTTCATAAAAACCAAAAATAATATATATACATACATATATAATTTAAAAATCGAATAATTTTTTTCAAACCAAGAATAAAAGTAAACAATAAAATAACGAACATCGAAAACAAAATTAATTTTTTATCTAAAATTGGATCATTTGAATATACATACATACATACCTACATACATACGTACATATATATATTGGCTGTGAGTATATATGCACACAAAAAATAATTTTTTCAGACAAGCTATATTAAATATAATTATGTTTATAATTAACTACGCATATATATATATACATATACATATAATGTATGAATGTGTGTAATATTATTTTATTTTCAATTTTATTTGTTTTCACCGAAAATAAACATGTCATGTATAAATATTTAAATTTGAGGTATTTGTACCTTATATCAGTCGATTGTCGATACATTGGTTGTTAGTTGTTCCTCTTTGAATCATCGCTTCTTCTCCTTGGACTTAGTGTGCAAATCTCAGCTGCAAGGCTTTTACCAATTTTCCATTGGAGGCTAGAGTTATGAAGTTTCTGTATATCTTAAATGATAGAAGGTGTGACTATTTATAACCACCATAACATATAATATCTTACACATTTTGCTCTCTTTTGAATCCAAATCTCATCAAGACCCATAAACTAAGTCAAAATCCTCACGTATGCACACCCTTACTCTATTATGTAATGGTATTGGTGTACTAATCGCTTTTCTCTTTCAATCTCAAAATATACAAGCATTTCCTCAATGTATTCCTGCTAAGACAATGTTCACATGCATCGCTTTAGATCTTTTATCAGTTTTCGAGCTTAATATTTTATTTGCCTCGTCAAGATCTTTCGCATTGAATTTTGCATTTAAACATAATTTCAACTTTTTATTTTAGCTTTGGTTTTCGAAACAATAAACATATTATTCACATACAAGAGCAAATACACTCGATCATCATTTCAACCACTTAAAGTAAACGCAAAAACTTTAACACTTTTCTCAAAACAATTTTTTGAAACAAATACTTCATTTGCTCAATAGAAGATTACAAAGATGAGTATTTAGGGAACAAATAGTGGCGAAAGTGATTGAAAAGGTTCTTACTCAACAATCACCATACCATTCATTAGTAGCTCAGCAACAACAATAGTAAACTACTGTAGTCGGCGTTAGAGGACCTATATATAGCGAATGAGATACTGTTTCACATCACCAAAAATAAGTTAATGTTCATGCTTATACACTACTTTCCTCAAACTTATATTGGCCTTTAGGGTTAGGTAATTTTGTGCAAGGGGATGGACCTATATGGCCATGAACTAACACTGCGCCACCCTCCCGTCCCATACTGGGTGCGGGTGCGGGTGCAATAAGAGTGGACCGTGTTATATTTTTGCTACACAAAAGTACATAGTACTATTTAAATTCAAATAGAAGCGACTAGTGGATTGGACGCGGTTTTTCAAAATAGACGTTGCAAAGCTGTTGTTAGCTATTGCGAGTGAAGAGAGGCGACTGTTGCAAACCGCGACAGTTCTTAGCCGTTGCAAATGAAGAGAGACGACTGCTGCAAACCATGACAGTTCTTGACCATTGCAAATAAAGAGAGGCAACTGTTGCAAACCGCGATAGCTTTTGGCCGTTGCAGACGAAGAGATGCGGCTGTTCCCAACAAGCATAACTGTTGGGAATTAGCCTATAAAAGGGGAAGGAAACCTGATCGGTAGATTATTCAAACTTTTCTCTTCTTCTTCATTTCTTAATCTCTAGATCCATGCGCTTCTGCATATCACACAGAAGATCATACTCATCACAATCTCGAGCAGATCACGTCTGTTGTATCTTGGAAGACTTTAATAAAGTCTTAAGGAAATTGTTACAAAAGCCTCGAACGTAATTTCTTTCTTCATACGGTTAGATTTCTGTTTATTATATATTTATATATATATATATATATATCATTCTGTAATATTTTCATTTCAACGTTGTGCTGTTTCTACGAAGTAGTACAATGCTTGTTTATCGCTATAGTTCAATATAATAATTTGTTGTTGTGATTTCTATAGTTTTTTCTTGTAAATTAATTACAACATAGTTATTGTTCAAAATAACTAATACAGAATTCCAAAGTAGTGGAAATCTGATTTGTAAACTTGTGTGACGGGTTTATGACATATTGGTCTCTGTTTTGGTATACTGATCGTATAACATCTTAAGACTTTCCTGTTTCACTAAAATAGAGATGGCGACAGTTGAACTATCAGCAAAATGTGCTACCCACAACAGGACTGATCCGTTTAAAGAAGATTGTGATGACTTCATAACATGGAAGAATCAAATGTTGTTTTATCTCACCACTTTATGGCTGCAGAAGTGCATTGAGAAGGATGATTTAAAGCCTAAAGATGGACAAACTAGAGAAAAAGATGCAGCTTTTTTCTCAGAATTGACCCATGGAAGCATTCAGACTTCTTGTGCCGAAATTATATTCTGAACTGTTTGGATAAAGTACTATATAAAGTATATCAGCCACACCAGACAGCAAAATCCCTATGGACTACACTTGCAAATAAATACGGGGCGCAGAATGTCAGTTTGAAGAAGTTCATAGTAGATGAATTTATGGAATACAAAATGGTGGATTCCAAATCCATGACTAGTCAAGTGAAGGAACTCCAACTTATAATTCATGAACCTGAAGCAGAAGGATATCAAGTTGGAAAATCGTTCTTTGTTGAAGCAATAACAAGAAATTTACCACCATCTTTGAGAGACTATACCGCAACTATCTGAAACATAAGAAAAAGAAGATTTCCTTTGAAGATCACATTGTCAGATTAAAAATTGAGGCAGATAATTGCGAAATAATACAACCCAAAGACAAAGAGACACTTGTTACAGAAGGGTCAAAGAAGAAAGGACACTTTACCAACAAAAAGAAAAAAAGAAAGACACTGGATAATCAATTCAAAGGTAAGAAAACCAAGAAGTTCAAAGGCGAATGTTGGGTCTACGGAAAGACTGGGCACACAGCTAAAGATTGCATTAACAAGAAGACGATTGACAAATCGGTGGCAAATATAGTGTAAAATTTGAGTTCAACCATTGAGGAGATGAACTTTTCAGGAGTTGTTTCAGAATACAACTTAGTACAGAATCCAGCACAGTGGTGGATACACGCAGGCGCTACTCATCATGTATGTTTTGATATATCTATGTTCTCCGCTTATAAGAAATACGATCAGGAAGAAAAACTTTACATGGGTAATTTTCCAGTTTCCATGATCGAAGGAAACGGCACAGTCGTCCTCAAATTTACATCCAGAAAAACTGTGACACTATGTGAAGTTCTTTATGTACCGGATATCCGCAAGAACCTGATCTCTGGACCTGTTCTCTTAAGGAAAGGCTTCCGTCTGGTATTCGAGTTAGATAAAGTAGTTCTGTCTAAGGCTGGAATTTATATAGAAAGGGGTTATTTATGCAATGGCCTATTTATGGAAATGTAGCCATAGTCAGCAATAAAACTATCTATTCTCGTTGTGCTATTAATAAAAAGGAAGTTTCTTATTTGGTTCAGCATGAAATTTTACTATGACATGATAAATTAGGACATATAAATTTACGAAAAAAGAAAAAATTAGCAAAATTGGGATTAATACCTAAATTCCAAGTGGATTAAAACTACAAACGTGAGACCTGTGTAGAAGCAAAATTGGTTAAAAAACCATTTCATACTGTTGATAGAAGTACAGAACCACTAGTTTTGGCTCACACTGATTTATGTGATTTTAAATCATTACCTACATGAGGTGGGAAAAAGTACTTTATCACTTTTATTGACGATTATACACGATATTACTGTGTATATTTTTTTGAATAGTAAAGATGAAGCAATTACATCGTTTATAAAACATAAAGCTGAAGTAGAAAATCGGCTAAATGAAAAGATCAAGATATTGAGATCTGATCAAGGTAGAGAATATGAATCACATTTAAAGAATTCTGTGCAGATACTGGTATAATTCATCAAACAACAGCTCCATATTCACCACAACAAAATGTTACTGCCGAAAGAAAGAATAGAACATTAAAAGATGTGATAAATACAATGCTATTGACCTCTGGTCTATCGACGAACTTGTGGAGGGAAGCCTTAAATATGTCTAATCACATATTAAATAAGGTTCCTCACAATAAAACAGGAACAATTCCATGAATAATGGAAAGGACACATACCATGTTTCAAATACCGCAAAGTATGGGGTGCTTGGCAAAAGTTCCAGTTCCGCCTCCCAAGAAAGTCAAACTTGGATAAAAAACTATACTATTACTATCTAGGGCCAGCCCAAAATAATAGTGCCTACAGATTTTTGGTATTCAAGTCTGATATAGATGATATTAATGTCAATACAATCATAGAGTATTGAGATGCTTCATTCTTTGAAGATGTGTTTCCACACAAAATGAATGAAGGAAATTATGTCCTTAAAAGGACAAGAGAAAAATCAAGCAAGCCACATGACAATGAAACTCATCGTGAAATTGAGGAAGTTGAACCAAGAAGAAGCGTAAGAGCAAGAACGTCCAAGAACTTTGGTTTAGATTTTCTAACACATGTTAGAATACGAACCTCAAATATACAAAGAAGCAATGTCATCTTTTGAATCTTCATGTTGGAAAGAAGCAATCAAAAGTGAAATTGATTCAATTCTAAGTAATAAAACTTGAAAAATAGTTGATCTTCCACCTGGAATAAAACCGATTGGTTGCAAATGGATCTTCAAAAAGACGATGAAACCAGATGGCTCTATCGACAAATATAAATCAAGATTGGTAGCAAAAGGATATCGTTAAAAGGAAGATTTAGACTTCTATGATACTTATTCACCGGTTACACGAATAACCTCTATAAGAATGTTAATCGCAATTGCATCCATATATAATCTAGAGATTCATCAAATGAATGTAAAGGCAGATTTCTTAAATGGAAATTTTGATAAGGAGATTTACATGGAACAACCTGTGGGTTTTATTTCCAAAGGAAATGAAAACAAAGTATGTAGATTAGTAAAATCATTATACGGATTAAAACAAGCTACAAAACAATGGCACGTAAAATTTGATAGTGTCATGATGAAAAATGGTTTCTTATAAATGAATGTGGTCAATGTGATTATTATAAACAAGTTGAACAATCATACGTGATGATTTGTTTATATATAAATGATATGCTAATCTTTGGTCCAAATAGTAAAGTGACAGAGACCATAAAGAAAATGTTTATCAACAATTTCGACATGAAAGATTTAGGAGTTGTAGACGTTATTTTGCGAATCAAAATAATAAAAACACCTAATGGAATTGATCTATCTCAGTCACACTATGTGGAAAAAGTGATTGAAAAATTCCAAAATTACGAAATTAAAGGAGTAAGAACGCCTTTTAATCCATCAGAAGTACTGCACAAAAACACTAAAGAGAGTGTAATGCAACTGGAATACTCTCGTATAATAAGATGTCTAATGTAGCTCATGAATTGCACAAGACCAGATATAGCTTATGTAGTAAGTCGACTGAGCAGGTATACAAGCAACTCAGGGAAGGAACACTAGAAAGCACTAATGAGAATGTTGGGATATTTAAAGAGTACCACGAACTTTTCCCTACATTACGAAAAATATCATGTCTTCTTAGAAGAATAGTGATGCAAACTGGATTTCTTGACCGTTCTTGACCGTTGCAAATGAAAAGAGACGACTATTACAAACAACGATAGTTTTTGGCCATTGCAGACGAAGAGATGCGGCTGTTCCCAACAAACATAACCGTTGGGAATTAGCCTATAAAATGAGAAGGAAACCCGATCAATAGGTTAGTCAAAATTTTATCTTCTTCCTTTTTATTTCTTAATCTCCGGATCCGTACGCTTTTGCATATCACACAGAAGATTATACTCACCACAATCTCGAGCAAATCACATTTGTTGTATCTTGAGAGGCTTGAATAAAGTCTTAAGGAAATTGTTATGACAAGCCTCGGATGTAATTTCCTTCTTCATCCGGTTAGATTTTTGTTTACTTATATATTTATATACATCATTCTGTAATATTTCTTTTTCAACGTTGTGATGTTTCTACGAAGTAGTACAACGCTTGTTTATCGCTATAGCTCAATACAACAATTTGTTATTGTGACTGCTATAGTTTGTTCTTGTAAATTAAATACAACATAGTTATTGTTCAAAATAACTAATACAGAATTCCAAAGTAGTGAAAATCTGATTTGTAAACTTGTGTGACGAGTTTATAACATATTGGTCTTTGTTTTGGTATACTGATCGTATAACAGTCAGTATAAACAAAAACAATAAAATCATTCAAACAACCGCCGGTTCACTTTACTAAAGAAACTAAGAAAACCACCAGTTAACTCCTCCTGCAATCCTAAGTCCACTTCAGTCAATACACCTTCCAGATCTATTACGATGAATAAATTCCCATACACTTTCCGTTGACTTTCGAAATGAGGCTCCAAAGGCCCGGTAAATCCAGCAGTCGTAAGTTTGTAAGACACCTCCATCTAAGCTCTGGCAGTGCATGCCCTTGTCAGTTGTCATGTCATGGCATAATTGGTGGAAAGTCAACATCTTGTCCAGTGGATCAGGGGATTCAAACCATTGGCTGGTGTTGTCCCCGTTCACTATTCTTTTCATCGGTCCACTTGCTTGATGTCCTTGTCTTGAGTAGTGTTCCATGCATATAATGAGTTATTGTCCTCTAGAATTATCCAAAAATTCTTGTTTTTACAGTATTTATTTGTCATCCATTGAGCTCACATGCGATCTTTTTGCAGAGATCTCCTAGTAAGCTTTTACAAATTTCAAACAAAAATGATGGAGTCTCATGTATCATTACGTACAGGTGTGCTAAAATCCATAAATTGATTTCTTCAATTTGAAAGTTCATCTCAAACTTCCCCTCTACAACAAACACTAATGCTTGTTCTATGTAGATTTCTTTGTCAAATCACCATACAAAAAGATGGTCTTCACATCTAGGTATGCTAACTCTATATCTTAAATCACAACTCATGATCAACAAAATCAAGCTTGAAGTACGTAGCGCTACCGACATAAATATATCATCATACTCTTCTTTTCTTTGTAAACACCATTTCACAATCAATTGAGCATTATGTCTTTCACCATCTTTCATCTTAAATATCACTGCATCGTGTGGCACAACTTCCTTAAAGAAGCAAAATTAACTCCCACGTTTGGTTTGTCTCTCTCTCTCTCTTTCTAATGGAGATTCATTTTGACTTATCACTCGACACCATGATATCATCAAGATGCATCTGTTCATCTTAATTATATGCAATAAATAGTTCAATCGATTATTAATGTTAAGATGTGCATTAATCAAATTATCATACCTCATAAGCAACTTTATCATGCAATAATTAGCCTAAGTGGCAAACACCTTGAGCCAAATCCTTCTTGATTACCTCTTGAGTAAAACCCTTTATAGCACTTTGGACACCACTATCACACCTAGAAGTGTCATGTAACATACCATCAACAACATTATCTACTCTACTATTATACAGGAATGGAAGAGCAATCTCCATCTTCTTTTTGTTACCAACCAAATCTACGAAATTATATGAATGTGTTTTTTAGTTGAACAAATATGATTCATTAAAGTGACATGACATAAATTAATAATCTTCCTTGTCTCCAGGTTTCAAATATGATAACCATTCACATCGTCCATGTAACCAAGCATAACTACCATGAAGGTTCAAACCTGGAGCTTTTTGGTGCCCAAGTCATGTACAGTAATAGGATTATTAAATAGAAGATAAATCTATATTCTCGATCCATACTTGCTCCATAAATTTTCTTCAATGGAGAAACCTGGAGTTTGATAAACAATACGCACTGTGTCAATAATGCTTTTAGCGTGAAACAAATTTTGATGATCTGGATGTCATCTCAAGCATCGTCTCTTCTCCAACAAAATATGTTTTATCATCCATGCAGCGTTTTTTGATAGTGAACCTATCTATAGTAATATGTATCCAAATCATGTTGTCCATAATACTCCAAGAAACCTTTAAAAACACTTTTATTGTAGAATCTCAACATAAAGTCTTCCACATCATGAATTTTTCAAGCGCCTACAACTTAATCTACATTAGATACAACCACACCTTACAAGAATACTAATAAAAAATATAATACCTTGCTCTGCCCAAGTGAAACTAATATCATTGACCCATATACATCCATGCGAACATACTTGAAAACACCTCCCTAATCAGGCTTACCCTTAACGAATAAACATTTGTTTTCTTAGTTAAGATACATTCCTAGCAAAAAACAAGTTTTTTAAAGTTCCCTCCATAGATCACATTTAGACTTATCTAAAATATGACGAGCCTAAGAAGACACAATCTATTAGTATCTAGATCTTGCTAGCTCTTAACACTAATACTAAATTAACAACTAATGCTCAGACTTTTACGCAATTACGAATTTCAAGTCATTGGCCCTTTTAATAAATACAAGTGCTTCATGTGAAACCTTAAAGCTATTGCTCTCTATTGATTTTGCATCCCAATAATGCTAGTTACCTAATAAGATAAAAGATTTACAAAACCTTGAAACATCGTACACATTCTTGAGTGTGCAACCACTCCATCAAATATTTGAATCCGCTAGAAATTAACCCCCAAAGAAATTATAAGTCCCATAGGAATTGCAATCCTCGCTATTGTCATAGGTTATAAAGAACTATTCAATGTCATATAAAATGGCTTCCCGTGTTGATACTCAACTCATAATCCAAAACTTTTGATACTATCGGTGTTAGTGCATCATCTTTAATATCCTTTACCATAATCATAATTGATGAAGCCACAACTTTTGTGTTTTCTAAACGTTCATTCTCTTAGTGATCTAGTATCTTAAAATACAAATGCATTATCTGCCAAAGCATTTCTAAGTTAGAATTCTCCCTATTTACCTGGTGTTTTGACTATTACTAACTCCGCTATCATAACTCAATGCCTTCTTTTGATCGACAATTCCTTTTCAAAATGTTTCACCTTCATATCAACAAGTATCAAGGTGTATCATCCATATAATATTACGTTTTTGTACCTTAGCAATGTTCAAATTTATTGTCTGTCTTTTTTCTTAGAACAAGAATGATATTTTATTCAAAAATGACACTAATTTTGATGTCTCAAGAGATCGATTCCAAAACCATTAGAACTCAGTCTAAAACGTCATATCACTTGCCACTTAAGGTAGTGGTCCTTGACTTTATTGTCTTCATCTTCATCAGAAATATGTCGAGTGTCTTTAAATGCACCATCGCCGAACATCTTGCATGTAAAGAATGTTTACGATAATATAAAATGATTCACAAGTGACTTCTTCACATATAACTCCTTCAACTAATTTAAATTATATTTAATGAGCTTAACATCAATTTAAATTAGATTAACATAAAAGCTTAGTTTATTTTCTTTTTTTTTAAATAATGCTTGAAATTATATATAAGAAATTAAAATACAATTTACAAAATGATCTTATTATATTGAGAAATAGGTGTAATTTATAATCTCTTTTATAAATTATTTAAAATTGTTAAATTTGTTATTTCCAAATAATAATTATAATACTTAGTTCTTATGAACATAAATAAATTTTGTAAGAAATAGATTTTGTTATTTTTAAATTTTAATAAGAGTTATATATGCATATATATATAACTTGATTTTTAAATTAGGTCTTATAATTTAATTTAAATTTGAATTTGATGTTGGGAAATTCAAAAGAATAAATGTTAAAAAATATTTGAATAAGCATATATTTATATTTGTTTGTTTCATTTCTCTCTAATCAAAAAAGGGAGAGATTTATTTATATACATAAAAATAGTAAATTAAGATTTAAAGCTTTTATAAATAATTTAAATTAAAATTAAAATAACAATAATAATACTTAAAATTACAAGTGTAAGTTTCTTAAAACACCTTAATGACATGTGTTGAATCATAAATTAATCAAGTGACAAATGTTAAACTTAAACCAAGTGTCCTTTTTAGTTTTCGTTTTCTTTTATTTTTATTAAAATCAAAATCTACTTATATAAATACATCTCCTCTAAAATCATTTTTCCTTTCTATTCTTCTTTTTTAGAACTTAAGGTTTTGAGCTAAAATAAGAAAATCTGCAAACTTCTTCTTTAAAACAAAATCTGATCAAACAAAATCTGTAAAATTCCCCTCAAAACCAAAACCATCTGAACCCATTTTCAAAACCTGAAATGCAAGTATTAACATGATCATCAAATTCTGCAATTCATTAACATGAGAAAATCAAATTGCAACTCTAAAATCTTGCATGCAACTGAAGATCACTTCAAAATTCACAAGCTTGCATTTTTTCCTTTCTCTGGAAACAAGCATGCAATTGAAAATCTGTAAGCATGCATCAAGGAGGAGAGCATTTCAGCATAAACAAGATGAATGTTTTTAAAGGAAAACTACAGTCTAAATTCATAAGAAAAACAAGAAGCAATTTGAAGTTTTCAAGTTCAAAGAAACTTTCAGTTTCAAGCTTTTCAAAAACAATGGCTTTGCTCATAAATCACTGTGAGTAACATTTTATACTAAATAAGCTTAAGTATAAGTTAGTTGCTTGTTTACTCTAGAAATAAGTGTGTTTTCATGCAAATTTACAAGTTCATTACCGGTAGATGTATGCACATATGCTTGCTATTGAAAATATGATCTTGCCTATTCTATAATTCCACGTTGAAATCCTGATCAAAAATCATAATCTCATATTAAAATCCTTGTTAAAGTTTAAGATTTAAACAATATATGATTATGTAATATAAGTTAAGTTTAAATTTTATTTAATATAAGAAAATTCTGTATTTTCACTGGAAACAAAATAAATACAGAACAATCCTTATATAGGTAAGAATTTAATCATCTAGATTCTTTGATTTAAGATTATCAATAGGTTACATAAACAAAGACATGAATTTTAAAACTAAAATTAGAATTTTTAGTTTGTATTTGATTAAGAATTTCTGGTTTAACCAGAAATTGTGTTTTGGGTTGGAACTGTCAACCTAGAAGGTCGGGGTGGCCATGATTTTCTTTGGTGATGAAGTGATGATCAAGTATTTAGGGAAAAATTGTAGATGCTAGTTTAAAGCATTGAGGCAGTAGTAATTAGGGATTGAAAAATTTAACCCTAGTTTTTCTGTGATCAGAAGAATTGATCACCGCGACCTATATAAGTGATCGAGCTTGCCCTGCTTTGAGTTGGTGATAGATGGGGTGTGGACGAAGTAGTGGCCGAAGGCGTAGCTTCTCTGGTGATCAGATTTTGGAGTTTGAGGCGAATTGCAGTTCGACATTGCTTCAAGTTTTTGAGCTCAAAGCTCGATTGTGATTTCTTGTTTTTGCAGTTGGTTTGAAGGTCGTATTGGTGTTTGGTGATGATCGCTGACTTGCACGAGTGGTCGCGAGAGGTCGGAGGCGACGACAACGGTGGTGCAGGTGCATGGTGATCGTGTTGTGTCAGCTGGTTTAGTGAAGAATTGATTTTCTCGTGTTTGGTTCGGTTCTTTCATGAGTTGCTCGAAGCATGGGGTTATTTATCTTGAAGTTGTTGTTGAGTGAACTTGGGTGTTTGGTTGATACAGGTTTGTTAAAACCTGTCAGTTTTAGTTTGATTGTTTTTCAGGATGAAAATAATACTCGAGTTACTCGAGTGGTTTTGAGTTTTGCTCGAGCTAGTTTGTTACAGTTTAGAATTTGTCATGTTTCAAAATTTGAAACTGAAATTTAAAATACTAAGCAAAGATTTAAAATAAGTTTTAAATCAAAATTTTAAATTATGGATTCAAGTTTAATTTGAATATTAAGATGGAAATGAATGAGTTTTTAAATCTTTGTTTAAAAATAAATTTAAATTTTATAAATTCAAGTGTTTAACAATTTTGAATGATAAAGTAAAATTTAAATGTTTGAATTTAAAAAGGAATTGGTTATAAAAACTTTTGTAAAATTTATTTCATAAGAAAAGTATTATTTATCATGTAAATTTAATGGTTTTAAATTGATTTTAAAAACTTGTTGAAGTTAAATTAAAATTTAATGATTTGTTATGCATATAATTATTAGGGTAATTAAATGGATAATTAATTTATTTTATAAATTAATAAAATGAATAATTACTCAAAGTAATTAAGGGTTTAATCTTAAAGGTTTAAGATTAATTATTCTTAGAATAATTAACTTGTAATTTAAGAATCATTACTTAAATAAGATATGATTTTTAATTTATGATTAGTAATTAATTAATCAAGTGATAAAAGATTAATTAAGTTATAGTTAACACTTAATTAATTGAATAATTAAGGGTTAATTAATGAGCTATTAATGATTAATTAATTTGTAATTGATAATGATTGAAACAAGTTAATTATTTTAGAAAAATAATTAATGAATTGTTAATAATTAATAAAGGTTATTAACTAAGTATTATTTAATAATTAATTAATATGATATATTTTAATAATTAATTTGACTAATTAATTTAAGATAATCATTTGAGTAAATTGTTAAGTATAATTACTTATGGAAGTAATTAAGGAATTAATTACTAACTGTAAATAATTGAGTTTAATTTGATTAGCTAAGTTAATTATTTCATTTTAGTTAATTTAGAATAATCATTTGGTGATTTGTGTAGTATGATTACTAAATGTAATTTAATTAAGAGTAATTACTAAGGAAAGTAATTAATGGGTAATTACTGTATGTAATTAAATGAAGGTGATTTGTTGATGGAAGTAATTTGAGCATAATTATTTTGTGAATTAATCAAGGGATTAATTTGAGATAATTAATTAAGGAGTAATTAATTTATTTGGTGAGGTAATTAAGGGTAGTTAATTACTGAATGGAGTTAATCAAGGGTGATTAACATTTATGGTTTAAATTAAGAATTAATTACTTAATGTAATTAATTTAAATAGGAAATGAAATTAGAGATCATTAATTATTATAATTAATGATGTAATTAAGAATGGATTTATTTAGAAATAATTAATAAATGAATGGATTAATTAATGTAATTAATGGAGAAGTAACGTAATTAATTTATAGTTAATTAATTAAGAAAGTGACTAAAAGAGTAATTACTATATTTGGTTAAGTATAATTAATTTGAGAAATTAATTAATGGATAATTACTTGAATGTAATTAAAGGTTAATTAATCAGGAATGATTAATTAAAATGAATAATTGATTGATGATTAAATAATTGATTGATAATTAATTAATAGTGATGTAAGCGAGATTTATATTGGTGAAGTAATTAATTTGATTCACTTTAAATTAATTAGAAATGATGTAATTAATTTAATTCATTTTAAATTAATTATATTTGGTGTGATTATTAATCATTGCTTATATGGATGAATGATGTTGTTTGCCTTGGATGGTTTGAATCTCAGAGATGAGATAAGTAATGATTGAGTGATATGGATGCATTGGTTGCATTGTGATGATGATTTGGATTATCTTTTGATAATGATAATATGGATTATCTGTTGTGATAATAATGTTGATTATCTATTGTGAATCTGTGATTTATCTATCTGTGTATATAGATAATTGAATTGTTTTAAACCTTTAAAACAACTTGGCCTTAAAAGCACACTTTGGATTTCGATGAGACCGGGATCGGGTTTCCATATTTGGATATCCGAAAACCACATCGATCCAAATTAACGATAGGTCGTGAATCTCTTGTGAAGAGTGAAGACTCGAGGTGTAAGGACTATGCGTCATTATAACTCTAAGGGTGATTCCGAGATGAGTTTGACGGGGTAGTACTTTCAGGTTCGAGATAAAGATTTAGAGTGCAAGGGTTATCGTCGTTAACTCCGAGGGAGATTCCGAAATGAGTGTAACGAGATAATGCCTTCTTTTTCGTTCGAACCCAGAACGAACTTGTATGGATTGAATGCTTTTAGAACATCGTCAGGTGGACGATGAGCATTCTAAAGATGTGTTCACTAAAGGTAATCGTAGCCTCAAGCCTCATCAACCAGGAAAGGCTAAAACAGGGGAGGTGCAGCAAGGCTAAGTGGGTCATGCCCAAGTAGGATGAGATTTTCCCCTATCTAGAAGTCCCTTTTTATTTCGGCTGTGCGGGCGGTTTGAACGTAAGCCAACTGCGGGGTTGTCTTGTTCGGGATTGTCAAGTAAGGGATGGTTCCGGTCTTGTGTTGCAAGGGAGTGGGAGTGATCCTCGGTACGTTGATCTAGGCCATGTACTGTGACGGGCGGTACCCCGGTAGCCCTGCCATTGATGGAATCCAAAATCCAATAAGTGCCAACGGTTTTGATTGTATCACCCACTTTTGTAGCTAGTAGCTAGAATTTAATCATGTAACAATTTTGGCTATTTCATATTTACTTGAAAACCCTAGACCAATTATAATATCACTGGATTTCCTATCAAATGTTTTGGTTAGCGTAAGGTAAAAACATTTCCATGTTTATGTGTGGGATGTCTTACGTGATACCTTTCTTTTCAAAGGTTTTTCAAAGTTAAGAAACTTTAACCTGTTACTCACACCAGACCCAGTCTGGCCCAGAATTTATCTTCTGTTTTCTTAAACTCTTGGGTATTCAAATTTTTACGAGTAGCCAAGGGATTCAGGTTAACTTTTGACGAATTATGGAGGAGCAATGGAGCAGGTGGCTTCGGCATTAGATATATAGTTCCGCTGTGTGTTCTCTATGTTGGTATCTTTTTCTTGTATTGTATTGAGTTGTATAACTAGACAGGCGTTTATAACTATCTAGTATGTGATGTATATTCTGTGTAACTCTGATTAGTGTTGTATGCTATGTAATATTATGTTATTAACATAATCTATTCGTTCCGCTGTTGAGATTCTAATGTTGTTTCTTCTTCCTTCTCTTTCTTTTCTCTTTTCTATCCCTTTCTTTCTTCAAGATGATGCGATTTTCTGTGGTAAGAAAGTCGGGTCGTCACGGGTGGTATCAGAGCACTAGGTTGAGTGAATACCTAGGCTTTGAAGTGATTTCTTTCTTGAGAGAGCGTATTTGTAATTTCAAATATATTTATATATATTTACTTCTACCTATTTATTGGGTTACCTGTTCAGGTTTTCCAATATAGGTTATAAAGGTAGATAAGGTAGTGGGGCGTGTAACATGACTACTACCAATGGTTGGAGTTTGAGTATAGAGATTTCATAGATCTCTGAAGGTAACCTGTAAAGGTTCGGAGTTCATCTTTGAAGTTGGATGAGTTGAATATGGATCTGTCGGTTAGGCAGAAGAAAATAATGGTGTCTTGATACCTCAGGAATTAGAAGCTGTGTGATGAGACGCAGTGACTGTAGATGTCTCCGAAGATTTTTCTTTGGAACAAGTTTAAGAAGTATGTCTGCTTCAATGTTGTGGCTGGGTTCAGCAGGATGTTTCTGTTTGGTTTGAGGTCCGAGTTTCTCGAAGAGTTTTGGATTAGGACATCTTTAGCGTCGGTGTCAGCAATGCAGCTCGGAGTGTTCTGTGCTAGCAAGAAGTCTTCTGGTTAACAGTTTTCTTTGGATATTGGACTGGTTTATTGCAAAAGTGACTTGCGATAGTCTGAGTGTTCTCTTGAGTTATTAGGGGTTTGTCCGCATCTGGAGATTGAGTTTTCTTATCGACTAGATTCCAGGAGTGCTACCGGTGGTTCAGCTTAGGATCGGGTGGGACATCTGAGTTTTCTTTTATGGATCTGTTGAACCATATTTCTAAGATATGTTGTCTAGTTTGTGCTCGTGTTCTTCATCAGCATTTTCTTCTACTCCAGATCAGAGTTGTGCAGCGGAAGCAGTTTGGAAGTGCTTTTGTTTTATCTTTTCCAGATAAGGAGAAGTAAGTTAGTCTTCTGATGTTTGTGGAGTAGAGTTGGTGTTCTTGGTTTTGGATTGATCTCGAGGAGATCATTCTGTTGGGTTGTTTTGGTCAGTTTGTTTCTAGAGACATCGGCGAAGGTTGAGCTGATCGGGAGAGATGAAGGCAGCCCAGGATCGTCAGAAGTGTTTTGTGGATAAGAGACGAAGGAATTTGGATTCTGGAATCGGAGATTTGATTTTGAGTAAGTTTTATTCGATCTAAGGAGCTATAAGATTGAGTAAGACTGGGTAAGTCGGCTCCGAGGTGTTTTGGATCTTTTCTGTGTCCTTGTGAGGATTGGTGTTTGATTTTCAAGGTTGAATTGTCAGTTTGGATAACTGGGATTCGATGTGTTTTACGTATCTCTGAGGGAGTACGTGCATGATTCATCTCTGGTTGTGGAACCAACAGTTCATGAGAATGTGATTGTTGAGTCAGACTTGTCTGTAGTCTGATATCCTGTTTAGTTTTGTAGATCTAGTTGGATAGGAGCTCTGTAGCTTTATAGTATTGATTGTTTGAATTCTGTAGAGCGAGTATCCCGGTATGTATATACTTGGGAAACTCGAGGAAGTTCTATCCAGAATTTTTTTGGATAATTAAATTTGTTTGTTTGAATGAATTGGTTGCTATGATTGTTAGCATATGATAATATATGCTTGTGTTTTAAAATAAAATCTTAAGATAGATTATTAAATTACCTTTGCTTTTAAATTTCGGGGACGAAGTTCTTTTAAGGGGGGAGGAATGTGATATCCCAGAAATTTGGCAATATAAATTTAATAATCTGTGTTAGAAATTAAATTGATTTAATAATTTTTTATAATAAAATTTTGAATTGATCTAATAATCATCTTTTAATAAATATTTAAATTGGTAGATCTTATCTTTTTAAAGCTAATAAATTGTTTTCTTTTTATAATATATATAATTGTATATATTGTAAATATATAAGCTTTGGTTTAGAACTTAGTAAATGAATGAATTTTCTAATTTTAATTTATTTTTGGTAAATTGGAAATTTTGATTTAAATTAACATTTAGCTTTTCAGAACAATTTAATAAATAATAATATGGTTTATACTTATGATAAATCTTACTTGTTTTTAAATTATATTTAATTAGCTTAATATGAATTTAAATTAGATTAACATAAAAGCTTAGTTCGTTTTCTTTTTTTTTTTTGAATATTTCTTGAAATTATATATAAGAAATTAAAATACAATTTACAAAATGATCTTATTATATTGAGAAATAGGTGTAATTTATAATCTCTTTTATAAATGATTTAAAATTGTTAAATTTGTTATGTTCAAATAATAACTATAATACTTAGTTCTTATGAACATAAATAAATTTTGTAAGAAATAGGTTTTGTTATTTTTAAATTTCAATAAGAGTTATATATGCATATATATATAACTTGATTTTTAAATTAGGTTTTATAATTTAATTTCAATTTGAATTTGATGTTGGGAAATTCAAAAGAATAAATGTTTAAAAATATTTGAATAAGCTTATATTTATATTTGTTTGTTTCATTTCTCTTTAATTAAAAAAGGGAGAGATTTATTTATATACATAAAAATAGTAAATTAAGATTTGAAGCTTTTATAAACAATTTAAAGTAAAATTAAAATAACAATAATAATACTTAAAATTACAAGTGTAAGTTTCTTAAAACACCTTAATGACATGTGTTGAATCATAAATTAATCAAGTGACAAATGTTAAACTTAAACCAAGTGTCCTTTTTAGTTTTCTTTTTCTTTTATTTTTATTAAAATCAAATCTACTTACATAAATACATCTCTCTAAAATCATTTTTCCTTTCTATTCTTCTTTTTCAAAACTTAAGGTTTTCAGCTAAAATAAGAAAATCTGCAAACTTCTTCTTCAAAACAAAATCTGTTCAAACAAAATCTGTAAAATTCCCCTCGAAACCAAAACCATCTGAAACCATTTTCAAAACCTGAAATGCAAGTATTAACCTGATCATCAAATTCTGCAATTCATTAACCTGAGAAAAATCAAATTGCAACTCTAAAAGCTTGCATGCAACTGAAGATCCCTGCAAAATTCACAAGCCTGCATTTTTTCTTTCTCTGGAAACAAGCATGCAATTGAAAATTTGGAAGCATGCATCAAGGAGTAGAGCATTTCAGCATAAACAAGATGTATGTTTTTAAAGGCAAACTACAGTTTAAATTTATAAGCAAAACAAGAAGCAATTTGAAGTTTTCATGTTCAAAGCAACTTTCAAATTCAAGCTTTTCAAAAACAAAGGCTCTGCTCATAAATTACTGTGAGTAACATTTTTATACTAAATAAACTTAAGTATAAGTTAGTTGCTTGTTTACTATAGAAATAAGTTTGTTTGCATGCAAATTTACAAGTTTGTTACTGGTAGATGTATGAATATATGCTTGCTGTTGAAAATATGATCTTGCCTGTTATATAATTCCAGGTTGAAATCCTGATCAAAATCATAATCTCATATTCAAATCCTTGTTAAAGTTTAAGATTTAAACAATATAATGTAATATAAGTTAAGTTAAATTTTATTTAACATAAGAAAATTTTGTATTTTCACTGGAAATAAAATAAATACAGAACAATCCTTATATAAGTAAGAATTTAGTCATCTAGATTCTTTGATTTAAGATTATCAACAGGTTACATAAACAAAGACTTGAATTTTAAAACTAAAATTAGAATTTTTAGTTTGTATTTGATTAAGAATTTCTGGTTTAACCAGAAATTGTGTTTTGGGTTGGAACTGTCAACCTAGAAAGGTCGGGGTGGCTATGGTTTTCTTCGGTGATGAAGTGATGATCAAGTATTCAAGGAAAAATGGTTGATGATGGATTAAAGCATTGAGGCAGTAGTAATTAGGGATTGAAATATTTAACCCTAGTTTTTCTGTGATCAGAAGAATTGATCACCACGACCTATATAAGTGATCGAGCTTGCCCTGATTTGAGTTGGTGATAGATGGGGTATGGATGAAGTAGTGGCCGAAGTTGTAGCTTCTCTGGTGATTGGAATTTTGGAGTTTGAGGCGAATTGCAGTTCGACATTGCTTTCAGTTTTCGAGCTCGAAGCTCGATTTTGATTTCTAGTTTCTGCAGTTGGTTTGAAGGTCGAATTGGTGTTTGGTGAGGATCGCTGACTTACGCGAGTGGTTGCGAGAGGTCGGAGGCGACGGCAACAGTGGTGCAGGTGCACGGTGATCGTGTTGTGTCAGATGGTTTGGGGAAGAATTTATTTTCTCGTGTTTGGTTTGGGTTCTTTCGTGAGTTGCTCGAAGCATGGGGTTATTTGTCTCGAAGTTGTTGTTGAGTGAACTCGGGTGTTTGGTTGATACGGGTTTGTGTAAAACATGTCAGTTTTACTTTGAATGATTTTCAGGATGAAAATGATACTCGAGTAGTTTTGAGTTTTGCTTGAGCTAGTTTGTTGCAGTTTAGAATTTTTCATGTTTCAAAATTTTAAAATGAAATTTAAAATACTAAGCAAAGATTTAAAATGTGTTTTAAATCTAATTTTTAAATTATGGATTCAAGTTTAATTTGAATATTCAGATGGAAATGAACGAGTTTTTAAATCTTTGTTTAAAAATAAATTTAAATTTTATAAATTTAAGTGTTTAACGATTTTGAATGATAAAGTAAAACTTAAATGTTTGAATTTAAAAAAGAATTTGTTTTAAAAACTTTTGTAAAATTTCTTTTATAAGAAAAGTATTATTTATCATGTAAATTTAAAGGTTTTAAATTGATTTTAAAAACTTGTTGAAGTTAAATTAAAATTTAATGATTTGTTATGCATTTAATTATTAGGGTAATTAAATGGATAATTTATTTAATTTATAAATTATTAAAATGAATAATTACTCAAAGTAATTAAGGGTTTAATCTTAAAGGTTTAAGATTAATTATTCTTAGAATAATTAATTATAATTTAAGAATCATTAATTAAATAAGATAAGATTTTTAATTTATGATTAGTAATTAATTAATCAAGTGATAAAAGATTAATTAAGTTATAGTTAACACTTAATTAATTGAATAATTAAGGGTTAATTAATGAGCTATTAATGATTAATTAATTTGTAATTAATAATAATTGAAATAATTTAATTATTTTTGAAAAATAATTAATGAATTGTTAATAATTAATAAAGGTTATTAACTACGGATTATTTAATAATTAATTAATATGATTAATTTTAATAATTAATTTGATTAATTAATTTAAAGATAATCATTTGAGTAAATTGTTAAGTATAATTACTTATGGAAGTAATTAAGGAATTAATTACTAATTGTAATTAATTAGTTTAATTTGATTAGATAAGTTAATTAATTCAGTTTAATTAATTTAGAATAATCATTTGGTGATTTGTGAAGATGGTTACTAAATGTAATTTAATGAAGAGTAATTACTTAGGAAAGTAATTAATGGGTAATTACTGTTTGTAATTAAATGAAGATGATTTGATGGTGGAAGTAATTTGAGTATAATTACTTTGTGAACTAACCAAGGGATTAATTTGAGATAATTAATTAAGGAGTAATTAATTTATTTGGTGAAGTAATTAAGGGTAGTTAATTACTGAATGGAGTTAATCAAGGGTGATTAACATTTATGGTTTAAATTAAGAATTAATTACTTAATGCAATTAATTTAAATAGGAAATGAAATTAGAGATCATTAATTATTATTAATGATGTAATTAAGAATGAATTTATTTAGAAATAATTAATAAATAAAGGGATTAATTAATGTAATTAATCAAGAACTAATGTAACTAATTTATTTTTAATTAACTAAGAAAGCAATTAAAAGAGTAATTACTGTATTTGGTTAAGTATAATTAATTTGAGAAATTAATTAATGGATAATTACTTGAATGTAATTAAAGGTTAATTAATCAGGAATGATTAATTAAAATGAATAATTGATTGATGATTAATTAATTGATTGATAATTAATTAATAGTGATGTAAGCAAGATTTATATTGGTGAAGTAATTAATTTAATTCACTTTAAATTAATTAGAAATGATGTAATTAATTTAATTCATTTTAAATTAATTATATTTGGTGTGATTATTAATCATTGCTTATATGGATGAATGATGTTGTTTGCCTTGGATGGTTTGAATCTCAGAGATGAGATAAGTAATGATTGAGTGATATGGATGCATTTGTTGCATTGTGATGATGATTTGGATTATCTTTTGATAATGATAATATGGATTATCTGTTGTGATAATAATGTTGATTATCTATTGTGAATCTGTGATTTATCTATATGTGTATATAGATAATTGAATCGTTTTAAAACTTTAAAACAACTTGGCCTTAAAAGACACGCTTTGGATTTCGATGAGGCCGAGATCGGGTTTCCATATTTGGATATCCGAAAACCACATCGATCCAAATTAACGATAGGTCGTGAATCTCTTGTGAAGAGTGAAGACTCGAGGTGTAAGGAATATGCGTCATTATAACTCTGAGGGTGATTCCGAGATGAGTTTGACGGGGTAGTACTTTCAGATTCGAGATAAAGATTTATAGTGCAAGGGTTATCGTCATTAACTCTGAGGGTGATTCCAAAATAAGTGAAACAAGATAATGCCTTCGGTTTCGTTCGAACCCGGAACGAACTTATATGGATTGAATGCTTTCAGAACATCGTCAGGTGGACGATGAGCATTCCAAGAGATGTGTTCACTAAAGTTAATCCTAGCCTCAAGCCTCACCAACCGGGAATGGCTAAAACAGGGGAGGTGCCGCAAGGCTAAGTGGGTCATGCCCAAGTAGGATGAGATTTTCCCCTGTCTAGAAATCCCTTTTTATTTCGGCTGTGTGGGCGGTTGGATTGTAAGCCAACTGCGGGGTTGTCTTCTTTGGGATTGTCCAGTAAGGGATGGTTCCGGTCTTGTGTTGCAGGAGATTGAGAGTGATCCTCGGTACGTTGATCTAGGCCACGTACTGTGACGGGCAGTACCCCGATAGCCCTGCAATTGATGGAATACAAAATCCAATAAGTGCTAACGGTTTTGATTGTATTACCCACTTTTGTGGCTAGTAGCTAGAATTTAATCATGTAACAATTTTGGCTATTTCATATTTACTTGAAAACCCTAGATCTATTATAATATCACTGGATTTCCTATGAAATGTTTTGGTTAGCGTAAGGTAAAAACTTTTCCATGTTTACGTGTGGGAAGTCTTACGTGATACCTTTCTTTTCAAAGGTTTTTCAAAGTTAAGCAACTTTAACCTGTTACTCACACCAGACCCATGTCTGACCCAGAGTTTATCTTCTGTTTTTTTAAACTCTTAGCTGTAATGCCCCACCTCTATACCCACATTACTAAAGAGTATTATTAGATAATACCATCTGCTAATACGGAGAATAAGACTGGATAGGAGCAGCCATCTATAGCCTTGCTTTAACTATCTATTGAATACATCGACAATTGCCCTTACCTAGCAGATCGACATGTCCAATGAATACTTAAAACAAAACCATAGTTGGCTAGAGGATCTATCAGAACAGAATATAACAACTCAAATGTAATATACATCACAGAACAGTAAATCATCACATGCACATATACTGATACATAACAGAGTATACAAAACGATACATGACAAGTGGTATAGCAAACCACAATATACAGACGAGTCAATAATACATATCAGAGTTACAACAGAAGAGGACTACACAAAAGCTATGACAAACAAGAAACTAGCGGAATAGTCTATGCGGAAGCAAAAGAGGCTAAGTCCAAAAGCACCTAACCTGAAACATCCCGGTCTGACCCGAGTATAAAATACACGGGTCAGTCTAGCTAAACAAATCAGTTAGATAAACTGAACAATAATGAACCTGCAAGATCATATAGTATAACGAATATATCTAAGGGAGATAACACAATCATCTAACAAAAGATGAACATAATAAAACAAGCCTCATATCATCGGCAACATAGATAATCAAAGGATATAAATATCCCAAAGCAAGCCAATAAGGCAAATAACAAATACCCATAAGGTATACAAGTTCCACAAGGTAAGCGATACACATCATGCGGCTCAAAAAGACCAACACCGATGGGCGATACCAAGGGAATATAATCATATCAGTGAAACATCAGAAAATTCCAATTGCAACAAACCTAAATATCTCATGAGCGGTGGTGAAGAAACCACTCCAATATCTCTCGAGCGGTGGTGAAGAAACCACTACGAAAGCGCTACTAAAAGCAACAAGCCAGAAGGAGACAGTCCGAAGACACTATCCCAAAGGCAACAGACAATCCCAAATATCTCTCGAGCCGGGGCAAAGGACCAACTCCAAAAGCGATACTAAAGGCAACAAGCCAGAAGGAGACAGTCCGAAGACACTATCCCAAAGGCGGCATGTGTCACAAACTTCCAGAAAGGAACCCGAGAAGTGTTAACGTGAGTCCCATAACCACCCGTTCGCACTAAACGGTTTACTATCTGTTAGTCAATTTCACACTCAAAGCAGTACAAAGTTTACCTCATCTCATCGGTAAACCAAACCTAAAGGTCAAAACGTTCAAACGAATAGATTGGGAATTAACTGAAAAGATGAACGCACGTGTTCATTGCACGTGCTTTATCTAATCATTTAATTATCCTCCCACTTCACTCGGAGTGCGAAATTGTGTGTGTATGTTTTAAATAGAATTTATAATTTGGAGAAGCGAGCTTTTAATGCAATTTAAAGGAATTATTTTGATAAACCCGTGGATGAAGTCAAGAATAAGTTATCAAAGTCAAAGATGCAATAACAACTACTAAACAGCAACTTGAATTGATAAAATTTGGAAAAACCAATCAAAATATGCAAAAATAGGCAAAACAGGCAAAACAGGAGCAGGTCGGTCGACCGGACACCCTGGGTCGGTTGACCGGGCCAGAAACAGAGAAGTGCTCGGGCCTTCAGGTCGGTCGACCGGACCTCTGGGTCGGTTGACCAGAGCCCAAATTTCTGCACTTCCAAAACAGAGGCAGGGAAGTGCCCAGGTAGCAGGTCGGTCGACCGGACCCTGAGTTCGGTCGGCCGAACCTGATGATTTGCACTTCCTGCCCTGTTTTCAATGAAATGCAAATTCTTTCCAAATCCAAAGCAATGGCACATGCATACTTGTTAGGAATTCATATTCAACATCCATGAAATCAAGAGAAGTAGATGTGAGTTCAAAACTCACCCTTTTTAACTCAAGAACAAGAAGAAGAAGCTCAAATGCAAAGGAACAAGGCCAACCACTCTCTACTTCAACTCTACTAGCATCAAACTAAGATCAAACAAATATTTCCTAAGTTTAGGTTTAGGAGTTTCTGAGATTGAAGAGAGAAAGAGATAGAGAAGATGAAGAAGAGGCTTATCAATTGCTTCTCTTTGATTTTGGAGCAAGAATATGAGCTAGCAAGAAGAACTAGGGTTTGCAATTTCTATTTCCCTTTCCCTTCCACCATTTTCAGTTGGAGCTTGAATTTAGAAGAGTGGAATGAGAGAATGAAGAGGAGAGGGCTGAGTTAGGGTATTAGTTAAACTAGTGGGTTGAACCCAAACCCTAAACCCTATAGAAAAAGTAGTGAAATTCAACTTACTCCAAACATATCAAAGAATATACTCAAAAAGATCGCAAACGACATTTTGAACTCAATGGAAGTGGTCATGAGTCCCAATTCGACCGTTTGCAGAAAGTAACTTTTCGGACCATAATCCGACAAATGACGTCATATTTAAATAAAATATTTAAATATACAACCGATCAATATGCGGGTTGTTACACTTGGGTACTCAAATTTTTACGAGTAGCCAAGGGATTCAGGTTAACTTTTGACGAATTATGGAGGAGCAATGAAGCAGGAGGCTTCGGCGTTAGATATATAGTTCCGTTGTGTGTTCTCTGTGTTGGTATCTTTTTCTTGTATTGTATTGAGTTTTATAACTAGACAGATGTTTATAACTGTCTAGTATGTGATGTATATTCTGTGTAACTCTGATTAGTGTTGTATACTATGTAATATTATGTTATTAATATAATTTAATCGTTCCACAGTTGAGGTTCTGATATTGTTTCTTCTTTCTTCTCTTTCTTTTCTCTTTTATATCCCTTTCTTTTTTCAAGATGATGCGATTTTCTATGGTAAGAAATTCGAGTCGTCACACAATTTTAAATTGAACATTATCTGTAAAAATTTAAGAAATGAGCATCAATCACATAGCGCATTCTAAATATTTAGAAGAAGTAATATTATAGCATTTATTGGTTCTATGGTGCAGTGTTTGGCCCTCCAACTTTGAAATAAGCATCAATCTCGTAGCAAGTATTCTAAATATTTAGAAAATTCTAAATGTTTAGAAAAAGTGAGATGTTTTAATATAGAATGGTTCTATGGTGTAGTGGTTAGCACTCCAGACTTTGAATCTGGCGACCTGGGTTCGAATCACGGTAGGATCATTTTGCTTCATTCAACAATAGAGCACTTCATACTTATGATACGTGCTTGCTATATTTTTTATTGAGATCATATAAGATAACAATTTTTTAGTTCGGTACTTAGATGGTAGTACATAGTTATACTATAAGTCAACATGTATTAGTAATTAGAATCATGCATACCTGTGACCTCATGATCAGAGTTGAAGCGTTTAACCATTGAGACAATGATGCTGGAGAAAATAATATAACATTACACATCTCTATCGATGTACTAAATTGTCATGTCTATTAAAACTTTTCAATGAGTGCAGTAATGGCATAATTAATTTAAGGATGTTCATGATATAATGATAAGGCTTGTAGAGTATGTATCTAGAGATTTTGAAATCATTCGTTGAATGTCAACATGCATTTAAATGAAAACTGCGGTAAAGGCAGTGGATTGTTTGGCTTTGTGCATCAACAAAATATTGTAATGTCAATATATTTAAATTGTTTGGAAGATAGACATGAAACTTTCTGCGCTTTGCCCATGTAGGCTTGAACTCGGTTGTCGCAATTCTCATTGTTTTAACTTTTTGCTTAAAAGGACATTAAATGAAATTTGAAAGCAATTAAGCTCATTATTTTCCATTGCAATCTATTTTTGCTTCATTTGGGATGAAATAAAGTTTAGAAAGGTTAGTTAACCATGTATAGTCACAACATCAGCATTTTCCTCTTGTTGTATGTGCTTGTTGTATTTTATATTGAGATCGAATAAACCAACATTTAATGTATATGCGACGACATGTTTGAGTGAAATATCATAGCTTTCCAATAAGAATATTGACGACATGTAATTCATTCAATATTGCAGTTTATAGCGGTAAGGCTTGAAATTTAATTACTAAACAATAAATATAAGCTTAACCCGAAACTTCACTTCTAAAAAATGATTAAAACGTTGAATGAAATTATATAATTAATGAAATTTTATGCTTATGATGATATTATGTTTGATGATATTGTGTGAAATGATTAAAAAAATCTTTTTAAAAAACACTAGTAAAAAAAAATATAATCTATATTAATCTTGTTTAATTGATTATAATTTTTAATAAACATCTACTTTTATAATGCATATGTATTAAATTAAAAGGACACATCGTTTGTTGCAGCATACGCTAAGGCTCGAGGAAGATTTTGCACCTTCTTAACCATGACTATTGTTTTGTTTATTTTAGATGCATTGAAGAAACAACAACGTCGATATGTCCAAGTGGTTAAGGAGATAGACTAGAAATCTATTGGGCTTTGCCCGCGTAGGTTCGAATCCTGCTGTCGACGTGCTTCTCTTTTTTAATCTTCTTCCTTACAACAAGATCAGTAACATTTCTACCACATAATCTCATTATTTCTTATTGCAGCATGCACATAGTCAACTTCCTAACATCCCTACCATTTCACTTCCATCCCTAATTATTTACCTTCCTCTTCCCTATAAAGTCTTAAAATACATGTTTACTGCACATGTTACATCATCTTCCCACATTGGACTTACCCTAATAATTACACATCAAACTATAGAAGAATAAATAAATAATACGCACCTAAAATTAGCTAGTTTAAACTGCAATTACTATCAATCTAATTATTGACCATAGCAATTGGTATTCTGGCCACAACCGCCTAACGATTTTGACCGCTGAAAAATGTTTAGAGGAAATACAAAATCGGGTATAGAATTTAATTCAAAGGCGCAATTTTCAGACTGGATACTATAATAGGGATCCAACTATGACATTTACCACATAACAGTGTGATGAAAAACAAACCTACGATTTAACGCAAATCACCAGTTACGTCACGGATTGATGGAGCCAGCAGCGTCTAAAATTGTAATAATAGATACCAAAGCTTGATTAAAAAATGAGGAAAAAGTAATTATTGAACTTACCACTTCGGTAGAAGAGGAAAAGGATAAAATGGTTTTGAGTAGACAGAGGGGCTTTTGAGCAAGAATCAGACAGAAAAAGTGCAGATAAACTTAACTTATGTCCATGGTGCATAATTAAATTGTCTTAATGACTTATAATTTTAAGTCTTCTGCTCCCCTCTCTTTATATTTGTCATGAACATTGTGCGCAAAAAGCCAAACTCAAAATAAAAACAAATGCATTCGTGTATTTGTTTCAAAATATGCTACATATATGGATATGTCACTGATAGGATTGTTAACCTATATTTTTGGATATGTGTAGTGTTATACTCTCATCCGCATTCGAAGTCACTTTCTAGTATAGGTCTACATCCAAGGATAACAGATGCATATCAAATATTATCATGTCCGCTAACAATTGATAAATGTAAAAGCATAAATAAAAAAATAATTTTCAATGTAAAATGTTTTGTTTTCATCGATTATAAAATGTTTTGTTTTCATCGATTATAAAACCAAAGTCAAAACGATAATAAGTACATATCATTAAGCATTGAATATGCATTGTACACTCTGTTTTATTCTATAAGAACTTAAACTTTTGACTGTTTGTATTCTATTAGCATATTCATTTTCAGCTCAATTCACATGTACTCCTTAAGTCAACTAATTATTTCACCTTTTTCACCTTAAAAGGGAGATGTCCGACTATTTATAACGTCTCTTAAATTAATGACAAACGTTGTCAAATACACTTGTTGTTACAAAATATGTAAATCATGAAATGAATATTCTTTTACGTTGTTTTGTTTAGTCCCATGTCGTGGAATAAGTTAAACCCTTTGCTTTGAAGCCTTCATATAAAGAAGACTATGTAATGTAAACATATGTTTATTCTCTGAAATGAATAACATATCTTTTGTCTCTCTCTAATGGCTTCTATTTTCTTCATTTTATGGCTTTTACTTTTGTAACTCCCCACCCCAAGACCCACCTTAGCAAAGAGAATTAACAAGTAATTCTATCTACTAAAGCTGAGAATAGGGTTGGTTAAGGGCGACCATCTATAATTTTGTCTTAAACATCTAATGAATACGTCGATAAATGCAATATAATTTTTTTCCAACTAATATGGATCGACATACCCAATAAATGCTTAATCCAAAACTATAGGTGGCTAACAGATCTATGAGAACAAAATACAATAGCTGAATATAAATCACATCACAGAATAGTAATCAACATCATATATATACATATATACTAATACACGTTCAGTACAATACAATATGAATACAATAAAGGTGGTACACGACCATACCACATACACCAAATCAAATGTAAAAACATCAGAGTATGCGGAAAAAATAAACTACTCAAGCAAATGAAGAGCTGATATCCAACATTAACTTCAAACTAAGTCCAATAGATGATACCTGAAACAACTCGGTCTGACCCGAGTGAAAACACACAGGTCAAGCTAGCTAAAATAATCAGTTAAATAGAACAATTGATAATTATGAGTAGGTGAAAAGTATGGTATCCTTTTTCTTAAAGGATGCTATGCCCTAAACAGGGTTTCAACATCATAAGAAAGAACAACATCTCTTCTTGGCAAGTAGAAGAGATAATAATGATAAAGTCATACTTAAGTGGCATAACTGACACTTAAGCAAATGGAACATCGGCGAGCAAAGTTTTAAAGATAAGACTTAATAAACATCGCTTTTGCCTCATATCATCGGTGGTATAAAGGAATATGGATAATGACTTTAAATGATTCAACTATGAGTGGTTGTCAATATAACAATACATCAAAGATACATATCCTTTATACATAGAATAAAATGCATATGGATGTGCCTCATCTCATTGGCACATCCTATGGATCATTCAAAGAAATATAAAACCCAATTATAAAAGAAGCATTATACTTATTCATACCTCATCTCATCGGTATGAATATAGATACATCTCAAATCCATCACTAAAAGTCATCATAAAAGATTCTTCATAATCATTTATACCTCACCTCATCGGTATAAATTTATAAATACATCTCAACTCCATCTTAACATGCAGTAGTCTATAAAATCATCAATCCATAATGCAAATAACTCAATTGAAGAATAACATCATAAATGATTTCACCATATAGCATACATCTCCTCTGGCACTAGGCTATCAATGTAATAATCATCTAAAGACAGTGAAGTCTAAAACCTCAAAACTCAAAGAAATCCCAGATTGGCTAAATCCTCGATTGCATGCCGAAGCAATGCTACGCAAGCTACATCGTGTTTAGTACTACTATTTGGTACCGTAAACATCGTGATGACTAGAGTCAAATAACATCTTAACATCTTGAATGACGATAGTCTATAACATCATAATGACTCCCAGCCACAAAGACCCGAGTTAATAACATCGTGATGATCAGAGTAGCAACTACATCATGATGACTCCAATCGAGTACACGTGGTCTGCAGTACTAGTAAACATCCTAAATGTGCCTCAACTTGTCGGATAGGAACCCAATAGGTGTTAATGTACGTCGCATAACATACGTTTGCACCTAATGGTTTACTAGCTGTTATTTGGTACCACACTAGTTAAACACCATGAAAATTTACTCGGCCTCATCTCATTGGCGAGTAAATACAATACCATGCTCATCTCATCTCATTGACGAGTACTAGTAGCATCGTGACTTGTCTCATCTCATTGACAAGTAAAAATTTTCATAATGCATCAAAACATCGTAAAATCATCATAAAGAAGCTTACATCATCTCATCGGCAAGTAAAAATAACATCTAGATGGTTATTTATAACCATAATTCGAATTAGGAATCTCTAGCTCTTAATTTACCTCATTTCAGCCGCAATTAAGAAACACATCTTAAAATGATCCTTCATCGAATGTACTCCTAAATTGGAGTTCCTGAACCATATAATCTACCCAAAATTTAATAACATCTTAAAATCATCTCAAACAGTTCATCGAAAGGGTTTCGATCGTATAAGTTCGATATGAAGCGATAAAGCAAATCCATGTGTCCCATACCACATGTTTTACTTTACCGTTTAATCATCTTTCTTATATGTTCGAAATTCATAAAAATAAGTAATTTTATTTATAAAATAATTTTATTAGAGAAAACAGAAATTTAAAATGATTTTCCAAAAACGATTATTAAAACCAATATTTGAAATTCCTTTATTATAGGAAATAAATCTATCTTTATTTAGAAAAGTAATTTAAAAAAGTACTATATAATAATAATTTGAAATTTCCATGTATTTCAAAAATAGTTTAGTGAAAACAGTTCTCGAAAGCAACGATAAACAAAGAGGGATATCTCAAAACCAACTTGAATTCAATACGAATTTAACCCAAAATCAATTCAAATCCCATTTAAATTTGAATTTCAAATTCTCCAAATATAGCTTGCCTACTAATAGGCATCATAGCTCTAAAAATATCTCAAAAACATCATCAAAACCGAAGAGAATGAGAGCAAAAACGAGCTAATACAATTCCAAGGTCAACGATTGTTGTTGCTATCATTTCGCTCTCAGGACAGCAACATACAACCATAATTTCGACCAAGCAAACTTCAAAATTACAGAAAATGCAATGAATGAAACTTATAGCTCATGATCTAATCTTTCCAGAACATCAAAATTATCAAATTCGGATAAGAAACAAAGAAGTTAAAGCTAATCTCGTTTCAGTTTCAAACACAGAGCAAATAATAGTTTTGCTCTCGGGATAACAGTAAAAAAAATCAATTTTGACATAGTTAACCTTAAAATTACAGAAAATTCATTGAATTAAAGTTGCAGTACATGAATTGTGATTTTCGAAAAATTAAAAGTTATCGAATTCCGATCAGAATCGAGAAAGATATAGCACAAACAATATTATATTCAAACTCAGGAAATTCCGTCAAAGATATAACTATACTTCTGTTTACAAATACCTTGTAGGACAGCCAAATAATAAAATATGGAAATGAAACCTGAAGATAAATTACACCTTATTGAACATATTTTCCAAAAAATAAAAATTTGACTTAAATTGGATAAGAAACGAAAAAATTATGGCTAAAACACTTCTCTGGCCTATGATTGTTGCTGCCGTCAATTTACTCTCGAGACAGCAACAAACAAGCATGATTTTGATCAAGAAAATTGCAAAATCTTGAAAACTCAAAATATGAAACTTATAGATCTATGTCTATGCTTTTAAGAACATCCAAAATTATCGAATTCCGACTTAAAATGAAAGAGATCTGCCCAATTTACTGACAGCAATATCACAAATTAACATGTAACAAACAAAATTGAGATTTCTTACCTTGAAATCTCAATCAAAGCTAGAAATTGCGAGTTTTGAACTCACCTTTGATTTTAGATAGCAAACACCCAAATTTGTGGAGAAAGATTGGAGCTTGAAGTTGAAATCCTTTCTCTATTCTTATTTTGGTGATGTTCTTCTTGAATAACAAAGAAATTGAGTGGAATTGAGATTTAATTAGGGAAAGCCATTGTTTTTCTTTCTCTCTATTTACTGTGTCTTTTGTTTTGGGGAGGAAGATGAGAAAAAAAGGTACGTATACCTGTTTCCTCTTTCTAGATGGTTACAGAGGGAGTTAATGGATTCAAACCTTATCCAAATAAGCCCTGGACTAATATACTTATAGAAATTCCTATGTTAGATACATATTTAACCTATTCGATCAATTTATACACTAGTTTTCTCATTTTTAACCAAATAAAATATCTACAACAAATTGTTTGCAACAAAATTGTTATTATATAAAGAAATAAAATTTATTTCGACAATAAAAATGTGATGACCTGTAAATCCATACTCCTTGAATATAAACTAATCTCCATAGATTAACTCAAGATGAACAGAAATACGAATTATCAATGTTTAAGAAAAAGAAAGAGATAGAAGAAGAGAGAACAAGACAGAATATAGAGGGGAAAGAAAATAGAACGGAATAGAAAACAACAGAACAATAACAGAATCTCACAATCGCAGCGGAACAACATATAATAATAAATGAACAATCTTTAAACAAAGAACTATATCAGTTATTACATTTTATACATTTCATTACATTACATCATATCATCAGAGTGTACAACAACAACAAACAGCGGAAAAGAAATACTATATACTAGTAATACGCCATGCCATCCAGCTTGCTTCCAGCAACTCCAGAATATCCTGATAAACCTAACTCTTGACTGCCCTTGTGGAAATTGGTGGGCACCCAGAGTTTAGGGAGGAAAACAATAAACTCCGAGTCAGTCATGTGACTGGTGTGAGAACTCAAAACAGTTTATTTATCTTTAAAATCAAAATAGAAGAATATTTTTAAAGTCAATTCGCAATGCTTTTAAAAATGAGACTACCATAAGACCTCCCGCCACACACACAATGCAAACGCAGACTTGGAGGAGATTTCTCCTTATGATAGTCAAAGATGCTTGATACGCATTAAAAAAGAAACATTTGATATTATTATTAGTGCATAGTGTAGAAAACAGTTTCGAAAGTAGAATATAAATCTTAGCCAGCATAGGTACCATTATATTATGCCTACTATAGCTACTTCCTGAGGAAGCAGGTTCTACAACTAAAACCGTACAAGATCGTATTGTTTCTTTGGATTTCTAACGAATGATCAGGCCAAGGAACTTCCCATTGCCACATGAGAATGCCTCTGGATGGACATCCCCGAGAACCAAACCGGATCTCTACCAACACAAGGCCGGGTTACCCCTAACTGAGTAACAACTGACCGAATATGCCATCCCCCGGTCCTTTGGGACCTTTCACCGAGCGCTCGCAATCAATTCACACAATCATAAAGTGTTTTCAACATGAGTAAGCATCTGGGCTCCATACCATGATACCACCCTTTTCCAGAAGGAAATGCACATATCCTAAAGGGCACTACCCCTCATAACCTTGCTGCATCTTTCCTGTTTTGACCATTCCGGGGTGTGAGGCTCGACGAAGTCACGTCCACAAAAACATACTTTATACAAAAGCCATGCTTTGGGTCAAGAAATGATCATAGAAATGATCACCAAGATAGACGATCAAATAAATGATCCTATCACAAATAAATCAACACAATGATCATTTACAGCAACACTCAGCATGTCACATTACCAAATTGGGAATATATCGCTGATAACCTTCAACTACATAACCTATGAGCTCATATGTCTCAGAGAAGGGTGTTAAGCTAAAAGAATAAATTCTCCGCCACCAACAGAAATATATTTGAAAGAAATCTGCTTTATATCTCAATTTGTAATGTCAGACATACAATCCATACAAGTCTGTTCCGGGCTCGAACAGAACCGAAGGCACTTACAAAGAAGTCCTTGCAATCCGGATATCCACAATCCTGATCGGATTCACCATCACATATGGAGAACTCTATACCGGAGCAACTCGGTGCAGAGTCAATCGATAGGTCATCATATCGCTCTCGCAAATATCCGGTCTTCAACACCGATCTTCAAATGCAATTCATAACGACGTATCACATATTCGGAATAGGTTATACGACCCATGGTCCTTTCCCGGTTAACCCGAATAGTGAGCGCTTATTCAAAAATAAGTGTGGCATTCAAATTCAAACAAATCACATCAAATACCCATTCAAAGGGAAATATTGATAGTCGGTTATTGAACTATCAATGGATATGCACACATCACCAGTTTCCAAATAATTTTCCAAATTATTTACTTCCCAAAAATATCTTTACAAGATATATAATTTTCACACTTCAAAAATAAATCAATATTTATTTTTAAAATAATTCCACTCTCTTTTATAAATTCCATAGTGAATTTATATTTCACAATATCTACTGATATACGATTTTCAATTATTCATTTCAATTTATCTTCAAAAAGATAAATTATCTAATATTCACTTTATATTGGAAAACATTTCCATACTTACTTAATAAGTAATTCACGAATTTTATTTATTTTCAACACTTGGAAAATATTCAATATACTTCAATCGAAATTAAGTATATATTTCATTCTTTAAGGAAAACATTCTCTTAAACATATTTATTTGGGCCAAAACGAATGTTGCGTAAAACATCGTTACGACAACCCAAAATCACTAGTATAGAGATTCAAAATTAAAATAGATATATAAATCCCAATACTATACAAAACATTTCCTTTCGGAAATCGTTTACTATAACAACAGTAGTCCACCATTTCCTTCTATTTCTCGAAAACGTCTATTTCAACAATAAATGTCGAAATCTATGGTTTCGAATCTCAACACATTTTAAAACATCGTTAGATCGTTTTAATTCTATTTAAAACATCACATTCAAAACAATTTCTTTAACATATTATTCACTATTCAAAAACGTGAATATACTACGTTACAAATTTCATCACTTCTATTCATTTTATTTCAAAGGATTATTCACTGTCTAAAACGTGAATATAGCTTCATAAATAAGCTATAACAATTTACTTATCAAAATAAGTCGTTTGCGAATTTTATAAAACAACGTTTATAAATTCTATTTCTATTTGTTTTATAACTACTTCCTTTTATAAATTCCTTTATTAACCTATTTCAAATTATAAATCAATTATAAACTAAAGGTTCATATTATAAGTTAAACACTTATAATTTATTTCTTTGCAAAATCGTTCCTTTAACTTCCCAAATTATAAATCTTATAACTTATAAGATTCATTTATTTATCCAAAACCATTGTTTTAATAACTTTATAAATTTTATAAAACTACTGCTTATAAAATTCCATTTATAACTTCACCGTTTATAATTCTATAAATTTCGTTCATTTATGAAATTCATTCACAATTCATTCTAACACTTATAAAAACTCGTTTTATACTTCAAATATTTTAATTTATAAATATCAATTTATAAATTCTTATATAAATCAATTTATACTATTATTCTTTTAAAACATCTTTAATCCCCTTTATAATTTTACTATTTTGATTTATAAAATAATCAAATTTTATAAATCCTATATTTTCAACTTTTTATAATAGATTCAAAAATCCGGATTAAACTATTTTATAAAATCATTAGCATCATATTTTCAAAAATCAACCTTTAACTATATTTCTCAAAAATCATAATTTTTATAACATTAAAAATTATATCGTTTATTTATTTAAAATGAATCAATTCCAAACATATAGTATATTTTCAAAAATCACTTTAAAAATCATTTTAAAATTCCAAAACTTGGGCTAGTGATGCTACATACCAAATAGTCAATCACGACGACAACGATATCATATATCGATATGATAATCCATCAAATATCAAAATATCTGAAATCAAATAAAAACTGTTGAGGAATCCAGTTGGATCCCTCCAACCTGTTTTCCTGCATCCAAAAACATTAGCACAATACCAATTCCGCTCCAGTACGGAATTATCGCGGTATATGAGATTTAAAATATTATCCGCTTAATAGACGGCGCAATAGGGTCTCATCCGCTATACAAATGCGGGAAATCAATAACTCCAATATATACATATGCCAATATATATATATATATTGCTATTATATATAATACCAATTTCACTGTTTATGAAATATTCGCGGTATATGTTTTTAATAAATAACATCCGCTTACTAACGGCGCATAATGTCTATTTTAACAATCAATAGATAACAATCATCATTCAAACATGCATTCAAGTATTTTAAATCTAACTATTTAAAATTAAAATCGAAACTGATTCGATTGAGTGAGAAGTTCTCACCTTGATTTCAATTTCGTTTTAGCGATTTATTTCGAATAAAATTAAACGGACGTTTAATTTTACCCAAAATTTTCACTAACTCCAAACGACTCTAATCCAATTCCATCGCGTAGCGCTCGTCCATACGATTCCAACGCAACTGGTTTCGCGCGTTTTCGACCTCGTATGAAAAAGATATGTATTTTCTAAGATTACACGAATTTATATATATAATTTACAAATTTAATTTATAATTTCAAACACACGTCAATTATAGGCCGTAGGATCCAGATCCAAGGCCTCACGTTCATCTTCCCAACTCACGCAACATTCACGTATGCCGGAACAACACGGCCGAACCCATAGCCTAAACTAGGCTTTCAATTTGCTCCGCCAATACTCGACTAAACTTCATCAAACCACCTCCATGCGACTCGCCATGCCAAGAGCCACCTTCACCATCCACGGCATGAAGCTCGGCCACCATATACGCGCGCAGTTCGAGGCCGAATGGCCTGCCTTTGAGCTTGATTTGTCGTCGATTCGAAACTCCAAACACGATCATAGCCGTATAGATTCGAAGCTCGTTGCGTGCTCTTTATCTTTCATGTTGGAAGTTTCTCGAATCGTTGCACGGATTTGAAGAGATTGAGGAGAGAAAATGGAACAATTTCGGCCTTTGAATATGTTAGAGGCGGCTGTGCATATTAGGTTTAGGGTTTTTAGTTTTTTTTTTTTTTTCTTGTGAAGGGTTGGTCTATTTATAAGAAAACGAACGAAAACACTATTCATTCCGGAAATTCCGAACTCCGATTTACGCGTCGTAACCAGCGTTTCTAGGGTTTACCCCGCGTTCCGGACACGATGGAATAGGTTTCGGAAGCTAATTCGGACATCTGTGCGAGATATGGCAATAAACGTTCAATTTAAATTAAACCGATTTAAGCGATTTTTTAGGCGTTTTAATTTGTACCGGACAAACGGTAAATCCAATTGACACGAAATTTGAAACCTTACAATATATCACATTACGGATCTGATGAAACTGGTTTCGTCGAAATCCGAGACTTTTTGAAAAATGGCTATTTTAACTCGCCAAATTAAAATTAAAAATAGTTCGATGCGTTTCGAGCTGCCACGATCAAACGATAACTCCGATTGCTACGAAAATTGAAATCCAGTAATAACTAACTATTACGGATCCAATGGAACTAGTTTCGTCCAATTCTGAGACTGTTCAAAAATTGACTATTTTCACTAGTCCATTAAATATTAAAATATTCAATTTTCACAAATTAACTTTTAATTCGATTTTAAAAGTTCTAAAATATTGTTCTAACTTCAATATGATAAAATAAAATTTTACAAATCATTTTCAATCATATTTAACCCAATTTTCAATTATTTCCATAATTTAACATATTAAATTATCGATTTAATTATTCAATTAAATCCAATTACTCAAAATAAAATTTATTCGACTTATAAATTCACTTATTTATAATTAAAATTAATTAAATATTCAAATTTTACTTATTAAAAATCCTGGGTCGTTACAATCTTCCCCCCTTAAAAGAATTTCGTCCTCGAAATTAACAAGTAAGAAAAGTTACAGAATCTATTAATTTTCCCAAAATCCATAGTTAAATTTCTTACAAATAGTTATCTTTTCAAAAACAACTACTATTGTTTAACTTTCAATTCTAAATCAAAGTTAAAGTTTTCAAAAAATTTCCAATTTTCTCAAATTTTTTCTAACGCCTTAAATTTTCGGAAAAATTCGCCATAGTCTCCTTTGCGCGGCTCGATCCGAAAAAATAATGGCAGTATATATATCACAAATATACATCTCATCAAGTAATGAGGCATCCCGCAGGGAAAAAAGTATAAAAGTACGGTATGTAATCCGAGATATGTACCTTATATTTTATTAGCAAGCATATACGGCTAATATAGCGCGAAAGCGAGCTCCAAATGCGAAGCAAACGCGATCCGCACCTACTAAACACTCAACAAACAACATGAGAACCATGTATATAGACAATAGTATCGATATACAACATATAGCAACATAACAACTATATATGCCAGCATATCAAATGTAGTAAAGGCAACAAATGCAAACATCAACCAACTATCATCCAACTAACATCCATAACCAATAAATATTCATTCATATTCTCATTAATATTCAATGAAATAGGTTTTCAATTTAATCACATTTGATTTTTTTTTACAGTGGATGTTTTTACTAACATTTATTTTCAATTAGTTTATATTCACTAATTCATATTCAAGTTGGTTCACTTCCAAATCAAATTCAATTCTATTTAAGATTCACTTAACTTCCAATTGAATTTCAATTACTTTAGCTTTCAATTTCATTAACACTTATATTCATTATTTTATACCAATTATTCACATTCAATTGATTTACATTCAATCCATTCATTCAATTCAATTTCTAAAGTTGAATTTCATTTATAAAACTCAAGTTCACATTTATCACTTAACTTTAATAATTTACTTTGATACCAATATCAACTTCATTCAACATCTCTTAAGTTAAATTTCATTTAACTTTAAATTCATTTTTATTTACAACTCATATTCATAAATATATCCATATAGTTTCACTTCTCATATATATAAGTTTATTTCACAATTGTAAATCACTTTAATTATAATTCAATTCTTATAATTCTTTTTGCTTATACAATTATTCTTTTGCTTAGATTATTCAAACAACTAAACAATCCACTTATATACACTTTAATAACTCTGAAAAATTATTCCTTTATATATAAAAATATAATCAAGGTAAAATTATTTCATTTACCCAATTTAAAACAATACTGTGTCGAATTGTTCTATTCAAGTGTTTATAAAACCCCTTCGGCATAGTTGTCGAGACCACGCTGACGAAGGTTCATATGCCACTCAATAAACCAATCATCACAATATAAAACAATTTTATGTTCACTAACAAATACGCACTCGTAGCTATTATTACACTCAACTCATTCTAGAGTACTACTGACTCTATCTCTAATGAGTAATACCCAACAGAACCATGGTTGTCGCTTAACCATATGCTCTGATACAACCTGTGATGACCCGTAAATCCATACTCCTTGAATATACACTAATCTCCATAGATTAACTCAAGATGAACAGAAATACGAACTATCAATGTTTAAGAAAAAGAAAGAGACAGAAGAAGAGAGAACAAGGTAGAAAATAGAGGGGGAAAGAAAATAGAACGGAATAGAAAACAACAGAACAATAACAAAATCTCACAATCGCAGCGGAACAACATATAATAATAAATGAATAATCTTTAAACAAAGAACTATATCAGTTATTACATTTTATACATTTCATTACATTACATCATATCATCAGAGTGTACAACAACAACAAACAGAGGAAAAGAAATACTATATACTACTAATACGCCATGCCATCCAGCTTGCTTCCAGCAACTCCAGAATATCCTGATAAACCTAACTCTTGACTGCCCTTGTGGAAATTGGTGGGCACCCAGAGTTTAGGGAGGAAAACAATAAACTCCGAGTCAGTCATGTGACTGGTGTGAGAACTCAAAACAGTTTATTTATCTTTAAAATCAAAATAGAAGAATATTTTTAAAGTCAATTCGCAATGCTTTTAAAAATGAGACTACCATAAGACCTCCCGCCACACACACAATGCAAACGCAGACTTGGAGGAGATTTCTCCTTATGATAGTCAAAGATGCTTGATACGCATTAAAAAAGAAACATTTGATATTATTATTAGTGCATAGTGTAGAAAACAGTTTCGAAAGTAGAATATAAATCTTAGCCAGCATAGGTACCATTATATTATGCCTACTATAGCTACTTCCTGAGGAAGCAGGTTCTACAACTAAAACCGTACAAGATCGTATTGTTTCTTTGGATTTCCAACGAATGATCAGGCCAAGGAACTTTCCATTGCCACATGAGAATGCCTCTGGATGGACATCCCCGAGAACCAAACCGGATCTCTACCAACACAAGGCCGGGTTACCCCTAACTGAGTAACAACTGACCGAATATGCCATCCCCCGGTCCTTTGGGACCTTTCACCGAGCGCTCACAATCAATTCACACAATCATAAAGTGTTTTCAACATGAGTAAGCATCTGGGCTCCATACCATGATACCACCCTTTTCCAGAAGGAAATGCACATATCCTAAAGGGCGCTACCCCTCATAACCTTGCTGCATCTTTCCTGTTTTGACCATTCCGGGGTGTGAGGCTCGACGAAGTCACGTCCACAAAAACATACTTTATACAAAAGCCATGCTTTGGGTCAACAAATGATCATAGAAATGATCACCAAGATAGGCGATCAAATAAATGATCCTATCACAAATAAATCAACACAATGATCATTTACAGCAACACTCAGCATGTCACATTACCAAATTGGGAATATATCGCTGATAACCTTCAACTACATAACCTCTGAGCTCATACGTCTCAGAGAAGGGTGTTAAGCTAAAAGAATAAATTCTCCGCCACCAACAGAAATATATTTGAAAGAAATCTGCTTTATATCTCAATTTGTAATGTCAGACATACAATCCATACAATTCTGTTCCGGGCTCGAACAGAACCGAAGGCACTTACAAAGAAGTCCTTGCAATCCGGATATCCACAATCCTGATCGGATTCACCATCACATCTAGAGAACTCTATACCGGAGCAACTCGGTGCAGAGTCAATCGACGGGTCATCCTATCGCTCTCGCAAATATCCGGTCTTCAACACCGATCTTCAAATGCAATTCATAACGACGTATCACATATTCGGAATGGGTTATACGACCCTATGGTCCTTTCCCGGTTAACCCCAATAGTGAGCGCTTATTCAAAAATAAGTGTGGCATTCAAATTCAAACAAATCACATCAAATACCCATTCAAAGGGAAATATTGATAGTCGGTTATTGAACTATCAATGGATATGCACACATCACCAGTTTCCAAATAATTTTCCAAATTATTTACTTCCCAAAAATATCTTTACAAGATATAAAATTTTCACACTTCAAAAATAAATCAATATTTATTTTTAAAATAATTCCACTCTCTTTTATAAATTCCATAGTGAATTTATATTTCACAATATCTACTGATATACGATTTTCAATTATTCATTTCAATTTATCTTCAAAAAGATAAATTCTCTAATATTCACTTTATACTGGAAAACATTTCCATACTTACTTAATAAGTAATTCACGAATTTTATTTATTTTCAACACTTGGAAAATATTCAATATACTTCAATCGAAATTAAGTATATATTTCATTCTTTAAGGAAAACATTCTCTTAAACATATTTATTTGGGCCAAAACGAATGTTGCATAAAACATCGTTACGACAACCCAAAATCACTAGTATAGGGATTCGAAATTAAAATAGATATATAAATCCCAATACTATACAAAAAATTTCCTTTCGGAAATCATTTACTATAACAACAGTGTTATAGTCCACCATTTCCTTCTATTTCTCGAAAACGTCTATTTCAACAATAAATGTTGAAATCTATGGTTTCGAATCTCAACACATTTTAATACCTCATTAGATCGTTTTAATTCTATTTAAAACATCACATTCAAAACAATTTCTTTAACATATTATTCACTATTCAAAAACGTGAATATACTACGTTACAAATTTCATCACTTCTATTCATTTTATTTCAAAGGATTATTCACTGTCTAAAACGTGAATATAGCTTCATAAATAAGTTATAACAATTTACTTATCAAAATAAGTCGTTTGCGAATTTTATAAAACAACGTTTATAAATTCTATTTCTATTTGTTTTATAACTACTTCCTTTTATAAATTCCTTTATTAACCTATTTCAAATTATAACTCAATTATAAACCAAAAGGTTCATATTATAAGTTAAACACTTATAATTTATTTCTTTGCAAAATCGTTCCTTTAACTTCACAAATTATAAATCTTATAGCTTATAAGATTCATTTATTTATCCAAAACCATTCTTTTAATAACTTTATAAATTTTATAAAGCTACTGCTTATAAAATTCCATTTATAACTTCACCGTTTATAATTCTATAAATTTCATTCATTTATGAAATTCATTCACAATTTATTCTAACACTTACAAAAACTCGTTTTATACTTCAAATATTTTAATTTATAAATATCAATTTATAAATTCTTATATAAATAAATTTATACTATTATTCTTTTAAAACATCTTTAATCTCCTTTATAATTTTACTATTTTGATTTATAAAATAATCAAATTTTATAAATCCTATATTTTCAACTTTTTATAATAGATTCAAAAATCCGGATTAAACTATTTTATAAAATCATTCGCATCATATTTTCAAAAATCAACCTTTAACTATATTTCTCAAAAATCATAATTTTTATAACATTAAAAATTATATCGTTTATTTATTTAAAATGAATCAATTCCAAACATATAGTATATTTTCAAAAATCACTTTAAAAATCATTTTAAAATTCCAAAACTTGGGCTAGTGATGCTACATACCAAATAGTCAATCACGACAACAACGATATCATATATCGATATGATAATCCATCAAATATCAAAATATCTGAAATCAAATAAAAACTGTTGAGGAATCTAGTTGGATCCCTCCAACCTGTTTTCCTGCATCCAAAAACATTAGCACAATACCAATTCCGCTCCAGTACGGAATTATCGCGGTTTATGAGATTTAAAATATTATCCGCTTAATAGACGGCGCAATAGGGTCTCATCCGCTATACAAATGCGGGAAATCAATAACTCCAATATATACATATGCCAATATATATATATATATATTGCTATTATATATAATACCAATTTCACTGTTTATGTAATATTCGCGGTATATGTTTTTAATAAATAACATCCGCTTACTAACGGCGCATAATGTCTATTTTAACAATCAATAGATAACAATCATCATTCAAACATGCATTCAAGTATTTTAAATCTAACTATTTAAAATTAAAATCGAAACTGATTCGATTGAGTGAGAAGTTCTCACCTTGATTTCAATTTCGTTTTAGCGATTTATTTCGAATAAAATTAAACGGACGTTTAATTTTACCTAAAATTTTCACTAACTCCAAACGACTCCAATCCAATTCCATCGCGTAGTGCTCGTCCATACGATTCCAACGCAACTGGTTTCGCGCGTTTTCGACCTCGTATGAAAAAGATATGTATTTTCTAAGATTACACGAATTTATATATATAATTTACAAATTTAATTTATAATTTCAAACCCATGTCAATTATAGGCCGTAGGATCCAGATCCAAGGCCTTACGTTCATCTTCCCAACTCACGCAACATTCACGTATGCAGGAACAACACGGCCGAACCCATTGCCTAAACTAGGGTTTCAATTTGCTCCGCCAATACTCGATTAAACTTCATCAAACCACCTCCATGCGACTCGCCTTGCCAAGAGCCACCTTCACCATCCACGGCATGAAGCTCGACCACCATATGCGCGCGCAGTTCGAGGCCGAACGGCCTGCCTTTGTGCTTGATTTTTCGTCGATTCGAAACTCCAAACACGATCATAGCCGTATAGATTCGAAGCTCGTTGCGTGCTCTTCATCTTTCATGTTGGAAGTTTCTCGAATCGTTGCAAGGATTTGAAGAGATTGAGGAGAGAAAATGGAACAATTTCGGCCTTTGAATATGTTAGAGGCGGCTGTGCATATTAGGTTTAGGGTTTTTAGTTTTTTTTTTTTCTTGTGAAGGGTTGGTCTATTTATAAGAAAACGAACGAAACACTATTCATTCCGGAAATTCCGAACTCCGATTTACGCGCCGTAACCAGCGTTCCTAGGGTTTACCCCGCGTTCCGGACACGATGGAACAGGTTTCGGAAGTTAATTCGGACATCTGTGCGAGATATGGCAATAAACGTTCAATTTAAATTAAACCGATTTATGCGATTTTCTAGGCGTTTTAATTTGTACCGGACAAACGGTAAATCCAATTGACACGAAATTTGAAACCTTACAATCATATCACATTACGGATCCGATGAAACTGGTTTCGTCGAAATCCGAGACTTTTTGAAAAATGGCTATTTTAACTCGCCAAATTAAAATTAAAAATAATTCGATGCGTTTCGAGCTGCCACGATCAAACGATAACTCCGATTTCTACGAAAATTGAAATCCGGTAATAACTAACTATTACGGATCCAATGGAACTAGTTTCGTCCAATTCTGAGACTGTTCAAAAATTGACTATTTTCACTAGTCGATTAAATATTAAAATATTCAATTTTCACAAATTAACTTTCAATTCGATTTTAAAAGTTCTAAAATATCGTTCTAACTTCAATATGATAAAATAAAATTTTATAAATCATTTTCAATCATATTTAACCCAATTTTCAATTATTTCCATAATTTAACATATTAAATTATCGATTTAATTATTCAATTAAATCCAGTTACTCAAAATAAAATTTATTCGACTTATAAATTCACTTATTTATAATTAAAATTAATTAAATATTCAAATTTTAATTACTAAAAATCCTGGATCGTTACAAAAAAGTTATTTTTATAAATAAAACCTATCTTTGACAATATTTTACAAATTACACCATTTTAGTGTAAAACACTATTTTTAATGCAATAACTTAAACAAAAATTTCTTTCATGTCAAATAAATTGCAATAAATCATTATAACACTTTTTAATCATCAACATATTTTTTCCCAATTAAAAATTTTATTTTCTCCATATAACACAATTTTTTAACAATATTTACCAATATTCCCATTTTTAGTGAAAAATCACTATTTTCATCCATTTCAACCAAGTTATTTTTAAGTCTAATGAAGTGTATTACAATGTTTTAACATTTTTATAGTATTAATACATCATCCCAAGCCTAATTACACTTCTAAATTTTATTTTCTTCATATTATTCCTTTTATTTTGCAATAGATGGCTAACATTGGAATAAATTATCAATATTACTAATTAACTAAAATTAAACCATCATAATTATTTACTTTAAATCCAAATCCAAAAATAAAGTTTTTCAAACTTTATTTCATTCATTTACACTTTTTTCAAACATCAAATGTTGAAATAGGCTTCAAATAGAATAACATGACTTATTTAAAATTCAAATCCCAATTATATTCATCAAGATATTGTTTAAATAAAATAAATAATATAATCCCTCATTTTATTATCCAATTCATTTTTAAACACAATATTAAATTATAATTTGCATTATAATTTAATATTAACGGTAATCTCCAAAATCCCGGGTTGTTACAAACTCCCCACTTAACAAAATTGCGTCCTCGTAATTTCTAGTGGAAAAAGGATGTAAACAATACAAAAATTCAATAGATAAAAGACAAGCTCGAACCTCAAACCATTCATACTCTCAACATAGAATGGTAGAGATAAATAAGGAAAAACTCACTTGGTTAATCCAATGGCCCATCAAATGCTAATATAGTGATTAGCAAACCATCGAATTTTCTAAGTAACTCGAAAGTATTTAGAAGATATCCCGTCTTCGAATCAAACTCAATAAGATGCTCAATAATTAATCAATCGAAAATGATTGATTTCACAAAAATCTACTAATAGAGTTGGGATCAAACTCACTTAAACCCCAAACTCTAAGCAAGAAGATCATCAATAAGATCTTCCGCATAAATATACGGAAAGAACATCCTCACAAGAAGGTAGACACAATAGGCAAGATGATAAATCACAAGATGGCTTCTTACAAGGCCACCAACTCGAACGACCACGACAAGTGCCTGTCATTAATAATAGCTTAAAGATAGAATATACTCAAAAACAAGGATATAAGCTCGAATTATCTTTTAATCCAAGATATTTAGAATTTTTAAATCTCAACATCTTTTAAATTTTAAATCTCAACTTTCAACATTTGAAAATTTTCAAACTTTTTACTATATTACTTAGTAAGTTATTTAAAACTCAAACTAAAAGTCCAATTTACTTCTTTTACTTCAAAATTAATTTCCAAAGAAATTTGTAAATCCATAATAATATTCCTCAAAATTAATTAAGGGTTTAAATTCTCTTTACTCTTTTTATTAAACCACTTAAATAGAAATTTGTAAATCCATAATAATATTCCTCAAAATTATTAAGGGTTTAAATTCTCTTTACTCTTTTTATTAAACCACTTAAATAGTTGAATTTTTTTTTTCAAATTCTCTTATAACTCTTCTCTTAAACATCCATTGTATATAATATAGATTCTAAAATCTCAAAATATACTTCCAATAAAGCACATCCCAAAAACAATCTCATATGTATTCTCATCTTTATAATTTAAAATTAAATAAATGGCATTGCCTCACCATTGAGTCTCTAATAGATAAATATATTTTTTGGCTGCAGAGTTGACCGAACGATCAAAACTGCCTCGCCACTCTATTACTCGTCTCTAAAATCAATGGTTGCAATTACCATTCAAAAATAAATTTAATATTTAATCTCAAATATTATTTTCAAAAGCTCAATTTTAAAACACAAACCATCGTGTCTGATTGCCTCATCATAGCATTTAGGAGATTCCTTTCGATAACGTTGATCGGGCGTATCGACCAGAACTCTTAACTACTCGATGGACAACCCAACACTCTCAAATTATTTATATAAAAGAAATACTATTCATGTAAATATATTCTCAAAATATTCTTTGATTTTTTTAAAATATCTCAAAGGTCAAATTTCTCTTTAAAACTAATATTTATATAGCTTCAAAACTCAAACCAAAGAACATTAAGAGAATGCATCAAAATATTCCTAGAATACTCGATTCTTAAAATCAACAGAAGGAGATAGAGTGTTCGTCATCTTACGATGTCATGAGCCACTCCCAAAGATCATCAAGATATAGGATAAGCAAGATATTTTTCTTGAAGGAGAAGAAGCACACAAACAACAAATCATTACCTCAAAAAAAGTAATGCTACAAAAAATAACACCGATTGAGTATCCGAAAAGGATAACTCAGTGAAACTGAATGATAAACTTAATCAAACTCGAACAATCCTGAAAATCACCCATTCCTTAGTGGATATCCTCGTGGAAGGATAACCGAAAAGCTAAGAGCCAGGAATAAGGTTACCTCAGCACTCGATTGCCCAATTGGATGTCTAATCTAAACAGACTCTAAGAAACTCAACAAAGCCACCGTGACTAGAATTTGAGATATGTGATCAATATATCAATACTCAAGAGCGAAAATAGAAACTTCAAAATCGCCATTAACATCCTAAAGTGATAGAAATAATAAACCAATCAAATTAGGATGCCTAAATAAATGTAAGATCCTATAACAACAAAAGGATCAGACTTTACATCAAATAAATCAATCCATCTCAAATCAGATGCATCTCAAGATGGTGAGTAATAAACAAATACTCACTAAAATAAAAACAAATAAATAACTCAGAATGCTCACAACAAGCCAATCGTTATGGATCCCTTCAATAGGATTCACAACTCTCAAAGGAATGCAACAAGAATCCCCAAAGAAATCGATCACCTCCATCGATACGAACTCACTTGTATCGGCAAAAATAACAATCTAATAATCCAAAGTAAGATTTTATATAAGATAAGATGATATCAAACTCTATTATGGAATACTACGGAATACAATTTATCTATATTCCTAGACATATTCCGTCTTAACAATCCCAAAACTCAAAAAAGAATCAAGGCTCGATTCAAAAACAAGCTTGAATAAAGGACAATGATTCACCCGTATTGTACTTCGATGTATCATGATATACATATTGTTCTGTGTTTATTCTACTTTGTTCTAACCATAGCTCTGATACCAAGCTGTAACGCCCCACCCCGAGACCTGCCTTAGCAAAGAGAATTAACAAGTAATTCTATCTACTAAAGCGGAGAATAGGGCTGGTTAAGGGAGACCATCTATAATTTTATCTTAAACATCTATTGAATACGTCGATAAATGCAATATAATTTTTTTTCCAACTCATGTGGATCGACATACCCAATAAATGCTTAATCCAAAACTATAGGTGGCTAACAGATCTATCAGAACAAAATATAATAGCTGAATGTAAATCACATCACAGAATAATAATCAACATCATATATATACATATACACTAATATACGTTCAGTACAATACAATATGAATACAATAAAGGTAGTACACGACCACACCATATACATCAAATCAAATGTGAAAACATCAGAGTATGGGGAAGAAATAAACTACTCAAGCGAATGAAGAGCTGATATCCAACATCAACTTCAAGCTAAGTCCAATAGATGATACCTGAAACAACTCGGTCTGACCCGAGTGAAAACACACGGGTCAGGCTAGCTAAAATCATTAGTTAAACATAATAATCGATAAGGATGAGTAGGTGAAAGCTATAGTATCCATTTTCTTAAAGGATGCCATGCCCTAAACAGGGTTTCAACATCATAAGAAAGGACAACATCTCTTCTTGGAAAGTGGAAGAGATAATAATGATAGTCATACTTAAGTGGCATAACTGACACTTAAGCAAATGCAACATCAGCAAGCAAAGTTTTAAAGATAAGACTTAATAAACATCGCTTTTGCCTTATATCATCGGCGGTATAAAGGAATATGGATAATAGCTTCAAATGATTCAACTATGAGTGGTTGCCAATATAACAATACATCAAAGGTACATATCTTTATGCATAGAATAAAATGCATATGGATGTGCCTCAGCTCATTGGCACATCCTAAGGATCATTCAAGGAAATATAAAAACCAATGGTTTACTAGCCGTTAGTTGGTAACACACTAGTAAAATATCATAAACATCATGAAAATTTACTCGACCTCATCTCATTGGTGAGTAAATACAATACCATGCTCGTCTCATCTCATTGATGAGTACTAGTAGCATCGTGACTTGTCTCATCTCATTGACAAGTAAAAAATTTCATAATGCATCTCAACATCGTAAAATCATCATAAAGAAGCTTACATCATCTCATCGGCAAGTAAAAATAACATCTAGATGGTTATTTATAACCATAATTCGAATTAGGAATTTCTAGCTCTTAATCCACCTCATTTCAGCGGCGGTTAAGAAACACATCTTAAAATGATCCAATACCGAATGTACTCCTAAATTGGAGTTCTCGAACCATATAATCTACCCAAAATTTAATAACATCTTAAAATCATCTCAAATAGTTCATCGAAAGGGTTTCGATCGTATAAGTCCGATATTAAGCGATGAAGCAAATCAATGTGTCCCATACCACATTACTTTACCGTTTAATTGTCTTTCTTATATGTCCGAAATTCATAAAAATAAGTAATTTTATTTACAAAATAATTTTATTAGAGAAAACAGAAATTTAAAATGATTTTCCAAAAACGATTATTAAAACCAATATTTGAAATTCCTTTATTATAGGAAATAAATCTATCTTTATTTAGAAAAATAATTTAAAAAATACTATTTAATAATAATTTGAAATTTCCATGTATTTCAAAAATAGTTTAGTGAAAACCGTTCTCGAAAGCAACGAAAAACTAAAAGGGATATCTCCAAACCGATAACTTGAATTCAATACGAACTCAATTCAAATTTAACCAAAAATCAATTCAAATTCCATTAAAATTTGAATTTCAAATTCTCCAAATATAGCTAGCCTACTGATAGGCATCATAGCTCTAAAAATTGTAATATCCTGAAATTTATGGCAATATAAATTTAATAATAGGTGTTTAAATTTAAATTAATTTGATAATTTTGTTAATAAATTTGAATTGATTCAATAATCTTCTTTTATTAAATATTTAATTGGTGAATTTATTTTTAATAAATTAATAAATCTTTTTTCTATTTATAAAATGTATATATATTTATATATTTTTTAAATAGATAAGTTTGGTTTTAAATTTAATTAGTGTATCATATTTTCAAATTTTAATATTTTGAAATTGGGAAATTTTGATTTATATTTGAATTAAGCTTTTCAAAACTATTTAATAAAATAACTAAATGATTTTAAATATATAAGATAAATGTTTTATTTTACATTTTGACTTAAGTTTGTATATTAAAACAAGTTATAAAAATGTTTGTTTTATTCTTTTTAAAATATTGATTAATAAATATGATTTGTAAATTTAATATGAAATTTAGAATATAATTAATAAATGAAACATTAATTCATTTAAATAACAAGTTACAATTTCTTTTATAAATTTATTTTAAATGATTAAAAATATTATTTTCGAATAAGAAAATATATGTATTGTTTTATTTATAATAATACTTGGTTTTATTCTTTAAAAATTATTTATGTATATAACTAAGTAATTAATAACTAATTAATTTAGTTTAAAACTTTCATTAACACTTAAATAAAAATACTAATTATTTAAATGGACATGTGTTGCTTTCTTAGAGCCTCAAATAACATGTGTTAAGTGTTTAAACAAAGATATTTACAAGTGTAAATAGCTTAAGCCAAGTGTCATTGTTTAATTTTTATTTTCTTGATTTTAAATAAATCATTAATAAGTTATATAAACTTACATTTTCCAATTCCTTTCTTTTCTCATTTCCATTTCATAACCAAGAAATTTTCAGAAAAAAATAAGAAAAAAGCATCCCACTCTAAAAAAACAAATCTGTAACCTGCATACAACCTCATTTTCAAGCTCAAAGTATTTTCAAACCAAGTACCAAAATCCAAATCCCTATAACACCTCTTCAGATCAGTAACCTATACATTTCAAACAAAAGCCTGCAGCTCCTCAAACCTGCAAAATCAAATTCCTTGTAACATATTTCAAATTGCATATCAATCCCTGTAAACAAACTATAGCCTACATTCATGTTTTCTGCAATCTGGATACAAGAAATACTGCCAATTTTAATCTGCTTTAAAGGCCTGCATGTTCTTGTAAACTGAAATTTGCCTGCAAGGTTATGGATTAAGGAGCAATAGCATTTTAAAGCAAGAAAGCCTACATGCAACAATCTTTCAGCATGCATTCAAGTTTAAAGTTTTAAAAAGGCATTCAAGCAAGTTTTCAAAAAGATTTCAAAAGGGTTTTCAAAAATCTGTGCTTTGTTCATCTTCTGCTTTCAGGTGAGTAACTCTAATTTTTAAAAATAAATTAAATAGATAAAAGTTGTTTCATGCTTTTAAATTAGAAATAAACATAAATATGAATTTGCTATGAACATTTTTACTTGTGAAAATATTTATGTGTGCATATTGTTAACTATGCATTTCTGTTCTCCAAATTCCTGACTTCTGTTTGATTCTAGATTCTTTTTCTTTTGATTTGTTTGTTGTTAGGATTTAATTTCTGAATGGGACTTGTATATTATAAGATGAAGTAAGTTTTAAAAATTTTATATATGATAAATAAAAGCTTATATTAACTGGAAGTGAAACAAACAGAACAACAATTGGTGTAATGTGGAAATTCAAACTATAGAAATTCATGTTTCAGGTTTATAAATAAAAACATCAAGTAAATTCATGAATTTTAAATCAAATACTACAACTTATAATGCTTAATCCAAAGTGTAGTTTTAAATTTACTGTATTATACATATTGAATAAGCACAGTTGATGTTTGCATTCAATTTGGTTGAATTTGCTTCTGAAGATGGTGTAGCTATCAGAGATTACAGGAAAATTCTTGGTTTGTGTTAAAATTGGTTTTTGATGATGAGATTGGGTTTTTCAGTTGTGAACCCTAGTTTTACTGGGTTTAAGGAAATTGAATACCTCTGCTTCAACAATGGATCGAGTCCTAAGATCTCTTGGGTATTGCTAGATGATGGTTTGAGGAAGACATCGCCGGAGTTGCAGACTCATCCATGGCTGGTGGCGCGTGATGGAGCAGTTGACAGGTTGCGGAGTTGGCCAGTGATGGCTGGAGTTGATGTACAGGTGTACAGTGCATAGGTGTATATGATGTTGGTTTCAGGATTGGTGCCTCGTGATGATCTCGGGGAAATCGAGTCATAACTCGAAGTAGGTGTTGAGTCGACTCGAAGTCATTTATGGAATTGCTCGAGTTACCTGTGTTTCAGGTTTTGATGAATAAACAGAAAACTATTTACAGTTTTTAAAGTAGAAGTAAAAAGTTTCTAAATATAAACTTAAATCTGAATAAGTTTAAAATTAAAAATTTAATTTAGATATGAATTCAAATAGTTTAAATCTTGGGTTTGAAATAGGTTGAATTTTTAATTTTTAGTTTGGTTTTAAAATAGGAAAACCATTACTGTTTTAAAAATAAAATAAAGTGGAAACTGAATTTAAACTGAGTTTTGAAATATGAAATTGAATATGATTCAAACTAGTTTAAATCTGAAATTTGAAATAATTTAAGTTTTAAATTTTAAATTTGGTTTTAAAAACTTATAAATGTAAAAGCATGTGTGTTTTGCATATTGAATTGGAAGTTTAAAATTTGTAAAACATCTAATTTAAAATAAGTTTAAATCTAGGTTTTAAATCAGGAATTAAATTTGAACTTCAGTTTTTTTCTAAAAATAAAATAAGTTTAAGTTTAAATTGTCAATTACTTTGGAAAGGTTAAATGATTTGAATACTTTAAAAAGGATGGTGTAAAATGTAAACAAAGCTTTTAAGATTTAAGTTTAAATCTGGAATAAAAGAATTCAAACCATATTTCAGTTTCAAAATTAAAGAAATTTTTTAAATTGAATTTATTTTATTTTTAAATTGATTTGAATTTAAATAGAATTGGAATTTAAATTCTTTTAAACTTATTTATAAAGTGTATGTTCTTTTAACATATGAAATAGAGGTTTTGAATTATTTTTAAAATCTTGTTTGGGTTAAAAATTTTATTCATTTTAAAATCTTAAATTTTAATTAAAGTTTAAATAATATTTAAAGTAAATTTAAAAACAAATTTGTTTTTAAATACTTAATTAAGTAAGAGATGTTATCCAAAGGATAAATGAAATTTGATGAATTGAATTGATTAAATAATTAAGTTAATTTAAGATGAATAATTAATTATTTAATTAATTAATAATATGGAATGGTAAATTAAATAATTAAGAATTTTAAATTATCAATTAGATTTGAGATTAATTAATTAGGGTTAATTACTCTATAATTAAGGATTGTAAATTAAAGTTTAATTAATGATTAAGATTTATTAATCAAGTGATTGAGGGTTAATTAAGATTGTAATTAATACTTAATTAATTAATAATTAGAGATTAATTAAAGTGTAATTAAATATTAATTAATTTGTAATTAATAATGGTTAATATAAGTTAATTCTTAATTAAGAAATGTTAATGAAGGTCATTAACTTAAGATTATTTAACAATTAATTAATGTGATTAATTTTTTGATAATTAATTAGATTAATTAATTAATAATAATCAATTGTTTAAGTTTAATTACTTAACGAAAGTAATTAATAAATTAATTACTTAGTGTAATTAATTTGATTAATGTGATTAGTTTAGATTAATTAAGTTAAATTAATTTAAACATTTGTGGATTGTTGGATAATTACTTTATGTAATTAATGGAAATGTAATTACTTAAGGAAGTAATTAATTGATAATTACTGGATGCAATTAAGATGTTTATTGGTGGAAGTAATTTAGATTTAAATTACTTTGAAATTAATCAAGGGATTAATGAAGATAATTAATTAAGTGTAGTTTATGGAATGAGTAATTAAGGGAAGTTAATTACTGGAGATTATTAATCAAGGGTTATTAATATATGGTAAGTTTAACTGTAGATTTATTTCTTAATGTAATTAATTTTAAATAGAGAGATTAATTAAATGGTAATTAGAAATCATTAATTAATAAATTAATGAAGTAATTTAAGATTGATTAATTAAGGAATAATCAATAAATGAAGTAATTAATCATTAAAGGATTAATGTAATTAATTTTAGTTAATTAATTGGTTAAGTAATTACAAGTTAATTATTTGTTAAGTGTTAAGCATAATTAACTTGTGTAATTAATTTAAAAGCTAATTACTTATTGTAATTAGGGAATTATAAATCAGAAATGGTTAATTAAGAAGAATAATGAGATGGTGATTTATTAATTGATCTGTAATCAATTGAAGATTAAGATAAGCAGGATTATAATGATGAAGTAATTAATTTAACTCACTTTAAATTAATTAAAGAGGATTAAATTAATTTAATTCATTTTAAATTAATTATAGATGGTGTGATCATTAGATCATTGCTTATGTTGATGATTGATATTAGTTGCCATGCATGGTTTGTAATCTCAGCAATGAGATGAGTAATGTTGTATGATATGGATGCATTGGTTGCATTGTGATGAAGATATGGATTATATGTTTATGATGTGAATTATCTGATAATGATAATGTTGATTATCCATTGTTATGTTGTGAATTATCTATCTGTGTGTATATAGATAATGAATTGAACTGTCTTAAACTCTAAACAACTTGGCCTTAAAAGACATGTTTTGGTTTCGTTGAGACCGGGATCGGCTTTCCATATTTGGATACCCAAAAACCACATCGATCCAAAGTAACGTTAGGTCGTAATTCTGAAGTGAAGATGAAGATTCAGAGTTTAAGGGTTATCGTCGTTAACTCTAAGGGTGATTCCAAAACGAGTGTAACGAGATAATGCCTTCGGTTTCGTTTGAACCCGGAACGAACTTGTATGCATTGAATGCTTTCAGAACATCGTCAGGTGGACGATGAGCATTCTAAGTGTTATGTCCTATAAAGGTAATCGTAGCCTCAAGCCTCATCAACCAGGAATGGCTAAAACAGGGGAGGTGCAGCAAGGCTTCGTGGGTAGCCCCCACCTGAGAGCGAGATTTACACCTGTCTAGATGTCCTTTTACTTGGCTTAGTGGTGCAGTTGCTGATCACAACTGCGGGGTGGTCTTGTTCGGAACTGTTCGGTAAGGAATGGTTCCCGCCTTGTGTTGCAGGGGAGCTAGGGTGGCTCCTCAGTACGGTGATCTAGGCCACATACTGTGACGGGCGGTACCCCAGTAGCCTTGCCATTGTATGGAATCCAAAATCCAATAAGTGCCAACGATTTTGATTGTATTACCCACTTTTGTGGCTAGTAGCTGGAATTTAATCATGTAACAATTTCAGCTATTTCATATTTACTTGAAAACCTTAGACCTATTATAATATCACTGGATTTCTTATCAAATGTTTTGGTTAGTGTAAGGTAAAAACTTTTCCATGTTTATGTGTAGGAAGTCTTACGTGATACCTTTTCTTTTCAAAGGTTTTTCAAAAGTTACGAAACTTTAACCTGTTACTCACACCAGACCCATGTCTGACCCGGAGTTATTTCTGTTTTTCTTAAACTCTTGGGTACTCAAATTTTTATGAGTAGCCAAGGGATTCAGGTTAGGATTCAGGTTAGCTTTGACGAATTTTGAAGGAGAAAATGGAGAAGGAGGCTTCCGTGTATAGATACATAGTTTTCCGCTATGTTAGTATCTCTGAGTGTCTTATGTATTGTGTTTTGAGTTGTAACAACTAGACAGGTGTTTATAATTTTCTAGTATGTGTAACTCTGATATCTGTTGTATACTATGTAATACTTACGTTATTAATATAATTTATTCGTTCCACTGTTGAGATTCTTGTGTTGTTTCTTCTTTCTCTTCTTTCTTTTCTCTTTTCTATCCCTTTCTTTCTTAAAGATGATACGATTTTCTGGAAGTAAAAAGTTGGGTCGTCTCACTTGGTATCAAAGCATTAGGTTGAGTGAATACCTAGTCTCTGGAGTGGTGTCTATCTTGAGATAGCGTATTTGTATTTTTAATATATATATATATATATATATATTTCTACCTATCTGATTGGGTTACCCATTCAGGTTTCTCCAATATAAGTTATAAAGGTAGATAAGGTAGTGGTGTGTGTAACACAACTACCATTGGTTGGAGTTTGCATGAATGAGGTTGGAAGTGTATCTGTCGAGACTGTAGACCTAATACCGTCTCGAGTGAGTTCAGTAGTGATGAAGTACTTCATCGATCTTTGAAGGAAACCTTCTAAAGGTTTGGAGTTCATCTTTGAAGTGTAGACTTGAATTTGGATCTGTCGGCTAGGCAGAAGTGAATGAGGGTATCTTGATACCTCAAGAAGTAGTAGTTGCGTGATGAGATGCAGTGCCTATGGATGTTTCCAAAGATGTTTCTTTGGAACAAGAGTAAGGAAGTGAATCTGCTTGGTGTTGTGGCTGAGTCCAGCTGGGTGTTCCTGTTTGGTTTGGAGTCCGAGTTTCTCGAAGACTTTGGATTAAGAATTCTTTGGCTTTGGTGTTAGCGGTGCAGCTCGGAGTGTTCTGTGTTGGCAGGAAGTCTTCTGGCTGGGTAGTTTTTCTGAAGTGGAGTTCAGAAGCAACAGAGTGAATCCTTTTCTTCGGTCAATTGGCTAGGCCAGCGTAAGCTGTTCTGTTTGGTTGAGAAAGAGAGGTTTCTTTGGATTTAGGCTGAGTTGATCGCAAAAGTGACTTGCGATTGTTGAGTATTCTCTTGAGTTGTTGGAGATTGTCCGGATGTCTTCAAGGAAGTTAGAATTTATCAGCAGCTGGAGATCGAGTTTTCTTATCGATTTGGATTCCGGGAGTGGTACTGGTGGTTCTGTTAGTAGATGGATGGTTCGTTGAGATAGAGTTTGGTAAAGTAGCTCAGGTTTCGGAGAAATGTCTGAGTTTTCTTTATGGATCTATGGAACCATATTTCTGTGCTGGGTTGTCCAGTCTGTGCTCGTGCTCTTCGACTGCATTTTCTTCTGCTTCGAATCAGAGTTGCGTAGCAGAAGCAGTTTGAGAGTGCATCTGTTTTTCTTTTCTCAGATATGGAGAGGTTAGTTCTGTCTTTTGCCGTTTGTGGAGTAGAGATTGTTCTTGGTTTTGGAGTGATCTTGAGGAGATCATTGGATTGTTTTGATCCAGTTTGTTTCTTGAGGCATCAGCAAGAGTTGAGCTGATCAGAAAGGATGTTGGTAGCCCAAGATCGCCCGAAGAGTATTTATGGATAAGAGATGGAAAAACTTGGATTCTAGAGTCGGAGATTGGGTTTTGGTAAAGTTTTTCTCTGATCCATGGAGCTATAAGTTTTGGCAAGTCTGTGAAGCTAGCTCTGAAGTGTTTTGGGTTTCTTCTGTGATTGGTATGATAAGTGTTTCGTTTTCTAGAGTTGAATTGCCAGTTTAGATAACTAGGACTCAGAGTGTTTCACGTATCTATGAGAGAGTACGTGTTTGATATTTTTGGTTATAGAACCAGCAGTTCTGGATGATTTGGTTGTTGAGTCAGACTCGTCTGTAGTCTGATATTCTGTTTAGAGTTGTTGATAGGAACTCTATAGTTTAGAGTTTGGATTGTTTGGATTCTATAGAACGAGTATCCCGATATATATATACCGGGGAAACTCGTGAAAGTTCTATACAAAATTCTTTTGGATAATTAGATTTGTTCTGATTGTGTGAATTGGCTGCATTGGTTGTTAGCATATGATTAACATATGCTGTATTTTAAAATAAAATCTTTAAATAGATTATTAAATTACCTTTGTTTTAAATTTCGGGGACGAAATTCTTTACGGAGGAAGGACTGTAATATCCCAGAATTTATAGCAACATAAATTTAATAATATGTGTTTGAATTTAAATTAATTTGATAATTTTGTTAATAAATTTGAGTTGATTCAATAATCTTCTTTTATTAAATATTTAATTGGTGAATTTATTTTTAATAAGCTAATAAATCTGTTTTCTATTTATAAAATGTATATATATTTATATATATTTTAAATAGATAAGTTTGGTTTTAAGCGTATCATATTTTCAAATTTTAATATTTTGAAATTGGGAAATTTTGATTTATTTTTGAATTAAGCTTTTCAAAACTATTTAATAAAATAACTAAATGATTTTAAATATATAAGATATATGTTTTATTTTACATTTTGACTTAAGTTTGTATATTAAAACAAGTTATAAAAATGTTTGTTTTATTCTCTTTAAAATATTGATTAATAAATATGATTTGTAAATTTAATATGAAATTTAGAATACAATTCATAAATGAAACATTAATTCATTTAAATAACAAGTAAGTTACAATCTCTTTTATAAATTTATTTTAATTGATTAAAAATATTATTTTCGAATAAGAAAATATATGTATTGTTTTATTTATAATAATACTTAGCTTTATTCTTTAAAAATTATTTATATATATAACTAAGTAATTAAGAACTAATTAATTTAGTTTAAAACTTTCATTAACACTTAAATAAAAATACTAATTATTTAAATGGATATGTGTTGCTTTCTTACAGCCTCAAATAACATGTGTTAAGTGTTTAAACAAAGATATTTACAAGTGTTAATAGCTTAAGCCAAGTGTCATTGTTTAATTTTTATTTTCTTGATTTTAAATAAATCATAAATAAGTTATATAAACTTACATTTTTCCAATTCCCTTCTTTTCTCATTTCCATTTTATAACCAAGAAATTTTCAAAAAAAAATAAGAAAAAAGCATCCCACTCTAAAAAAACAAATCTGTAACCTGCATACAACCTCATTTTCAAGCTCGAAGTATTTTCAAACCAAGTACCAAAATCTAAATCCCTGTAACACCTCTTCAAATCAGTAACCTATACATTTCAAACAAAAGCCTGTAGCTCCTCAAACCTGCAAAATCAAATTCCTTGTAACATATTTCAAATTGCATATCAATCCTTGTAAATAAACTATAGCCTGCATTCATGTTTTCTGCAATCTGGATACAAGAAATACTGCAAATTTTAATCTTCTTTAAAGGCCTGCTTGTTCTTGTAAACTGAAGCATGCCTACAAGGTTGTGGATTAAGGAGCAATAGCATTTTAAAGCAAGAAAGCCTTAATGCAACAATCTTTCAACATGCATTCAAGTTTAAAGTTTTAAAAATGCATTCAAGCAAGTTTTCAAAAAGATTTCAAAAGGTTTTTCAAAAATCCGTGCTCTGTTCATCTTCTGCTTTCAGGTGAGTAACTCTAATTTTTAAAAATAAATTAAACAGATAAAAGTTGTTTCATACTTTTAAATTAGAAATAAACATAAATATGAATTTGTTGTGAACAATTTTACTTATGAAAATATTTATGTGTGCATATTGTTAACTGTGCATCTCTGTTCTCCAAATTCCTGACTTCTGTTCGATTCTAGATTCTTTTTCTTTTGATTTGTTTGTTGTTAGGATTTAATTTCTGAATGGAACTTGTATATTATAAGATGAAGTAAGTTTTAAAAAAATTTATATATGATAAATAAAAGCTTATATTACCTGGAAGTGAAACATACAGAACAACAATTGGTATGATTTGGAAATTCAAACTATAGGAATTCATGTTTCATGTTTATTAATAAAAACATCAAGTAAATTCATGAATTTTAAATCAAATATTACAGTTTATAATGCTTAATCCAAAGTGCAATTTTAAATTTACTGTATTATACATATTGGATAAGCACAGTTGATGTTTGCATTCGATTTGGTTGAATTTGCTTCTGAAGATGGTGTAGCTATCAGAGATTATAGGAAAATTCTTGGTTTGTGTTAAAATTGGTTTTTGATGATGAGATTGGGTTTTCAGTTGTGAACCCTAGTTTTACTGGGTTTAAGGAAATTGAATACCTCTGCTTCAACAATGGATCGAGTCCTAAGATCTCTTGGGTATTGCTAGATGATGGTTTGAGGAAGACATCGTCGGAGTTGCAGAGTCATCCATGGCCGGTGGCGCGTGATGGAGCAGTTGACAGGTTGCGGCGTTGGCCAGTGATGGCTGGAGTTGATGTACAGGTGTACAGTGCATAGGTGTATATGATGTTGGTTTCAGGATTGGTGCCTCGTGATGATCTCGGGGAAATCGAGTCATAACTCGAAGTAGGTGTTGAGTCGACTCGAAGTCATTTATGGAATTGCTCGAGTTACCTGTGTTTCAGGTTTTGATGAATAAACAGAAAACTGTTTACAGTTTTTAAAGTAGAAGTAAAAAGTTTCTAAATATAAACTTAAATCTGAAATAAGTTTAAAATTTAAAATTTAATTTAGATATGAATTCAAATAGTTTAAATCTTGGGTTTGAAATAGGTTGAATTTTTAACTTTTAGTTTGGTTTTAAAATAGGAAAACCATTACTGTTTTAAAAATAAAATAAAGTGGAAACTGAATTTAAACTGAGTTTTGAAATATGAAATTGAATATGATTCAAACTAGTTTAAATCTGAAATTTGAAATAATTTAAGTTTTAAATTTTAAATTTGGTTTTAAAAACTTATAAGTGTAAAAGCATGTGTGTTTTGCATATTGTATTGGAAGTTTAAAATTTGTAAAACATCCAATTTAAAATAAGTTTAAATCTAGGTTTTAGATCTGGAATTAAATCTGAACTTCAGTTTTTTTCTAAAAATAAAATAAGTTTAAGTTTAAATTGTCAATTACTTTGGAAAGGTTAAATGATTTGAATACTTTAAAAAGGATGGTGTAAAATGTAAACAAAGCTTTTAAGATTTAAGTTTAAATCTGGAATAAAAGAATTCAAACCATATTTCAGTTTCAAAATTAAAGAAATTTTTTTAAATTGAATTTATTTTATTTTAAATTGATTTGAATTTAAATTGAATTGGAATTTAAATTCTTTTAAACTTATTTATAAAGTGTATGTTCTTTTAACATATGAAATAAAGGTTTTGAATTATTTTTAAAATATTGTTTGGGTTAAAATTTGTATTCATTTTAAAATCTTAAATTTTAATTGAAGTTTAAATAATATTTAAAGTAAATTTAAAAACAAATTTGTTTTTAAATATTTAATTAAGTAAGATATGTTATCTAAAGGATAAATGAAATGTGATGAATTGAATTGATTAAATAATTAAGTTAATTTAAGATGATTAATTAATTAATTAATTAATTAATTAATAATATGGAATTGTAAATTAAATAATTAAGAATTTTAAATTATTAATTAGATTTGAGATTAATTAATTAGGGTTAATTAATCTATAATTAAGGATTGTAAATTAAATTTTAATTAATGATTAAGATTTATTAATCAAGTGATTAAGGGTTAATTAAGATTGTAATTAATACTTAATTAATTAATAATTAGAGATTAATTAAAGTGTAATTAAATATTAATTAATTTGTAATTAATAATGGTTAATATAAGTTAATTCTTAATTAAGTATTTAAGAAATGTTAATGTAGGTCATTAACTTAAGATTATTTGACAATTAGTTAATGTGATTAATTTTTTGATAATTAATTAGATTAATTAATTAATAATAATCAATTATTTAAGTTTAATTACTTAATGAAAGTAATTAATGAATTAATTACTTAGTGTGATTAATGTGATTAATGTGATTAGTTTAGATTAATTAAGTTAAATTAATTTAAACATTTGTGGGTTGTTGGATAATTACTTTATGTAATTAATGGAAATGTAATTACTTAAGGAAGTAATTAATTGATAATTACTGAATGTAATTAAGATGTTTATTGGTGGAAGTAATTTAGATTTAAATTACTTTGAAATTAATCAAGGGATTAATGAAGATAATTAATTAAGAGTAATTAATTTATGGAATGAGTAATTAAGGGAAGTTAATTACTGGAGATTATTAATCAAGGGTGATTAATATATGGTAAGTTTAATTGTAGATTTATTTCTTAGTGTAATTGTGATTAATTAAATGGTAATTAGAAATCATTAATTAATAAATTAATGATGTAATTTAAGATTGATTAATTAAGGAATAATCAATAAATGAAATAACTAACCATTAAAAGATTAATGTAATTAATTTTAGTTAATTAGTTGATTAAGTAATTACAAGTTAATTATTTGTTATGTGTTAAGTATAATTAACTTGTGTAATTAATTTAAAAGCTAATTACTTATTGTAATTAGGGAACTATAAATCAGAAATGATTAATTAAGAAGAATAATGAGATGGTGATTTATTAATTGATCTGTAATCAATTGAAGATTAAGATAAGCAGGATTATAATGATGAAGTAATTAATTTAATTCACTTTAAATTAATTAAAGAGGATGTAATTAATTTAATTTATTTTAAATTAATTATAGATCGTGTGATCGTTAGATCATTGCTTATGTTGATGATTGATATTAGTTGCCATGTATGGTTTGTAATCTCAGCAATGAGATGAGTAATGTTGTATGATATGGATGCATTGGTTGCATTGTGATGAAGATATGGATTATCTATTTATGATGTGAATTATCTGATAATGATAATGTTGATTATCCATTGTTATGTTGTGAATTATCTATTTGTGTGTATATAGATAATGAATTGAACTGTTTTAAACTCTAAACAACTTGGCCTTAAAAGGAACGTTTTGTATTTCGATGAGATCGGGATCGGGTTTTCATATTTGGATATCCAAAAACCACATCGATCCAAAGTAACGTTAGGTCTTGAATTTGAAGTGAATATGAAGATTCAGAATGCAAGTGTTATCGTCGTTAACTCTGAGGGTGATTCCAAAACGAGTGTAACGAGATAATGCCTTCGGTTTCATTCGAACCCGGAACGAACTTGTATGGATTGAATGCTTTTAGAACATCGTCAGGTGGACGATGAGCATTCTGTGTTATGTCCTATAAAGGTAATCGTAGCCTCAAGCCTCATCAACCGGGAATGGCTAAAACAGGGGAGGTGCGGCAAGGCTTCGTGGGTAGCCCCAATTTGAGAGCGAGATTTACCTCTGTCTAGATGTCCCTTTATTTCGGCTTAGTGGTGCGGTTGCTGATCACAACTGCGGAGTAGTCTTGTTCGGAACTGTTCAGTAAGGAATGGTTCCGGGCTTGTGTTGCAGGGGAGTTAGGGTGGCTCCTCGGTACGGTGATCTAGGCCATGTACTATGACGGGCGGTACCCCAGTAGCCCTGCCATTGTATGGAATCGAAAATCCAATAAGTGCCAACGGTTTTGATTGTATTACCCACTTTTGTGGCTAGTACCTGGAATTTAATCATGTAACAATTTCGGCTATTTCATATTTACTTGAAAACCCTAGACCTATTATAATATCACTGGATTTCCTATCAAATGTTTTGGTTAGCGTAAGGTAAAAACTTTTCCATGTTTATGTGCGGGGAAGTCTTACGTGATTCAAAGGTTTTTCAAAATTTAAGCAACTTTAACCTGTTACTCACACCAGATTCATGTCTAACCCGGAGTTGTTATTTTTTTCTTTAACTCTTGGGTACTCAAATTTTTACGAGTAGCCAAGGGATTCAGGTTAGGATTCAGGTTAGCTTTGACGAATTTTGAAGGAGCAAATGGAGAAGGAGGCTTCCGCGTATAGATATATAGTTTTCCACTGTGTTGGTATCTCTGAGTGTCTTCTGTATTGGGTTTCGAGTTGTAATAACTAGACAGGTGTTTATAACTGTCTAGTATGTGTTGTATTGTATGTGTAACTCTGATATCTATTGTATACTATGTTATACTTATGCTATTAATATAATTTATTCGTTCCGCTATTGAGATTCTTGTGTTGTTTCTTCTTTCTCTTCTTTCTTTTCTCTTTTCTCTTTCTTTCTTAAAGATGATACGATTTTCTGGAAGTAAAAAGTCAGGTCGTCTCAAAATATCTCAAAAACATCATCAAAACCGAAAAGAATGAGAGCAAAAACGAGCTAATACAATTCTAAGGTCAACGATTGTTGTTGCTATCATTTTGCTCTCAGGACAGCAACATACAACCATAATTTCGACCAAGCAAACTTCAAAATTATAGAAAATGCAATGAATGAAACTTAGAGCTCATGATCTAGTCTTTCCAGAACATCAAAATTATCAAATTCGGATAAGAAACAAAGAAGTTAAAGCTAATTTCATTTCAGTTTCAAACACAGAGCAAATAATAGTTTTGCTCTCGGGATAGCAGTAAAAAAATCAATTTTGACATAGTTAACCTCAAAATTACAGAAAACTCAATGAACGAAAGTGCTAGTACATGAATTGTGCTTTCCGAAAAATTAAAAATTATCGAACTCCGATCAAAATCGAGAAAGATATAGCTCAAAAATTATCAGATTCAAACTCAGGAAATTCTGTCAAAGACATAACTATACTTCTGCTTACAAATATGTTTTAGGTCAGTCAAATAGTGAAATATCAAAATGAAACCTGAAGATAAATTAATCCTTATTGAATATATCTTCCAAAACAAAAACGTATGGCTAAAACACTTCTCTGGCCTATGATTGTTGCTGCTGCCAATTTGCTCTCGAGACAGCAACAAACAAGCACGATCTTGATCAAGAAAACTTCAAAATTTTAGAAAACTCAAAACATGAAACTTGTAGATCTTTGTCTATGATTTCCAAAAAAATTCTATATATGGAATTCCGACTTAAAACGAAAGAGATCTACCCAATTTACTGACGGCAATTTCACAAATAAACATGCAACAAACAAAATTGAGATTTCTTACCCTGAAATCTCAATCAAAGCTAGAAATTGTGAGTTTTAAACTCACCTTTGATTTTAGATAGCAAACACCCAAATCTGTGAAGAAAGATTGAAGCTTGAATGTGAAATCCTTTCTGTATTCTTATTTTGGTGAAGTTCTTCTTGAATAACAGCGAAATTGAGATTTAGTTAGGGAAATCCATTGTTTTTCTTTCTCTCTATTTACTGTGTCTTTTGTTTTGGGGAGGAAGATAAGAAAAAAAAGGTACGTATACCTGTTTCCTCTTTCTAGATGGTTACAGAGGGAGTTAATGGATTCAAACCTTATCCAAATAAGCCCAAGACATACTTAGAGAAATTTCTATGTTATATACATATTTAATCTATTCAATCAATTTATACACTAGTTTTCTCATTTTTAACCAAATAAAATATCTACAACAAATTGTTTGCAATAAAATTGTTATCATATAAAAAAAATAAAATTTAGTTCGACGATAAAAAGTTATTTTTATAAATAAAACCCTATCTTTGAAAATATTTTACAAATTACACCATTTTAGTGTAAAAACACTATTTTTAATGCAATAACTTAAACAAAAATTTCTTTCATGTCAAATAAATTGCAATAAATCATTCTCACACTTTTTAATCATCAAAATATTTTTTCCAATTAAAAATATTGTTTTCTCCATATAACACAATTATTTAACAATATTCAACAATATTCCCATTTTTAGTGAAAAATCACTATTTTCATCCATTTCAACCAATTTATTTTTTAGTCTAATAAAGTGTATTACAATGTTTTAACATTTTTATAATATTAACACATCATTCCAAGCCTAATTACACGTCTAAATTTTATTTTCTTCATATTATTCCTTTTAGTTTACAATAGAAGGCTAACATTGGAATAAATTTTCAATATTACTAATTAACTAAAATTAAAACATCATAATTATTTACTTTCAATCCTAATCCAAAAGTAAAGTTTTTCAAACTTTATTTCATTCATTTACACTTTTTTCAGCCATCAAAGTTGAAATAGGCTTCAAATAAAATAATATGACTAATTTAAAATTCAAATCCTAAATTATATTCATCACGATATTGTTTATATAAAATAAATAATATAGCCCCTTATTTTATTATCTAATTCATTTTTAAACACAATATTAAATTATAATTTGCATTATAATTTAATATTAACGATAATCTCCAAAATCCCGGGTTGTTACAACTTTCTTCATTTTATAACACGTTATCAGCACGAAGCTCTTATAAATCTTCTAAACTGTAAGCTATCTTTCTGATCTAATTGATCAAATCTTTCAGATCTCATTCTGTTAATTTTTTTTCTTTTATATCTCATTGTATCATTGATCTAATTATTCAGATCTGATTATATTTGTACATCTTATTTTTTTGTCCATGTATTTCAGATCTTATTTTGTTGTAGATCTTATTTTTTTTTAAATTCTAATTTTTCAGATCTCTTGTAGATTTTACTATCATGTTCATATGATAATTTTTTTTAGATCTATAGATATTAATCATTGGATCTCTTATTTAATTGCCATTCATGTATATCATTTTTTGTGACAATTTTAAGTTTGATCTGAGATTAAAGTTGTTCCATTGACTAAAATGTAATTTCTAACCTTATTCTGTTAATTTTCTCTTTAGACCTTTTATATCATAGATATAATTTTCTAGATTTCATTATATACATATGTATACATACATACATACATATATATATGTATATATACACACATCTTACCTCATAGATCTTTCTCTATTAATCTTATCATTTTAGATCTCATTTTATTGTAGATCTAAACTTTTAGATCTCATTCCATTGTTTAGTGGAAAAAAAAGGTTTTCATTTTGAATTTTTTTATTTGGATTTCGGTTTGAATGAGAACTGTAGAAATAATTTTGCCACATGATTTATATTTCCAGAAGAAATATTTCACCGTTACTTAAAGAAACAAATATAAGGATAATATGTATCTAGAAGATCGTATTAATTCTATATGAAAGAATAAGAACATGAAGTTCATATGTGCGAAGGTGAAAGATTAAAGTTTTCATAAGCTGAAATAAAGCCATGAAAAAAAGTGAGCAATTCCAGAAGAAGATATTGATATGTCCAGAAGACATAACATAAAAATAATATGTTGAAATAACATTACAAATGTGGTAAATACTATTTCCTTGAAGAGAAATAGTATTATGATTCCCATGTTCGAATACAATTATGAAGAGTCCTCTTTTTTCATTGTATTTGGGACACGAGGTTCTCAAACAAAAATTATGCATATAAGTTTGCATTCCTAAAAAAAGAGTTTATATACCGAAACTCAAATATATAAATTTGAGATGTGAAGCTTTGAATTATTAGAAAAGCTAATTCAGATTATGGTAAATTCCAATTGCAATCAAACCTGAAGTTTGATAATGAAAATCAAGTTGTACCATTTAGGATCTAAAGTACTAAACAAAGATTTTATTTTAAAGTAAAATTGGAACCTGAAGTTTTAAAAATATTTACCAATGGTATTAACTACTAAACCAAATAAATGTACATAAATTTGTTCACTTCAGAAGTGGTGATAATAATAATAATCTATACTATAATATTATTAGTTAGTTGGATTTCAAGAGCACACAGGCTTCCTTCATATTTTGGAAAATGAACAGTCATGTTTTTAATTTCTTTCTATTTCAAACTTTGAAATGTGATAACTTTTCTACATTAATTGGATTTAAGAATCGATTTCACTATCAAATCTCAAATTTAATATGCTTTCCAATGATATCCATTGTTGATGGCTAAAAAATAAATTTTTTAAAATCATAGTTTTTTGGATTATTCATATTATTAAGGTTATTAAATCTGTTTGACTTTATTTATTTTAACTAATCTATGTCATTGATTGTTTTGAAAATTTACAACCTCTGATTGTACTTTCACAAATTGCAGTCAAGTCTGGTGAAATCCAACATTACCAAAATGCAACAACAATGTTAGATGGAATTAGAAATGGAATCAGAAAGCTCAAATGCATTAATACAATTATATGCTTCTTATTATATTGAATTTGCTTTGACTGTAAAAGAAATAAAATGATATTCTTCACCTTAAAATAAATATTGTTGAATAACAGTTGTTAGTTCCAACACTTCAGACATAAAATATGTATGCTTTAGATTTAGCATATTTTTCACAAGAATCGTTCAAAACAGAAATAAATCTCTTTATCCTCTAATCTTATCGTTCTGCAATAATATAATGCTGCATAATGTGTTCCTAGACATAGTCAGTTATGGGATCATCATCAACACTATCGTTCTCATGAATCATGTCAACGTTGCTTTTGGCATTTTTGGATCAATGGTCAAGTGTAAACCAAATGTTGTTACCTGCGCTGCTCTTATAGATAGTTACTACTGAAGCAGCAAATGGAATCAACGACATTAAGTATTAAAGGAAATGATTGATAAAGTTATCTCATCAAATGAAGTTACATATAATACAACTGATGCACACAATAAATTTATATGTGTATAATTTATATGTGTATTATGTGGAAATTTTTTCTTTGAAATCATTTTTGCTCGATATTTTGCAATTGTTTATCAAGCACCAGTACTATCTGCATTACAATTTTCAAATATTTATACAGAAGTTTTAGACAAAATGCAAACTTATTTGAAAATTGATAAAAAAGAACATTATTCTTAATCGAAGAACCATATAAATCATTTAAACATGTTATGATGATAAGAGGTTGAGTGCGGTCAGTATGCGAAGCATGGGTTCACACTACTACTACTACTACTACTACTAGTAGTAGTAGTATTAGTAGTAGTAGTAGTAGTAGTAGTAGTAGTAAAATCTCCAGAAGAGATTTGTTGATATATTTGGTGCTTTTACTAAACCAAATAAATACATAGAAATATATCCACTTTCCTTCTCTCTTTCTTTTTAATAGAAAACAAGGTATTCTAATATGAAGTTTATTTCCTAATTTTTTTCCTTCTTCCATGCATCCAATCATGTCCTTCAAAAGGTAAAATATAATAGATCAAGTTTTTTCCTTTAACTCATCAAGTGAGTATTTTGGATTCTTCATAAAATGAATGTTAATATTTATACACACATCAATTATGTTGTATTATAAATAAAACTCATTCATCTTTCCTCTTTCAGCAAAGAGCTATTCCAATGTTTACTATTTTATATGCATAATCTTTTACCAATTATTGTCATGTCACAAAAATATACTTATTGATGTTATCAATAGCTGTAACTCATACAACATACTTTTTAGTTGACAAGTCAAACTATTATGTTTTTCATGATATTATTCATACACTATGTGATGTACAATTTCCCTCTCTCTGTTTAGCTTACAATATGTAAACAACCGCATATATTAATCAGTAGCAATAAATAAATCATTAAATAAAATTAATTGATTAATGAGAATGGTCCAACAAAGATGCGTATGAATACTTCATACATTTATTCTTCTTTTATATCTCTTATTGTTGACAAGAATCATAACGTATATACATGTAATATATTCATGTTTCTCACTATTGCAGTTGTTATGAATTAATAAAAGGTATTTAATACTACATATTCATATTCATAAATTTGCCTATATTATGAAAGTAAACATAATCAAGTCAGCACAATCTTTGATTATAATTCATCCCTTCTCCACCAATGAATCCATATAAAGGGCTTTCCATATTTTCAAGGATAGTTTTGCATTTTCAAGGAAAGTAATGAATGCAATTAATGAGATTGGATCTAGAGCTATCAAAAGGATGTAAATAAGAAATTATAGTCACTTTTATATATTATATTTGGTTGTCTTTTACTATTTTGCATAAATGTTTTTATTCTTTCACTGTAACTACTACCAGATATGGTTTCTTATTTTATAAAATGCATTAATTATATACCCATGAACAATATTTTGATACTTATACATTTTTATTTCCAATTATAGTTGGTAATATAATAAACACAGCCAAGCTTGAATTCAAAGCTTTGGACTTATTAGAAGATAACTTTTGTCATAGATATTGGATGTTGACATCCAATTCCAATCATTGCTTAGAAAATGCCATAAAAATGACAATCCAATAGGATAAAACAATGGCTCTTATATTTTTAAGGTGTCATATCCATGACAAACTTAAAATAAAACATTTAATGAAAAAAGATCATCTATATATGGAACTCCCTGAAGGAGCTTTATGACCACCAAAATATGGTCACACTTCTACAAACTAGACACGAGTGGTTGAACTTGAAGTTTCAAGTCTTTAAATCTGTTAGGAAATATAATTCCTCCATATTTAGGATAATTTCTAAACTAAAATTATGTAAAAGGATTGTCTAGTAATACTAACCTGAAGTTAGATCATTTCTTCGAAGTTGATGACAGAAACTTCATTAATGATGAAAATCTAAGTGCAATGATAAATGATATGGTCGAATTGATCAATAGTAGCAGCTTGATGTCCGCTATGTGGATTTTATTTTATTTTAGTTCAATAAACCAGTTGTAAATTGGTGCTCGCATGTTTTTTGTTTCATAACTAATTGAAATAATGTACCGATAATGTTGGCTTTAAATAGTAGTCTATTTTAAATTTTTAGAAAGTAGCAGCATTTATTTATGCTTATAAATTTAGTAGTTGACTAACTATATTGTCTTTAGTTCTTAAGATGTGAACCATCAATATTTGAGTGATAATATATGCCTACTAGATTGTCAACTACTCACATTATTTTGAAAAACCAGAAGTTTTTTCCCCAAACTATCTGAAAATATGTTGATTAAAATTTCAACCATAGCAAATTTGCTAATATAATTGAAGGGTTTGGAAGAGCCCATATAGTATTACCAAATGGTACATATATATTGATTCAAAATACATTATACTCAAGCAAATTTAAAAGAAATTTGTTGAGTTTTCAGGATACATTAATGAATGGCTACCATATTGGAACTATAATGAAAAATGTCAAAGAATATCTTTGCGTTATTTCTAAAATTGAAAGACAGAAGCTTATTTCAAAAAAATTTGTTGCAATTTCAACTGGATTGTATTTCACGAAATTTGGTATAATTGAATCCCATATTTATACTTGAGCCAGAAGCTCACAAATGTCACTTGAATGTATCTTATCAATTGATAAAAGAATTATCCACCTATCATTATTATGTATGGTGTATTTGCTAGTTGCAATATGATAATGGATCAAAATGAGAATCCAAAGATGATTATTATTTAATGTGACAATGTTTGTCAATATTGAGGGGGAGGATAATACGATACAAGTTCATTTTGATCATCAGTGTCAAATATTTGTTAGCATGTATAATGATACAAAATATTAAGTCACTTGAATAAATATTAATAATATCCCTAGTAGACTTTCTCCAATATAGATTTGAATCCCTGAAGGATTAAAATGTCTAAACCACATCTGAAATATGGTACAAAAATCAGTTTGAAACTGTAAAGCCCCACCTCAAGACCCACCTTAGTAAAGAGAATTAACGAGTAATTCCGTCTACTAAAGCGGAGAATATGGCTGGTTAAGGGCGACCATCTATAACTTTGTCTTAAACATCTACTGAATACGTCGATAAATGCAATATAAATTTTCTTTTCTATCTCAATGGATCGACATACACAGTAAATGTTTAATCCAAAACTATAGGTAGTTGACGGATCTATCAGAACAAAATACAATAACTAAATGTAAAGCACATCACAGAATAGCAGTCGACATCATATATATACATATACACTGATACATGTTTAGTACAATACAATATGAATACAATAAAGGTGGTACTCGACCACACCATATACATCAAATCAAATGTAAAAAAATTAGAGTATGCGAAAGAAATAAACTACTCAAGCGAAAGAAGAGATGATATCCGACACTAACTTCAAGCTAAGTCCAATAGATTATACCTGAAACAACTCGGTCTGACCCGAGTATAAATACATAGGTCAGTCTAGCTACACAAATCAGTCAATATCGATAATATGAAGCAGAATGGATATAGTGATACTTCTTCTCGAATGAGGAGAAGGATTAGATAACTCATAGCTCAATACTTAAGTAACAAATGCTACCTAAGTGACTAAATACCTCGAAAGAGGTAACTCAATACTAAAAAAACATAAGTGCCTCATATCATTAGCGATAACCCATAATGAACTCAAATCAACTCATATAAAACTCAAGCAAAACTCAAATCGTTCGATGAACCATTACTCCAAAAAGGAGAAAACTCATCTCAATCACAAATAGAAGTCATGAAAGCAACACAAGACAACTCCATAAGAATGTGAGATCTCAAACTCACAAGTAGGCCAAGGCGGCTAAATCTCACACATACATCTCAATCATGAAAACTCATGGAACTCGATACGAATTCAAACTCATAAAATCTCAAACTCAATAAAGAATTTGATGCATGTTCAAAACTTAGAAAATTTTAACACTAATGCGCCAAAAACGGAAAATTCAAAGCTCCGAAAACCCGGATTGGCCATATCCCTGAATGCAATGCCGAAGCAATGCTGCATGTGCTAAACTCAGACGACCGAAGCCTTAGACAAGGTCGCTAACACCTTCCAAAGCAGTTCGTCCTCATGACAAGGTAGTTGACACCTTTCCATAGCAGTTCGTCCTCATGACAAGGTCGCTGACGCCTTTCTAAGCCATTTTGTCATCCCTAACAAGGTCGCTAACACCTCCAAAGCAGTTCGTCCTCATGACAAGGTCGCTGACACCTCTCAAAGCAGTCCTATTAGGTAAACATCGTGAATGTGTCACAAACTCACGGGTAGGAAGCTGAAAAGTGTTAACGTGTGTCCCATACCACACATTCGCACTTAGCGGTTTACTAGCCGTTAGTCTATGCCACACTAAAAACATCATAAAACTCAGAAAATTATATCTCATCTAGTCTCATTGGCGAGTGATAAAGAGATACCATACTTGTCTCATCTCATCGATAAGTATTAAATAGCATCATAACTTGTCTCATCTCATCGACAAGTGAAAAACATCATGATGGTTTCTCATAAACCATAAATCTCAAAATATGAAATCATAAACTCAAGACTTGCCTTATGTCATTGGCAAGTAAATAAAACATCGTGATGGTTCTCATCGATCAAACTCCTACATAGGAGATCTCAAACCATAATACTTGCCAAATATTGGCCATCTTAAATAATTCCAATAAATAGGAATTATAAAACTCAAAATACGCCATAAAATGGCAAAACATCTCAGAATCATTAAACTCAAATAGCTTCGATCGTACAAGTCCGAAATTAACCGAAATAGTAGACGCACATGTCCCATACCACGTGTTTTACTAAATCGTTTAATTATCTTTCTTATACGTTCGAATAGTACAAAAGTGTGTGCTTTATATTTAAATAGTTTACTAGAGAAAACAAGCTTTTAAAACTTTTTCCCGAAAAGATTAATAAAACCCATATTTGAAATTCTTTTATTATAGGGAATAAATAGGTTTTTTTTATATTAGAAAAATAATTTTAAAATACTATATTATAATAATTTGAAATATCCATTTATTTCAAAAATTACTTCAAAAATTGTTTAGTGAAAACTGTACTAAAAACAATGAAAAACAAGAAAGATAACTCAAGACCGATAACTTGAGTTCAATACGAATTCAATTCAAATTTAACTAAAAATCAATTCGAATTCTATTTAAATTTGAATTTCAAAATTTTCAAATATAGCTAGCCTATAGATAGGCATCATAGCTCTCAAAAGTCTCAAAAACATCATCAAAATCGAAAGAGAATAAGAGTAAAAATGAGCCAATACAATTCAAAGATCAATGTTTGTTGTTGTTGTCATCTTGTTCTCAGGACAACAACATATAACCATAATTTAGACCAAGAAAACTTCAAAATTCCAAAAAACACAATGAATAAATCTTGTAGTACATAATTTAAGCTTTCCGGAACATCTAAAATTATCAAAATCGGATAAGAAACGAAGAAGTGATGGCCAATTTTGTTTCAGCCTTAAGCACAGAGCAAATATTGCTTTTGCTCTCGCGACAACAGTAGAAAAATTGGATTTTGACATAGCAAATCTCTAAATTACAGAAAACACAATACATGAAAGTTGAATTATATGATTTGTGCTTTCCGAAACATCTAAAATTATCAAAATCGGATCAAAAACAATGAAGTTATGGCCGATTTTGTTTCAGCCTTAAGCACATAGCAAATATTGCTTTTGCTCTCGGGACAACAGTAGAAAAATTGGATTTTGACATAGCAAACCTATAAATTACAGAAAACGCAATACATGAAAGTTTTAGCATATAATTTTTTCTTTCCGAAACATCTAAAATTATCGAAATCGGATCAAAAACGAAGAAGTTATGGACGATTTAGTTTCAGCCTTAAGCACAGAGCAAATATTGCTTTTGCTCTCGGAACAGCAGTAGAAAAATTTGATTTTGACATAACAAACCTCTAAACTACAGAAAGCACAATACATAAAAGTTGTATAATATGATTTTTTTCTTTCCATAACATCTAAAATTATCAAAATCGGATCCAAAACGAAGAAGTTATGGCCGATTTAGTTTCAGCCTTAAGTACAGAGCAAATATTGCTTTTGCTCTCGGGACAACAGTAGAAAAATTGGATTTTGACATAGCTAACCTCAAAATTACAAAAAACAAAAAACAAAAAACATGAAAGTTATAGCACATGAATTAAGCAATCCAAAACATGTAAAATTATCAAAATCCGATTTGTGATTCAAAAGTTATGGCTATTTTGCTAACAAATTCAAACTCAGCATGATTTGCTAAAGACAGAATCGGGCTTCTGTCTTCAAACTCATTTCAGGTCAAGTAAATGGAAGAATTTCGAATAGTAACCAAAAGAGAAATTTTATCTCATTGAATCTATTTTATGACCTAAAAAGAATGAACCATTCCCGATCGTTTTGCATTAATATATCACTGTTTTACTACAACAATTTTCATATAAAATTTTCAGCGAACAATCATTGGATTTATTTAACACATACAATCATTTCACAATCAAATTGAAAGCAATTCAATAAACAACCATCTAATTCAATCCAAATAACAACTAAAAATCATACATATGGATTAGAGATAGCAAGTATGAGTTGTAAATAACTCACCTTTTATTTTCCTATAGCTTGCTAAATCCTCTTTTAAGCCTTGCTAACCTCTTAGCTTCTCCAAAATCACCTAAAAACTCAAGAACAAAATTTGGACAGCAAGCAATTTGATCAAAAAGGTGATCAAAATCATTCTTTTAGAGTTCTAAAGGATAGATATAGAGTTTAAAATACTCACTCTACATTATTGGACAAAATCCCTTTTGATTTGAGCTTTGAATTTGGAAATTAGGAACTAGGGTTTAGAAAGATGAATGTTTCTGATTTTTGTTTTACTGAGAAGGAGAATGAACGTACTGATGTTTGAGAAAGAGAAATATGTTTCTCATTTCATTGCTAACAGGCTAAGTGAAGTATGTTAATGGGCTAGAGTCCAATTTTTTTCAAGAAAATTAGCTTAGGTTATAAGTTAATCACTTAGTTACATGTCAACAATGCACACCTTCAAATTCAATCATCTATTCAACTTTATTTCATATCAAAAATTTATAAAACTTCATATTCATGACAATAAAATGTTATATACTCAAAATAAAAAATTATTTATATTTTTAAAACATTTTATCATCATATTTCTTTTCCTTTTTATAAATAAAAAATTTACATCTTTAATTACAAATACCATTGTAATTAACATTATAAATTACACAAAAATAATATTTTTGTGTAATAAAATTTTATAACCCTTTTCAAATATAATTTTACACTTAAATTATATTTTTAAACTCAATTCCATCATCATTTTGAATATATCTCATCTTAAGATTAATCACTTCTTTTAAAAATCATTAAAAGAAGTAAATAGCAATAATTAACAAAATTATTGCATTAACTCTAAATAAAACACATTTTCCTCATTTTATTATCTCAAATCATCTTAATAAAGTTTTCAAAATTCTATTTTCTCATTTTTATCTCAAATATATTGTTTATTCCCAATAAACAATTTAAACTCCTCATAAGTTATTAATTTACACTATTAAATTATAACCGCCGTTATAATTTAATATTCTCAGGTAATCGCTAAAATTAGGGTTGTTACAAAAATACTTTTGGAGTGAGTAATAGAGATGCCAAATAAAAGAGATGAGCGTTCTTGAAGAAACACTTAGGGGTGCTCTTGAAGAGACTAATGACATGATTTTCAAATTAACCTGAAAGTGGTTTAGGTACCTAAAATATGATGATTAAAGAGATCTCAATAAACCATGTCAAGAACTGACAAGAAATAATCATTGATGAAAAAAGGATTATATTAATAAATAGATTAAGGATCTTGAATTAGGGGAAACATGACTGGCCATCATGAATCCCTTACCAATAGAGAAATATGGGCATATAGTCTGTGAAGTAGTGAAAGTACTTGAAATGCTTAACATACCTCGAAGGTATAAATATGATTTAAATCATATTAAATGATGAAAGTATACAAATTCCTAAAGAATATAAATAACTTTTGTGGTTATAATGAATGCAAAGAACAAGAAGCGTAGATTACAACCTACTTTTGAGTATTGTTGTACTGAAAATCTTGATATAATTCATGATGAGTAGATTACTTCCTATTTTTAAGCATCGTTGTAATGAAACTTTTAATATACATTGAAATGTTAGTTGCGATATGCAAAAATTATTCATGAAGTATATAAATAACTTTGATGATTATAAAGAATGCAAAGAACATGAAATGTAGACTACAACCTTCTTCTAAGTATCCTTGTAATGAAAATATTAATGCACTTTAAGATGAGTAGATTACTTCCTGCTTTTAAGTATTGTTGTAAAGGAACTTTTAATACTCATCAAAGATGTAGTTGCAATATGAAAAACTGATTTGAAGCATAAAAATGAAAACACGTGATGTCATTTTCATAAAGGTAGTAAACAAAATACATAAAATGCAAATCATATTTGGATTGGAAATTTTGATTGTATCGAAGGAAACTATTATTAAATTGTATTATTATGAGATACATATTTATGGATCCAGATGTATCCATGACCAATTTGAGTTATCGAAAGACAAATATGAACTCAGAGGAAACTTTAAATCAAGGGGAGCATCTGTAAGTATTTTATAATGCACTCTTTTTCCTTAACTAAGATTTTTCCCACTAAGTTTTTTTAGTAAGGTTTTAATGAGACATTATCTTGATCAAGAAGTATCAACTCCCCGGTAACATTTGAAAATAGTTACAATGTACTCTTTTTCCTTATTTAAGATATTTCCAATGGGTTTTTCTTACTATGGTATTAACGAGACATTATCTTGATCTAGAAGAATCAAACGTCTTTTCAATAAATAGCATCTCAAATATGTTATTTAAATTATATTTTTATCCTTGACAAAAGTTTTTCCCATTAGGATTTCCTTTGTAAGGTTTTCAATGAAGTATTATATTGATCCAAAAATATCAAACTCTATTTAATTCTGTAAATTATTGAAATATGTCATACTATATTGTACTCTTATTCCTTCATTAATATTTTTTCCATAGGGTTTTTCTTAGAATGGTTTTAATGAGGAATTAGTTTGATGTAGAAGTATCAAACTTCATTTGAAGAAATGATAAAATAAAATATATCATTGTACTCTTTTTTTTTCTTCACTAACATTTTTCCTATAGGGTTTTTCTCAATAAGGGTTTAATGAGACATTTTTTGATGCCGAAGTATCAAACTCTTAAAATGAATATCATTTTTAGTATGATATCTATGATTTCACAAGTTCCACTCTTTTCCTCTTTTAAGGTTTTTCGCATTGGGTTTTACTTATAGAGGTTTTTAATGAGGCAACGAACATTTCCATATCGATTGAATAGATAAATACAAGATAGATAATAATGAGGGGAGGGGAGCAATCATGATACACGTTTCAAAAGGGAAAATTTCAAGTTATCAGAGCATTTAAGATTTTGAAGACACATATTCAAGGGGGAGTGTTAAAATATATGTAAATCATGAAATGAATATGTTTTATGTTTTTTTGTTTAGTCCCACATCATGAATAAGTTAAACCCTTGAAGCCTATATATAAAGGAGACCAAGTAATGTAAATATATGTCCATTCTCTGAAATGAATAATATATCTTTTGTCTCTCTCTGATGGCTTCTATTTTCTTCATTTTACGGGTTCTACTTTCTTCATTTTATAGCACTTGTGTACTAATCTCATATATTAAAAATTAAGAGAGTATAGGGTATGTTCTATGAGAAATTATATAATTTAATAATACATTTAACTTTATAACCAATATTATTCGTAATAATGGTATTTGATTTCTATTATATACTTTGTTGTATAATTAATTAAGTAAACTACTTTAAAGAGTATTGAAATAGAAAACCCTTAAATAATATGTTATATGATAATAATTGCAAGGATTTGTAGTCATAAGAAAATTATTGTTAGCGTCAAAATTGGTCACTAACACCCAAATCCAGAAGAAAGCATCAAGTACCAGTCACGACCCACAGATAGATTGTATGTAGAGAGTATAAATGTAAAGAACAGTAAAAATTAAAATGAAAGCAGTAAAGAACAATAGATTTTATAGTGTTTTGGCTAACTCCGGTCTACGTCCACTCTAGAAATTTCATTTTTATTTCTGCAATAATCGATTACAGTTACAATCCAAAGTTTGAGAACAGCTAAGTGTCCTAGCCTTAGAGAAGAGAAAGTCCGAGAGTCGAAGGAAGATCCCTTTTCTGAACCTCCACATGCTGTATTTATAGGAAATCCTAAGTTTTTGGGCTTTTGAATGGTATAGGCCCATCAAGACCTTCCATCGAACCATATACCTCCAAGGCCGAACGACCTTCCACCGAGCCATATTCGTCCCATGCCGAACGACCTTCCACTAAACCACATTCATCCCATGCCGAACGACAATGACCTCACCAATGCCGAGCGGCATAGCCTCATCTAGATGCCGAGCGGCATAACCTCACCTTGATGCCGAGCAGCGTAACCTCAACTCAATGCCAAGGGGCATAACCTCACCTCAATGCCGAGCTGCATATCCGATATCAGAAGTATGTATGTTAGTTACATACATACTTTCCGACTCATAATCCAACCCATTTTATCCAAATGCCATCGTTGTATCCTTATCCGAGTCTATGACTACTCTGAGTTGACATCCTTAGCCAAATCCATATCCTTCTGAACTCGATAAAGAGTTCTAATCCACCCATATCCAACAACCAATAACCATGTCCATGACCACTCATGGTCAATGTCCAAATCCTGGACCGTTCCGGGTCCGTGCTCGAATCCTTAGCTGTTCATAGCCAGTATCCAAATCCGTAACTTCTCTGGGTTCTTGACAAGCACAATCCACACTTGACGACCTATTTTAAGTGATTCCGTGGTGTTCCTGGTTCAGTGTCCTTAATGCCAAATAATGCCATGGAACACTCGGATACTTTATTGTGTTAACGCACATTATAGTTCTCCAAGGACACTGACATGTGCACTTGGAAAATAACATGCTACCGCATCCATGTATATGAACTCCGCCTAGTGCAGAAGCCGCTATTTTTTTATTCAGACTGTAGTAACTCATTCGTTCTACCTCAGAATCAGGCGGGACATCGACCTATTAACTACCACCTAAATTACAAATAGTATGGAACACTCAGATACTTTATCGTATGAACGCACACTGTAGTTTCGAAGAGGACTGGCAGTTGTACTTAACTAATAAGTTACCGCATCCCCATATCTGAATTTTGATGAAAACTATAATTACAATTTTAAATTTTTATCGGATCTCAAAACATAAAAATTAGAATTATTTTATATTTATTTGTTGTTATTAGTCAAATTAAATTTAAATCTTTAAATGGGTTAAATGGGTAACCCGCTTATTAAGTGGGTTGGGTCATAAATGGGTTGGGTCATAAGTGGATAAAAGAGAATGGGTCATAAATGGGTTGGGTCAAACTCGAGCCAACCCATTTTGAACCAACCCGTTTGACAGGCCTACATACACGCCATAATAGACCTCGACCTCCATCTGATAACCCAGCTCTCCAAAAGACTATAGTACTTTGTTAATGAGATTTAACATAGCAATCATCCATTAATGGATTGTTGTAGGTTTCCAAATAGAATTGAACAAAAGCTCAATTTCACAAAAAAACTATCCTCTTCAAAATACGCCAAATAGAACAGCTTCCCCCAACCATATCACCTTGTGGAACCTAGCGCATTAAGGAGCAAACCAAGTTTGAGCAATGTTTGAACTCTTCAATCCATAAAGACATCACATACAATGTTGTTGCATTGTCTGTGAATATTTTAAATTAAAATTGTTTTGCCTTCATCCATGCATGGCACCAAGAATGACTCGTTCACCTCAATATTTCTGTGCAAAGAGCTAAACATCAAAACTTCTGTGACGACCGTCCATGACTCCTGCACTAAACAAGGAAATGGTGCACTGAAAAGTGTGCCAGGCCGCCATGGACGACCGTCATGGTAAGGTAAAACACAGAAAACTCTATCGTACAACTCACAGCGCATGGATAAAATACAATAGAGAAATATATGTATAGTGAAGCTCCTCAAATCAGAAATTCATCAATACACTTTGTAATAGTTTGATACAAATATCTGAATAGTCAATACATCAAGCCTCACTACATATCACTCAGAGAATACAAACAGCGGAACTTCCAGTACATATAGTAAGTAAACAATACGCAAAAGCCTTCAGCTCATCTTCGTCATCAACAGCGTTGACCACTAAGAACAGCACCTGTCACCTGCTACCTAGACTGCCCATCCCAACATGGATGAACATCCCAAGGTAATAAGAGTTAAACATAAAACCTTGAGTCAGACAAAAGTCTTAGTGAGCAGTAAATCAACTATCAGACATACCAAAAGAGCATAAAGGGTAAAAGGAATAGGAACCCAACCATCCCACTCCACCTCTTTCTACAGTGATAGTCCCCAGGCAAACTAAGCAGAAGCAAACATAGCAATTCAGACATTCAAAGCAAAGTAATTATCACTCGAGTCAAGGTCGGCGTTTTCCAAGTACAAACCCCCAAGGCCTAAACCAAGATCAGATAAGCACCCTGAAAACATCGCTCTTGACCCAAGTGACGATACAACCAAACATCCAAACATCCATGACTCTGGCTATCACCGTTATCATTGCCTTGATTTCACCGTTAATTGAATGACCGGCCCATTATTTCATCCGTCCGCCAAGGGCTAATGGCAACCCCGGTTCTAGACATAACTCCGCAGGTCGTCGTGACCCGTGCCTAGGACTATCGCATCTGCCCAGAGTACTAGCACGTCATCGTGACCCATGCCTGGAACGTCATCGTGACCCGTCCCAACGTACTCTTGATTTGAGCATGCTAGAACCTTCAACAACGATGAAATCTCAGCCTTCTAGTCATCCTCCTCGACGACTATTTACATACTAGCTCAAGCGCCTCTCAAGCCAACCATTATCCACAAACTCGAACCACATCATCGAGTTATCAACGTGCTTGGGATGATCCCGTCTGGATTAAACCAAGGCTTTCTCACATCATGCTTTGCTTCATCGCATCATAGCTATGTCCCATATCAACATCATGCTTTGCCTTATCGCATCATAGCAAAGTCCCATCTCAACATCATGATCAAAACTATCCATATGAGCTTCCACATTTGCTTCATATGACACAAGCAGCTTTCCTTATTCAAGAGACTTTCCACTTAGCTTTTGAATCATCTTCGACTAACTTGTCCAAATCAAATCATTAATCAACTAATCAATCAAATCAATCATTAATCCAAATAATCAAGCATTCAAACAAGATCTAAATAAGCAGTTATAACAATAATGGCAATTTCGTAAATAAAGAGTCCAAATCTAACATGCAATCTAACAAGCATGAATCATGAACAATATTTCTACAACTCGATAAATAAACTTGCATAAGTGAACATGTAGTAAAATAGGTGTTAAATCATCATGAACAATAGATCTACATGTAGACTTAAGGAAAATGCACGAAATCACTATCTTTAACACACAATCAAGCCACCGATCCAATATACTCCTTTGGGTCCGTGTGAGAGATAACCACCACTCACCAAATCACCTAAACACCTCAAAAACAACCAACTCCAGATCTGGACAGCAAAGGATCTAGCTTGATCCGACAAGATTCCAATTCAAACGATGAAATCTCTCTTCGATGGATGGAGATCTTCAACTTTGGCTCTTGGATCTTCGATTTGATCTTCGATCTTGGATGGATGTTAGCACAAGATTAAAGTGGAGAAAATAAGTGAAGAAATGTTGTAGTCGAGCTCTCAAAATGGCAGCACTTTGTCGCTTCAAAATCCGGTACCAAAAAAATGAAGATAGACCGTGTATTTATAGGCTCGCTCTTAGGTCGCTCGCCTTTAGGTCGTCCACGACCTACCAATGTCCACGACCTACGACCTAAAGATCCCCCATTAACCTAAGGACTTATCGGTTCAAACCTATGCACGACCTAAAACATACACGACCTAACCCCTTAGGCCTTCATGCGGCCTACTATAGGAACGACCTAACGAAACTAGCTAATGCTCGACTTAACAACCCTCGCGACCTACGACTCATCAGGGAAAACGACTTAGCGTCCTACGACTTAACCACTTTACGACTTAACGACCTAAGTCTTAATACGTTAATCACTAGGTCGTAAACTCCACTAACTCGCTACAACTACTAGCTCTTCCCAGTCCCTAAGTCGTTCAACCGACCTATCTACTAACCAGCGACCTAAGCCATTACGCGACCTAACATAAATCGCTTACGAATTGAGCCTTAACACCTACACGCGACCTAACTCTCTTAGGTCGTTAACTATATTTTAGGTCGTCCAAATTCTTAAGTCGTCTATTCCTTAGGTCGATCAATCCCCTAAGTCGTTGGCTTCCCTAACTCGTTAGCTACCTTAAGTCGCTCACCACCATGTTGTTAACTCGTTCTAACACTAACACGCTAACTCGTCCAAACTTATAGGTCACTCCATTCCTTAACTCGTCCACGACCTATCCCTTAACTTTCTTAAAATACTTAGGTCGTTATTCCTATAAGTCGCTCCACCCAACCTAACTTCCATACGACCCAAGCTACCCACGACTTAAGCACCACACGAGTTAACTTTTACACAACTTAAACTCTGGACGAAATACTTAATACGAACGACCTAATTACAATTATTTTACGATTTATCGACTCATAAAACATGGGTCGTTACATTCTCTCCCCCTTAGGAATTTCGCCCCCGAAATTCCAAACAAACAAGAGCAATCATAACTATTCTGCATGCCTACCATCCATAGCAATCAACAAATCATGCATCCAATTACTAGCCTAGCACGCAGAATTCTAATATTAGAACAAGTTACAAATTCATGAGATGTCACGACACCTTAGGGCCATACCTCGAAGAGTTCAGGATGAGCTGCTTTCATCCTCTCTTCCTCCTTCCATGTACAGTCGTTGACATCATCACTCCATTGTATCTTGAGCAACGTAATCGTCTTCCTCCTAAGCTATTTCGTGTCGATTCCCACAACACGAAGCGGCCTACGAGGTCTCATAACAACTGCATCAACATCCAAATCTTCACAGCTATCAGCAGAAACCACTGTATTCGAGTCGTGCACATACTTCCGTAGATACGATACATGAAAAACATTGTGCACACTCGCCATCTTTTCTGGTAACTCCAATTTATAGGCGAGCCTTCCAATTCGCTCGATGATCGGGAATGGTCCAACAAATCTCGGAGCCAATTTTCATTTCTTCCCGAATCGAATAACATTCTTCAATGGAGAAATCTTCACAAAAACCATATCACCTACGTCGAATTCCAAATCCTTACGACGCTTATCTGCATAACTTTTCTGACGGTCTTGGGCTGTCTTCATTCGTCGCCGAATGGTCTCTGTACAATCCGAAGTCTGACGAATCATTTCTGGCCCAAGTATCAATTTTTCTCCAGTTTCCAACCAACATGTCGGAGAGTTACACGGTCTTCCATACAACGCTTCATACGATCCCATACCAATACTTGACTGGTAACTGTTATTATATGCAAATTCCACCAAATGAAGATGATCTTCCCACGATCCTCCGAAATCTAAAACACAAGCTCTAAGGAGATCTTCCAAAACTCGGTTGACTCTCTCGGTCTGACCATCTGTTTGGGGATGATAAGCTGTACTCAAACACAACTCGGTCCCCAAAACTTCTTGGAAGCTCTTCCAAAATCCACTAGTGAACAATGGGTCTCGATCGCTCACTATACTCTTCGGAATACCATGGAATCGAACTATCCACTTAACATACAACTCAGCCAATTTCGATGCAGTCCTAGTTGATCGAACAGGAATGAATCTTGCACTCTTAGTCAGACGATCTACGATGACCCAAATCCCTTCATTTCCTGCTCTGGTTCTAGGTAGCTCATCGATAAAATCCATCGATATTTTCTCCCACTTCCATGTAGGAACCTCTAATGGCTGAAGCAATCCACTGGGCTTCTTCTGCTCGGCTTTTACCAACTGGCAGTTCATACATTTGGAAATAAAATTTCCAACATCCTTCTTCATACCTTCCCAATAATAGGTTCTCTTCATATCCTGATACATCTTATTTCCACCTGGATGAATTGTCAACTTCGAGTGATGACTTTCCATAAGAACTTCATCTCTCAATCCATCTATATCGGGAACAACTAGTCGTCCTTGTTTTCGAAGCCAACCCTCTCGATCGACTTCGAATCCTTTATCCTTCTCTGGGTCTGATCCAGATTCCAAATCTCGGATAAACTTGACAAGCTTATCGTCTCGCTTTTGGCTCTCGCCAATTCTTTCCACTAGAGTAGGTCTTATCGATAAGTTTGCCAACATTTCAGGTTCCAATTCACATCTAGGCCTGAAGTCAAATCCAGCCAAATACTCAAGGCTCTTCCATTCTAAAAACATGGCTCCCAATCCTGCATGTTTTCGACTTAACGCATCCGCCACTGTGTTTCCTTTTCCCGGAGTATATGCTATACCAAAATCATATGATGCCAAAAACTCTAGCCATCGTTGCTGCCGAAGATTCAAATATTTTTGGGAGAAAAGATACTTCAACGACTTATGATCTGTAAACAACTCGAATCGAACTCCCAGTAGATAATGTCTCCACATCTTCAGAGCAAATACAATCGCCGCCAACTCCAAATCATGAGTCGGATAATTCCTTTCATGCGGCTTTAGTTGTTGACTTGCATATGCAACAACTTTATCCTTCTGCATTAGCACTGCTCCAAGTCCAGTACTACATGCATCGGTGTAAACCACCATCTCATCATTCCCACTTGGAATAGTCAAAATAGGAGCACTTGTCAGTCGCTCTTTCAGGATTCCGAAAGCTTGCTCACACTTAGCTTCCCATCTAAATACTTGATTCTTTTTCGTCAATCCTATTAACGGTGCGGCTATCTTGGAAAAGTCTTTGATAAACCGACGATAGTATCCTGCTAATCCAAGAAAACTTCTCACATCAGATGCATTCTTAGGTCTAACCCAATCCTGGATTGCTGCCACCTTGGCGGGATCAACCGCTATTCCACTTCCAGAGATAACATGGCCTAAGAACCTCACTTCGCTCTTCCAGAAGTGACACTTCGAAAACTTAGCCCTCAGCTGATGTTTCCGCAAGATTTCCAAAACAATCCGCAAGTGTGTCTTGTGTTCCTCTTTAGTTCTGGAATAAATCAAAATATCATCCATGAACACAAGTACAAACTTGTTCAACTGATCTTTGAACACCTTATTCATAAGATCCACAAAATATGCTGGTGCATTGGTCAAACCAAACGGCATTACCAGCCACTCATAGAAACCAGATGGTGTCCTAAAAGCAGTCTTCGGAACAATATCCTTTGCCACTCTCAACTGGTGAAATCCCGTTGCCAAATCCATCTGAGAAAACACCTTAGCTTCGTGAAGCTGATCAAACAAGTCATCTATTCTCGGTAATGGATACTTGTTCTTCTTAGTCACCTTACTCAGCTCACGATAATCCACACACAACCTTAACGATCCATCCGCTTTGGTTGCGAACACAACTGGTGCACCCCATTCGGACACACTACGCCGAACGAATCCTTTCCGTAAAAGGTCATCAACTTGCACCTTCAACTCTTGCTGCTCCCTAGGCGCCATTCGCCTAAGAGGCATCACAACGGGTCTGGCTCCTTCAACTAGATCGATACGAAACTCGATCTCTCTATGCGGCGGTAACCCTTTGACCTCGTCAAAGACATCCTCAAATCCATTCACAACAGGCACCGATGACAGTCCATCCCGTGGAACAACCAGCGAATACATGAAGCTCATAAAGACGCCTTCTTCATGCTTACATCATATCACAACCTTTCGCCCCTCCATATTCTCGACTGTCACCTCCAGCCTCTTACAATCAACTCTTGCCGCATACTTCCTAAGCCAGTCCATACCCAAAATAATTCTGAACCCCGCAAAGTTCAGAACAAAACAATCACAAGCAAAAGAGCAATCATGACTCGATACAACTAGACCACGACATACCATACACAAACAAGACGAACCCCCAACTGGATTAGTCACAACCAATGGTCTATCAACAATTTCCGGTTTCAAACCTAACCGGCCTACAAGTTCACTACAAACAAAGGAATGCGACGCCCCAGTATCAAACAACACTCTAACTGGAACACCACAAATGGAAAGAGTACCTTGAACCACCACACTCTTTCCCTCCTCTTCAGCAGTAGGAGCCTTCAAAGATGATGGCACGGCCCCCAAAGCATAAGCTTGCACAATCTGCTTATCTTTTCTCGGTTCTGGACAGTCCTTCCTGATATGCCCCAGCTTATCACAGTTGTGGCACTTCAACTGCACCTTTGGATTCTTGCAATCCCTAGAGAAATGGCCCTTCTGCCGACAATTGTAGCAGGCCACTTCACCCTTTGGCTTCTTCTGGCCATCCTTACCCTTCTGCTGTTGCTGCTTCCTCTTCTTGTTTCCACCCTGCTGTGGTTTGGACTCTTCCTTGGTCACAGCAACAACAGACCCTTCCTTAGGAAACAAACTCTCGTCCCTGAGAGCTTTCTCCACAAGCTTCTCAAACGGATCGTCCAGATGATCCACCAACTGCCTCCCAAGATAACTATCCAAGCCTATCACAAACTTCTCGTTCTTCTGATATGAAGACTCAATATACGATCTGGCATACTTGGACAAAGCTTCAAATTCAGAAACATACTCAAGAACTGGTCTTCCACCTTGCTTGAGCTCCACAAACTTCTTAAACAAAACAGACTTCTGAGCTGTAGAAATGAACTTAGCTTCAAATCTGACTTGGAATTGCTCCCAAGTGATCTCTTCCTCTGGAGTATCAATGGTGATAGAGTTCCACCAATCAGAAGCTCTTCCCTGAAGCTGTCTTGATGCAAGCTTCCTTTTAGTCGCATCCTCAATTCCCAAATCACCAAAGATTCTTCTACAAGCATCTATCCATCTCTGAACTTCTATGGTTGATTCTGTTCCCAAGAAAACCTTTCCTCCAAGAGCAGTATAGTCCTTACACAACTTAGCAAAATCCACTGGTCTTGGGGCTTGAACCTGAACTCCAACATCTACTGATGGCCCCGTAGCTGGCATCCTTCCCATGATCGAAGTCATCATAGCCTCGAACATAGAAGCATAATCAGCAGCCCCCTCAACAGCATGGCCTCCCCTAGCAGCTGGTCTCCCTCTTCGACTCATTCCTAATATCTAAAAGAAATGATTAATATACCCTGAGAAACAACTGCATAAGAAGTTCAAATCCTTCTAAGCTACTATATTATATATAGTAATCATCCATCAAAATTACAATTACGTCTCTCATACGTAGTTACGTCAGCGAGCGTTATCTAAAATCAATTAACCAAAGCTCTGATACCAAATGTGACGACCGTCCATGACTCCTGCACTAAACAAGGAAATGGTGCACTGATGTGACATCCCGCAAATCCGTACCCCTTGAATCAACACTATTCTACCTCTATTAACTCAAGTGGCACAGAATTACGAACCATTAGGGTTAAAGAAGAAGTGATAGAAGAAGAAGAAACTAACACAATATCAGAATCTCACAGTCGCAGCGGAATAAACTATAATAATGAATATAGAACTTTACACAAAATGAAATCTATTACTGTTTATACATATCACATCATCACAAATCAGAGTATCTCATACATCATCAAATACCAATCAGACATACCATACAATCATAGCAGCGGATAAATATATAGGTACATATAATACGTCTCGGACTCCAGCTCCTCTCCTGCTCCATAGCAACCTAACCTGAACACATAATACTCGGTCTGACCCGAGCATTATAATGAAATAACACCCGAGTCAGTCTGGAATACCAGCTGATACTAAATATGCATCCAAATTGATTATTAAAGTTTCAAAAATCCTTTGAAAAACAAAAGCATCTCGTAAGACCACGCCACAAATAAACATGTCGGGTTTTTACCTTACGATAGCTAAAACACTTTTTATAGAAAATCCTCTGATATTATAATAGTGTCTATTTACAAATACTTATAAAATAGCCGAAATTGTTACATCTATTAAATTCCAGCTACTAGCCACCGAAGTGGGTAATACAAACAAAACTCGTACAAGGCTCGTAGGGAAAATGGATTTCCAACAATGACTAGGCACTGGGGTACCACCTGTCACAGTACGGGGCCTAGATCACCGTACCGAGGACTACTCCCTTCATCCCCTGCAACACAAGGCCGGAACCATTCCTTACTGAACAGTCCCGAACAAGATAAACCCCGTGGTTGGCGCGACCAACCACCCACTAAGCCGAAATATATAAGGGACATCTAGACAGGGGAATTATCTTGTCCTGCTTGGGCATGACCCACCTAACCTTGCTGCATATCCCCTGATTTTCAGTCATTCCCATTTGATGAGGCTTGAGGCTAAACGTTACATTTTTAGAACGTTTCACTTAGAATGCCCATCGTCCACCTGACGATGTTTCGCAAGCATTCGTCTATACAAGTCCGTCCCGGGTTCGAACGGAACCGAAGGCACTATTCCTACTACATCCATTTGGAAATATTCCCAGGATTAGTAGCGACTAGCCCTTGCACTTCACTGCTCCATCTTCGACTCCGAACACGTTTTTCGCACGAAACGTACAAATCGGATCGAAGTGGTTTTCGAGAAATAAATCTCGATCCCGGTCTCTTCGAAACGATCAACGCATTGTCCAATATTGATAGTCGGTGATTTAACTATCAATTTATATTCATAAACATCCATAAGCATCCATCACACAATAAATAATTCCTAAATTATTTATTTGCCTCAAATATCTTTAAAAGATATGTTACCCAATTTTCAAATCTCATTTGAAACCATTTCCCAAAATTTCTCCTTTACAAGGTAAATCATTTACCATATATTCCCATTGGAAATATCCAAGTCCAAAACAGTTTAGATTTAAAAACAATTTAAAACATTTTAGTTTAAAATATATGCTTTAAAATAGGTAAATTTACTACTAATTATTTACTCAAAATATAATTTCAAAATATTTAAAACAAAACTATTATGCAAAATATACTTGGTTTGAAATAAGGTTTTAGTTATACTATAATTAAAAAGTAGAGTTTTTAAAGAAATTAATAAATTTCAACAACTTTATTCAAGAAACTAGCTTTAAGCGAAAGTCCATTTGTAAAGATAATTATTAAGGTATTTATAAAATTTACTATTGCTAATATACATATAATTACTTTAAAATAGTAATTTTCAAACCACTCTTTTTAAACAAGCTTAACTTTTAGACTTTCTTCTTATAACAACAGTTTTAATCTCGAACTTGGGTTCTTCCCAGGAAATCTCATTTCCACTTTAAACATCACAGAAATCCTTCTCTCGATTCCTGTCCAATTATTTCAATTTAGTTTTATATTTTGAATAACATAAATTTATTTTTTCCAAATTTTCAACTAATAACATTTATCTTTGATTACCATTCTAGATCTCACAAATTTTCAATTTCCATTCTAAATAGATTTCAAATTTTAATTCTTTTTAATTCATTATTCAATAATATCACTTATTTCCCTAAAATTCAATCATCCATTTAAATCAGATTTTGGATTTATAATTTATTCAGCAACATCCCAATACAAATTTTATTTCAGTTTTCCATCCAAACAGATTCCAATGTTGGTATTCCCTTAAATTCCTTATTTATTAATTTCTTAATTTCTTTTGAAACCCAATTTAATTTCTTATAATTAAAACTCCAAATTTTTTTTTTATAATTAATATTCTGGATTGGTAATTTATACTACAATATCACAATACCAGTTAATCCCAAAATTATCATCCACAATATATAAACAGGCATCATCATCGATTATAAAAATAATACTACATTGCGAGGAATCCAGTTGGATCCCTCCAACCTGTTTTCCCTGCATCCACAAATATTAGCACAACCACATATATCAATTCAAATTTGATAATAATTAACATAAACAGCTAAACATCCAACAATAATCAATATTAACTGTCTAACTTTACTAGTATCCAGATGTGAGTGAGAATAACTCACCTTGAGTTTCGGCGAGCGTTCGAAATTTAAATTAAACCGGACGGTGTCCGATTTAACCCAAATTTCTACTTGCCCGGAATGAATCCGGATCGGCACCATCACGTAGTATTCTTTCCTGCGATTCCAACGCTTCCAGTTTCGTCCGAAACTGATAACATATGCAATAGTTATGTATTTTATAAATTTCAATTTGAATTTAAAACAAATCCCTTTTTATATATATATATATATATATATATATATTTATACCAGAGCAATCAAGGCCGTTCGTCCCAGAAACGAAATCAAGGCCGCACGCCTTTTCTTTCCACGCGACACAGATCAGAAACCGAACCCAAAATAGCCGGCCTAGGGCATAAAATCGCAACCACTTTCGTCGCATCCAGCTCGATCGGAGCTCGCCACCGCAGTCGCCTCCACCGCCTCCACCTTCGCCTAGAACGCGGTTACACTCGGTCACCTCTAGCTCGAGCACGACGAACTCGAACGGTAGGCCTTCGAGCCAAAATTCTGGTCAATCTGCTCCTCCATCAACGATCTTGACCGTTGGATCTCACGAGCTCACCGAGCTCTCCCTTTTTCATGTTGGAAGATGTTGCTATTATGCGATGGATTAGAAGAAAAATTAAGATGAATTTGGGAAGTTTTCGGCCATTAAACGCATATGAGCGGCGGGCCTGAGCGTATGCTAGGGTTTAGGAAATTTTATAATATATATATGTTATTTAATAATATTTTAATCAACAAATTTTCTCAATTTATTCACAAAAGCAAACGAACTCCAATTCTCACATTCCGACAGGCGATCCTAAGGTTTTTCCGCGTTCCGGATACAATGGAACAGGTTCCGTAAGCTAGTTTGATCGTATGAGCGAGTTACGGAATTAAACGATCAATTTCAAATTAAACCGATTTAAAATGATTTCGATGCGTTTCGAGCTGCCGGGGTCAAACGACAACTCCGATTGCTACGAAAATTGAAATCCGGTAATAACTAACTATTACGGATCCAATGGAACTAGTTTCGTCGAATTCCGAGACCGTGCCCCGGAAGGCTATTTTAACTCGTCTATTAATTAAGCAATTTTCGAAATTATCGAAATCACTCAAAATTTCCACTTTTCAAATTTTATTAAATTAACAATAATTCATATAAAATTTATAAGCACATTAAAAATCATTTTGGCTCATTCCGGACTTAAATCGAATTAATTGCAATATTTAATAATATTAAATTCATTTTAAATTAATATAAAATTCCAAATATTAATTTATCGACTATAAAATTCTTCTAAAATTTCCACCACGCTATTTACACTCAAATAACTCAAGATAAACTTTTAAAACCATTTTTATCACTATTTACATCCTGAATTACCTTTTATCTCAATTTCGAACATTAAATTATTATTATTCAAATTCCAATTAAATCCTCGTATTTGAAATTTGACCAATTTTATTATCTTAACCGAAGTCATTTATTTAAAAATTCAAATTATAATCTATATTAAACATTTAAAATGAATTAAATGTTCAAATCTGGCGACCCAAAATTCTGGGTCGTTACATTCCTCCCCCCTTATAAAAATTTCGTCCCCGAAATTTGTATAAGGTAGAACATACTTTCAAACCCATTTACTTACCCTATTTGCTTAGTTAAAAGCTTATATACACTTCACAAAATCTTTTTGTTCGATTCCCAAACCTATTTGCTTTATTAACTCTAAAGCTTAAATTTTTACTTATAACTTCCCAAGTTATTTAACTTTCCCCAAAACCCCAAAAATTTTCTAACTCCCAAAATTTACGGAAAATTTTGGCAGAGTCTCCCCTGTACGGAGGAGCTTCTGCGATATCGCAGGATACATAAATATATATACATCGGCCCACACGGCCGGAAACCAAAATATAACACAATATATATATCATTTTCCCAATTATATTTTCGTAGGCGTACCTTTTAGCAAATTTTTAAAAGCAAGCGGCTAAAATATCGCATATATGCGCTCCAACTCTCTCGAACGCCTCCCGCACCTGTGCTATACTCAACAAACACATTAGTTTCTAAAGATATGAGCATTTTTAACAACATTACCAATAAAATATAAACCAACATATCCATTTTTATTCCAAACAACACTTTGTATAATTTCATAAGTAAACTGTGTTTTATAACATGCACAAAGTTCATTTTCCAATGCTAACTCCAAGTTAACACAAATGATTTACATACAGATTCTGCTTTTTCAATTTATATCATTTCATAACCAAAACCAAGCAACTTCCATAATTATGCATGCTATCCACCTTTATAAACAATTTTACAATTTCAACATTGTTTAAACTCTCACTACAAACCCAAATTTCTTAGTTTAACAATGTTACCATACTTTATTTGCTTCACTAACATCTTTCTATATCATTTCAATATCAAGTTGATTCACACCAAATTCTTATTTCGAATTTTAGAGCATTTGCATTACTATGGTAATCCATTTTCATTCATATGTAAAGTCACTTGAGAAATTTCCAATCCCTTCACATCAATTCAAAACCAATTAAATTTTGAATACAATAAGACAACTCATTCATATTCACTTCAATATTATGAATATGTGCTTTAAGTCATTTATATGCAACACTATTTAATTTAATTTACAATCAAATTCTTTGAAATAAATTCCAATCCATATCAATTTATTCAAAAACCAACCCAGTTGCTATTTAAACAACTCAATTCTGTATACAAGAAATTTTTATGTCATCCAAGCAAAACAATTGCCACTTAAGCTTATAACCATTGAAATTAATTCCAACTTAAATTTATATTAGTTTTATTCCATCGCAAGGTTCACAAACCAAACATTTCCTCTTTCCAATGCAATTGTTAAATCACATTTTCTTACATCTTATTCCATTAACCAACCCAAGTTTATATTGATATCTTTCCACTTACAATTAAATTTTTAATAAACAGTGGAGAAGTTATTAATTTAAAATCCATTCACCATTATTTTGTTTTACCTTCAATTAGCTTAAATCCTTTCCCAATATTTCCATTATCTTTTTATCAAATTAATTTTATCTCCATTTGATTCTTATTCAAATCAAATTTCAATTTACATACAAAGTTTATGCTCTTTGTTTAGATATCCAATCCATGTTAAGTTTATTTTATTAACAAAGAGACCATTTAAATTATTTCACACATTTGAATTTTATTCACAATTCAAATCATCATTAATATAGCTAATTCCATTATTCATTCACCCTTCCAATATTTATTTCCTTATACTTCTTTAATAGAATCTAAATTTCTTTCAACATTATTTATTACACAATTGAAATTAAATTTCAATTTTATTATCGAGACAGATTTCTCATTGTCCATACATAAGTCCAAGACTTACTTGCTAACTTAAGTACGTCCACCTTCAATTCTTACTTGCTTTATCACACTTTACATTTCATTTATGGTTAAGTTTTTTTTTTTTGAATTTTCCACACCATTCAACTCTCTCCATTTATGGATTACAATTTCACTTTCATTCAAGAGTTTAGATTTCTTATCTAAGTTCATTTCTATTTTACATTCACAAGTTTAAATTATAACACTTAATAACTTAAGTATGTGGATTTCCTTATGCAATTATAAACAATTTATATTTCACCTTTATATCCATTTACTTTAATGCTAATTCTTTTAGATTTTATTAAATTCCAATTTCTCAATTTTAATTTCCCATTTCATCTAGATTTACTTCAATTTCAAGTTCAAAATTTTAATTCTCCAAATACAAGTTCAAAACTTGTTTACCTAGTGAAATTCATTCACTTCATTATATCTCACTTTACCTTATCTCAATTCACATTTCATTTGAGATCAGATTTTTTTTAATTCACCATTCCATTTCATTATTTCTCATTGTGATTATAATTTCCATTTCTATTTTATAAGTTCACCAACTTATTTATTTTAAAGCTCATATTGCTCATTTTAATTCTTTTACAACTTATAATCACAGATTCCAAATTCACATATATATATATATATATCACTAAATCCATAAGGATATAAATTTTCTCTCACCCGAATCCTTTGCTAATTCCAAATCCATAGTTTCAAACTATAAGCATAACACCTGATAGCTCAGGGGTTCAATTCATTTCACAATGACCCTTAATTCCAAAGTCATCGTACATTTTAATTTAATTCAAATTAACTTATTTCAAGTCCAATTTATTTACTTATCCAAGTTAATTTCAAATTTCAATTCACCTCAACATATTTTATTCACTTCAATATATTTTATTCACTTTCAATTTCTCAAATTAAATTTTAATTCCAAGATTTAAGATTTTCATTTCTTCCTTCTTATTAAATATTACTTTACATAATAAGTTTAATAGTTAATTCATTTCACTTATCCAAGTTAAATTCAAATTTTCATACACTTTAATACATTTCATTTACTTAAGTTAAATTTAATTTCTAGATTAAAATTTCTCATTTCCTTCTTATTAGCATTTGCTTCACTTAACAAATTCAATAGTTGATTCATTTCAACTTTACACATTATTTAATTAGAACTTTCCCAGAATTCAATTTACCCGGTTTTATCTCAAAACCATTTTGAAATATATCAAATATATATATACCCATTTGGTATATCAAATCAAATCTCCATGTTTTCCAAACCAATTTGGTTGTACCCAAAATAATTTGTTTATACCAAAAACAAATTCCCCTTTTTGAAATGTCCAATCAACTGTTATACCCCACTAGTCCAAATAATACCATAACCAAATACAAGGGAAGCAATCCCTCACTTTAGAAACTCGAAAATGAATTCTAATGATGTGGCCAGCATCATCAGGATTATTTTCCAGCGACTGCAGTGAGTTCAATGCTTCTTACTTTCCCAAATTCATTTCAAAACAGTTTCCATTCAAAAATATTTCCCAAAACAATTTTCCATCATTACCTTCAAATACCTTCAAATCTCAACAAACATTTCAAACTTTCCCAGGATTTTAAATTTTCAAACTTTTATTTCCATTACCTTTAAAATCCTTTCCAAAACTTCCGGGATTTAAATTCTGGTTCAATTCAAATTTTAATTTCACTTCTTACTCACAACATATTTAATTAATTCTATTGGGTTATAAACCATTTTAATATTTAAATTATTATTAGCTTATTATTTCAAATTTTGATCAAATTCAAGATTCTTACTTGATCATGGTAGTAATAACCAACAAACACCCAATATAATAAGCTAGAAAATCATTTCTTTTATATCAAAATATAAATTTGGGTAAAATTATTTCATTTACCCACTTTTAAAACAATACTATGTCGGTTTACCTTGTTTAAGAGTTTAGAAATCCCTATCGATACAGTTGTACTTCCCGCACCGACCAGAATTCATAAACACTCAACCGATAAGTCAACACAGTATAAAAATAATTTTATATCCACTAACAAGTACGCTCTCATATCTATTATAACTCTCAGCTCATTATAGAGTACTATCGACTCTATTAGATGAGTAATTACCCCACCAAAGCCTAGGTTGTCGCCAACCTAAGCTCTGATACCAAGTGTGACATCCCGCAAATCTGTACCCCTTGAATCAACACTATTCTACCTCTATTAACTCAAGTGGCACAGAATTACGAACCATTAGGGTTAAAGAAGAAGTGATAGAAGAAGAAGAAACTAACACAATATCAGAATCTCACAGTCGCAGCGGAATAAACTATAATAATGAATATAGAACTTTACACAAAATGAAATCTATTACTGTTTATACATATCACATCATCACAAATCAGAGTATCTCATACATCATCAAATACCAATCAGACATACCATACAATCATAGCAGCGGATAAATATATAGGTACATATAATACGTCTCGGACTCCAGCTCCTCTCCTGCTCCATAGCAACCTAACCTGAACACATAATACTCGGTCTGACCCGAGCATTATAATGAAATAACACCCGAGTCAGTCTGGAATACCAGCTGATACTAAATATGCATCCAAATTGATTATTAAAGTTTCAAAAATCCTTTGAAAAACAAAAGCATCTCGTAAGACCACGCCACAAATAAACATGTCGGGTTTTTACCTTACGATAGCTAAAACACTTTTTATAGAAAATCCTCTGATATTATAATAGTGTCTATTTACAAATACTTATAAAATAGCCGAAATTGTTACATCTATTAAATTCCAGCTACTAGCCACCGAAGTGGGTAATACAAACAAAACTCGTACAAGGCTCGTAGGGAAAATGGATTTCCAACAATGACTAGGCACTGGGGTACCACCTGTCACAGTACGGGGCCTAGATCACCGTACCGAGGACTACTCCCTTCATCCCCTGCAACACAAGGCCGGAACCATTCCTTACTGAACAGTCCCGAACAAGATAAACCCCGTGGTTGGCGCGACCAACCACCCACTAAGCCGAAATATATAAGGGACATCTAGACAGGGGAATTATCTTGTCCTGCTTGGGCATGACCCACCTAACCTTGCTGCATATCCCCTGATTTTCAGTCATTCCCATTTGATGAGGCTTGAGGCTAAACGTTACCTTTTTAGAACGTTTCACTTAGAATGCCCATCGTCCACCTGACGATGTTTCGCAAGCATTCGTCTATACAAGTCCGTCCCGGGTTCGAACGGAACCGAAGGCACTATTCCTACTACATCCATTTGGAAATATTCCCAGGATTAGTAGCGACTAGCCCTTGCACTTCACTGCTCCATCTTCGACTCCGAACACGTTTTTCGTACAAAACGTACAAATCGGATCGAAGTGGTTTTCGAGAAATAAATCTCGATCCCGGTCTCTTCGAAACGATCAACGCATTGTCCAATATTGATAGTCGGTGATTTAACTATCAATTTATATTCATAAACATCCATAAGCATCCATCACACAATAAATAATTCCTAAATTATTTATTTGCCTCAAATATCTTTAAAAGATATGTTACCCAATTTTCAAATCTCATTTGAAACCATTTCCCAAAATTTCTCCTTTACAAGGTAAATCATTTACCATATATTCCCATTGGAAATATCCAAGTCCAAAACAGTTTAGATTTAAAAACAATTTAAAACATTTTAGTTTAAAATATATGCTTTAAAATAGGTAAATTTACTACTAATTATTTACTCAAAATATAATTTCAAAATATTTAAAACAAAACTATTATGCAAAATATACTTGGTTTGAAATAAGGTTTTAGTTATACTATAATTAAAAAGTAGAGTTTTTAAAGAAATTAATAAATTTCAACAACTTTATTCAAGAAACTAGCTTTAAGCGAAAGTCCATTTGTAAAGATAATTATTAAGGTATTTATAAAATTTACTATTGCTAATATACATATAATTACTTTAAAATAGTAATTTTCAAACCACTCTTTTTAAACAAGCTTAACTTTTAGACTTTCTTCTTATAACAACAGTTTTAATCTCGAACTTGGGTTCTTCCCAGGAAATCTCATTTCCACTTTAAACATCACAGAAATCCTTCTCTCGATTCCTGTCCAATTATTTCAATTTAGTTTTATATTTTGAATAACATAAATTTATTTTTTCCAAATTTTCAACTAATAACATTTATCTTTGATTACCATTCTAGATCTCACAAATTTTCAATTTCCATTCTAAATAGATTTCAAATTTTAATTCTTTTTAATTCATTATTCAATAATATCACTTATTTCCCTAAAATTCAATCATCCATTTAAATCAGATTTTGGATTTATAATTTATTCAGCAACATCCCAATACAAATTTTATTTCAGTTTTCCATCCAAACAGATTCCAATGTTGGTATTCCCTTAAATTCCTTATTTATTAATTTCTTAATTTCTTTTGAAACCCAATTTAATTTCTTATAATTAAAACTCCAAATTTTTTTTTTATAATTAATATTCTGGATTGGTAATTTATACTACAATATCACAATACCAGTTAATCCCAAAATTATCATCCACAATATATAAACAGGCATCATCATCGATTATAAAAATAATACTACATTGTGAGGAATCCAGTTGGATCCCTCCAACCTGTTTTCCCTGCATCCACAAATATTAGCACAACCACATATATCAATTCAAATTTGATAATAATTAACATAAACAGCTAAACATCCAACAATAATCAATATTAACTGTCTAACTTTACTAGTATCCAGATGTGAGTGAGAATAACTCACCTTGAGTTTCGGCGAGCGTTCGAAATTTAAATTAAACCGGACGGTGTCCGATTTAACCCAAATTTCTACTTGCCCGGAATGAATCCGGATCGGCACCATCACGTAGTATTCTTTCCTGCGATTCCAACGCTTCCAGTTTCGTCCGAAACTGATAACATATGCAATAGTTATGTATTTTATAAATTTCAATTTGAATTTAAAACAAATCCCTTTTTTTTTTATATATATATATATATTTATACCAGAGCAATCAAGGCCGTTCGTCCCAGAAACGAAATCAAGGCCGCACGCCTTTTCTTTCCACGCGACACAGATCAGAAACCGAACCCAAAATAGCCGGCCTAGGGCATAAAATCGCAACCACTTTCGTCGCATCCAGCTCGATCGGAGCTCGCCACCGCAGTCGCCTCCACCGCCTCCACCTTCGACTAGAACGCGGTTACACTCGGTCACCTCTAGCTCGAGCACGACGAACTCGAACGGCAGGCCTTCGAGCCAAAATTCTGGTCAATCTGCTCCTCCATCAACGATCTTGACCGTTGGATCTCACGAGCTCACCGAGCTCTCCCTTTTTCATGTTGGAAGATGTTGCTATTATGCGATGGATTAGAAGAAAAATTAAGATGAATTTGGGAAGTTTTCGGCCATTAAACGCATATGAGCGGCGGGCCTGAGCGTATGCTAGGGTTTAGGAAATTTTATAATATATATATGTTATTTAATAATATTTTAATCAACAAATTTTCTCAATTTATTCACAAAAGCAAACGAACTCCAATTCTCACATTCCGACAGGCGATCCTAAGGTTTTTCCGCGTTCCGGATACAATGGAACAGGTTCCGTAAGCTAGTTTGATCGTATGAGCGAGTTACGGAATTAAACGATCAATTTCAAATTAAACCGATTTAAAATGATTTCGATGCGTTTCGAGCTGCCGGGGTCAAACGACAACTCCGATTGCTACGAAAATTGAAATCCGGTAATAACTAACTATTACGGATCCAATGGAACTAGTTTCGTCGAATTCCGAGACCGTGCCCCGGAAGGCTATTTTAACTCGTCTATTAATTAAGCAATTTTCGAAATTATCGAAATCACTCAAAATTTCCACTTTTCAAATTTTATTAAATTAACAATAATTCATATAAAATTTATAAGCACATTAAAAATCATTTTGGCTCATTCCGGACTTAAATCGAATTAATTGCAATATTTAATAATATTAAATTCATTTTAAATTAATATAAAATTCCAAATATTAATTTATCGACTATAAAATTCTTCTAAAATTTCCACCACGCTATTTACACTCAAATAACTCAAGATAAACTTTTAAAACCATTTTTATCACTATTTACATCCTGAATTACCTTTTATCTCAATTTCGAACATTAAATTATTATTATTCAAATTCCAATTAAATCCTCGTATTTGAAATTTGACCAATTTTATTATCTTAACCGAAGTCATTTATTTAAAAATTCAAATTATAATCTATATTAAACATTTAAAATGAATTAAATGTTCAAATCTGGCGACCCAAAATTCTGGGTCGTTACAACTGAAAAGTGTGCCAGGCCGCCATGGACGACCGTCAAGGTAAGGTAAAACACAGAAAACTCTATCGTACAACTCACAACGCATGGATAAAATACAATAGAGAAATATATGTATAGTGAAGCTCCTCAAATCAGAAATTCATCAATACACTTTGTAATAGTTTGATACAAATATCTGAATAGTCAATACATCAAGCCTCACTACATATCACTCAGAGAATACAAACAGCGGAACTTCCAGTACATATAGTAAGTAAACAATACGCAAAAGCCTTCAGCTCATCTTCGTCATCAACAGCGTTGACCACTAAGAACATCACATGTCACCTGCTACCTAGACTGCCCATCCCAACATGGATGAACATCCCAAGGTAATAAGAGTTAAACATAAAACCTTGAGTCAGACAAAAGTCTTAGTGAGCAGTAAATCAACTATCAGACATACCAAAAGAGCATAAAGGGTAAAAGGAATAGGAACCCAACCATCCCACTCCACCTCTTTCTACAGTGATAGTCCCCAGGCACACTAAGCAGAAGCAAACATAGCAATTCAGACATTCAAAGCAAAGTAATTATCACTCGAGTCAAGGTCGGCGTTTTCCAAGTACAAACCCCCAAGGCCTAAACCAAGATCAGATAAGCACCCTGAAAACATCGCTCTTGACCCAAGTGACGATACAACCAAACATCCAAACATCCATGACTCTGGCTATCACCATTATCATTGCCTTGATTTCACCGTTAATTGAATGACCGGCCCATTATTTCATCCGTCCGCCAAGGGCTAATGGCAACCCCGGTTCTAGACATAACTCCGCACGTCGTCGTGACCCATGCCTAGGACTATCGCATCTACCCAGAGTACTAGCACGTCATCGTGACCCATGTCTGGAACGTCATCGTGACCCGTCCCAACGTACTCTTGCTTTGAGCATGCTAGAACCTTCAACAACGATGAAATCTCAGCCTTCTAGTCAACCTCCTCGACGACTATTTACATACTAGCTCAAGCGCCTCTCAAGCCAACCATTATCCACAAACTCGAACCACATCATCGAGTTATCAACGTGCTTGGGATGATCCCGTCTGGATTAAACCAAGGCTTTCTCACATCATGCTTTGCTTCGTCGCATCATAGCAAAGTCCCATCTCAACATCATGCTTTGCCTATCGCATCATAGCAAAGTCCCATCTCAACATCATGATCAAATCTATCCATATGAGCTTCCACATTTGCTTCATATGACACAAGCAGCTTTCCTTATTCAAGAGCCTTTCCACTTAGCTTTTGAATCATCTTCGACTAACTTGTCCAAATCAAATCATCAATCAACTAATCAATCAAATCAATCATTAATCCAAATAATCAAGCATTCAAACAAGATCTAAATAAGCAGTTATAACAATAATGGCAATTTCGTAAATAAAGAGTCCAAATCTAACATGCAATCTAACAAGCATGAATCATGAACAATATTTCTACAACTCGATAAATAAACTTGCATAAGTGAACATGTAATAAAATAGGTGTCAAATCATCATGAACAATAGATCTACATGCAGACTTAAGGAAAATGCACGAAATCACTATCTTTAACACACAATCAAGCCACCGATCCAATATACTCCTTTGGGTCCGTGTGAGAGATAACCACCACTCACTAAATCACCTAAACACCTCAAAAACAACCAACTCCAGATCTGGACAGCAAAGGATCTAGCTTGATCCGACAAGATTCCAATTCAAACGATGAAATCTCTCTTCGATGGATGGAGATCTTCAACTTTGGCTCTTGGATCTTCGATCTTGGATGGATGTTAGCACAAGATTAAAGTGGAGAAAAGAAGTGAAGAAATGTTGTAGTCGAGCTCTCAAAATGGCAGCACTTCGTAGCTTCAAAATCCGATACCAAAAAAATGAAGATAGACCGTGTATTTATAGGCTCGCTCTTAGGTCGCTCGCCTTTAGGTCGTCCACGACCTACCAATGTCCACGACCTACGACCTAAAGATCCCCCATCGACCTAAGGACCTATCGGTTCAAACCTATGCACGACCTAAAACATACACGACCTAACCCCTTAAGCCTTCATGCGGCCTACTACAGGAACGACCTAACGAAACTAGCTAATGCTCGACTTAACAACCCTCGCGACCTACGACTCATCAGGGAAAACGACTTAGCGTCCTACGACTTAACCACTTTATGACTTAACGATCTAAGTCTTAACACATTAATCACTAGGTCGTAAACTCCACTAACTTGCTACAACTACTAGCTCTTCCCAGTCCTTAAGTCGTTCAACCGACCTATCTACTAACCAACGACCTAAGCCATTACGCGACCTAACATAAATCGCTTACGACTTAAGCCTTAACACCTACACGCGACCTAACTCTCTTATGTCGTTAACTATATTTTAGGTCGTCCAAATTCTTAAGTCGTTTATTCCTTAGGTCGGTCAATTCCCTAAGTCGCTGGCTTCCCTAACTCGTTAGCTGCCTTAAGTCGCTCATCACCATGTTGTTAACTCGTTCTAACACTAACACGCTAACTCGTCCAAACTTATAGGTCACTCCATTCCTTAACTCGTCCACGACCTATCCCTTAACTTGCTTAAAATACTTAGGTCGTTATTCCTATAAGTCGCTCCACCCAACCTAACTTCCATACGACCCAAGCTACCCACGACTTAAGCACCACACGAGTTAACTTTTACACGACTTAAACTCTGGATGAAATACTTAATACGAACGACCTTATTACAATTATTTTACGATTTATCGACTCGTAAAACACGGGTCGTTACAACTTCCATAAAGTAAATTGTGTTTTCGGCTATCGCCATTCACTATGACACTTTCTTGCTCAAACTTAAAATCACACCAAACACCTCAGCATCTCTTTAACGGCATGCTCCGTGGTTATCAATTCCTACTCCATAGCAAATAATGCAAGTATAATAGCAACATTATCCTCCAACTAATGATTGTTCTTCCAAGAGTGGATACTTGATCCGAGGTGACTTCCTCCCCCGGTCACTATCTTGACATTATTCGGATCATAAGAACCAACTAATTCGCAATCCATATCAATTTAGCCGTCAAAAAAAAGTCATGTAGTTCTCTAAGGTATCTCAATATGACTTACATGACTTTCTGCGACGATCCGACTTTCTCACCACAGAAAATCGCATCATCTTGAAGAAAGAAAGGGATATAAAAGAGAAAATAAAGAGAAGAAAGAAGAAACAACATCAGAATCTCAACAGCGAAACGAATAAATTATACTAATAACATAAATATTACATAGTTTACAACCATTATCAGAGTTACACAGATTATACATCACACACTAGACAGTTATAAACACCTGTCTAGTTATACAACTCAATACAATACAAGAAAACTACTCAGAGAAATCAACACAGCGGAACACTATATATAACTTTAACGTAGAAGCCTCCTGCTCCATTGCTCCTCCACAATTCGTCAAAGCTTACCTGAATCCCTTGGCTACTCGTAAAAATTTGATTACCCAAGAGTTTAAGAAAACAGAAGATAAACTCCGAGTCAGACATGGTTTTGGTGTGTCACAGGTTAAGGTTGCTTAACTTTCAAAAACCTTTTGAAAAGAAAGGTATCATGTAAGACTTCCCACACATAAACATGGAAAAGTTTTTACTTTACGCTAACCAAAACATTTGATAGGAAATCAAGTGATATTATAATAGTGTCTAGGGTTTTCGAGTAAATATGAAATAGCCGAAATTGTTACATGATTAAATTCCAGCTACTAGCCACAAAAGTGGGTAATACAATCAAAACCGATGACACTTATTGGATTTTGGATTCCATACAATGGTAGGGCTACCGGGGTTCCGCCCATCACAGTACGTGGCCTAGATCAACATATGGAGGAGCCACCCTAATTCCCCTGCAACACAAGGCCGGAACCATCCCTTACTGGACAGTCCTAAACAAGACAACCCCGATAGTTGGAGCTCACAGCTGTCCGCACAGCCGAAATAAAAAGGGACCTCTAGACAAGGGAAAATCTCATCCTACTTGGGCATGACCCACTTAGCCTTGCTGCACCTCCCCTATTTTAGCCATTCCCGGTTGATGAGGCTTGAGGATACGATTAACTTTATAGAACACATCACTTAGAATGTTCATCGTCCACCTGACGATGTTCTGAAAGCATTCAATCCATACAAGTTCGTTCCAGGTTCGAACGAAACCGAAGGCATAATCTCGTTACACTCATTTTGGAATCACCCTCAGAGTTAACGACGATAACCCTTGCACTCTGAATCTTCATCTTCACTTGAGATTCACGACCTATCGTTAATTTGGATCGATGTGGTTTTCGAATATCCAAATATGAAAACCCAATCCCGGTCTCATCGAAATCCAAAACGTGTCTTTTAAGGCCAAGTTGTTTTAAAGTTTTAAAATAATTCAATTATCTATATACACATAGATAGATAAACTCACAAATCGCAATAGATAATCAACATTATCATAATAAACAGGTGATCCACATTATCACTATAAACAGATAATCCATACTATCAACAAAATAGATAATCCATATCATCACAATGCAACCAAAGCATTCATACCACATAACATTACTTATCTCATTTCTGAGATCACAACCATTCAAGGCAATCAATATCATTCATTGGTACATAAGCAAAGATTTACTTAATCACAGTATAATTAATTTAAAATAAATTAAATTAATTATTCCCATTTCTAATTAATTTAAAGTGAATTAAATTAATTACTTTATCTTTAATTAATTTAAAATGAATTAAATTAATTACTTCATCATTTTAAATCTTGCTTATCTAACCATTAATTAATTACAAGTCAATTAATTAAGCATTCAAATTATTCACCTTAATTAATCACCCTTGATTAATTATCCTTTAATTACATTCATGTAATTATCCTTTAATTAATTTCACAAATTAATTATCCTTATCCAAAAACAGTAATTAACCTTTAATTACTTAAATTAATTAATTAACTATAATTAATCCTTAGTTAATTAATTAATTACTCTTTAATCACTTAACATTGATTAATTAATCTTACTTAATTAAACCTTAATTACGTTAATTAATGATCCCTAATTATATTTTAATTAATTATTTTATTTAAATTAATTACAATAAGTAATTAACCACAATTATTAATCATTCCAGATTAAACACATTCAGTAGTTAACAAATCCTAATTACTTAATTAAATAAATAAATTATTCCTAATTAATTATCCTTAATTAATCCCTTGATTAATTACTAATAATTATACTCAAATTACTTCCATTCCTAAATCATCTTTAATTATTTATATCCTGTAATTACCAATTAATTACTTCACTAAGTAATTCCAATCCATTAATTACATTAAGTAATTATCATCAAATCATTCAGCGTTTAAAATTAATTAAACTTAATTAATCAATTTAAACAATCACACTAAACTAAATTAATTACATTTAGTAATTAATTCCTTAATTACTTCCATAAAGTAATTATTCTTAAACAATTTACAAATGATTATCTTTAAATTAATTAATCTAATTAATTATTAAAATTAATCACATTAATTAATTATTAAATAATCCTAGATAATGACCTTCATTAACCATTCTTTAATTACTTCCTTAAGTAATTAACTTAGATTAACCATTAATAATTACAAATTAATTTATCTTTAATTATCCATTAATTAATCCCTAATTATCTAATTAATTAAGTGTTAACTGTAACTAAATTAATCCTTAATTATTTAATTAATTAACCTTGATTATAACTTAATTGCTTAATTAAAAAAACTTTAATCATTACTTAAAAATCTTAAATTATCTAATTAATGATCTTAATTACCAATTGATTAACCCTTAATAAATTATTTATTAATCCCTAATCAATAAAATTAATTAATTATTCCATAATTACTTCATTAATTAAACTAATTTCAAAACATTAAATCTTAATTAAATTTTAAGATAAAACATTTCTTAATTATGTTTAAATTGTCATTAACAAATTTATTTGAAAACAAATTTACTTTGAACTTGCTTTAAAAATTTCATTTCAAATATAAAATTTAAAATGAATATAATTTAACATAACCAAGTTTAAACAATTTAAAAACCTTTTTAAATTATATGACAAAGAAGTACTTGTCTTATGAAAGAAAATTTATAAGAGTTTATACCAAATTCATTTCTAAGTTCAAATAATTTAAATTTTCACTTAACATGCAAAGTTGTTTAAATCTTTCAAATTTAAAACTTCTTTTATTTCAAATTGAAATTCATATTTAAATCTTTGATTTTCGGATTTAAACTTAACTTTAAAACTTACTCACACTTTAAAACTTCAGTTTTAAATTTTCAAACTACTTACCATTATAAAGTAGTTTAAAAAGTTCAAGTTTAAAACTTTATATTATTTTTTTAAACTAAGATTAAATCTTAAAATTGAACTCTAGATTTCAATCTTGAATCTAAAACTTAGTTTTAAACACTATCTTTCATTTAAAAACTGCAGTTTAAAAAAAAATTAAATAAACATTACAGATTTCAGATAAAACCTGTAACATCTGATAAACCCGAGACACTATCCTTTTTACTTCAAGTTCAATGCTCAATATCCCCGAGCAAACCACCCTATTGCTTCGAGCAATTCGGAGATTTACTAGAGTACAAAACTAACACCTCAACAAACTTCATCAGTAAACAGGCTCTGTGCAAATGCACGTCGCCCCCAGTCACCTCCGATCATCAGTGATGATCATTCCACATCCAAAATCACTCCATCACCCCAACTCGATAATCAGATATCCTCCAACCCAACTCGAATTTGAATTCGAGTTTCAATCTAAACCTGGAACAGCAAAACTACTCGAACCCAAAACCTGGAAATGCTTCGCATTCATTCCTCCGACCACCGTAGTTTCTATAACTCCGACCCTGATCTCGACTACGACCAAACTATCGTCCTTCAAAGCCTTACTGCACTCGATCAACCCAATATGTCGTGGTGATCGATTCATCATTCTTGGTTAAAAACTAGGGTTCCAGCAAAACTCTCACTACTGCAGCTTCCACGATGACTTTCAACACCTTTCAGAATTTTTCCCATCAATTCCTAACCCTCCTCCATCATCTGGAAGAGCCCCGAGCCCTCAAGATACATAGATCACCAGAAATTGCTAAAAGTTCATTTTTAGTGCAAACAGGAGTTGTGCATTCATCCCTAAATTATAAACAATGATTCTTGATTTAAAAATCATGATTTAGTTGATGTTTTTGATTTATAATACTGAATTGATAAATTATATAGTTTGAATTTTGATTTATATCAACATATACTGATTTTTAATACTCCCAGAGGGCATCAAGCTTCATTTTTGACTTACTTAAAATTTTTAAAGATTAACCTAAGATAAATCAAACAACTTTGATTTATAAATTGCATTCTATCAGAACTAATTAAAAGATAAGGATTTAAATAAAAATTTGTGCCTGGAAAACAAAACAGAACAGGGCAATTAAAACAGCATGCACACAACTACATTTTCACATCAAACATTTACTTATAAACACAGGCAATACATTTTCATTTCAGTATACTAGCATGCAACTAATTTTTAAATTTTAAAAAGTAACTCACCTATTTCTGAAGAAGACAAAGCCTACATCTGAAATGCCTTTGATACTTTTAAAACTGCAATTGCCCCTTTTGAGACTTTGAACTCCTTTAAACTAACATGCTTCTACAAAAGCTTGTGTGCTTGAAAATGAAGTTTGCTTTGAAAATGCAGGTGCATTGATTTGAAGATGCAGACTTGGTTTGAAGATGTGCAGATTTGCATGCAACATCAAATTCCAGATTTTATAAAAATGCAGATTTGCTTTTTGTTTGAAATGTATAGGCTACCGATATGTATAGGGATTTGTATTGCTTTGAAAATGCAGGTTTGGTTTGAAAATATGCAGATTTGTTTTTTTTTTGAAGTGGAGAGAATTACTGATTTATTTGAGCATGATTCAGGATTTTTGGTTTTGTTTGAAGAGCAGTTTACAGGGAAGTGGTTTCATATTTGATAAATGAGGGGAATTACTGATTTTGGAAATGGTATAGGTTATGCACAGATTTGTTTATAGGGAAGTGATTTCAGGGATTTGAAGTGGATTATAGATTTACTTGATCACGGATTTTGAATTTGAAAATGGTTTTCATGTTTTCAGATTTGTTTTTCTTAACTTTTGAACTATGAAGATAGAAAAAGGAAAATAAATGAGAAGCAAATGCATTTATATAAGTGGATTTTGATTTAATAAAATAAAGAAAAATGAAAATAAATAAAGACAATTGTACAAAATTCTAACATTTATCAAATTGGAATTGTTATCTTTTAACATTTGTTATATGATGCTTAGGAAAACAACACTTGTCTTTATAAAGTAGTTAGTATTTAATTTACATGTTAATATTTAAGTTATGCCAAATAAATTAGTTAATTAGTATTTTATATGTATATAAATTTTTAAAAGGAATAAAAACAAATTACGCTTATAAATAAAAGCTAATGCGTATAAAAATCAAAATAATTAAAAATCTATACTTTGGATTTTAAAACTTTATATTCAAAAATCTAATATTTAAAAATCAAATTATACATACAAATTAAATTTTAAATAATAAATGCTATTATTATTAAGAATCCAATTGTAAAACAATGCACTATTAATATTGTTTTTAGACATAACTCATTATCAAATTAAAATAATTATAAAAGAAATTATTTCTTAATTAATAAATTACTTATTTTATTAAGCTATATTTTAAAAAGAAAACAAAACAAACCTTTTTGTTAATTCATTTAAATTTAAAACTTAAGCCAAAATCATTTCAAACATTTAAACATCTTTCTTAGTAATTTTAAAAATCATATACTTATTTATTAAATAGCTTTGAAAAACTTAATATTAAATTAAATCAAAATTTCCAAATTATTAATATATATATATACATATATATATATATATATATATATATATATTAGAATTTGAAATCAAGATTCATTTATTAAGTTTAAACCAAGATTATTTATTTAATAACTTTGAAATTAAATAAAAACAATTCTCAAATTACTAAAAATATTAGAGTTAGAAAATATGCTTTATTTATTAAATTTAAAACAAAGCTAATCCATTTACAATATAAACCATATATTTATATTATAAATAGAAACCAATTTATTAGTTTTTAAAAGATAAAATCTACCAATTAAATATTTATTAAAGATAATAAATCAATTTGAATTATTATTAACAAAATTATCAATATCAATTTAATTTTTAATACAGATTATTAAATTGATATTGTCAAAAATTCTGGGATATTACACTTTCTATACGATATAATCAAATTTGCCAGATTTCAAATAACTACCCGAACGGCTTGAGCCACATCTGATCTTGTACACACCGTTGCATACATCAACCTTCAACAAAACTAGCATATGACACATTCGCCATTTGGGCCTTGTTTTTTCGTAGATAGTTTAAAAATGTTGGATCATGTGCATTGACACAAAAGAGGAAAGCTTCAAAAAAAAAAAATTGTCTTATTAATTTTTGCACTAGATCTTTATTTATCATAAATCATATTTAATGTTAAAAAAAATTGTGTTGCTTTAATTTAGTTTATCTCTATGTATATTTGTGTGTGCGCGCGCGCGTGCACGAACTAAAATAATATATAAAAATAAATACGTCATAATACGCGTGCGCGCGTGCACGCATGCATATTATGACGTATTTATTTTTATATATTATTTTAGTTCAATTTTAGTTTTGAATTATCATATTTAATTTTTAAGAATTCACATTAATAATGTGAACGTTATAAATATTATAAACTAGTCTAGATTTTTTTGTAAAAAAGTCAATATAAGGAACATATATATGAGAATAACCATTGTGATTTATGCTTAAATAAGAGAACAATATCAAGGATTTGTCTTTAACATAATGACCTCATGATGATGGTGATATTACACACACATAAACATATATACATATATACACATACATATATTCGTTCATTAATAAAATATATACATAAATATATATTAATACTATTAATATTTTAATTTTTTCATTCGGCTATGATAAAAATGTTTTTGGATTTTAAAATTTATGTTATATGTACGCATGTGTATGTGTGTGCAAACCAAAATATTATGTTCATATATATACATATATATATATTTATTAAATAAATATATATGTATATGTTTATTTAATATATACTGATATATATATATATACATACTTATTTAAAATATGAATTTTCTATTGATTTTGACTAATTCAAACATATATCTATATATAATTTTTCATAAAAACCAAAAATAAAATATATACATACATTTATAATTTAAAAACCGAATAATTTTTTTCAAACCAAGAATAAAAGTAAACAATAAAATAATGAATATCGAAAACAAAATTAATTTTTAATCTAAAAACAGATCATTTGAATATATATATATACATGCATACATACACACATACATACATACATACATACATACATACATACATACGTACATACATATATTGGCTGTGAGTATATATGCAAACAAAAAATAATTTTTTTAGACAAGCTATATTAAATATAGTTATGTTTATAATTAACTATGCATTTGTATGTATGTATGTATGTATGTACATATGTATGAATGTATGTGTCATTTTATTTTATTTTCAACTTTATTTGTTTTCACCGAAAATAAACATGTCCTGTATAAATATTTAAATTTGAGGTATTATGTGCCTTATATTAGTCGATTGTCGATACATTGGTTGTTGGTTGTTCATCTTTGAATCATCGCTTCTTCTCCTTGGACTTAGTGTGCAAATGTCAACTTCAAGGCTTTTACCAATTTTCCAATGGAGGCTAGAGTTATGAAGTTTCTGTATATCTTAAATGATAGAAGGTGTGACTATTTGTAACCACCATAGCATATAATATCTTACACATTTCGCTCTCTTTTGAATCCAAATCTCATCAAGACCCATAAACTAAGTCAAAATCCTCACGTATGCACACCCTTACTCTATTATGTAATGGTATTGGTGTACTAATCACTTTTCTCTTTCAATCTCAAAACATACAAGCATTTCCTCAATGTATTCCTGATAAGACAATGTTCACATGCATCGCTTTATATCTTTTATCAGTTTACGAGCTCAATATTTTCTTTGCCTCGTCAAAATCTTTCGCATTGAATTTTGCATTTGAACATACTTTCAACCTTTTATTTCAGCTTTGGTTTTCGAAACAATAAACATATTATTCATATACAAGAGCAAATACACTGGATCATCGTTTTCAACCACTTAAAGTAAACGCAAAATCTTTAACACTTTTCTCAAAACAAATTTTTTTGAAACAAATACTTCATTTACTGAATAGAAGATTACAAAGATGAGTATTTGGGGAACAAATAGTGGCGAAAGTGGTTGAAAAGGTTCTTACTCAACAATTACCATACCTTTCATTAATAGCTCAGCAACAACAATAGTAAACTACTGTAGTCAGTGTTAGAGGACGTTTATATAGTGAATGAGATATTGTCTCACATCACCAAAAATAAGTTAATGTTCATGCTTATACACTACTTTCCTCAAACTTATATTGGCCTTTAGGGTTAGGTAATTTTGTGAGAGGGGGAGGACCTATATGGCCATGAACTAACACACGCGCACGCCACCCGCCCGTCCCGTACTGGGTGCGGGTGCGGGTGCAATAAGAGTGGACCGTGTTATAATTTTGCTACACAAAAGTAAACAGTTTTCTACTGTTTAAACTCAAATAGAATCGACTAGTGGATTGGACGCGGCTTTTCAAAATAGGCGTTGCAAAGCGGTTTTTAGCTATTGCGAATGAAGAGACGCGACTATGGCAAACCGCGACAATTCTTGGCCGTTGCAATTGAAGAGAGACGACTGTTGCAAACCGTGACAGTTCTTGACCGTTGCAAATAAAGAGAGGCGACTGTTGCACACCGCGATAGTTTTTGGCCGTTGCAGACGAAGAGATGCGGCTGTTCCCAACAAGCATAACTGTTGGGAATTAGCCTATAAAAGGAGAAGGAAACCTGATCGGTAGATTATTCAAACTTTTCTCTTCTTCTTCATTTCTTAATCTCCAGATCCGTGCGCTTCTGCATATCACACAGAAGATCATACTCATCACAATCTCGAGCAGATCACGTCTATTGTATCTTGAAAGACTTTAATAAAGTCTTAAGGAAATTGTTACAACAAGCCTCGAACGTAATTTCTTTCTTCATCCGGTTAGATTTCTGTTTACTTATATATTTATATACATCATTCTGTAATATTTTCATTTCAATGTTGTGCTGTTTCTACGAAGTAGTACAATGCTTGTTTATCGCTATAGTTCAATACAATAATTTGTTGTTGTGATTGCTATACTTTGTTCTTGTAAATTAATTACAACATAATTATTGGTCAAAATAACTAATATAGAATTCCAAAGTAGTGGAAATCTGATTTGTAAACTTGTTTGACGAGTTTATAACATATTGATCTCTGTTTTGGTATAATGATCTTATAACATGTTAAGACTTTCCTTGTTTCACTAAAACAGAGATGGCGACAGTTGAACTATCAGTAAAAAGTGCTACCCACAACCAGCCTGATCCGTTTAAAGGAGATGGTAATGACTTCATAACATGGCAGAATCAAATGTAGTTTTATCTCATCACGTTAAGGCTGCAGAAGTGCATTGAGAAGGATGAACTAAAGCCTAAAGACGGACAAACTAGAGAAAAAGACGCAGCTTTTTTCTCAGAATTGAATCATGGAAGCATTCGGACTTCTTATGCCGAAATTACATTCTGAACTGTTTGGATAAAGTACTATATAAAGTATATCAACCATACCAGACAGCGAAATCCCTATGGACTACACTTGCAAATAAATACAGGACGCAGAATGTCAGTTTGAAGAAGTTCATAGTAGACAAATTAATGGAATACAAAATGGTGGATTCCAAATCCATGACTAGTCAAGTGCAATAACTCCAACTTATAATTCATGAACTTGAAGCAGAAGGATATCAAGTTGGAAAATCGTTCTTTGTTGAAGCAATAACAAGAAATTTACCACCATCCTTGAGAGACTATACCGCATCTATCAGAAACATAAGAAAAAGAAGATTTCTTTAGAAGATCTCATTGTCAGATTAAAAATTGAGGCAGATAATTACAGAATAACACAACACAAAAACGAAGAGACACTTGTTACAGAAGGGTCAAAGAAGAAAGGACGCGTCACCAACTGAAAGAAAAAGAGGAAGACAATGGATAATCAATCCAAAGATAAGCAAACCAAGAAGTTCAAAGGCGAATGTTGGGCCTATGGAAAGACTAGGCACGCAGCTAAAGATTGCATGCACAAGAAGACGAATGAAAAATCGATGGCAAATATAATGGAAAATTTGAGTTCAACCATTGAGGAGATGAACTTTTCAGGAGTTGTTTCAGAATACAACTTCGTACAAAATCCCACACAGTGGTGGATAGACACAAGCACTACTCGTCATGTCTGTTTTGATATATCTATGTTCTCCACTTACAAGAAGTACAATCAGGAATAAATTTTTTACATGGGTGATTCTGCAGTTTCCATAATCGAAGGTAACGACACAATCATCCTCAAATTTACATCCGGAAAAACTGTGACACTAAGTGAAGTTCTTTATGCTCCGGATATCCACAAGAACCTTATCTCTGGACCTATGCTCTCAAGGAAAGGCTTCCGTCTGGTATTCGAGTCAGATAAAGTAGTTCTGTCTAAGACTGGAATTTATATAGAAAGGGGCTATTTATGTGATGGCCTATTTAAGGCAATGTAGCCATAGTCGGCAATAAAACTATGTATTCTGATTATACTATTAATAAAAAGGAAGTTTCTTATTTGGTTGAGCATGAAATTTTACTATGACATGATAAATTAGGACACATAAATTTTCGAAAAATGAAAAAATTAGAAAAATTGGGATTAATACCTAAATTCCAAGTAGATTAAAACTACAAATGCGAGACATGTGTAGAAGCAAAATTAGTTAAAAAACCATTTCATACTATTGATAGAAGTACAGAACCACTAGTTTTGGCTCACACTAGTTTATGTGATTTTAAATCAGTACCTACAAGAGGTGGAAAAAGGTACTTTATCACTTTTATTGATGACTATACATGATATTACATTGTATATTTTTTGAATAGTAATGATGAAGCAATTACATCGTTTATAAAATATAAGGCTGAAGTAGAAAATCAGTTAAATAAAAAGATCAGGATATTGAGATCTGATCGAGGTAGAGAATATGAATCACATTTGAACAATTTTGTGCAGATTCTGGTATAATTCATCAAACAATAGCTCCATATTCACTACAGCAAAATGTTATTGCCTAAAGAAAGAATAGAACATTAAAAGATGTGATAAATACAATGCTATTGATCTCTGGTCTATCGACGAACTTGTGGAGGGAAGCCTTAAATATGGCTAATCACATATTAAATAAGGTTCCTTACAATTAAAAAGGAACAATTCCATATGAGTAATGGAAAGGACACATACCAAGTTTCAAATACCTCATAATATGGGGTGCTTGGCAAAAGTTCCAGTTCCGCCTCCCAAGAAAGTCAAACTTGGACCAAAAAGTATACTGTTACTATCTAGGGCCAGCCCAAAATAATAGTGCCTACAGATTTTTGGTATTCAAGTCTGATATAGATGATATTAATGTCAATACAATAATAGAGTCTCGAGATGCTTCATTATTTGAAGATGTCTTTCCACACAAAAGGAATGAAGGAAATTATGTCCTTAAAAGGACAAGAGAAAAATCAAGCAAGCCACATGACGATGAAACTCATCGTGAAATTGAGGAAGTTGAACCAAGAAGAAGCGTAAGAGCAAGAATGTCCAAGATGTTTGGTTTAGATTTTCTAACACATGTTAGAACACGAACCTCAAACATACAAAGAAGAAATGTCATCTTCTGAATCTTCATGTTGGAAAGGAGCAATCAAAAGTGAAATTGATTCAATTCTAAGTAATAAAACTTGAAAAATAGTTGATCTTCCACCTGGAATAAAACTGATTGGTTGCAAATGGATCTTCAAAAAGAAGATGAAACCAGATGGCTCTATTGAAAAACATAAAGCAAGATTGGTAGCAAAAGGATATCGTTAAAAGGAAGGTTTAGACTTCTTTGATGCTTATTCACCGGTTACACGAATAACCTCTATAAGAATGTTAATAGCAATTGCATCCATATATAATCTAGAGATTCATCAAATGAATGTAAAGATAACATTCTTAAATGGAAATTTTGTTGAGGAGATTTATATGGAGCAACCCGAGGGTTTTATTTCCAAAGGAAATGAAAACAAAGTATGTAGATTAATAAAATCATTATACGGATTAAAACAAGCTACAAAAAAATGGCAAGTAAAATTTGATAGTGTCATGATGAAAAATGGTTTCTTATAAATGAATGTGATAAATGTGATTAATATAAACAAGTTGAACAATCATACGTGATGATTTGTTTATATATATATGATATGCTAATCTTTGGTCCAAATAGTAAACTGACAGAGACCATAGAGAAAATGTTAATCAACAATTTCGACGTGAAAGATTTAGGAGTTGCAGACCTTATTTTGAGAATCAAAATAATAAAAACACCTAATGGAATTGATCTTTCTCAGTCATACTATGTGGAAAAAGTGATTAAAAAATTCCAAAATTAAAGGAGTAAGAACGCCTTTTAATCCATCGGAAGTACTGCACAAAAACACTAAAGAGAGTGTAATGCAACTGGAATACTCCTATATAATAAGATGTCTAATGTACCTCATGAATTGCACAAGACCAGATATAGCTTATGCAGTAAGTCGATTGAGCAGGTATACAAGAAAATCAGGGAAGGAACACTAGATGCACTAATGAGAGTGTTGGGATATTTAAAGAGTACCACGAACTTTTCCTTACATTATGAAAAATATCATGCCGCCTTATGAGGATATTGTGATGCAAACTGGATTTCTGATTCAGAGGAATCTAAATCAACTAGTGGTTATGTCTTCACCCTAGCAGGAGCAGCGGTGCCATGGAAGTCTACTAAACAAACATGCATATCTCGATCCACTATGGAATCAGAGTTCATCGCTTTAGATAAACAAGGCGAAGAAGCAGAATGACTTCATCAATTTTTGGAAGACATTCCATTTTGGCCCAAACTTGTATCATCCATATGCATACACTGTTATAATCAAGCAACGTTCAGCAGAGTACAAAACTTTGTGTATAATGGAAAGTCGTGACATATTCGTCGACGTCATAACACGGTTAGGTAGCTACTCTGAATTAGAACTATTTCCATTGATTATGTGAGAACTACTTATAACCTTGCAGATCCATTAACTAAAAGATTATCAAGAGAGAAAATTGACTGCGCAACGGGCGAAGGGTTTTAAAAGCCTAAAACAATAAAAGTTATCTTATACGGAAACCTATCTTAGCGACTGGAAATCCCACAGACTACAATTAATAAGCAAACCAATTCTGAGTAACTTAAGAAGTAATGCATTTTGGACTTAGTCTTACTTCATTCCTATGGTGAACAATAGAATGCATGCCTACAGAAGTATTAAAAGGATAAAGCTATGCTTTTTAATGATGACCATATCTTGAAATTAACAAGTGGGGTATATGTAGAATACAATTAATGGTTGCGATCACCTATGTTAGTGTGAGCTGGGTCAGCTCTATGAGAATATTAAAGGCTTAAATTCTCTAAAACACTCGCAGAACCAAATTTGTTCAGGACCAAAATGAACACAACCAAAAGATTGGATGTGAAGGGAAACAATGCTTTGTAAAGCTTATTGTCTGGTTATGCACAAACAGTTGATGGTTCAAGATGAAATAACTCACCAATTAGCCAAGTATATCCGATAAGTTTTAACTAGGGAAAGTTCAAAGTGAAATATCAACTTATCCTCGATATAGCATTATTTACATATGAACTGTGCGATATTACACTTTGTGTGGGGAAGACATATACCATCATTCATATGGGAATTATTAGAGGACACTTATATAATGATTGAGATATTGTCCCACATCGCCAAAAATAATTTAATGTTCATGCTTAATACTACTTTTCTCAATCCCATATTGGCCCTTAGGGTCAGGTAATTTTGTGCGAGAGGGAGGACCTATATGGTCATGAACTAACACACGTGTGCGCGTCGCCCTCCCGTCCAGTACCGAACCGGGCCGGGTGCGGGTGCAATAAGAGTGGACCGTGTTATGTTTTTGCTGCACATAAGTAAATAGCTTTCTACTGTTTAAAAGCGACTAGTGGATTGGACGCGGCTTTTCAAAATAGGCGTTGCAAAGCTGTTTTTAGCTATTGCGAATGAAAAGACGCGACTGTTGCACACCGCGATAGTTCTTGACCGTTGCACACCGCGACAGTTCTTGACTGTTGCAAATGAAAAGAGGCGACTGTTGAAAACTGCGAAGTTTTTGGCCATTGCAGACGAAGAGATGCGGCTGTTCCCAACAAACATAACTGTTTGGAATTAGCCTATAAAAGGAGAAGGAAACCTGATCATTAGATTATTCAAAATTTTCTCTTCTTCCTCTTCATTTCCTAATCTCCATATCCGTATGCTTCTGTATATCACATAGAAGATCATACTCATTAAAATCTCGAGCAGATCACGTCTGTTGTATCTCGAGAGACTTGAATAAAGTCTTAAGGAAATTGTTACGACAAGCCTCGAATGTAATTTCCTTCTTCATCTGATTAGATTTCTGTTTACTTATATATTTATATACATCATTCTGTAATATTTCCATTTCAACGTTGTGATGTTTCTACGAAGTAGTACAACGCTTGTTTACCGCTATAGCTTAATACAGCAATTTGTTATTGTGACTGCTATAGTTTGTTCTTGTAAATTAATTACAACATAGTTATTGTTCAAAATAATTAATACAGAAATCCAAAGTAGTGAAAATCTGATTTGTAAACTTGTGTGACGAGTTTATAACATATTGGTCTCTGTTTTGGTATACTGATCATATAATAGTCAGTACAAACAAATACAATAAAATCATTCAAACAACCGTCGGTTCACTTTACTAAAAAAACTAAGGAAACCACCAGTTAACCCCTCCTGCAATCCTAAGTCCACTTCAGTCAATACACTTTCCAGATCTATTACGATGAATAAATTCCCATACTCTTTCTGTTTACTTTCGAAACGAGGCTCCAAAGGCCCGATAAATCCACCAGTCGCAAGTGTGTAAGACACCTCCATTTATGCTCTGGCAGTGCATGCCCTTGTCAGTTGTCGTGCCATGGCATAATAGGTCGAAAGTCAATATCCAGTCCAGCAGATCGGGGTATTCATGATTGAACTATCTAAAGATAAGGTTTCTACCCATTGTGTCTTCTTCTCTAACCCTTGCATGTTTCATTAACTGTTTGCAACCTTTTAAAATCATTTCCAGACGAACTTGCATTGGGAACTCAATGTTTTGAAACGTTCTTGTGTTGCGTTCTAACCAAATGTGCCAAATTAAGGTTGTTATGGCTATATCCATAAGTTTGTTGAATGATTTGCTATTATTAGGAGTATGAAAATCATGCTCAAATATCAACTCAGTGTTTTGAATGATTTGCTAGTATTTTTTTGATCGATATCTAAATTCCATACATATATTTTATATATTGTGTTTAGCTAGTTTGTTCCTGCTAGTAATGCGCATAGTGACATTTTAGGCCAGCACGTTGTGTTTCAAATATGTGTGCACCATTCAAATGTGTTGCGTTCCTCCAACAATCTCATAAGCTGATGAAACTGAAAATTGTCCATTACTTTGTGGCTTCCAAACCCAAAAATCCTCATCAAGATTGTGGTAAAGGGGTATGTTTGAGATATGGTGAACAATACAAGGGAGCAAACTATTGGTGTTGCTCTCCATTGTCCATTAGAAAGGAGAGACGGGACACTTCTTTTGGGGGCCCCAATGATCGAAAGAGACTATCAAACCATCATATCGTTCAAAGAATGATCATGAATCTAGGGATCAAACCATTGGCTAGTGTTGTCTCCGCTCACTGTTCTTTTCATCGGTCCACTTGCTTGATGTCCTTGTCTTGAGTAGTGCTCCATGCATATGATGAGTTATTTTATCCTCTAGAATTGTCCGAAAATTCTTATTTTTACAGTATTTATTTGTCATCTATTGAGCTCACATGCGATCTTTTTGCAGAGATCTCCTAGTAAGATTTTACAAATTTCAAACAAAAATGATTGAGTCTCATGTATCATTACGTACAGGTGCTCTACAATCCATAAATTTATTTCATCAATTTGAAAATTCATCTGAAACTTCCCCTCTACAACAAACAATAATGCTTGTTCTATGCAGATTTCTTTGTCAAATCACCAAGCAAAAAGATTGTCTTTACATCTAGGTATGCTAACTCTATATCTTAAATCGCAACTCATGATCAATAAAATCAAGCTTGAAGTACGTAGCACTACCGACATAAATATGTCATCATACTCTTCTTTTCTTTGTAAACACCATTTCACAATCAATCGAGCATTATGTTTTTCACCATCTTTCATCTTAAATATCATTGCATCGTGTGGCACAACTTCCTTGAAGAAGCAAAATTAACTCCTAAGTTTGGTTTCTCTCTCTATTTCTAATGGAGATTCATTTTGACTTATCACTCGATACCATGATATCATCAAAATGTATCTGTTCATCTTAGTTATATGCAATAAATAGTTCAATCGATTATTAATGTTAAGATGTGCACAAATCATATTATCATACCTCATAAGCAACTTTATCATGCAATAATTAGTCTAAGTGGCAAACACCTTGAACCAAATCCTGCTTGATTACCTCTTGAGTAAAACCCTTTATAGCACTTTGAACACCACTATCACAACTAGAAGTGTCATGTAATATACCATCAACAACATTATCAACTCTACTATTATACAGGAATGGAGGAGCAATCTCCATCTTCTTTTTGTTACCAACCAAATCTGAGAAATTATATGAATGTGTTTTTTAGTTGAACAAATATGATTCATCAAAGTGACATGACATAAATTAATAATCTTCCTTGTCTCTAGGTTTCAAATATGATAACCCTTCACATCGTCTACGTAACCAAGCATAACTTCCATGAAGGTTTTAACCTAGAGCTTTTTGGTGCCCAAGTCATGTACAGTAACAGGATTATAAAAAAGAAGATAAATCTATATTCTCCATCCATACTTTGTCCATAAATTTTCTTCAATGGAGAACCTGGAGTTTGATAAACAATATGCACTGTGTCAATAATGCTTTTAGCGCAAAACACATTTTGATGATCTGGATGTCATCCAAGCATCGTCCCTTCTCCAACAAAATATTTTTTATCATCCACGCAGCATTTTTTGATAGTGAACCTATCTATAGTAATATGTATCCAAACCATGTTGTCCATCATACTCCAAGAAACCTTTAAAAACACTTTTATTGTAGAATCTCAACATAAAGTCTTCCACATCATGAATTTTTCAAGCGCCTACAACTTAACCTACATTAGATACAACCTCACCTTACAAGAATACTAACAAAAAATATAATACCTTGCTCCACCCAAGTGAAACTACTAGCATTGACCCTTATACATCCATGCGAACATACTTGAAAACACCTCCCTAATCATGCTTACCCTCAACGAATAAACATTTGTTTTCTTAGTTAAGATACATTCTTAGCAAAACTCAAGTTTTTTAAAGTTCCCTCCATAGATCATATTTAGACTTATCTAAAATATGACGTTCCTAAGAAGACACAATCTGTTAGTATCTAGATCTTGCTAGCTCTTTACACTAATACTAAATTAACAACTAATGCTTAGACTTTTACGCAATTACAAATTTCAAGTCATTTCCCCTTTTAATAAATACAAGTGCTTCATGTGAAGCCTTAAAGCTATTTCTCTTTATTGCTTTTGCATCCCAATAATGCTAGTTTCCTAATAAGATAAAAGATTTACAAAACCTTGAAACATCGTGCACATTGTTGAGTGTGCAACCACTCCAAATATTTGAATCCACTCGAAATTAAAACCCAAAGAAATTATAAGTCCCATAGGAATTGCAATCCTCGCTATTGTCATAAGTTAAAAAGAACTATTCAACGTCATATAAAACAGCTTCCTATGTTGAGTATCAACTCATAATCCCAAACTTTTGATACTATCAGCATTAATGCATCATCTTTAATATCCTTTACCATAATCATAATCGATGAAGCCACAACTTTTGTGTTTTCTAAATATTCATTCTCCTAGTGATCTAGTATCTTAAAATACAAACGCATTATCTGCCATAGCATTTCTAAAGTTAGGATTCTCCCTATTTTCCTGGCGTTTTGACTATTACTAACTCCACTATCGTAACTCAATGCCTTCTTTTGATATATTCCTTTTCAAAAAGTTTCACCTTCATATCAGCAAGTATCAAGGTATATCATCCATATAATATTACTTTTTTGTTCCTTAGCAAAGTTCAAATTTATTGTCTGTCTTTTTTCTTAGAACAAGGATGATATTTTATTCAAAAATGACACTCATTTTGATGTCTCAAGAGATCGATTCCAAAACCTTTAGAACCTCGGTCTAAAACATCATATCACTGGCCACTTAAGGTAGTGGTCCTTGACTTTATTGTCTTCATCTTCATCAGAAATATGTCGAGTGTCTTTAAATGCACCATCGTCGAACATCTTGCATGTAAAGAATGTCTACGATAATATTTGATGATTCACAAGTGACTTCTTCACATATAACTCCTTCAACTAATCACATATACCCTTAGTGCTAATCTTGACATCAACTTTAAAAATAACATTATCCTTCATAACAAACTGGAGGGTAGTGGATGCACATTCCATCATCTCTTCCTTCCTCACATCCACGATATCGGCTGACAACAAATGTGTATCAAACACAACTTAATGTACTTGATTCCGCTATAAAATTGCCTCATTTGTCATTTCTCAAATCCATTTTTTTGTTCTACACTTATATAGTAAGTGTAATCTAACTGCCACAAATGATCCGCATACACATGGAATCAACATAAGGTAAGTAACAACCATTGTAATAATCCGCAAGCAATCCTACAAATGATCATTTTCACAAACATCTTATGCTCAATCTTGAATAATTAATACCAAATTTAAGGGTTAACAAATATGACCAAACACAATCACAGAAATAAATAGCTCAATAAAGTCGATGAAAATGTCGAGAAACAATATACAAAATGTATAACTCGTTTGAAACACTACAAATTTAACAACCTTTCAAAATATACATAAGGAAACAATAAAATCATGATAATAAAAGACTTAAGGATTAAGAATGGATCCTCTATTAACGTGATAGTGTACTATACTTCACAGTTGAAGAGATTTTAGAGATTACGGAAGAGATTACAAGAGAAACAAAATAATTATTAATGCTAAACCCTATTTGTCTATCGTAAAATTCTATTTAAATAATAATTAGTTTACACACCTCTATATCAACGCCTCTATATCCATAAATCTTGGCCATTGAATTGACTCCAAAATAAATCCACATCCTTGGTTAATCAACCACATTAGGTCCTAGCGTCTTCAATCGAGACACTGAATGTACAAAACAAATGATTTGAAGCTTAAAAACTAAAAAATATTTTATACAGCTAATTTGGAAAACCAATTTTGAAATCATGTTATGTAATAGCTTTTCCCTGATAATGTTTAAAAAATATTTCCTAAAAATATTTTCTTTGATAAGTGTTGAAAGTTAGCACAATCTCTCTAACTTGAATCGTAACATTAGCACACGATAAGAAGCTCTCACCCATTAATTAGCAAGTGAAGATACCTTATACCTCATACTACAACCATCATGTTTTTACATGTAAATGTACAATTGGGTCACATTGCATTTAATGCACAACCATGCATTTTTTCCATTATTAAAACCATGCAAGTGCTAAATTTTTCAAAAGCTTGCGCACTCTGAACCATGCGGCACTTTGATGAAAAAAATTGAAACTTTATGAATAATGAATTAGTTTATCATCTATTTTTAACACGGTGCATGCTTGATTGTTGGGCATGCACATAAATTTGCCATCTATTGAAGGTTAATGTTTATTCGGATAAATGCGAGGGCGATCAAAGTTAAGTGGCATTTAAGATACTGAAGGTTTCACAAATATTTGTATCAAGATGGGATACCAAATTTTGCATTATATATAGAGTATTGAACTACGATGGAAGAAGCAAAGAGAAAATAGAAAGCATTATGAGAACTCTCGAAAGCAACCAATATGTCTAAAGTTTGGTTCAAATTGTTGATACTAAGCCTTTGTCCAAAACATGCAACTGTCGGCTGTATAATAAATATTTAGCAATTTTAAACCTTTTCAATTAGGTTAACATTTAATTTAGAAATATACTTCTTTGGTGTATACATATTTAGCTAGGGGCTAGTTATCATAAGAACATAGACACACACACACACACACATATATGATAGCTATAATCGACTGTAATTTATTAGGGTTGACCAATGTAATATAATTCTTAGGGTTACATAAATCTTATCATATTTAGAGAATTATAAAATTAATAGAAGAATAAAATGTTTGTGTATTTGCTTACCTATCGTTTATTTAGTTGTTTTTCATAATCTAGTTACATGGAGAATGTAATGCAATTTTCTTATTAACCTAATTGTACAGATCTTAGAATAAAAATTTAACAATCCTTATCCAATCGAAATGTCCATATTAACCTTCTTCCAAAACATTTAAGAGATGTGTACCATGATGACTTATGTTTCACCACCGGCTTTGATCATATGTTAAGATGTTGAATCTTAAACAAAGATATAATGCGAATATATAAATAGGAAAGGGATAGACAACACATCACTCATGCTATGTGTCTCATCTATACTTCTATCATTCTTCGATTGGCAAAAATTTAAATGATTCTACTCAAACACCGGAATATTTGATGATATATATCATGCTAAAACAAATAATCAAACGTAAAATTTATATCACATTGATAGGTCAACAAAAAACACTATGATCTACAATCGCTTAAAATTCATATTATGAAAACATTGCACCTAAGTTGTCATACAAAGTTTTCAAAGCGAGTTTAAATCCTAAATCATAAATTTTAAACTATAAATCAAAATTGTGTTTGAACCATCAATCCTAAATACAAAAGCTATACATTTCACGATTTTACATGTTGATATAAATTTTTCTCTATGTTTTTTATCGATAACATTTGAGGTAGAAATATCGATTCTTTCCATGGTAATAACATATATTTTTAAATCGATTTTGATCGTTGATCTTCTACAACTAAACTTAAATTCAATTTCTCTCTTGTTTTACCTGTTATGTTTAGAAAATAACAAAATGTGTATCGTAGATTAAAACGGATATCTTGATGATTTTTATATGTTATTTATTGGTTATTTTTTTTCAAGCATTTTAATTGAGTTCAAAATCATAAATTGAGAATCCGAGACCTTCAGTTTGAAGCGAAATGTGAATCATAAGCTTTTATTAATTAGTAATCGAAGCCAAAGGGTGTCCGATCAGCAGACATCTTAATTTACAATCTAAACTTTTACCACTAATGATTCTTAATTGACATTAAGATTTCTGATAACAATGATTATATGGTTAGATCTGAAGTGATTATTTAGGAAGTCGTACAACATATGTATTAAATATGTGTACCGGTAAATTATCGACTAAGGATCTATATACAATGTTTGAAAAGATCGGGATAATTTTAATGTAATATTGATATGTTTGTTAGTAATAGGTATGTCAATGGATAGTTTCAGATGTTGATAGTGTAATGATGGATATCAAATAACTATCATATCCGATCAATAAATGAAGAAACATAAATAAAAAAAATTAGTTGAACATAGAAAAAAATTAATCATGTTGATTATAAAAATATAACAAGTCAATAAATATATTACGATAACAAATAATTCTGAATAGTTAATATGATTTAAATGCATACAATATAAACTGTTAGCTTAATTTAAAAAAATACGTATATTTCATTGTACTAAACTACACATAAATTTTGCCAAAATTGGGACAGATATTTTTCGAATGTGAATGCCTCTATATTTACATCCATATCCGTTTTTTCGGATATCGTATATTCATCAGTTTTTAAATACCGATTTCAGATTTTTCGGATATCCATTGATAGCCTTGGTTAACATGCTATGTAAATAAAGGTAACAATATAAGATGTAAATATTCTTTCTAATCGTTTTAAACATTTAATAGATTTGCATATATACTCTTAAGTTTTATTGTAATATAGTATATTTATGTATATTTCCCATTAAATGACAACATTTAACAACTTTTGCCTATCGTTGCATCATATACCAGTCAATGTTGCTTTGCCGATATAGCATTCAATATTTGTCGGTGTTGCGGATATATCACGAAAATATCGTTAATCGATATTTTAGAAAACATTGATTGAAATCCGATATGCGATATATCGCTGGTACTATCCAATACAAACTACGTAACTTGCAACAAAATAGAACAAATGTAACGACCCGGGATTTTCGATCCCGAAAATTCCAGATAGTTAGTGACAAAGAAGAAAGAGATAGAAGGAAAGAAGAACAGAAACACCAACATCTCACATTCGTAGTGGATAAAATGTAATAACAAATAATAATAGTTATACAAAGGAAAACTGTACTCGTCAAATTTCACTTTAATACATCAGAGTTACAACATTTACACAACATCGGACAGTTTTAAACGATATGTCCTAGATATACAACTATATAATACAACGGAAACACTCCAAACGTTCCTACCATCCAGCTCGCCTTCTGAGCTTCAAAATGTCCTTACCAGAAAATCTGTAATACTCGGTCCGACCCGAATATTACATCAAAGTAACACCCGGGTCAGGCCAAGAAACCAGCGTGAGTGAACCCATCTAACATGAAATACAAAAGCATACAACTTATATAAACCCGGGGTAACTTGTACCAATTTACAACTTCACAAGTTATTATAGACGCTATTTATTTCCCACATCAATTTCTAAGTACCAAAACTTAGATTAAATGGTCCAATTCACTTAAATCATTCCATTCCAACCTATTGATTTCACATATCAATCTATAAAGAATCGAAGTGTTTTCGGATATTTACTAATACCCGACTTCGGTCTCTTCGAGTCCAATGTCATCGTAACATAAGTTATTCAATTAAATACAATTCAATTTTAATTATTGGATAGCACTTTTACACAGCAATTCATAATTGGTAGATAATCACATTATCATTGTTTCCCAAACATATCATATCACAAAGCAATTCCTATCAGAGATATCAACCAATCCATGGCACTTATCATCATTCAGTCATCCATAAGCAAGATTGATCACTTTCATTAATTACATTAATTAATGATCCTCTAATTACTTTCATTAGTTAATTATTCTTAAATTTCATTAAATAATTAACCTTTAACTTACTTACATTCATTAATCGACCTTGATTAATCACAATCAATAATTTACTTTCCTTATTTACTTCATCAATTAAATCAACTCCTTGATTAATTATATTAATTAATCCTTTAATTACACCGAGTAATTATCACTTAATTTCTTCCACAAAGTGATTATCCTTTAATTACTTCCCATCAAGTAATTTGATTTTTACAAATACATCCAGTAATTATTCATTAATTACTTCACTAAGTAATTACACCTCATTAATTACCTTAATTAATTATACTTAACCCAACATCAAACGATTATCTTTAATTAATTAAACCTAATTAATTAATTAAAATTAACCATATTAACTTAATTAATTACATTGAGAAATTAATTTCCTTTAATTACTTTAATGAGTACTTACTCTAATCATCTTCTTAACATTAAGTAATTATCTTTTAAGTAATTAATCTCTAATTACTTAATAAATTTATCCTTATTTAGGGATTAATTAATTTCTAATTAATTAAATCATAATAATTAAATTAATTAACTATTCTTTAATCATTAATTAATTACTCTTAATCACTTATTAATTTATTAAATCTGTAATTGTCCAAGACTTTCAGTTATTATAAGATAAACTCTTCAATCCTTATTACCTTCCAAATCATTATTAAGATCTTATTAATAAATCTCAAATCACATATTATTAACATATTTTAAATTAATTTTAAATAAACTTAAGAATCAACTAAATTAATATCATATATATTCAACTTCTAAATCCAATAGTTAAACAAAAACATTGATTAGATATAAAAGTAATTTATTTAAGATCATTATAGACCTGATTAAAACTTGATTTTACTTGAATTTTAAAACTGTATAAATTTTCCTAGAAATCAATTCGAAAGCACTCGACCCAGACCCAAAACAAACCCATCATTTTATATTTAACTTTGTTTTAAATTAAAACTGATAAAATAATGGTGAACTATCGAAGGCAATTCACTACTGACTCGAGTAGAACACCGAGTAACCCCTTCTTCTCAGATTCTAGACTTCATCTTCACCTTTCTTCTTCTCCTAAATACTGCTCTAACATACACGAGCACAATCGCATGCACCTGCACATAGCTCCGCCTCACTGGAGCACGTCGCCGTCCCTATCCACAGACCATCTCCGACCCCCTAAATCACCTAATCACCTCAACACCCACAACGATTCCTGCATTGAATTTCGAACTCCCGAAACCCCTTTACAGGAGCAAGAACCCATCATTATCGCTTCGTTCTTCCTTTCCTGGCCACCAGAAACTCCAAAAATTTGCCAGCGCCATTGCCATCGTCTCCTTATCTCCTTTCCCCTATACCGCAACCTTAACCATCCGCCCCGACGCCGAAATTGATAGATAAATAACCTTGACCCAAAACATTGGCTAAACCCGAACCTCAACTTAATCGGCCACCACCGACACCCAGAAAATGTGATTCCAATTTTCCCATGTCCCTCGAATCCCAAACAATCTTCAGCCAAGGCATCGATGACCAAATCTTTCTCGATCGACGAGAAACGACATTTTTCCCAATATCGTTGAACTCGAGTTTTCTATTGATTTACCCACTTAAAAACCTTGAAATTAATCTCAAAATTTACCATTTTCCAATACAATTTAGTTTATATAATCCAATTATGAAATAAAAAGAATCGATTTTCCAGGTTGAATAAGATTTTCACTGTAATTCCTTCATCCAGTAAAATAACTTGTTAATTAAGATATAAAAATAATTTTAAAAATCAAGTTTGGTTATCAGAACCAAATCTTCTTTAAAGATTATAACTTATAGGAGATTGGAAAGTAAGTAATTGATTTTTGAAATGATTTTTGGTCTGATAGTAATAAGAACAGTGACACATATTTATATACAGACATTCAAACTCAATCAATCCCATTTTATATATATGCAGGCAGATCTTTGCAAACATTTTTTTTTCCACAACATGCTTTAAGCTCCTCACATGCAATCAAAGTTAACAAATTTCAAGCTTAAAATGTTAATTTACTCACCTGTACTGTAACGACCCGAAATTTTCGAAGCCGAAAATTCCAGATAGTTATGAAAAAGATGAAAGAGATAGAAGAAGAAGAACAGAAACAATAACATCTCACATTCACAACGGATAAAATATAATAATAAATAATAACAGTTCACAAAAGAATACTATATCTGTCAATTATATTTTAATACATCAGAGTTACACATACCTATATAGACACCGAATACACATAATTATCATGTCACAGATATACAACAATATAATACAGCGGAAACACTCCATACGTTCTTGCCATCCAGCTCGACTCCTGAGCTCCAGTACGTCCTTACCAGAAAATCTGTAATACTCGGTCTGACCCGAGCATTACATCAAAGTAACACCCGGGTCAGGCTGGAAACCAGCGTGAGTAAACCCATCTAACGTAGGATACAAAGGTACACATCTCATATAAACCCGGGGTAACTTATATCAATTTTCGCTTCACAAGTTGTTATAGACATCACTAGTTTCATACATCAATTTCCAAGTGCCAGAACTTAGATTATATGGTCCAATCTACTTAAATCATTTCATTTCTACCTATTGACTCCACGTATCAAATTTATATAGAATCGTAGTGGCTTTAGGTATTTACTAATACCCGACTCTGGTCTCTTCGAAATCCATACCATCTTAACTTTTTATTCAAGTGAATACAATTTATCCTTAAAATACAAGATGTCACTTCTACCCAGCAATGCATCATCAATAGATAACCACATCATCTCTGTTCGAGACAAGCATACCTTTCACAAACATTTCAAATCAGAAATATTAACCAATTTAAGGCATTTTCCAAAAATCCCATCATCCATAAGCAAGATTTAATTAGACTCACCATTACTAATTAGATTAAATAGTTACCTCAACCACCTTTAAACCCTGCTCACTAAATTATTAATTAATTACTTCCCAATTAATTATTCTTTAATCATCCATCCTATTTAATCATTCTTGAATTAATTATTCTTTAATTATATTAAGTAATTAACCTTTGATTACCACACAAATTAATTAGCCTTATCTATCTACATTATTAACTTATAATTAATTTCCTTAATTAATTATTTACATTCATTAATGATCCTCTAATCATTTTCAGTGATTAAATTACATTTATCAAGTAGTCTTTCACTAAATCTCAGTCATTGATTAACCTTACTAAATCTCATTCAGTACTTAACTACTCCTTAATTACTTAAACTAATAAATTATTAATTACATTAAGTAATTAACTCTTAATTAATTACCAAAATTAATTATCCTTAACCATTTACAGTAATTAACCTTCAAATTAATGTTCCAAATTAATAAACTTAAATCATTAATTCTAACTTAAATAAATAAGTTATTCTTTAATTATCTCATTAATTAAATCACTTCAATATTTTAATTACTTCTAAGATAATTAATTTCTTTATTAATGACTTCTTTAATATTAAAATGTATTAGAACATTACATATTTAAATTTGAGTTTCAAATTCCATTTTGAATGTCAAGTTCTAGTGGTCCAGTGGTTTCGACAGATTGGAGTTGCTACATTGTGTTGTAGTGGCATCGGTTCGATTCCCAGCGGCCACAATAATGAGACATAGTGCACGGCCACTTTAAAACTGGCTTAACCAAAGGTCAAGGCGACATAGTCTCCCTGTCCCCAAAGTTTTTTTTGTCAAGTTCTAGTGGTCCAGTGGTTTCGACAAATTGGAGTTGCTACATTGTGTTGTAGTGGCACCGGTTCGATTCCCAGCAGCCACAATAATGAGACATAGTGCATGGCCACTCTAAAACCGGCTTAACCAAAGGTCAGGGCGACATAGTCTCCCTGTCCCCAAAGTTTTTTGAACTATAATTATATAAAAAAACTTGGCGTTAATGGTGTTCATGCACCACTGTTTTGTTGTACTTTCCTGTTCTCCGTAGCTTTCCTCCTGCCGGCCGCTCCATCATGTCTCTCCCACCGCTTCTTCCTGCGCTTAGCCCTCCCCCTCTTCTCCACATCCTCCCCGATGCTCCTCCCTCTACACCCTCAATAACCAGATCTGGCAGGAACTTCAAGCAACCAGTGACTATGTGTTCGCTTTCTGTTGACGATTTTCCTCCCCTGCCGACTGCTAAGACGTCCCTTGCTCCTGTAGCTCGTCCTGGACTGCGACCTGAATTTTTGAGTAATTTGGTTGGTGGTGACACTTGTGGTATTGGTTCAGTGTGTTTGGGTGTAACAGATGAAAGTGCAGATTGTGGAGTATTGCGTGATGGATCCAATGCTAATGGCCGTGTCTCAGTGGCGTTGGGTTGTGATTTTAAGCATCAAAATCCTGCTGATAACTTGAGTTATGATCAATGCACTTCTACTGTTCGTCAGAATGCTTCTGAGAACCTTGTTTCCAAACAGTCTGTTTTGAGTACTGATGGTTCTCTGCTTATGGCCTCTCCCATTGTGGCCTCTGATGGTGTTGAGGATAGTCGTCCTGTTGCTCTGTCCCATATTGGTTCCAAAAGCTGGTCTTCACTTTTTACATCTCTTCCTCGGAATGCTGGAGCTTATGAACCAGTTGTCTTTGATATCGTTGAAGAAAATGGAGTGATGATTCCTCCTCCAAATGTTATGCAAGCTGGTATTGACTTTTGGTCAGAATACTTGGTTGGATTCTTTCTGGACCCTAAGGATCTCCTTCATGATGCGTCTGCAGTTTGCCGTAGAGCCTGGCGGCTGCGTGGTAACTTACTTATTAAGTTGGTTGATTCCATGTACTTCTTGTTGTTCTCCTCCCCTGAGGAATGTAGTCGTGTTCTTGAGGCTGAGCCTTCTTTCTTCGCTGGGAAACCATTTATTATTACTCCCTGAACTCCTACGGTATCTAGTGCCCGTGAGCAAGTTCTCTCTATCCCCGTTTGGGTTTATTTTTCTCAAATTCCTTCTGCTCTCCAACCGCTGCTTGGGTTGAATTGGCTCGCATGTAATGTTGGTAAATTAAAATGCTTTGATTCTAATACTGTTGCGCGTGATAAGCTGGTGTATGCTAAAGCTCTGATTGAGATTTCTCCCTCTAAGCCTCTTCCATCCTCTATTCCTGCTCAGCTAGCTGTTGGCCACGTGGTGGATGTTCGAGTTCGATACGGTTGGGTCCCCGACATTTGCTCCTCCTGTCACTCCTTTGGCCACTTAGATACTTCCTGTTCGCATTCTGTTGTTTCCCCTATACCCCCTAAGATCCCTCTCCCTCGGCCTCCGCTCAGAAAATGGGTTCCTAAAGCTCTGGTTGTTCCTCCTCCTGTTGTTCCTTTATCAGTCCCTGCTTCGCTGCATTCTCCTGTTCGGCCTCCTTCCATTGTTCCTGGTGATTCTTCTGCTGATGCCCTTGATGTTTCGGATCATTCTTCGCCTCATGTTGTTTGGGCTGAGTCTGAGCGTTGTTGGGTTGATTGCCGATCTGATATGCGTTTCAACCCGGCGGATAATTCCTATTTTAGATATGTTAGCGACAATCCTATGGACCAACGATGCCTTTACTTTAGTCCATCCGGTGATTCCTTGGTCCTTGCCATGGACGGTTCCTTTGCTGAGGTTAATTCCGTCGTGTTAGTTGATACTTCTTGGCATCGATCCTTTATTTACTCTTCCGTTGCTGACATTTACGATCCCTCTCTTGCAGTTTTGTTTCGCCCGTTTTTTGGTCTATTTGGGAATGTTTCTTCCCAGGCGGATGTTGTTGCTGGTGGCTCTACCTCTACGGAGGAGACCTAGTCTTGTTAGACATTTAGTAGTTGTGACTAGCTGTCACATTCCTGTGTTGTATTTTATACTTTCCCTTTTTGTAGTTTAGGCTTCTCTACCTAACTCCTGTACTTCAAATTTTTATTACGTTTGTAATAAAAAGTGGACGGTCCACTATAAAACCGGCTGGCCTTGCCAAAAAAAAAAGATTCAAAAATGATTAGTGATTTAAACTTATCCAATTTAAATTCACTTATAAACTCCTTTAAATAAATGTACACAACATTTATTACTTTACATATGAAGTTTATACAGAGAAAAGGCTTTTAAATTAAATTACTATGTAAAAACAATTTTGAAAATACATTTTTAACTTGCAAATTCTTTTATTTTCATTCAAAAACTTTTATAAAAGAATTTTTCAAAATCAAGTTAATATTTTCTTGAAACAAAATTTACTTTTTTAAAAACTATTATTTAAACTATTTTTAAAACATTCATAATTTAAAATTGATTAAAATTTCATATTTGGATTTTAAAACAAACTTGTATCCATTTATTTAAACATTGATTTCCACTTTGTTTAAGCCTTGGTTTTAAATCTCAACAAAAATCCAAATTTCACTTTTTTATTTCAAAAAATTTAACTCGATTTTATTTTAAACTTTAAATTCAAATACTGTTTTAAAACCTGGTTCAAATTTGAATTTAAAATTTCAAACATTGTTCACATACTACTAAGAATTAAACTAAATTCTAAAACCTGAAACAAACAGGTTTGCAACAAAAAAAAGAAAACAGGAATAACAATTCCTGACCACCAGCTCCTTCGAGTTACCCCTCACCTTTCTTCGAGAAAACCACTAATATAACCTGAGTTTCCCCGAGGAAAACAAAACCCATAAAAAAAGACAAGTTTTCAAAACCAGTAGCAAACAAAAGCACTCCACCGCTATTTCGAGTTTTCCCCCGCCTCTACTTTAAGAAAACTACCCACAAACCCGAATGAAACCCCAAGGAAAAACTGCACAACCCAAAAAAAATCGATAGCCCTTCCACATGCACGGTGCACGTGCACCGTGCCTCCAGCCACCTCCGGCCACCCACCAGCGTCGCTTTCCATCGCCGATCACCCCACGACCACATCACAACCCCCAAAAACCACCGCAGCAGCTCGAAAAGAAAATCGAGCAGCCTACTCGAACCTGGACACACACGGCTCCTCCCCTCTTCAAACCTGTCAACGCTTCCCCCACGGCACTCCGACCATCTGCGCGCTTCCACCTCCGGCCTCAACTTCGACATCACCCAAACTTCGTCCCCCCGAAGCATCGGAACACTCGAATCAACATTGAGGGTGAGGTGATCAATTTTCCACCGTTGCTTAAAAACTAGGTTTAAACTTTTTAAATCCAAATTCCAAAATCCATATAGCTTAATTCTTTGATCCAATATTTTTTCTAGCTACCCCGTAAGCCCTTCTACCTCCTCGAGAAACCCCGGCCAACCCAGTGCTTCCGACCACCCTATCTTGACCAAAACCCATTTTCCGTTCGTCACATCAATGCCCACTCATTCTATCACTAAAAAATATGATTCAAATTTTAAAACTCCTAAATTTGATTAAGCAATCAGTTTGTAAACTTGAATCGACAATTCATGATGTTTGAATTTGTCACTTGTATTGAAATTTTAAACTGTCTTTATGTTTTCCCAGAGCAGATCACTTAATTTAGCATGAATTTAATTTAAAAATTTACTTCATACTTACCCAAACATAATTTGTTTATATGGTTTGTTCTAACAATCAATAGATTGAGAAAAAGTGATTTTTGAAGTAACTCAGTCTTCTAAAATTTATAAACAGAGCAACATCCAAAAAAAGAGAAAAAAAATGTGCAAACTTCATCTTATCAAAAATCCAATGAACTGCATATATTTCACACAACAAAACTTTTGATATTCATCATACAACTAAATTAAAACTTTAGAATATTTTAAAAATATGAAGTTACTCACCTGCAAAATCCCTTTGATCCTTCTTTACTCTGTTTAATTGAGATGTTATTTTAATTTGCATACTGATGATGCTACCCTTTCTTATTTTCTTTTCTTCAGGTTTACTTCTCAGGTTAACTAAGTTTTTGGAATGAACTAGAATAAGGTGATATATAAAGAAGTAGCTTGAACAGTGGTAGGATACAACTGGTACAGCTTCAACCTGTTGATCAGAGATTTTTTTTTTCTTTCCCTGTGTGTTTACTTACTGTGATTATTGAAGTGATGTTTCAAATTTCGGCTGAACAAATGTTGGTAGCTGGGATGAAAGCATTTAAATGCTTTGTTTCTTAATTCATTTACAAACTATAATTATGTTTAGCTGTACATAAATATTTTGTACAAAAATATACACTTTTCAGGCAAAAACTTAGCTTGCAAATGAAGATATTATGTTTTGTTGTTATCTAGCTTGAACTCATGTACAAATTTGTCTCAGGTTTTACTTTTCTTTGGTCTTGTTCCAATTTATACTTTAGCTTGTACTCCATATACAAGTGTTTGTCAGGTTTTATTTTCTTGCTTTAACTTATGCTTTGATTACAAATGTTAAAGTTATGTTGTATATACACTTGTGTTTTTATACTCTGTTCTTACCAATTTTAAATCTATGTTGTATGTTTACCAAAATTATTTAATCCGTGTTTCCTTTTATTTCTATTTCTATTTTATATTTATATTTAGTTCTATTTGTACTTTACTATCAATATTTAAATTATATACATAAGTTTACCTATTTATTTATATTTGTATTTCAACTATCAATAATTAAATAAGATTCATAGGTTTGACTTATATTTTATATTGATAGAATTAGATTTTAATTTAAACATTATCATTCATATGTATTTATTTATCAAATGTTAGCAACGTAAAGCATTTTAATTCAATTTTATAAGAAAGATTTTATTGTAAATATTATTAAGGATTTTATTTTAAATTTCCAGAATCCAATTTCCTTTTCAAATTACAAATTTAAAAAAAATGGCAACTATTTCTAAAAGATTTATTCATTTTAAAATGATCAATTCACATTTAATTTAATCAGATTAAATATTTATTAAAATAAATGAGGCCAAAATCCAGGGTCGTCACATGTACACAGAGCAACAGCATTTATTTTGGGTCAGGAACCAGATGTTGATTTAATCCTCTTAGTCGAGCTTAAACTGATCTGGAACCTAGCTTTAGTTGAGATGAATTCGCATCTACATTTGCTTGCTTTGTTTTCGAAGAAACTAAAAATTGCTACGGCTACATTTCTTGATTTGCTTGGATGATTCAGGTTTTTAAAAGGGGTGCTATTTAATGATTTTCTGGTTTGTATATAATTTCTAGGCTTTGATCTTCTTTGTTTTGAATTTTGGAAAGATGGAAAAGAAATGAGATAGTGAGTGGAGATTTTTTTCAAATAACTTTGTTTTATCTTTTATTATTAAAAATAAAGAGAGAAATAAAAATCAAGGCACTTGTAAATTTTGGATTACACTTGTCATTAGGTATTTTCTCAAGCTTCCATTTGTAATTATGTAAACATTAACTTACGTTGTATTTCATGAATTAATATGTTTTAAATGATTCTTTTTTTTAAACTTATATATATTTCCTATTAAGTAAAAACATCATCTTGATTTATATAAATAAGTCTTTTAAAGAAAATAATACAAAACAAATTATATTCTGCTAAAGTCATACATATATATTTTAGATCCAAAATATTTTAAGATATCAGTCTTTTTAAATTTCAAATTTAAATCCAAATTCAAATTTAATTTGAAATCCAATTTGAAATCAATGCAGATATATATAGATTTAAACAATCACAAATTCAATTTGTAAAAAATAATCCTATTAAAGTCTATTCACACCTATATATATATATATAAACAATCATTATTATTGTTTGAAAACAAAAATTTTACAAATTCTAAATAATTTATAAAGGAGATTATCACATTTGAATTTGCTTGAAATATTCTGGGATATCACAGATATCCTTTATTATATTTTCAAATTCATTTACATATCCAAATACCTTTTACTATCAAAATTCTTATCTGTTTCAATCTATAAACCAGATAATTATCCAACTATTAGATGTTCAAAAATTCAGGTTATCACATTCCTCCCCATTTTAATCTTTTCGTCCCCGAAAAGGAACGAAGCCAGAATTTATTAAAAAGATTATTATCAGAAAAATTACCCCTTGATAAATTTTTAAAACACTTTAAAAATATTATAAAATAGTTTTTTTATAAAGCTACTTTTTATAACTCGATGTCTCAACCAGTCCATCCTTGTTCTTATTGAAATTCGGTCATACGTTGATCAGGCGTAGGACTGAAAATCTGCAAGTACTTGGTAAATCTGTTTTCAACACCTAGTGAAAATACTTGGAAACAATTTTATTGAAAATATAGAAAACATTTTTGAAAATAGAGGAATATCTTTAGTGAGAACGCTCTGGAAATCATCACCCCCATCCATGGCTGTAGTTAACCCAATGGTTGCGTTGCCATCCCGGCAAAACCTATAGATAACTGTAGGCCTCCGCGCCCCTCGATTACGCCATGGAACCCGCTATAGATCGTAGCTACAAGCGGGGTTACGTTGCTGTCACAGCAAAAACCCATATAACTGTAGGCCTCAACGCCCTCGAATTCCGCTGCTAAAAGAATGAAACTTCTCCACTCCACTTGACCATAGATCGCAGTTTACCGATGTTACGTTGCCTTCCCGGCAAAATCAAGCGCAGACCGTTGACACTCACCTCGTCACGAATCTGCTATGGTCCACACAGTAGATCGCAGCGACATCGAGTTATACTGTCGTCACAGCATAACTCAAAATGCCTCTGTAGGCATCAGCGCCCTCGACTTTCGCTACCCAATAATCCTCCGGAACTAGTTTTTCCGGACTTCTCACAGGATCAACTTTAGAGCCTCCCCTTCTTTGAGACCCAAGGCAGTACCAACCTATGGTACTCCTGAGAAGTTCATTTCTAGGGAGCGCCTTTTTCTCCAGAGCCATTTTCAAAACACTTTATAGTATACACATATAGTATCTTCCAAATCATACACCTAGTATGAATCCATATAAATATCTTTCCTCAAAATCGATAATTCACAATAAGGCTTTCCAAATTCCAAAATAGATTTTTCTCCAAAAATCAAAAGCCTTTCCAAATCCATAGGTTCCAAAAACCTTTTCTCAAAATCATTCTCATAAGATACTTTACATGTATATATATATATATACTTTTAAAAATCTTTGGACCACTTCAATCTTGTATAAATTCCCTTTTTATACTTCAAAAACTTTCAAAACCCTTTTCTTCTTACAAAAGATTCAATAAGGGAAGTTTTATCTTATATATCAAAGATATATATATGACTTTGTTTATTCCAAATCAAATATCCAAATTTGACTACTCTATAAAGTCACTTACTTACTTCCATAAAGTAAATTCCTACCGTAGAAATATCCAATTTCCACTTTTACTTCGTCAAATATTTCACAAAATATACCTTTCATTTCAAAAACCATTTCACATTTCTTATCCACAAATTCCCAGTATCAATTTCATTCAAATCCGTACAATGTACACATATCATCCGTATGCTATACCAATCTGATCGCTCACTTGATCACACAATTTCAATTCCGAACTAGTATCGTCCACTCTACTTCCTAGTGCGGGCTCAGATATGTTTTCTTGATCAGAAACCGTCATTCTCCTTGCATAGCCTAACTATGATAGAGAATATCAGAATCAATCAACAATCCATATCCAGGATCGCAGTCGAAAATCGAGTGGAAAATCCCAACTTGGATCGATATAATTATCTCGAAATTCTACGCTCGAACCTGGATCAAATCACTATGCGAATAGAATCATATACGTACATCCTACGTATTTATCTTTATTGATTTATTAATCAAATGAATTCCCTTTCTATTCACATTCACTTTAATTTTATTCAATTATTCACAATTGCTTCAATCCCATTTGCATTATCACTTCAATTCTCATCTCAAGTGATAACAAATCATAAACAATTTGAACTCTGTTCAGCTGAAATTTAGAAAATAGCTTGAAAAGTTTAAAATATATAAATAGTAGAAAAATAATTATTAGTTTGTAAAATAGCTGTAAAAATAGTTATGTAATTGCAAAATAGTTGTAAAAATAGTCAAATAATTATAGAAATTTTAAATAATTGCAAAATAATTGTAAAATAGTAATTAGTTATAAAATAGTTGTAAAATGGTTAAATAATTCCAAAAGTAGTTATAAAATAAGTATAGGATAGTTTTGGGTTCGATAAGAAAGGTTGTATGAATAATAAATAGCTTGGAAAAATAGATTTGCACTAAAACAATTTATTTTGAAAATAGTATAGTCAAACTGTTCAATTCCCAACCTCCATTTCCAATCAATTCAATTTAAATTTCCACTTCCATTTAAATTGAATTAATTCCAAATTAAACAACTTCAATTTCCACTGAAATTGACTAACCCCGAATTCAAGTTGAATTAATCCTCAATTCCTTTTCTAAATTCAAATCAAATTCCATTTGAATTTACTCATTCAACTTTAATCACAATTTTAATTAATTCAAATAAATTTCAAATTCAACCAATTTCAATTCATATCAATTTTTGTTTGAATTAATCCTAATTCCCATTTGAATTTGAGCTTATTCAACTTAAATTTCATTTCAAATCAATCCAATTCAAATTTTCCATTTGAATTTTAAACTTATCCATATTCAATCATAATTCGAGTTCATTCAAATCAAATTTAATTTGAACTAATTCAATTCAAATTTCAAATTTAAACCATCTCGAATTATATAAATTCGAGTTAAATTTTTAAATGTTGATCTAATCCTTTAAATCAAATCAACTTATATCTTTAAACCATTTAATTCTAAATCCAAATTCCATTTTTATCCTATTTCAAAGTTCAAATAATACTTCAAATCCTTTTTAAACAACTAAATCTTTGAAATTCAATTTATCATCAAATTTCAATTTTGAAACCAAACCTTTGACGTTTTATCTTAAACATTCAAAATTTAAGTCCAAAATGATTCCATTTCATCTTAATAATGGATATATTACAACACCCATTTCTTCGTTCATTTGAACAAATCCAATTTTAGCTTAAAGATTATTAATAACAACAGGATGGTGTCATTCAAATTATTTAAAACATTCATCAATTTCCAATTTCCAGTTTCTAGATCTCAAACCCATTTTGAGATCACACAAACTCCCCATTCAAATCATCCATTTTAACTTCCCAAGTTAAATCCCAATTCCATCTTGAAATTTCCAGTTCAGGTTGTTCATTCAAACTTATTTAACTTCTTCTATGTTAAATTCAATTTACCTAATCCAGTCAACCCTACTCAAATTTGAATTCCTGCATCAAATTTCAAAATACTTTCCCACATATAAGTTCAAAAACCTATCACTTTGGGTTTTCACATCTCATTCCAAATTTAAAACTCAACATTTAGAGTTTATTTCAAACCATCTTTGATATTATATATATTCCTCACATATATACATATTTTCTTCTTGGCCCACCAAGCCGAATTTTAAAATTTAAACCACCCTTGGTTTTGATTCAAAACAAATTCTTTTTAAGTTTACAAACAACTTCTTATTCTAAAATAAGATTATATTCAAAATAGTTTGAATATATTATTTCCTTTACACACCAAGTTATCCTTAAATTTTAGACCACCTTTGATTTTTAATTCAAAACAAATTTCATTAAATTTCCAAACAACTCTTATTTGAAATAGGACACTTTCATTCAAATATATTAAATAACATTTCTTTATCACTTTGAAACAATTTTCAAATTTTGGACCCATATTTAAAACTTCAAAATTTAGATCACCTACCATTCCAATTTATAAGTCATACTTGCCTAAATGTTTACTTCCCTAAAACATTTCATTTTGCTTACTCATTTATAAACATTATATTATTCAACACAACAATAATAATAACCAAGGAAACCAGTCCATTATTATATTTTTCTGAAATTCTTTCCAAAATTCAAGATTTTAATTTCAGTTTGAACCATTTCAAGCTTATCTTTATTTTATTTCAATTTGGTTGTATTTCTATTACCCTTAATTTAATTCTAATAATTTAACAACCAATTACCTTAATTTTTATTAGAAAGAAATATTGCTTTATATATCAAAATATATTCTTATATAAAATTGTTTAAAATTTTTATATAAGAAAATAACAAGTACGCACTCATATATATATATTCACTCAACTCATTCTAGGGTACCATTGACCCTATCCTTAATGAGTAATCCTACCAGAGCCAAGGTTCTCGCTTAACCTCGCTCTGATACCAAATGTAACGACCTAGGATTTTCGATCCCAAAAATTTCAGATAGTTAGTGAAAAAGAAGAAAGAGATAGAAGGAAAGAAGAACAGAAACACCAACATCTCACATTAGCAACGGATAAATATAATAACAAATAATAACAGTTATACAAAGGAAAACTGTACTTGTCAAATTTCACTTTAATACATCGGAGTTACAACGTTTACACAACATTGGACAGTTTTAAATAATATGTCCTAGATATACAACTATATAATACAGCGGAAACACTCCAAACGTTCCTACCATCTAGCTCGCCTTCTGAGTTTCAGAATGTCCTTACCTGAAAATCTGTAATACTCGGTCTGACCCGAGTATTACATCAAAGTAACACCCGGGTCAGGCTGTAAACCAGCGTGAGTATACCCATCTAACATGGAACACAAAAGCATACAACTTATATAAACCCGGGGTAACTTGTATCAGTTTACAACTTCACAAGATGTTATAGACACTATTTATTTCCCACATCAATTTCTAAGTACCGAAACTTAGATTAAATGGTCCAATTCACTTACTTAAATCATTCCATTCCAACCTATTGATTTCACATATCAATCTATAAAGAATCGAAGTGGTTTCGGGTATTTACTAATACCCGACTCCGGTCTCTTCGAGTCCAATGTCATCGTAACCCAAGTTATTCAATCAAATACAATTCAATTTTAATTATTGGATAGCACTTTTACACAGCAATTCATAATTGGTAGATAATCACATTATCATTGTTTCCCAAACATATCACATCATAAAGCAATTCCTATCAGAGATATCAACCAATCCAAGGCACTTATCATCATTCAATCATCCATAAGCAAGATTGATCACTTTCATTAATTACATTAATTAATGATCCTCTAATTACTTTCATTAGTTAATTATTCTTAAATTTCATTAAATAATTAACCTTTAACTTAGTTACATTCGTTAATCAACCTTGATTAATCACAATCAATAATTTACTTTCCTTATTTACTTCATCAATTAAATCAACACCTTAATTAATTATATTAATTAATCCTTTAATTACATTGAGTAATTATCACTTAATTCCTTCCACAAAGTGATTATCCTTTAATTACTTCCCATCAAGTAATTTCCTTTTTACTAAATACGTCCAGTAATTATCCATTAATTACTTAACTAAGTAATTACGCCTCATTAATTACCTTAAGTAATTATACTTAACCCAACATCAAACGATTATCTTTAATTAATTAAACCTAATTAATTAATTAAATTTAAGCATATTAACTTAATTAATTACACTGAGAAATTAATTTCCTTTAATTACTTTACTGAGTTCTTACTCTAATCATCTTCTTAACACTAAATAATTATCTTTTAAGTAATTAATCTCTAATTACTTAATAAATTTATCCATATTTAGAGATTAATTAATCTCTAATTAATTAACTCATAATAATTAAATTAATTAACTATTCTTTAATCATTAACTAATTACTCTTAATCACTTATTAATTTATTAAATCTATAATTATCCAAGAATTTCAATTATTATAAGACAAACTCTTCCATCCTTATTACCTTCTAAATCATTATTAAAACCTTATTAATAAATCTTAAATCACTTAATATGAACATATTTTAAATTAAGTTTAAATAAACTTAAGAATCTACTAAATTAATACCATATTTATTCAACTTATAAATTCAATAGTTAAACAAAAACATTGATTACATATAAAAGTAATTTATTTAAGATCATTTTAGACCTGATAAAAACTTGATTTTACTTGGATTTTAAAACTGTACAAATTTTGAATTTTGAATTTTACTCTGATCTACTTTGTTTTGAATTTTGGAAAGATGGAAAAGAAATGTGACAGTGAGTGGAGTTTTTTTTTTAAATAACTTTGTTTATCTTTTATTATTAAAAATAAAGAGAAAAACAAAAATAAAGACACTTGTAAATTTTGGCTTACACTTGTCATTAGGTATTTTCTCAAGCTTCCATTTGTAATTATGCAAACATTAGCTTACATTGTAATTTCATGAATTAATATGTTTTAAATGATTCTTTTTTTAAAACTTATATATATATATATATTTCCTATTAAGTAAAAATATCATCTTGATTTATATAAATAAGTCTTCTAAAGAAAACAATACAAAACAAATTATATTCTACTAAAGTCATACATATATATTTTGGGACCAAAATATTTTAAGATATCATTCTTTTTAAATTTCAAATTTAAATCCAAATTCAAATTTAATTTGAAATCCAGTTTGAAATCAGTCCAGATATATATAGATTTAAACAATCACAAATTCAATTTGTAAATAATAATCCTATTAAAATCTATACACGCCTATATATATATATATATAAAAATATATATAAACAATCATTATTATTGTTTGAAAACAAAAATTTTACAAATTTTAAATAATTTATAAAGGAGATTATCACATTTGAATTTGCATGAAATTTTCTGGGATATCACAGATATCCTTTATTATATTTTCAAATTCATTTACATATCCAAATATCTTTTACTATCAAAATTCTTATCTGTTTCAATCTATAAACCAGATAATTATCCAACTATCAGATGTTCATAAATCCAGGTTATCACAACTAAATTAGAACTCCGAGTTGGATGAAATAATCAATTTTAAATTGAACATTATCTGTAAACATTTAAGAAATAAGCATCAATCTCATAGCGCATTCTAAATATTTAGAAGAAGTAATGTTATAGCATATGTTGTTTCTATGGTGTAGTGGTTGGCCCTCCAACTTTGAAATAAGCATCAATCTCATAGCACATATTCTAAATATTTAGAAAATTCTAAACATTTGGAAAAAGTGAGATGTTTTAACATAGAATGGTTCTATGGTGTAGTGGTTAGCACTCCAGACTTTGAATCTGGCGACTTGGGTTCGAATCCCGGTAGGACCTTTTTGCTTCATTCAACACTGGAGCACTTCATACTTATGATACGTGTTTGCTATATTTTTTATTGAGATCAAATAAGATAACAATTTTTTAGTTTGGTACTTAGATGGTAGTACATAGTTATACTATAAGTTAACATGTATTAGTAGTTCGAATCATGCATACCTGTGACCTCATGATCAAAGCTGAAGCGTCTAACCATTGAGACAATGATGCTGGAGAAAATAATATAACATTACACATCTCTATTGATGTACTAAATTTCCATGTCTATTAAACTTTTCAATGAGTGCATTAATGGCATAATTAATTTAAGGACGTTCATGATATAATGACAAGGCTTGTAGAGTATGCATCTAGAGGTTTTGAAATCATTCGTTGAATGTCAATCAGCATTTAAATGAAAAATGGAGTAAAGGCAGTGGATTGTTTGGCTTTGTGCATCAACCAAATATGTAATGACAATATATTTAAATTGTTTGAAAGATAGACATGAAACTTTCTACGCTTTGCCCATGTAGGCTTGAACTCAGTTGTTGCAGTTCTCATTGTTTTTACTTTTTGCTTATAAAGGACACTAAATGAAAGTTAAAAGCAATTAAGCTCATTATTTTCCATTGCAATCTATTTTTGCTTCATTTAGGATGAAATAAAGTTTAGAAAGGTTAGCTTCCCGTGTATGCAACATCAGCATTTTCCTCTTGTTGTATGTGCTTGTTGTATTTTATATCGAGATCAAATAAACCAACATTTAATGTATATGCGACGACATGTTTGAGTGAAATGTCATAGCTTTCCAATAAGTACATTGATGGCATGTAATTCACACAATATTGCAGTTTATAGCGGTAAGGCTTGAAATTTAATCACTAAACAATAAATAAAAGTTTAATCCGAAGCTTAACTTCTAAAAATGATTAAAACGTTGAATGAAATTATACAATTAAAGAAATTTTATGCTTATGATGTTATCATGTTTGATGATATTGTGTGAAATGAATTAAAAAATCTTTTCAGAATACACTAGTAAAAAAATCTATTTTAATCTTGTTTAATTGATTATAATTTTTAACAAACATCTACTTTTATAATTCATATGCATTAAATTAAAAGGACACATCGTTTGTTGCAGCATACACCAAGGCTCGAGGAAGATTTTGCACCTTCTTAACCATGACTATTGTTTTGTTTATTTTAGATGCATTGAAGAAACAACAATGTCGATATGTCCGAGTGGTTAAGGAGATAGACTTGAAATCTATTGGGCTTTGCCCGCGCAGGTTCGAACCCTGCTGTCGACGTTCTACTTTTTTTTAATCTTCTTCCTTACAACAAGATCAGTAGCATTTCTACCACACAATCTCATTATTTCTTATTGCAGCATGCACATAGTCCAACTTCCTAACATCCCTACCATTTCACTTCCATCCCTAATTAATTTCCTTCCTCTTCCCCACAAAGTCTTAAAATACATGTTTAATGCACATGTTACATCATCTTCCCACATTGGACTTACCCTAATAATTACACATCAAACTATAGATGAATAAATAAATAATACGCACCTGAAATTAGCAAGTTTAATCTGCAATTACTGTCAACCTAATTATTAACCACGGCAATTGGTAATCTGGCCACAACCACCTAATGATTTTGACCGTTGAAAAATGTTTAGAGGCAATGCAAAATCAGGTATATAATTTAATTCAAAGGCGTAATTTCCAGACTGGATAATATAATAGGGATCCAAATACAACATTTACCACATAACATTTAACGCACATCACCATTTATGTCACGGATTGATGGAGCCAGCAGCGTCTAAAACTGTAATAATAGATACCAAAGCTTGAATAAACAATGAGGAAAAATTAATTATTGAATTTACCACTTCGGTAGAAGAGGAAAAGGATAAAAGGATTTTGAGTACACGGAGGGGCTTTGAGCGAGAATCGGATGGAAGAAAGTGTAGATAAACATAACTTATGTCTACGGTGCATAATTAAATTCTGAGTTTAACCTCAGCAATACAACTACAAATCAACTATTTAAGACCCGTTATTCCACTTTTGGTAATGATAAAGAAGCCTAGGGTACCGTAACAGGCGGAAATTAATTTACTTGGGATTCTACGGATTTAACCCCTTTTTCAAAGCATATCAAAGATTAGGGCCAATTTTCCCTTTCTGGTTTTAGTTTTAACCCAAACAAAAAATGGACAAGCCACGTATTTTTGAATCAAGACCAATTTGAAAATTATGTTAAAGATACATAATATAAAACTAATTTATTTTGTATTCCATGTTTTGAAAATAACAAAAACGCGTTGTCCTTCGATCATTTTCATCGTCTTAATGACTTATAATTTTAAATCTTCTATGCCCCTCTCTTTATATTTGTTACGAACGTTGTGTACGCAAAACTCAAAATAAAAACAAATGCATTCGTGTATTTGTTTCAAAATATGATACATATATGGATATGTCACTGATAGGATTGTCAACGTATAATTTTGGATATGTGTAGTGTTATATTCTCATCTGCGTTCGAAGTCACTTTCAAGTATTGGATGTCTACATCTAAGGATAACGGATGCATATCAAATATTATCATATCCACTAACAATTGATAAATGTAAAAGTATAAATAATAAAAAAATGTTCAATGTAAAATGTTTTGTTTTCATCGATTATAAAAGAAAAATCAAAATGATAATAAGTACATATCATTAAGCATTAAACATGCATTGTACACTCTGTTTTATTCTATAAGAACTTAAACTTTTGACTGTTTGTATTCTATTAGCATATTCATTTTCAGCTCAATTCACATGTACTACTTAAGTCAACTAATTATTTCACCTTTTTCACCTTAAAATGGTGATGTCCGACTATTTATAACGTCTCTTAAATTAATGACAAACGTTGTCAAAATACACTTGTTGTTACAATATATGTAAATCTTGAAATGAATATGCTTTTACGTTGTTTTGTTTAGTCCCACATCATGGAATAAGTTAAACCCTTTGCTCTGAAAACTTTATATAAAGAAGACTATATAATGTAATCATATGTCTATTCCCTGAAATGAATAATATATTCTTTCTCTCTCTAATGGCTTCTATTTTCTTTATTTTATGGCTTTTACTTTTGTAACGCCTCAACCCGAGACCCACCTTAGCAAAGAGAATTAACAAATAATTCTATCTACTAAAGCGGAGAATATAATTTTTGTCTTAAGGGCGATCATCTATAAGGGCTGGTTAAGGGCGATCATCTATAATTTTGTCTTAAACATCTATTGAATACGTTGATAAATGCAATATAATTTTTTTCCAACTCATGTGGATCGACATACCCAATAAATGCTTAATCCAAAACTATAGGTGGCTAACAGATCTATTAGAACGAAATACAATAGCTGAATGTAACTCACATCACAGAATAGTAATCAACATCATATATATACATATTAGAAAGAAATATTGCTTTATATATCAAAATATATTCTTATATAAAATCATTTAAAAATTTTATATAATAAAATAACAAGTACACACTCATATATATATATATTCACTCAACTCATTCTAGGGTATCATTGACCCTATCCTTATTGAGTAATCCTACTAGAGCCAAGGTTCTCGCTTAACCTCGATCTGATACCAAATGTAACGACCTAGGATTTTCGATCCCAAAAATTTCAGATAGTTAGTGAAAAAGAAGAAAGAGATAGAAGGAAAGAAGAAGAGAAACACCAACATCTCACATTAGCAGTGGATAAATATAATAACAAATAATAACAGTTATACAAAGGAAAACTGTACTTGTCAAATTTCACTTTAATATGGGAGTTACAACGTTTACACAACATTGGACAGTTTTAAATAATATGTCCTAGATATACAACTATATAATACAGCGGAAACACTCCAAACGTTTCTGCCACCTAGCTCGCCTTCTGAGTTTCAGAATGTCCTAACCTGAAAATCTGTAATACTCGGTCTGACCCGAGTATTACATCAAAGTAACACCCGGGTCAGGCTGGAAACCAGCGTGAGTAAACCCATCTAACATGGAACACAAAAGCATACAAATTATATAAACCCAGGGTAACTTGTATCAATTTACAACTTCACAAGATGTTATAGACACTATTTATTTCCCACATCAATTTCTAAGTACCGAAACTTAGATTAAATGGTCCAATTCACTTACTTAAATCATTCCATTCCAACCTATTGATTTCACATATCAATCTATAAAGAATCGAAGTGGTTTCGGGTATTTACTAATACCCGACTCCGGTCTCTTCGAGTCCAATGTCATCGTAACCCAAGTTATTCAATCAAATACAATTCAATTTTAATTATTGGATAGCACTTTTACACAGCAATTCATAATTGGTAGATAATCACATTACCATTGTTTCCCAAACATATCACATTATAAAGCAATTCCTATCAGAGATATCAACCAATCCAAGGCACTTATCATCATTCAATCATCCATAAGCAAGATTGATCACTTTCATTAATTACATTAATTAATGATCCTCTAATTACTTTCATTAGTTAATTATTCTTAAATTTCATTACATAATTAACCTTTAACTTAGTTACATTCGTTAATCAACCTTGATTAATCACAATCAATAATTTACTTTCCTTATTTACTTCATCAATTAAATCAACACCTTAATTAATTATATTAATTAATCCTTTAATTACATTGAGTAATTATCACTTAATTCCTTCCACAAAGTGATTATCCTTTAATTACTTCCCATCAAGTAATTTCCTTTTTACTAAATACGTCCAGTAATTATCCATTAATTACTTCACTAAGTAATTACGCCTCATTAATTACCTTAAGTAATTATACTTAACCCAACATCAAACGATTATCTTTAATTAATTAAACCTAATTAATTAATTAAAATTAAGCATATTAACTTAATTAATTACACTGAGAAATTAATTTCCTTTAATTACTTTACTAAGTTCTTACTCTAATCATCTTCTTAACATTAAATAATTATCTTTTAAGTAATTAATCTCTAATTACTTAATAAATTTATCCATATTTAGAGATTAATTAATCTCTAATTAATTAACTCATAATAATTAAATTAATTAACTATTCTTTAATCATTAACTAATTACTCTTAATCACTTATTAATTTATTAAATCTATAATTATCCAAGAATTTCAATTATTATAAGACAAACTCTTCCATCCTTATTACCTTCTAAATCATTATTAAGACCTTATTAATAAATCTTAAATCACTTATTATTAACATATTTTAAATTAAGTTTAAATAAACTTAAGAATCTACTAAATTAATACCATATTTATTCAACTTCTAAATTCAATAGTTAAACAAAAACATTGATTACATATAAAAGTAATTTATTTAAGATCATTTTAGACCTGATAAAAACTTGATTTTACTTGAATTTTAAAACTGTATAAATTTTCCTCGAAATCAATTCGAAAGCACTCGACCAAGACCCAAAACAAACCCATCAATTTATATTAAACTTTGTTTTAAATTAAAAATGATAAAATACTGCTGAACTATCGAAGGCAACTCGCTACTGACTCGAGTAGAACACCGTGTAACCCCTTCTTCTCAGATTCCAGACTTCATCTTCACCTTTCTTCTTCTCCTAAATACTGCTCTAACATACACGAGCACAATCGTGTGCACCTGCACACAACTCCACCTCACTGGAGCATATCATCGTGCCTATTCACAAACCATCTCCGACCCCCTAAATCACGTAATCACCTCACCACCCTACAACGATTCCAGCATTGGATTTTGAACTTCCAAAACCCCTTTACAGGAGTAAGAACCCATCATTATCGCTTCATTCTTCCTTCCCTGGCAACCGAAAACTCCAAAAATTTGCCAGCGCCATCGCCATCGTCTCTTTATCCCCATTCCCCCATACCACAATCTTAAGCATCCGCCCCGACGCCGAAATTGATAGATAAATAACCTCGACCCAAAACATTGGCTAAACCCTAACCTCACCTTAATCTGCCACCACCGGCACCTAGAAAATGTGATTCCAATTTTCCCATGTCCCTCGAATCCTAAGCAATCTTCAGCCAAGACATCGATGACCAAATCTTTCTCGATCGAGGAGAAACGACATTTTTCCCAATATCGTTGAACTCGAGTTTTCTATTGATTTACCCACTTAAAAACCTTGAAATTAATCTCAAAATTTACCATTTTCCAATACAATTTAGTTTATGTAATCCAATTATGAAATAAAAAGAATCGATTTTCCAGGTTGAATAAGATTTTCACTGTACTTCCTTCATCCAGTAAAATAACTTGTTAATTAAGATATAAAAATAATTTTAAAAATCAAGTTTGGTTATCAGAACCAAATCTTCTTTAAAGATTATAACTTATAGGAGATTGGAAAGTAAGTAATTGATTTTCGAAATGATTTTTGGTCTGATGATAATAAGAACAGTGACACATATTTATATATAGACATTCAAACTCAATTAGTCCCATTTTATATATATGTAGGCAGATCTTTGCAAACATTTTTTTTCCACAACATGCTTTAAGCTCCTTACATGCAATAAAAGTTAACAAATTTCAAGCTTAAATTGTTAATTTACTCACCTGTATACAGAGCAACAACATTTATTTTGGGTCACGAATCAGATGTTGATTTAATCCTCTTAGTCGATCTTAAACTGATCTGGAACCTAGCTTTAGTTGAGATGAATTCGCATCTACGTTTGCTTGCTTTGTTTCAGAAGAAACTACAAATTGCTACGGCTACATTTCTTGATTTGCTTGGATGATTCAGGTATTTAAAAGGGGTGCTATTTAATGATTTTCTGGTTTGTATATAATTTCTAGGCTTTGATCTTCTTTGTTTTGAATTTTGGAAAGATGGAAAAGAAATGAGACAGTGAGTGGAGATTTGTTTTTAAATAACTTTGTTTATCTTTTATTATTAAAAATAAAGAGAAAAACAAAAATCAAGACACTTGTAAATTTTGGCTTACACTTGTCATTAGGTATTTTCTCAAGCTTCCATTTGTAATTATGTAAACATTAGCTTACATTGTAATTTCATGAATTAATATGTTTTAAAAGATTCTTTTTTTAAAACTTATATATATATATATATATATTTCCTATTAAGTAAAAATATCATCTTGATTTATATAAATAAGTCTTTTAAAGAAAATAATATAAAACAAATTATATTCTACTAAAGTCATACATATATATTTTGGATCCAAAATATTTTAAGATATCAGTCTTTTTAAATTTCAAATTTAAATCCAAATTCAAATTTAATTTGAAATCCAGTTTGAAATTAGTCCCGATATATATAGATTTAAACAATCAGAAATTCGATTTGTAAATAATAATCCTTTTAAAATCTATACACGCCTATATATATATATATAATCAATCATTATTATTGTTTGAAAACAAAAATTTTACAAATTTGAATAATTTATATAGGAGATCATCACATTTGAATTTGCATGAAATTTTCTGGGATATCACAGATGTCCTTTATTATATTTTCAAATTCATTTACATATCCAAATATCTTTTACTATCAAAATTCTTATCTATTTCAATCTATAAACCAGATAATTATCCAACTATCAGATGTTCAAAAATCCAGGTTATCACAACTAAATTAGAACTCCGAGTTGGATGAAATAATCAATTTTAAATTGAACATTATCTGTAAACATTTAAGAAATAAGCATCAATCGCATAGCGCATTCTAATGTTATAGCATATGTTGGTTCTATGGTGTTGTGGTTGGCCCTTCAACTTTGAAATAAGCATCAATCTCATAGCACATATTCTAAATATTTAGAAAATTCTAAACATTTGGAAAAAGTGAGATGTTTTAACATAGAATGGTTCTATGGTGTAGTGGTTAGCACTCCAGACTTTGAATCTGGCGACCTGGGTTCGAATCCCGGTAGGACCTTTTTGCTTCATTCAACACTGGAGCACTTCATACTTATGATACATGTTTGCTATATTTTTTATTGAGATCAAATAAGATAACAATTTTTTAGTTTGGTACTTAGATGGTAGTACATAGTTATACTATAAGTTAACATGTATTAGTAGTTCGAATCATGCATACCTGTGACCTCATGATCAAAGCTGAAGCGTCTAACCATTGAGACAATGATGCTGGAGAAAATAACATAACATTACACATCTCTATTGATGTACTAAATTTCCATGTCTATTAAACTTTTCAATGAGTGCATTAATGGCGTAATTAATTTAAGGACGTTCATGATATAATGACAAGGCTTGTAGAGTATGCATCTAGAGGTTTTGAAATCATTCGTTGAATGTCAATCAGCATTTAAATGAAAAATGGAGTAAAGGCAGTGGATTGTTTGGCTTTGTGCATCAACCAAATATGTAATGACAATATATTTAAATTGTTTGAAAGATAGACATGAAACTTTCTACGCTTTGCCCATGTAGGCTTGAACTCAGTTGTTGCAGTTCTCATTGTTTTTACTTTTTGCTTATAAAGGACACTAAGTGAAAGTTAAAAGCAATTAAGCTCAGTATTTTCCATTGCAATCTATTTTTGCTTCATTTAGGATGAAATAAAGTTTAGAAAGGTTAGCTTCCCGTGTATGCAACATCAGCATTTTCCTCTTGTTGTATGTGCTTGTTGTATTTTATATCGAGATCAAATAAACCAACATTCAATGTATATGCGACGACATGTTTGAGTGAAATGTCATAGCTTTCCAATAAGTACATTGATGGCATGTAATTCACACAATATTGCAGTTTATAGCGGTAAGGCTTGAAATTTAATCACTAAACAATAAATAAAAGTTTAATCCGAAGCTTAACTTCTAAAAATGATTAAAACGTTGAATGAAATTATACAATTAAAGAAATTTTATGCTTTTGATGTTATCATGTTTGATGATATTGTGTGAAATGAATTAAAAAATCTTTTTAGAATACACTAGTAAAAAAATCTATTTTAATCTTGTTTAATTGATTATAATTTTTAACAAACATCTACTTTTATAATGCATATGCATTAAATTAAAAGGACACATCGTTTGTTGCAGCATACACCAAGGCTCGAGGAAGATTTTGCACCTTCTTAACCATGACTATTGTTTTGTTTATTTTAGATGCATTGAAGAAACAACAATGTCGATATGTCCGAGTGGTTAAGGAGATAGACTTGAAATCTATTGGGCTTTGCCCGCGCAGGTTCGAACCCTGCTGTCGACGTTCTACTTTTTTTTAATCTTCTTCCTTACAACAAGATCAGTAGCATTTCTACCACATAATCTCATTATTTCTTATTGCAGCATGCACATAGTCCAACTTCCTAACATCCCTACCATTTCACTTCCATCCCTAATTAATTTCCTTCCTCTTCCCCACAAAGTCTTAAAATACATGTTTAATGCACATGTTACATCATCTTCCCACATTGGACTTACCCTAATAATTACACATCAAACTATAGATGAATAAATAAATAATACGCACCTGAAATTAGCAAGTTTAATCTGCAATTACTATCAACCTAATTATTAACCACGGCAATTGGTAATCTGGCCACAACCACCTAATGATTTTGACCGTTGAAAAATGTTTAGAGGCAATGCAAAATCAGGTATATAATTTAATTCAAAGGCGTAATTTCCAGACTGGATAATATAATAGGGATCCAAATACAACATTTACCACATAACATTTAACGCACATCACCATTTATGTCACGGATTGATGGAGCCAGCAGCGTCTAAAACTGTAATAATAGATACCAAAGCTTGAATAAACAATGAGGAAAAATTAATTATTGAACTTACCACTTCGGTAGAAGAGGAAAGGGATAAAAGGATTTTGAGTACACGGAGGGGCTTTGAGCGAGAATCGGATGGAAGAAAGTGTAGATAAACATAACTTATGTCTACGGTGCATAATTAAATTCTGAGTTTAACCTCAGCAATACAACTACAAATCAACTATATAAGACCCGTTATTCTACTTTTGGTAATGATAAAGAAGCCTAGGGAACCGCAACAGGCGGAAATTAATTTACTTGGGATTCTACGGATTTAACCCCTTTTCCAAAGCATATCAAAGATTAGGGCCAATTTTCCCTTTCTAGTTTTAGTTTTAACCTAAACAAAAAATGGACAAGCCACGTATTTTTGAATCAAGACCAATTTGAAAATTATGTTAAAGATACATAATATAAAACTAATTTATTTTGTATTCCATGTTTTGAAAATAACAAAAACGCGTTGTCCTTCGATCATTTTCATCGTCTTAATGACTTATAATTTTAAATCTTCTATGCCCCTCTCTTTATATTAGTTATGAACGTTGTGTACGCAAAACACAAAACTCAAAATAAAAACAAATGCATTCGTGTATATGTTTCAAAATATGACACATATATGGATATGTCACTGATAGGATTGTCAACGTATAATTTTGGATATGTGTAGTGTTATATTCTCATCTGCGTTCGAAGTCACTTTCAAGTATTGGATGTCTACATCTAAGGATAACGGATGCATATCAAATATTATCATATCCACTAACAATTGATAAATGTAAAAGTATAAATAAAAAAAAATGTTCAATGTAAAATGTTTTGTTTTCATCGATTATAAAAGAAAAATCAAAATGATAATAAGTACATATCATTAAGCATTAAACATGCATTGTACACTCTGTTTTATTCTATAAGAACTTAAACTTTTGACTGTTTGTATTCTATTAGCATATTCATTTTCAGCTCAATTCACATGTACTACTTAAGTCAACTAATTATTTCACCTTTTTCACCTTAAAATGGTGATGTCCGACTATTTATAACGTCTCTTAAATTAATGACAAACGTTGTCAAAATACACTTGTTGTTACAATATATGTAAATCATGAAATGAATATGCTTTTACGTTGTTTTGTTTAGTCCCACATCATGGAATAAGTTAAACCCTTTGCTCTGAAAACTTTATATAAAGAAGACTATATAATGTAATCATATGTCTATTCCCTGAAATGAATAATATATTCTTTCTCTCTCTAATGGCTTCTATTTTCTTTATTTTATGGCTTTTACTTTTGTAACGCCTCAACCCGAGACCCACCTTAGCAAAGAGAATTAACAAGTAATTCTATCTACTAAAGCGGAGAATATAATTTTTGTCTTAAGGGCGATCATCTATAAGGGCTGGTTAAGGGCGATCATCTATAATTTTGTCTTAAACATCTATTGAATACGTTGATAAATGCAATATAATTTTTTTCCAACTCATGTGGATCGACTTACCCAATAAATGCTTAATCCAAAACTATAGGTGGCTAACAGATCTATCAGAACGAAATACAATAGCTGAATGTAACTCACATCACAGAATAGTAATCAACATTATATATATACATATTAGAAAGAAATATTGCTTTATATATCAAAATATATTCTTATATAAAATCATTTAAAAATTTTATATAATAAAATAACAAGTACACACTCATATATATATATTCACTCAACTCATTCTAGGGTATCATTGACCCTATCCTTATTGAGTAATCCTACTAGAGCCAAGGTTCTCGCTTAACCTCGATCTGATACCAAATGTAACGACCTAGGATTTTCGATCCCAAAAATTTCAGATAGTTAGTGAAAAAGAAGAAAGAGATAGAAGGAAAGAAGAAGAGAAACACCAACATCTCACATTAGCAGTGGATAAATATAATAACAAATAATAACAGTTATACAAAGGAAAACTGTACTTGTCAAATTTCACTTTAATATGGGAGTTACAACGTTTACACAACATTGGACAGTTTTAAATAATATGTCCTAGATATACAACTATATAATACAGCGGAAACACTCCAAACGTTTCTGCCATCTAGCTCGCCTTCTGAGTTTCAGAATGTCCTAACCTGAAAATCTGTAATACTCGGTCTGACCCGAGTATTACATCAAAGTAACACCCGGGTCAGGCTGGAAACCAGCGTGAGTAAACCCATCTAACATGGAACACAAAAGCATACAAATTATATAAACCCAGGGTAACTTGTATCAATTTACAACTTCACAAGATGTTATAGACACTATTTATTTCCCACATCAATTTCTAAGTACCGAAACTTAGATTAAATGGTCCAATTCACATACTTAAATCATTCCATTCCAACCTATTGATTTCACATATCAATCTATAAAGAATCGAAGTGGTTTCGGGTATTTACTAATACCCGACTCCGGTCTCTTCGAGTCCAATGTCATCGTAACCCAAGTTATTCAATCAAATACAATTCAATTTTAATTATTGGATAGCACTTTTACACAGCAATTCATAATTGGTAGATAATCACATTATCATTGTTTCCCAAACATATCACATCATAAAGCAATTCCTATCAGAGATATCAACCAATCCAAGGCACTTATCATCATTCAATCATCCATAAGCAAGATTGATCACTTTCATTAATTACATTAATTAATGATCCTCTAATTACTTTCATTAGTTAATTATTCTTAAATTTCATTACATAATTAACCTTTAACTTAGTTACATTCGTTAATCAACCTTGATTAATCACAATCAATAATTTACTTTCCTTATTTACTTCATCAATTAAATCAACACCTTAACTAATTATATAAATTAATCCTTTAATTACATTGAGTAATTATCACTTAATTCCTTCCACAAAGTGATTATCCTTTAATTACTTCCCATCAAGTAATTTCCTTTTTACTAAATACGTCCAGTAATTATCCATTAATTACTTCACTAAGTAATTACGCCTCATTAATTACCTTAAGTAATTATACTTAACCCAACATCAAACGATTATCTTTAATTAATTAAACCTAATTAATTAATTAAAATTAAGCATATTAACTTAATTAATTACACTGAGAAATTAATTTCCTTTAATTACTTTACTAAGTTCTTACTCTAATCATCTTCTTAACATTAAATAATTATCTTTTAAGTAATTAATCTCTAATTACTTAATAAATTTATCCATATTTAGAGATTAATTAATCTCTAATTAATTAACTCATAATAATTAAATTAATTAACTATTCTTTAATCATTAACTAATTACTCTTAATCACTTATTAATTTATTAAATCTATAATTATCCAAGAATTTCAATTATTATAAGACAAACTCTTCAATCCTTATTACGTTCTAAATCATTATTAAGACCTTATTAATAAATCTTAAATCACTTATTATTAACATATTTTAAATTAAGTTTAAATAAACTTAAGAATCTACTAAATTAATACCATATTTATTCAACTTCTAAATTCAATAGTTAAACAAAAACATTGATTACATATAAAAGTAATTTATTTAAGATCATTTTAGACCTGATAAAAACTTGATTTTACTTGGATTTTAAAACTGTATAAATTTTCCTCGAAATCAATTCGAAAGCACTCGACCAAGACCCAAAACAAACCCATCAATTTATATTAAACTTTGTTTTAAATTAAAAATGATAAAATACTGCTGAACTATCGAAGGCAACTCGCTACTGACTCGAGTAGAACACCGTGTAACCCCTTCTTCTCAGATTCCAGACTTCATCTTCACCTTTCTTCTACTCCTAAATACTGCTCTAACATACACGAGCACAATCGTGTGCACCTGCACACAACTCCACCTCACTGGAGCACGTCATCGTGCCTATTCACAAACCATCTCTGACCCCCTAAATCACGTAATCACCTCAACACCCTACAACGATTCCAGCATTGGATTTTGAACTTCCAAAACCCCTTTACAGGAGTAAGAACCCATCATTATCGCTTCGTTCTTCCTTCCCTGGCAACCGAAAACTCCAAAAATTTGCCAGCGCCATCGCCATCGTCTCTTTATCCCCATTCCCCCATACCACAATCTTAAGCATCCGCCCCGACGCCGAAATTGATAGATAAATAACCTCGACCCAAAACATTGGCTAAACCCTAACCTCACCTTAATCTGCCACCACCGGCACCTAGAAAATGTGATTCCAATTTTCCCATGTCCCTCGAATCCTAAGCAATCTTCAGCCAAGACATCGATGACCAAATCTTTCTCGATCGAGGAGAAACGACATTTTTCCCAATATCGTTGAACTCGAGTTTTCTATTGATTTACCCACTTAAAAACCTTGAAATTAATCTCAAAATTTACCATTTTCCAATACAATTTAGTTTATCTAACCCAATTATGAAATAAAAAGAATCGATTTTCCAGGTTGAATAAGATTTTCACTGTACTTCCTTCATCCAGTAAAATAACTTGTTAATTAAGATATAAAAATAATTTTAAAAATCAAGTTTGGTTATCAGAACCAAATCTTCTTTAAAGATTATAACTTATAGGAGATTGGAAAGTAAGTAATTGATTTTCGAAATGATTTTTGGTCTGATGATAATAAGAACAGTGACACATATTTATATATAGACATTCAAACTCAATTAGTCCCATTTTATATATATGTAGGCAGATCTTTGCAAACATTTTTTTTCCACAACATGCTTTAAGCTCCTTACATGCAATAAAAGTTAACAAATTTCAAGCTTAAATTGTTAATTTACTCACCTGTATACAGAGCAACAACATTTATTTTGGGTCACGAATCAGATGTTGATTTAATCCTCTTAGTCGATCTTAAACTGATCTGGAACTTAGCTTTAGTTGAGATGAATTCGCATCTACGTTTGCTTGCTTTGTTTTAGAAGAAACTACAAATTGCTACGGCTACATTTCTTGATTTGCTTGGATGATTCAGGTATTTAAAAGGGGTGCTATTTAATGATTTTCTGGTTTGTATATAATTTCTAGGCTTTGATCTTCTTTGTTTTGAATTTTGGAAAGATGGAAAAGAAATGAGACAGTGAGTGGAGATTTTTTTTTAAATAACTTTGTTTATCCTTTATTATTAAAAATAAAGAGAAAAACAAAAATCAAGACACTTGTAAATTTTGGCTTACACTTGTCATTAGGTATTTTCTCAAGCTTCCATTTGTAATTATGTAAACATTAGCTTACATTGTAATTTCATGAATTAATATGTTTTAAAAGATTCTTTTTTTAAAACTTATATATATATATATTTCCTATTAAGTAAAAATATCATCTTGATTTATATAAATAAGTCTTTTAAAGAAAATAATACAAAACAAATTATATTCTACTAAAGTCATACATATATATTTTGGATCCAAAATATTTTAAGATATCAGTCTTTTTAAATTTCAAATTTAAATCCAAATTCAAATTTAATTTGAAATCCAGTTTGAAATCAGTCCCGATATATATAGATTTAAACAATCACAATTTCAATTTGTAAATAATAATCCTTTAAAATCTATACACGCCTATATATATATATAAACAATCATTATTATTGTTTGAAAACAAAAATTTTACAAATTTGAATAATTTATATAGGAGATCATCACATTTGAATTTGCATGAAATTTTCTAGGATATCACAGATGTCCTTTATTATATTTTCAAATTCATTTACATATCCAAATATCTTTTACTATCAAAATTCTTATCTGTTTCAATCTATAAACCAGATAATTATCCAACTATCAGATGTTCAAAAATCCAGGCTATCACAACTAAATTAGAACTCCGAGTTGGATGAAATAATCAATTTTAAATTGAACATTATCTGTAAACATTTAAGAAATAAGCATCAATCGCATAGCGCATTCTAATGTTATAGCATATGTCGGTTCTATGGTGTAGTGGTTGGCCCTCCAACTTTGAAATAAGCATCAATCTCATAGCACATATTCTAAATATTTAGAAAATTCTAAACATTTGGAAAAAGTGAGATGTTTTAACATAGAATGGTTCTATGGTGTAGTGGTTAGCACTCCAGACTTTGAATCTGGCGACCTGGGTTCGAATCCCGGTAGGACCTTCATGCTTCATTCAACACTGGAGCACTTCATACTTATGATACGTGTTTGCTATATTTTTTATTGAGATCAAATAAGATAACAATTTTTTATTTTGGTACTTAGATGGTAGTACATAGTTATACTATAAGTTAACATGTATTAGTAGTTCGAATCATGCATACCTGTGACCTCATGATCAAAGCTGAAGCGTCTAACCATTGAGACAATGATGCTGGAGAAAATAATATAACATTACACATCTCTATTGATGTACTAAATTTCCATGTCTATTAAACTTTTCAATGAGTGCATTAATGGCATAATTAATTTAAGGACGTTCATGATATAATGACAAGGCTTGTAGAGTATGCATCTAGAGGTTTTGAAATCATTCGTTGAATGTCAATCAGCATTTAAATGAAAAATGGAGTAAAGGCAGTGGATTGTTTGGCTTTGTGCATCAACCAAATATGTAATGACAATATATTTAAATTGTTTGAAAGATAGACATGAAACTTTCTACGCTTTGCCCATGTAGGCTTGAACTCAGTTGTTGCAGTTCTCATTGTTTTTACTTTTTGCTTATAAAGGACATTAAATGAAAGTTAAAAGCAATTAAGCTCAGTATTTTCCATTGCAATCTATTTTTGCTTCATTTAGGATGAAATAAAGTTTAGAAAGGTTAGCTTCCCGTGTATGCAACATCAGCATTTTCCTCTTGTTGTATGTGCTTGTTGTATTTTATATCGAGATCAAATAAACCAACATTTAATGAATATGCGACGACATGTTTGAGTGAAATGTCATAGCTTTCCAATAAGTACATTGATGGTATGTAATTCACACAATATTGCAGTTTATAGCGGCAAGGCTTGAAATTTAATTACTAAACAATAAATAAAAGTTTAATCCGAAGCTTAACTTCTAAAAATGATTAAAACGTTGAATGAAATTATACAATTAAAGAAATTTTATGCTTATGATGTTATCATGTTTGATGATATTGTGTGAAATGAATTAAAAAATCTTTTCAGAATACACTAGTAAAAAAATCTATTTTAATCTTGTTTAATTGATTATAATTTTTAACAAACATCTACTTTTATAATGCATATGCATTAAATTAAAAGGACACATCGTTTGTTGCAGCATACACCAAGGCTCGAGGAAGATTTTGCACCTTCTTAACCATGACTATTGTTTTGTTTATTTTAGATGCATTGAAGAGACAACAATGTCGATATGTCCGAGTGGTTAAGGAGATAGACTTGAAATCTATTGGGCTTTGCCCGCGCAGGTTCGAACCCTGCTGTCGACGTTCTACTTTTTTTTAATCTTCTTCCTTACAACAAGATCAGTAGCATTTCTACCACATAATCTCATTATTTCTTATTGCAGCATGCACATAGTCCAACTTCCTAACATCCCTACCATTTCACTTCCATCCCTAATTAATTTCCTTCCTCTTCCCCACAAAGTCTTAAAATACATGTTTAATGCACATGTTACATCATCTTCCCACATTGGACTTACCCTAATAATTACACATCAAACTATAGATGAATAAATAAATAATACGCACCTGAAATTAGCAAGTTTAATCTGCAATTACTATCAACCTAATTATTAACCACGGCAATTGGTAATCTGGCCACAACCACCTAATGATTTTGACCGTTGAAAAATGTTTAGAGGCAATGCAAAATCAGGTATATAATTTAATTCAAAGGCGTAATTTCCAGACTGGATAATATAATAGGGATCCAAATACAACATTTACCACATAACAGTGTGATGATTGATGAAAAACAAACCTACGATTTAACGCACATCACCATTTATGTCACAGATTGATGGAGCCAACAGCGTCTAAAACTGTAATAATAGATACCAAAGCTTGAATAAATAATGAGGAAAAATTAATTATTGAACTTACCACTTCGGTAGAAGAGGAAAAGGATAAAAGGATTTTGAGTACACGGAGGGGCTTTGAGCGAGAATCGGACGGAAGAAAGTGCAGATAAACATAACTTATGTCTACGGTGCATAATTAAATTTTGAGTTCAACCTCAGCAATACAACTACAGATCAACTATTTAAGACCCGTTATTCTAATTTTGGTAATGATAAAGAAGCCTAGGGAATCGCAACAGGCGGAAACTAAATTACTTGGGATTCTACGGATTTAACCCCTTTTTCAAAGCATATCAAAGATTAGGGCCAATTTTCCCTTTCTGGTTTTAGTTTTAACCCAAACAAAAAATGGACAAGCCACGTATTTTTGAATCAAGACCAATTTGAAAATTATGTTAAAGATACATAATATAAAACTAATTTATTTTGTATTCCATGTTTTGAAAATAACAAAAACGTGTTGTCCTTCCATCATTTTCATCGTCTTAACGACTTATAATTTTAAATCTTCTATGCCCCTCTCTTTATATTTGTTATGAACGTTGTGTATGCAAAATGCAAAACTCAAAATAAAAACAAATGCATTCATGTATTTGTTTCAAAATATGATACATATATGGATATGTCACTGATAGGATTGTCAACGTATAATTTTGGATATGTGTAGTGTTATATTCTCATCTGCGTTCGAAGTCACTTTCAAGTATTGGATGTCTACATCTAAGGATAACAGATGCATATCAAATATTATCATATCCACCAACAATTGATAAATGTAAAAGTATAAATAAAAAAAATGTTCAATGTAAAATATTTTGTTTTCATCGATTATAAAAGAAAAATCAAAATGATAATAAGTACATATCATTAAGCATTAAACATGCATTGTACACTATGTTTTATTCTATAAGAACTTAAACTTTTGACTGTTTGTATTCTATTAGCAAATTCATTTTCAGCTCAATTCACATGTACTACTTAAGTCAACTAATTATTTCACCTTTTTCACCTTAAAATGGTGATGTCCGACTATTTATAACGTCTCTTAAATTAATGACAAACGTTGTCAAAATACACTTGTTGTTACAATATATGTAAATCATGAAATGAATATGCTTTTACGTTGTTTTGTTTAGTCCCACATCATGGAATAAGTTAAACCCTTTGCTCTGAAAACTTTATATAAAGAAGACTATATAATGTAATCATATGTCTATTCTCTGAAATGAATAATATATTCTTTCTCTCTCTAATGGCTTCTATTTTCTTTATTTTATGGCTTTTACTTTTGTAACACCTCAACCCGAGACCCACCTTAGTAAAGAGAATTAACAAGTAATTCTATCTACTAAAGCGGAGAATATAATTTTGTCTTAAGGGCGATCATCTATAAGGGCTGGTTAAGGGCAATCATCTATAATTTTGTCTTAAACATCTATTGAATACGTTGATAAATGCAATATAATTTTTTTCCAACTCATGTGGATCGACATACTCAATAAATGCTTAATCCAAAACTATAGGTGGCCAACAGATCTATCAGAACAAAATACAATAGCTGAATGTAAATCACATCACAGAATAGTAATCAACATCATATATATACATATACACTAATACACGTTCAGTACAATACAATATGAATACAATAAAGGTGGTACACGACCACACCATATACATCAAATCAAATGTAAAAACATCAGAGTATGCGGAAGAAGTAAACTACTCAAGCAAATGAAGAGCAGATATCCAACATCAATTTCAAGCTAATTCCAATAGATGATATCTGAAACAACTCGGTCTGACACGAGTTGAAAACACACGGGTCGGGCTAGCTAAAATCATTAGTTAAACAGAATAATCGATAAGGATGAGTAGGTGAAAGCTATGGTATCCTTTTTCTTAAAGGATGTCATTCCCTAAACAGGGTTTCAACATCATAAGAAAGGACAACATCTCTTCTTAGCAAGTAGAAGAGATAATAATGATAAAGTCATACTTAAGTGGCATAACTGAAGCAAATGGAAAATCGACGAGCAAAGTTTTAAAGATAAGACTTAATAAACATCGCTTTTGCCTTATATAGATAATGATTTCAAATGATTCAACTATGAGTGGTTGTCAATATAACAATACATCAAAGGTATATATCATTTATACATAGAATAAAACGCATATAGATGTGCCTCATCTCGTTGGCACATCATAAGGATCATTCATGGAAATATAAAGCCCAATCATAAAAGAAGCATTATACTTATTCATACCTCATCTCATCGGTATGAATATAGATACATCTCAAATCCATCACTAAAACTCATCATAAAAGATTCTTCATAATCATTTATACCTCATCTCATCGGTATAAATTTATAAATACATCTCAACTCCATCTTAACATCAAGTAGTCTATAAAATCATTAAATCATCAATCCATAATGAAAATAACTCAATCGAAGAATAACATCATAAATGATTTCACGATATATGCATACATCTCCTTTGGCACTAGGCTATCAATGTAATAATCATCTAAAGACAGTGAAGTCTAAAACATCAAAAATCAAAGAAATCCCGGATTGGCCAAATCCTCGATTGCATGTTGAAGCAATGCTACGTGCACTACAACGTGACTAGTACTACAATTTGGTACCATAAACATCATGATGACTGGTGTCAAATAACATCGTGAACATCGTAAACATCATGAATGACTATAATCTATAACATCATAATGAATCCCAGCCACAAAGACCCGAGTTAATAACATCGTAATGATCGGAGTAGCAACTACATCGTGATGACTCCAATCGAGTACTCGTGGTCTGTAGTACTAGTAAACATCATGAATGTGTCTAAGGATTGGAACCCAATATGTGTTAACGTACGTCCCATACCATACGTTCGCACCTAATGGTTTACTAGCCGTTAGTTGGTACCACACTAGTAAAACATCATAACATCATAAAAATTTACTAGGCCTCATCTCATTGGAGAGTAAATACAATACCATGCTTGTCTTATCTCATTGAAGAGTACTAGTAGCATCGTGACTTGTCTCATCTCATTGACAAGTAAAAATTTTCATAATGCATCTCAACACCGTAAAATCATCATAAAGAGCTTACATCATCTCATCGGCAAGTAAAAATTACATCTATATGGTTACTTATAACCATAATTCGAATTAGGAATTTCTAGCTCTTAATTCACCTTATTTCAACGTCGATTAAGAAACACATCTTAAAATAATCCTTCATCGAATGTACTCCTTAATTGGAGTTCTCGAACCATATAATCTATCCAAAATTTAATAACATCTTAAAATCATCTAAACAGTTCATCGAAAGGGTTTCGATCGTATAAGACCGATATTAAGCGATAAAGCAAATCCATGTGTCTCATCCACATGTTTTACTTTACCATTTAATTATCTTTCTTATATGTCCGAAATTCATAAAAATATGTAATTTTATTTATAAAATAATTTTATTAGAGAAAACAGAAATTTAAAATGATTTTCCAAAAACGATTATTAAAACCAATATTTGAAATTCCTTTATTATAGGAAATAAATCTACCTTTATTTAGAAAATTAATTTAAGAAAAATACTATGTAATAATAATTTGAAATTTCCTTATATTTCAAAAATGGTTTAGTGAAAACCACTCTCGAAAGCAATGGAAAAAAAAGAGGGATATCTCAAAACCAATAACTTGAATTCAATACAAATTCAATTCAAATTTAACCCAAAATCAATTCAAATTCCATTTAAATTTGAATTTCAAATTCTTCAAATATAGCTAGCCGAATGATAGGCATCATAGCTCTAAAAATATCTCAAAAACATCATCAATACCGAAGAGAATGAGAGCAAAAACGAGCTAATGCAATTCTAAGGTCAACGATTGTTGTTGATGTCATTTTGTTCTCAGGACAGCAACATACAACCATAATTTTGACCAAGCAAACTTCAAAATTACAGAAAATACAATGAATGAAACTTATAGATCATGATCTAATCTTTCCAGAATATCTAAAATTATCAAATTCGGATAAGAAACAAAGAAGTTAAAGCTAATTTCGTTTCAGTTTCAAACACAGAGCAAATAATAGTTTTGCTTTCGGGATAGAAGTAAAAGAATTCAATTTTGACATAGTTAACCTCGAAATTATAGAAAAATCAATGAATTAAAGTTCAAGTACATGAATTGTGCTTTCTGAAAAATTGAAAATTATCGAATTCCAATCAAAATCGAGAAAAATATAGCTCAAACAATATCAGATTCAAACTCAGGAAATTCTATCAAAGACATAACTATGCTTCTGCTTACAAATATGTTTTAGCAAATAGTAAAATATCGAAATGATACCTGAAGATAAATTACTCCTTATTGAATATATTTTTCACAAAAATATTTGACCTAAATTGGATAAGAAACGAAAAAATTATATCTAAAACACTTCTCTGGCCTATGATTGTTGCTGCTGTCAATTTGCTCTCGAGACAGCAACAAATAAGCACAATTTTGATCAAGAAAACTTCAAAATTTTAGAACACTAAAAACATGAAGCTTGTAGATCTATGTCTATGCTTTCTACAATATCTAAAATTATTGAATTCTGACTTAAAACGTAAGAGATATGTCCAATTTACTGACGGCAATTTCACAAATAAACATGCAACAAACAAAATTGAGATTTCTTACCTTGAAACCTCAATCAAAGCTAGAAATTGTGTGTTTAAAACTCACCTTTGATTTTAGACAGCAAAAACCTAAATTTGTGAAGAAAGAATGAAGCTTGAAGGTGAAATCCTTTCTCTATTCTTATTTTGGTGAAGTTCTTCTTGAATAACAGCGAAATTGAGTCGAATTGAGATTTAATTAGGGAAAGCCATTGTTTTTCTTTCTCTCTATTTACGTGTCTTTTGTTTTGGGGAGGAAGATGAGAAAAAAAGGTACGTACACCTATTTCCTCTTTTCTAGATGGTTCTAGAGGGAGTTAATGGATTCAAACCTTATCCAAATAAGCCCAAGGCTAATATACTTAGAGAAATTCCTATGTTATATACATATTTAACCTATAAATCAATTTATACACTAGTTTTCTCATTTTTAACCAAATAAAATATCTACAACAAATTGTTTGCAATAAAATTGTTATTACATAAAAAATAAATTTACTTCAACAATAAAAAGTTATTTTTATAAATAAAACCCTATCTTTAACAATATTTTATAAATTACACCATTTTAATGTAAAGACGCTGTTTTTAATGCAATTGCTTAAACAAAAATTTCTTTCATGTCAAATAAATTACAATAAATAATAACACTTTTTAATCATCGAAATATTTTTTCCCAATTAAAAATATTATTTTCACCACATAACACAATTTTTTAACAATATTTACCAATATTCCTATTTTTAGTGAAAAATCACTATGTTCATCCATTTCAACCAATTTATTTTTAAGTCTAATGAAGTGTATTACAATGTTTTAACATTTTTATAATATTAATACATCATTCCAAGCCTAATTACACTTCTAAATTTTATTTTCTTCATATTGTTCCTTTTATTTTACAATAGAAGGCTAACATTGTAATAAATTTCCAATGTTACTAATTAATTAAATTAAACCATCATAATTATTTACTTTCAATCCAAATCCAAAAATAATAAAGTTTTTCAAACTTTATTTCATTCATTTACACATTCTTTCAACCATCAAATGTTGAAATAGGATTCAAATAAAATAATATGACATATTTAAAATTCAAATCCCAAATTATATTCATTAAGATATTGTTTATATAAAATAAATAATATAATCCCTCATTTTATTATCCAATTCATTTTTAAACACAATATCATTATAATTTAATATTAACCGTAATCTCCAAAATCCCGGGTCGTTACAAACTCCCCCTAACAAAATTGCATCCCCGTAATTTCTAGAGGAAAAAGGATGTAAACAACACAAAAAGTCAAAGGATAAAAGACAAGCTCGAACCTCAAACCATTCGTACTCTCAACATAGAATGGTAGAGAGAAATAAGGAAAAACTCACTTGGTTAATCCAATGGCCCATCAAATGCTAATATAGTGATTAGAAAACCATCGAATTTTCTAAGTAACTCGAAAGAATTTAGAAGACATCCCGTCTTCGAATCAAACTCCATAAGATGCTTAGCAATTAATCAATCGAAAATGATTGATTTCACAAAAATCTACGAATAGAGTGGGATCAAACTCACGTAAACCCCAAACTGCAAGCAATAAAGAAGATCATCAATAAGATTTTCCGCATAAATATACGGAAAGAACATCCTCACAACAGGGTAGACACAATAGGAAAGACTGATAAATCCCAAGATGGCTTCTCATAAGGCCACCAACTCGAACGACCGCGACAAGTGCCTGTCATTAATAATAGCTCAAAGTCAAGAACAAGGATATAAGCTCGAATTATCTTTTAATCCAAGATATTTAGTATTTTTAAATCTCAACATCTTTTAAATTTTAAATCTCAATTTTCAACATTTGAACAATGTCTATCTTTTTACTATATTACTTAGTAAGTTATTTAAAACTCAAACTAAAAGTCCAAATTTTTTCTCTTACTTCAAAATTAATTTCCAAAGAAATTTGTAATATTCCTCAAAATTAATTAAGGGTTTAAATTCTCTTTACTCTTTTTATTAAACCACTTAAATAGTTTAAAAACAATTTTCAAATTCTCTTATAACTCTTCTCTTAAACATCCATTGTATATAATATAGAATCTAAAATCTCAAAATATACTTCAAATAAAGCACAGCTCAAAAACAATCTCATATATATTCCCATCTTTATAGTTTAAAGTTAAATAAATGGCATTGCCTCGCCATTGAGTCTTTACTAAATAAATATATCTGTTGGCTGCAGAGTTGACCGAACGGTCAAAACTGCCTCGCCACTCTATTACTCGTCTCTAAAATCAATGGCTGCAATTACCATTCAAAAATAAATTTAATATTTAATCTAAAATATTATTTTCGAAATCTCAATTTTTAAAACACAAACCATCGTGTCTGATTGCCTCATCATAGCATTTAGGAGATTCCTTTCGATAACATTGATCAGGCGTATCGACTAGAACTCTTAACTACTCGATGGACAACCCAACACTCTCAAATTATTTCTATAAAAGAAGTACTACTCATGTAAATATATCTCAAAATATTCTTTGATTTTTTTAACTATCTCAAAGCTCAAATTTCTCTTTAAAACTCATATTTATATAGCTTCAAAACTCAAACCAAAGAACGTTAAGAGAATGCATCAAGATATTCCTAGAATACTCGATCCTCAAAATCAACAGAAGGAGATAGAGTGTTCGTCAATCTTACGATGTCATAAGCCACTCCCAAAAATAATCAAGATACAGGATAAGCAAGATATTCTTCTCGAAGGAGAAGAAGCATACAAACAACAAATCATTATCTCAAACAAAGTAATTCAACAAAAAAATAACACCGATTGAGTATCCGAAAAGGATAACTCAATGAAACTAAATGACAAACTCAATCAAACTCAAACAATCCATAAACTCACCCATTCCTTAGTGGATATCCTCGTGGAAGGATAACCAAAGAGCTAAGAGCCAGGAACAAGGTTACCTCAACACTCGATTGCCCGATTGGATGTCAAATCCAAACAGACTCTAAGAAACTCAACAAAGCCACCATGACTGGAATTTGAGATATATCATCAACGTATCAATACTCAAGAGTGAAAACAGAAACTTCAAAATCACCATTAACATCCCAAAGTGATAGAAATAATAAACCAATCAAATTAGGATGCATAAATAAATATAGGATCCTATAACAACAAAAGGATTAGACTTTACATCAAATTAGTCAATCCATCTCAAATCAGATATATCTCAAGATGGTGAGTAATAAACAAATACACACTAAAACAGTAACAAATAAAGAATTCAAAATGCTCACAACAAGCCAATCGTTGTGGATCCCTTCAATAAGATTCACAACTCTCAAAGGAATGCAACAAGAATGCCCAAAGAAATCAATCAGTTCCATCGATACGAACTCACTTGTATTGACAAAAATAAGAATCTAATAATCCCAAATAAGATTTTATATAAGATAAGATGACATCAAACTCTATTATGGAATACTACGAATACAATTTATCTATATTCCTAGACATATTCCATCTTAACAATCCCAAAACTCAAAAAAGAATCAAGGCTCGATTCAAAAACAAGCTTGAATAAAGCACAATGATTCACCCGTATTGTACTTCGATGTATCATGATATACATATTGTTCTGTGTTTATTCTACTTTGTTCTGACCACAGCTCTGACAAAAATCTGTAACGCCCCACCCCGAGACCCACTTTAGCAAAGAGAATTAACAAGTAATTCTATCTACTAAAGCGGAGAATAGGCCTGGTTAAGGACGACCATCTATAGTTTTGTCTTAAACATCTATTGAACACGTTGATAAATGTAATATGATTTTTTTCCAACTCATGTGGATCGACATACCCAATAAATGCTTAATCCAAAACTACAGGTGGCTAACAGATCTATCAGAACAAAATACAATAGCTGAATGTAAATCACATCACAGAATAGTAATCAACATCATATATATACATATACACTAACACACGTTCATTACAATACAATATGAATACAATAAAGGTGGTACACGACCACACCATATACATCAAATCAAATGTGAAAACATCAGTGTATGCGGAAGAAATTAACTACTCAAGCGAATGAAGAGCTGATATCCAACATCAACTTCAAGCTAAGTCCAATAGATGAAACAACTCGGTCTGACCCGAGTGAAAACATACGGGTTAAGCTAGCTAAAATCATTAGTTAAACAGAATAATCGATAAGGATGAGTAGGTGAAATCTATGATATCCTTTCTCTTAAAGGATGCCATGCCCTAAACAGGGTTTCCACATCATAAGAAAGGACAACATCTCTTCTTGGAAAGTAGAAGAGATAATAATGATAAAATCATACTTATGTGGCATAACTGACACTTAAGAAAATGGAACATCGGCGAGCAAAGTTTTAAAGATAAGACTTAATAAACATCGCTTTTGCCTTATATCATCGGTGGTATAAAGGAATATGGATAATGGATTCAAATGATTCAACTATGAGTGGTTGTCAATATAACAATGCATCAAAGGTACATATCCTTTATACATAGAATAAAACGCATATGGATGTGCCTCATCTCATTGGCACATCCAAAGGATCATTCAAGGAAATATAAAACCCAATCATAAAAGAAGCATTATACTTATTCATACCTCATCTCATCGGTACGAATATAGATACATCTCAAATCCATCACTAAAACTCATCATAAAAGATTCTTCATAATCCTTTATACCTCATCTCATCGGTATAAATTTATAAATACATCTCAACTCCATCTTAACATCAAGTAGTCTAAAAATCATCAAATCATCAATCCATAATGCAAATAACTCAATCGAAGAATAACATCATAAATGATTTTACCATATATGCATACATCTCCTTTGGCACTAGGCTATCAATGTAATAATTATCTAAAGGCAGTGAAGTCTAAAACATCAAAACTCAAAGAAATCTCGGATTGGCCAAATCCTCGATTGCATGCTGAAGCAATGCTACCGACGCTACATCGTGACTAGTACTACTATTTGGTAAAATAAACATCATGATGACTGGAGTCAAATAACATCTTAACATCGTGAACATCATGAATGACTATAGTCTATAACATCATAATGACTCCCAGCCACAAAGGCCCGAGTTAATAACATCGTGATGATCGGAGTAGCAACTACATCGTGATGACTCCAATCGAGTACTTGTGGTCTATAGTACTAGTAAACATCATGAATGTGTCTCAACTTCTCAGATAGGAACCTAATAGGTGTTAACGTACGTCCCATACCATACGTTCGCACCTAATGGTTTACTAGCAGTTAGTTGGTACCACACTAGTTAAACATCATAAACATCATGAAATTTACTAGGCCTCATCTCATTGGCGAGTAAATATAACACCATGCTCATCTCATCGCATTGACAAGTACTAGTAGCACCGTGAATTTACTCACCTCATTGACAAGTAAAAAATTTCATAATGTATGTCAACGTCATAAAATCATCATAAAGAAGCTTACATCATCTCATCGGCAAGTAAAAATAACATCTAGATGGTTATTTATAACCATAATTCGAATTAGGAATTTCTAGCTCTTAATTCACCTCATTTCAGTGGAGATTAAGAAACACATCTTAAAATGATCCTTCATCGAACGTACTCCTAAATTGGAGTTCTCGAACCATATAATCTACCCAAAATTTACTAACATCTTAAAATCATCTCAAACAGTTCATCTAAAGGGTTTCGATCGTATAAGTCCGATATTAAGCGTTAAAGCAAATCCATATGTCCTATACCACATGTTTTACTTTACCGTTTAATTATCTTTCTTATATCTATGAAATTCATAAAAATATGTAATTTTATTTATAAAATAATTTTATTAGAGAAAACAGAAATTTAAAACGATTTTCCAAAAACGATTATTAAAACCAATATTTGAAATTCCTTTATTATAGGAAATAAATCTATATTTATTTAGAAAAATAATTTAAAAAATAATATGTAATAATAATTTGAAATTTCCATGCATTTCAAAAATAGCTTAGTGAAAACCGTTCTCGAAAGCAACGAAAAACAAAGAGGTATTTCTCAAACCGATAACTTGAATTCAATACGAATTCAATTCAAATTTAACCCAAAATCAATTCAAATTCCATTTAAATTTGAATTTCAAATTCTTCAAATATAGCTAGCCTACTGATAGGCATCATAGCTCTAAAAATATCTCAAAAACATCATCAAAACCAAAGAGAATGAGAGCAAAAATGAGCTAATACAATTCTAAGGTCAACGATTGTAGTTGCTGTCATTTTGCTCTCAGGACAGCAAAATACAACCATAATTTCGACCAAGAAAACTTCAAAATTACAGAAAATGCAATCATAGAAACTTATAGCTCATGATCTAATCTTTTCAGAACATCCAAAATTATCAAATTCGGATAAGAAACAAAGTAGTTAAAGCTAATATCGTTTCAGTTTCAAACAAAGCAAATAATAGTTTCGCTCTCGGGATAGCAGTAAAAAAATTCAATTTTGACATAGTTATCCTCAAAATTACGGAAAACTCGATCAATGAAAGTTGTAGTACGTGAATTGTGCTTTATAAAAATTAAAAATTATCGAATCCCGATCAAAATCGAGAAAGATATAGCTCAAACAATATCAGATTCAAACTTAGGAAATTCTGTCAAAGACATAACTATACTTCTGCTTACAAATATGTTTTAGGTCAGTCAAATAGTAAAATATCGAAATGAAACCTGAAGATAAATTACTCCTTATTGAATATATTTTTTAGCAAAAATTTTTTTTACCTAAATTGGATAAGAAACAAAAAATTTATGGCTAAAACAATTCTCTGGCCTATGATTGTTGCTGCTGTCAATTGGCTCTCGAGACAGCAACAAACAAGCATGACTTTGATCAAGAAAACTTCAAAATTTTAGAAAAGTCAAAACATAAAATTTGTAGATCTATGTCTATGCTTTCCAGAACATGTAAAATTATCGAATTCCGACTTAAAACGAAGAGATCTGCCTAATTTACTGACGGCAATTTCACAAATAAACATGCAACAAACAAAATTGAGATTTCTTACCTTGAAATCTCAATCAAAGCTAGAAATTGTGAGTTTTAAACTCACCTTTGATTTTAGATAGAAAACACCCAAATTTGTGAAGAAAGATTGGAGGTTGAAGGTGAAATCCTTTCTCTATTCTTATTTTGGTGAAGTTCTTCTCGAATAACAGCGAAATTGAGTGGAATTGAGATTTAATTAGGGAAAGCCATTGTTTTTCTTTCTCTCTATTTACCGTGTCTTTTGTTTTTGGGAGGAAGATGAGAAAAAAAAGGTACGTACACCTATTTCCTCTTTTCTAGATGGTTCTAGAGGGAGTTAATGGATTCAAACCTTATCCAAATAAGACCAAGACTAATATACTTAGAGAAATTCCTATGTTATATACATATTTAACCTATTCAATCAATTTATATACTAGTTTTCTCATTTTTAACCAAATAAAATATCTACGATAAATTGTTTGCAATAAAATTGTTATTATATAAAAAAAATTATTTCGACAATAAAAAGTTATTTTTATAAATAAAACCCTATCTTTGACAGTATTTTACAAATTACACCATTTTAGTGTAAAAACACTATTTTTAATGCATTTACTTAAACAAAAACAAAATTTCATGTCAAATAAATTGCAATAAATCATTCTAACACCTTTTAATCGTCAAAATATTTTTTCCCAATAAAAAATATTATTTTCCCCATATAACACAATTTTTGAACAATATTTACCAATATTCCCATGAAAAATCACTAATTTCATCCATTTCAACCAATTTATTTTTAAGACAAATGAAGTGTATTACAATGTTTTAACATTTTTATAATATTAATGCATCATTCCAAGCCTAATTACACTTCTAAATTTTATTTTCTTAATATTATTCCTTTTATTTTACAATAGAAGGCTAACATTGGAATAAATTTCCAATATTACTAATTAACTAAAATTAAACCATCATAATTTTACTTCCAATCCAAATCCAAAAATAAAGTTTTTCAAACTTTATTTCATTCATTTACACTTTTTTGAACCATCATGTGTTGAAATAGGCTTCAAATAAAATAATATGACTTATTTAAAATTCAAATCCCAAATTATATTCATCAAGATATTGTTTATATAAAATAAATAATATAATCCCTCATTTTATTATCCAATTCATTTTTAAACACAATATTAAATTATAATTTGCATTATAATTTAATATTAACAGTAATCTCCAAAATCCCGGGTTGTTACAGACTCCCCCCTTAAAAAAATTGCATCCTCGTAATTTCTAGTGGAAAAAGGATGTAAACAACACAAAAAGTCAAAGGATAAAAGATAAGCTCGAACCTCAAACCATTCGTACTCTCAACATAGAATGGTAGAGATAAATAAGGAAAACTCACTTGGTTAATCCAATGGCCCATCAAATGCTAATATAGTGATTAGCAAACCATCGAATTTTCTAAGTAACTCAAAAGAATTTAGAAGATATCCCGTCTTCGAATCAAACTCCACAAGATGCTCAACAATTAATCAATTGAAAATGATTGATTTCACAAAAGTCTACGAATAGAGTTGGGATCAAACTCACTTGAACCCCAAACTGTAAGCAATAAAGAAGATCATCAATAAGATTTTCCGTATAAATATACGGAAAGAACATCCTCACGACAGGGTAGACACAATAGGCAAGATTGATAAATCACAAGATGGCTTCTCACAAGGCCACCAACTCAAACGACCGCGACAAGGGCCTGTCATTAATAATAGCTCAAAGATAGAATATACTCAAGAACAAGGATATAAGCTCGAATTATCTTTTAATCCAAGATATTTAGAGTTTTTAAATCTCAACATCTTTTAAATTTTAAATCTCAATTTTCAACATTTGAAAATTTTCAAACTTTTTACTATATTACTTAGCAAGTTATTTAAAAGTCAAACTAAAAGTCAAATTTCTTCTCTTACATTAAAATTAATTTCCAAAGAAATTTGTATATCCATAATAATATTCCTCAAAATTAAATTCTCTTTACACTTTTTATTAAACCACTTAAATAGTTTAAAAACAATTTTCAAATTCTCTTATAACCCTTCTCTTAAACATCCATTGTATATAATATAGATTCTAAAATCTCAAAATATACTTCCAATAAAGCACAGCTCAGAAACATATATACTCTCATCTTTATAACTTAAAATTAAATAAATGGCATTGCCTCGCCATTGAGTCTCTAATAAATAAATATATCTGTTGGCTGCAGAGTTAACCGAACGATCAAAACTGCCTCGCCACTCCATTACTCATCTCTAAAATTAATGGCTACAATTACCATTCAAAAATATATTTAATATTTAATCTCAAATATTGTTTTCAAAATCCCAATTTTTAAAACACAAACCATCGTGTCTGATTGCCTCATCATAGCATTTAGGATATTCCTATCGGTAACATTGATCAGGCGTATCGACCAGAACTGTAGCAACCCACATATTTTACGATTGAATATTTAATATTTTATCGTTAGTCAGATTATAGTCCGAAAAGTTACTTTTTGCACACGGTCGAATTGGGACTCGAGACCACTTCCATTGGGTCCAAAACGCCGTATGCAATCTTTTTGAGTATAAACTTCGATATGTTTGGAGTTAGTGGAATTTTTCCACTTTTTCACTTTGGCCTTTGGGTTTGGTTTAGCCCATTAGCCTAAACTATTAACTCTAGCTCAACCCCCTCTTCCCTTCATTACTTCACTTTCATTTCCTAACACTCAAGCTTCATTAAAAATGGAGAGAGGAATGGGAAATTAAAACACCAAGCCCTAGCTCTTTTGCAAATCCAACATCTAACTCCAAATCCAAAGAGAAGCCATTGATTCAAGCTTCTTGTGTTGAGATTGTAGTGTGGTTGTGTAACGACCCAGAATTTTATTAAATTAAAATTTGAATATTTAATTAATTTTAAATATTTATAAGTGAATTTATAAGTCAAATAAATTTTAATTTGATTTATTGGATTTAATTGGATAATTAAATCGATAATTTAATATGTTAAATTATGGAAATAATTAAAAATTGAGTTAAATATGATTGTAAATGACTTGTAAAATTTTATTTTATCATGTTGAAGTTAGAATGATATTTTAGAACTTTTAAAATCGAATTAAAAGTTAATTTGTGAAAATTGAATATTTTAATATTAAATAATCGACTGTAAAATAGCCAATTTTTGAACAGTCTCAGAATTGAACGAAACCAGTTTCATTGGATCCGTATTAGTTAGTTATTACCGGATTTCAATTTTCGTGTCAATCGGAGTTATCGTTTGATCGTGGCAGCTCGAAACGCATCGAATCGTTTTTAATTTAAATTTGGCGAGTCAAAATAGCCATTTTTCAAAAAGTCTCGGATTTCGACGAAACCAGTTTCATCGGATCCGTAATGTGATATTATTGTAAGGTTTCAAATTTCAAGTCAATTGGATTTACCGTTTGTCCGGTACAAATTAAAACGCCTAGAAATCGATTTAAATCGGTTTAATTCAAATTGAACGTTTTCAGCCATAACTCGCACATACTTCCGAATTAGCTTCCGAAACCTGTTCCATTGTGTCCGGAACGCGGGATAAACCCTAGGTACGCTGGTTACGGCGTCTAAATCGGAGTTCAGAATTTCCGGATGAATAGTGTTCGATTTTCTTCTATAAATAGCACCCTACCCCTTCACAAAAAAAAAAAAAAAAAAATAACAACTCAAAACCCTAGCCGCCACCCATCAGTTCAATGGCCAGAAAACACCCAACTCTCCTCCTCGATATCTTCCAATCCGTCGACAATTAGCAAGAATGTTCAACACGAAAGATGTAGAGGACGTCAAGCTCTACAAGATCAACGGTGGAGATGTGATTTGGAGCTGTATTTTGGGATATAGGGGCCGCGTTCTCTTGGAGGTTGCGCACGAAATTCTAGACACTACAGGGGGCCGAGCTTCACCTAGGGGGGGCCGAGCATGGTGGTGGAGAGGGGCATTCGAATGGAACTTCCTGATCAAGATTTCGTCGAGTATAGGTGGGGTAATGTTTAACCCTAGTATGTAAAAGTGGGTTCGGCCTCCATTGAGATGCCTGGAAGTATTGCGTGATGATGAGGGAGAAGGTGTTAACGGCCATGATGCAGTTGCAGTTGGATCCAAGGGCTATGGTCAGTTAGGGGTTAAAAATTATAATTAAAATGTTGTAATTTGTATATATAAATTGTGCACGATCTTTAAAAATTCATAACTTTTTCATACGAGGTCGAAAAAATGCAAACCCAGTTGCGTTGGAATCGTATCGACGAGCACTACGCGATGGAGTTGGTTTGGAGTCGTTTGGAGTTAGTGAGAATTTCGGGTAAAATTAAACGCGCGTTTAATTTTATTCGAAATAAAAGCTGAAAACGAATTTAAAATCAAGGTGAGAATTTCTCACTCAATCGAATAGGTTTCGATTTTATTTTAAATAGTTAGATTTAAAATATTTGAATGCATGTTTGAATGATGACTGTAAATTTTTGATTGTTAAAATAGACATTATGCGCCGTTAGTAAGCGGATGTTATTTATTATAAACATATACCGCGAATATTTCATAAACAGTGAAATTGGTATTATATATAATATCAATATATATATATTGGCATATGTATATATTGGAGTTGTTGATTTCCCGCATTTTTTGTTTAGCGGATGAGACCCTACTACGCCGTTAGTAAGCGGATAATATTTATTAAAAACATATACCGCGATAATTTCGTACTGGAGCGAAATTGGTATTGTGCTAATGTTTTTGGATGCAGGAAACAGGTTGGAGGGATCCAACTGGATTCCTCAACAGTTTTTATTTTATTTCAGATATTTTGATATTTGATGGATTTTCATATTGATATATGATATCGTTGTAGTCGTGATTGACTATTTGGTGTGTAGCATCATTGGACCCAAATTTTGGGATTTTAAAATGATCTTTAAAATGATTTTTGAAAATATACTTTATTTTTGGAATTGATCCATTGTAAATAAATAAACGTTATAATTTTTAAAGTTATAAAAATTATGGTTTTTGTGAAATATAGTTAAAAAGCTGATTTTTAGAAATACGATTAAAAGTCGATTTTTGAGAAATATGAACTAATGATTTTATAAAATAATTTAGATTGGATTTTTGAATGTATGATAAAAGTTTAAATATAGGATTTATAAAATTTGATTATTTTATAAATCGAAATGAGGAAATTATAAAGGAATTTAAAGACGTTTTAGAATAATAATACAAACTGATTTATATTAAGAGATTTATAAATGGATATTTATAAATTGAAAAATTGACATTATAAAACAAGTTTTATAAGTGTTTGAATGTAGTGAAAATGAATTTCATAAATGAATGAAATTTATAGAGTTATAAACTGTGAAGTTATAAATGAAATCTATAAATAGTAAGATTTATAAATTTGGTGAAATTATTTGAAGGATAGATTGATTAAATAAATAAATCTTATAAGTTATAAGGTTTATAAATTGAAAAGTCTTTAAAAAGAACGATTTTGTAAAATAATCGATTTATAAGTAGTTAACTTATAATATGAACTTTTAGTCTATAATTGAATTATAAACTGAATAGGTAAATAAAAGGATTTATAAAAAAGGAAGTTTTTTTTTTAAATAAATAAAAAAGGAATTTATAAACGTTGTTTTATAAATTCGCAAATGACTTATTTTGACAAGTCAATTGTTATAACTTAGAAATGGAGTTATATTCACATTTTTTTAATAGTGAATAATCCTTTGAATTAAAATGAATAAAAGGATGAGATTTGTTAACGAAGTTTATTCACATTTTTGAATAGTGAATAACACGTTAAAGGAATTGTTTTGAATGTGATGTTTTAAATAGAATTAAAACAATCTAACGATGTTTTTAAACATGTTGAGATTCGAAACCATAGATTTCAACATTTATTGTTGAAATAGATGTTTCGAGAAATGAAAGGAGATGATGTACTATAACACTGTTGTTATAGTAAATGATTTCCGAAAGGAAATGTTTTTGTATAGTATTGGGATTTATATATCTATTTTAACTTCGAATCCCTATACTAGTGATTTTGGGTTGTCGTAACGATGTTTTACGTAACATTCGCTTTGGCCCAAATAAATATGTTTAAGTGAATGATTTCCTTAATAGAATGAAATATATACTTAATTCGATTTAAGTATATTGAATATTTTCTAAGTGTTGAAAATAAAAAGATTTGTGAATTACTTATTTTTAATAAGTATGGAAATGTTTTCCAATATGAAGTGAAAAATTAGAATTTATCTTTTTAAAGATAAATTGAAATGAATTATTGAAATCGTATATGCACGAATATTTTGAAATACAAATTCATTATGGAATTTATATGTGAAAAGTGAAATTGGTTAAAAATAAATATTGATTTATTTTTGAAGTGTTGAAACTATATATCTAGTAAAGATATTTTGGAAAATAAATAATTTGGAAAATTATTTGGAATCTGGTGATGTATGCATATCCAGTGATAGTTCAATAACCGACTATCAATATTTCCCTTTGAATGGGTATTTGATGTGATTTGATTGAATTTGAACGCACACTTATTTTTGAATAAGCGCTCACTATTCGGGTTAACCGGGAAAGGACCATGGGGTCGTATAACCCATTCCGAATATGTGATACGTCGTTGTGAATTGCATTTGAAGATCGGTGTTGAAGACCGGTATTTGCGAGAGCGATAGGATGACCTATCGATTGTCTCTGCACTGGGTCGCACCTGGTATAGAGATTCCTTAAGTGATGGGAAATTCGATCAGGATTGTGAATATCCGGATTGCAAGGACTTCTTTGTAAGTGCCTTCGGTTTTGTTCGAGCCCGGAACAGACTTGTATGGATTGTATGTCTGACATTACAAGTTGAGATATAAAGCCGATTTCTTTCAAATATATTTCTGTTGGTGGCGAAGAATTTATTCTTTGCTTAACACCCTTCTTTGAGACGTACGAGCTCAAAGGTCATATAGTTGAAGTTATCAGCGATATATCCCATTTTGGTAATGTGACATGCTGAGTGATGCTGAAATGATCATTGTGTTGATTATTGTGATAGGATCATTTATTTGATCGTCTATCTTAGTGATCATTGTGTTGATCATTTGTTGACCCAAAGCACGGCTTTTTGTACAAAGTGTGTTTTTGTGGACGTGACTTCGTCGAGCCTCACATCCCGGAAATGGTCAAAACAGGAAAGATGCGGCAAGGTTATTAGGGGTTGCTGTAGCTCCCCTTAGGGTATGTGCATTTCCTTCTGGAAAGGGGTGGTATCATGGTATGGAGCCCAGATACTTACTCATGTTGAAAACACTCTATTTATTATGGTGTGATGTTGGATATCGAGCGCTCGGTTGAAAAGGTCCTAAAGGACCGGGGAATGGCGTGCTCGTGTCAGTAGTTACCCAGTTAGGGGTAACCCGGCCTTGTGTTGGCAGAGATCCGGTTTGGTTCTCGGGGATGTCTTTCCAGAGGCATTCTCAGTGGCAATGGGAAGTTCCTTGGCCTGATCATTCGTTGGAAATCCAAAGAAACAATACGTGACTTGTACGGTTTTAGTTGTATAACCTGCTATGGAATGTGGCGGTAACCTGCTATTGAACATAGTTAGCTATAGTAGGCATACGATAATGGTCGTATGTTGGCTAAGATTTATATTCTACTTTCGAAATGAATTTTTCCTACACTATGCACTAGTAATAATATCAAATGTTATCTTAAATGCGTATCAAGCATCTTTGACTATCATAAGGAGAAATCTCCTCCGATTCTGCGTTTGCATGTGTGTGTGTGCGGGAGGCCTTATGGTAGTCTCATTTTTAAAAGCATTGCGAATTGATTTAACGATATTCTTCTATTTTGATTTTAAAGATAAATAAACTGTTTTGAGTTCTCACACCAGTCACATGACTGACTTGGAGTTTATTGTTTTCCTTCCTAAACTCTGGGTGCCCACCAATTTCCACACGGGCAGTTAAGAGTTAGGTTTATCAGGATATTCTGGATATTCTGGAGTTGCTGGAGGCAAGATGGATGGCATGGCATATTACTTATATAGTATTTCTTTTTCCGCTGCACTGTTTGATGTTGTATGTTGTTGTTGTACACTCTGATGATATGATGTAATGTAATGAAATGTAATGTAATAACTGATATAGTTCTTTGTTTAAAGATTATTCATTTATTATTATATGTTGTTCCGCTGCGAAATTGTGAGATTCTGTTGTTGTTCTGTTGTTTTCTGTTCCGTCCTATTTTCTTCTGTTTCTCTTTTTCCTCTATATTCTATTTTCTTCTATTTTAAAATTCTTCTATCTTCTATTTTTAAAATTCTCTGTTTTCAAAAAAAAAAAATTATCTATTTTCTTTTCCCTCTATTTTTCTTTTTCTTTCTTCTTTTCCTCTCTTCTTTCTTTTCTTTTCTTTTTAAAACCCATAACATCTCGGTTTTCGGCCTTCGATATTCGGCAGTCGAATTTTCGGAAGACGAAAATCCGCGGTCGTTACATTTGGTATCAGAGCTCTGATGGTTAAGCGACAACCATGGTTTTGTTGGGTATTACTCATTAGAGATAAAGTCAGCAGTACTCTAGAATGAGTTTGAGTGTAATAATAGCTATGAGAGCGTATTTGTTAGTGAATATAAAATTGTTTTATATTGTGATGATTGGTTTATTGAGTGGTATATGAACTTTCGTCAGCGTGGTCCGCAAGACTATGCCGAAAGTGTTTCTAAACAATTGAATAGAACAATTCGACACAGTATTGATTTTAAATTGGGTAAATGAAATAATTTTGCCTTGAGTATATTTTTATATATAAAGGAATAATTTTTCAAAATTATTAAAGTGTATATAAGTTGATTGTTAGGTTGTTTGAATAATCTAAATTATAAGAATTGAATTATAATTAAAAGTGTTTACAATTGTGAAATAAACTTATATATATAAGAAGTGAAACTATATGAATATATCTATGAATATGAGTTGTAAATAAAAGGGGAATTTAAAGTTAAATGGAATATAACTTAAGAGATATTGAATGGAATTGATTTTGGTATCGAAGTAAATAAATCAAGTAGATTAAAAGAAATATGAACTTAAGTTATGTGAATAGAATTCAACTTTGTAATGAATTGAATTGATAATAAATTGAATGTGAATAATTGATATGGAATAATGAATGTAAGTGTTAATTCATTAAAATCTAATTTTATTGGGAGTTGAATAAAATTGAATGAAAATCAATTTAAATAAAACCAATTGGAAAGTGAAGATGTTAAACCAAAATGAAAATGAATATAAGCAAAGGAATTTGGTTGTAATAAATATACATTGGTTGTTATATGATTGTTGATTGATTGTATGTAATTCATTAAGTGTTAATGAAATTGAAAGCTATGAAATTGAATTCAAATTAAAGATAAATAAATTTGAATAGAATTGAACGTGAATTGGATTTAATTAGTGAATGCAAACTAATTAAAATTGAGAATGAATGTTGATAAAATCCAATGTTAATAAACCAAATATGATTTAGAGTGAAAACCTATTTCATTAAATATTAATGAGAATATAAATGAATATTTATTGATTATGAATGTTAATTGGTTGATGGTTGCATTTGTTGCTTTAGTTGCATTTGCTATATTATGTAGTAGTTATGTTGATATATGTTGTATATCGATACTATGCTTTATATACATGATTCTCATGTTGTTTGTTGAGTATTTAGTAGGTGCGGATCGCGTTTGCTTCGCATTTGGAGCTCGCTTTTGCGCTATATTAGCCGTATTTGCTTGCTAATAAAATATAAGGTACATATCTCGGATTAAATATCGTACTTTTACACTTTTTTCCCTTCGGGATGCCTCATTACTTGATGAGATGTATATTTGTGATATATATACTGTCATTTTTTTTTCGGATCGAGCCGCGCAAAGGAGACTATGGCGAATTTTTCCGGAAATTTAAGGCGTTAGAAAAATTTGAGAAAATTTGGAAAATTTTGAAAACTTTAACTTTAATTTTGGAATTGAAAGTTAAACAATAGTAGTTGTTTTTGAAAACATAACTAAGTATGATTTGAAAACTTAGTAAAAGTTATCATAAGAAGTTTAATTATGAATTTTGGAAAATTAATAGATTTTGTAACCTTTCTTACTTGTAATTTCGAGGACGAAATTCTTTTAAGAGGGAAAGATTGTAACGACCCAGAATTTTTAATAATTTAAATTTGAATATTTAATTAATTTTAAATATTAATAAGTGAATTTATAAGTCAAATAAATTTTTATTTGAATTTTTGGATTTAATTGAATAATTTAATCGATAATTTAATATGTTAAATTATGGAAATAATTGAAAATAGAGTTAAATATGATTGAAAATAATTTGGAAAATTTTATTTTATCATATGGAAGTTAGAACGATATTTTAGAACTTTTAAAATCGAATTAAAAGTTAATTTGTGAAAATTGAATATTTTAATATTTAATAATCGACTGTAAAATAGTCAATTTTTGAACAGTCTCAGAATTGAACGAAACTAGTTTCATTGGATCCGTAATAGTTAGTTATTACTGGATTTCAATTTTCGTGTCAATCGGAGTTATCGTTTGATCGTGGCAGCTCGAAACGCATCGATTTATTTTTAATTTAAATTTGGCGAGTCAAAATAGCCATTTTTCAAAAAGTCTCGGAATTCGACGAAACCAGTTTCATCGGATCCGTAATATGATATTATTGTAAGGTTTCAAATTTCAAGTCGATTGGATTTATCGTTTGTCCGGTACGAATTAAAACGCCTAGAAATCGGTTTAAATCGGTTTAATTTAAATTGAACGTTTTCAGCCATAACTCGCACATACTTCCGAATTAGCTTCCGAAACCTGTTCCATTGTGTCCGGAACGCGGGATAAACCCTAGGTACGCTGGTTACGGCGCCTAAATCGGAGTTCGGAATTCCCGGAATGAATAGTGTTTACGCTTGCTTTTCTTATAAATATCACCTTAAATCCAAAATAAAAAAGAAAAAGAAAAACCCTAAACCTAAAAACGCAGCCGCCAGTTTACGGTTAATGGCCGAAAAGCAACGATCTTCTTCCTCATTTATCTTCTAATCCGTGCAACGATTCGCGAAACCTTCAACTAGTAAATTGTAGAGCACTCTGAGATCTCGGAATCCAACGGTTATGATCGTTTAACTCGAAGCGGATTGGCGGCAAATCGAGCTGGAAGCACGAAAGTTGCGCACGCAATTCCATGCGCATATGGTGGCCGAGCTCAGGGAGATTGTAGCCGTGGGTAGCTAGCGTCGAGGGCTTCAGGATGGTGGGGTTGTGATGGAATTTAGTTGAGCAGGGTGATCGAAATATTTAACCCTAGTAATGAAGTGTTGGGTTCGGCTATAGGGGGGGGTGTCGGCCTGGAACGAAGGAGGATGGGGAAGATTATCTCGTGCGGTCCTGATGCATGTGATGAGATCCAACGGCCCAGTGTGAATTAAGGTTTATAAAAGTATATTTGTGTGTAAATATTATAAAGAAAAATCGAGCAAACTTCAAATATTCGTAACTTTTTCATACGAGGTCGAAAAAATGCAAACTCAGTTGCGTTGGAATCGTATGGACGAGCACTACGCGATGGAGTTGGTTTGGAGTCGTTTGGAGTTAGTGAGAATTTCGGGTAAAATTAAACGCGCGTTTAATTTTATTCGAAATAAAAGCTAAAACGGAATTTAAAACCAAGGTGAGAACTTCTCACTCAATCGAATAGATTTCGATTTTATTTTAAATAGTTAGATTTAAAATATTTGAATGCATGTTTGAATGATGACTGTAAATTATTGATTGTTAAAATAGACATTATGCGCCGTTAGTAAGCGAATGTTATTTAATATAAACATATACCGCGAATATTTCATAAACAGTGAAATTGGTATTATATATAATATTAATATATATATATTGGCATATGTATATATTGCAGTTGATTGATTTTCCGCATTTTTTGTTTAGCGGATGAGACCCTATTACGCCGTTATTAAGCGGATAATATTTATTAAGAACATATACCGCGATAATTTCGTACTGGAGCGAAATTGGTATTGTGCTAATGTTTTTGGATGCAGGAAACAGGTTGGAGGGATCCAACTGGATTCCTCAACAGTATTTATTTAATTTCAGATATTTTGATATTTGATGGATTATCATATCGATATATGATATCGTTGTTAGTCGTACTGTTACATTTGGTATCAGAGCTCTGATGGTTAAGCGACAACCATGGTTCTGTAGGGTATTACTCATTAGAAATAGAGTCAGTAGTACTCTAGAATGAGTTTAAGTGTAATAATAGCTATGAGAGCGTATTTGTTAGTGAATATGAAATTGTTTTATATTGTGATGATTGGTTTATTGAGTGGCATATGAACCTTCGTCAGCACGGTCAGTCAAACTATGCCGAAGGGGTTTCTAAACACTTGAATAGAACAATACGACACAGTATTGATTTTAAAATTGGGTAAATGAAATAATTTTACCTTGGTTATATTTTATATAAAAGGAATAATTTTTCAGAATTATTAAAGTGTATATATAAGTTGATTGTTAGGTTGTTTGAATAATCTAAATAAAAGAATAATTGTATAAGCAAATGAATTATAAGAATTGAATTATAATTAAAGTGTTTACAATTGTGAAATAAACTTATATATATAAGAAGTGAATTTAAAGTTAAATGGAATATAACTTAAGAGATATTGAATTAAGTTGATATCGGTATCGAAGTAAATAATCAAGTGGATTAAAAGAATATGAACTTAAGTTATATAAATAGAATTCAACTTTGTAATTGAATTGAATTAATGGATTGAATGTTAAAACAATTGAATGTAATTTAAGTTGATAAGGAATAATAAATGAAAGTGTAAATTCATTTAAAATCTAATGTTACTGAAAGTTAAATAAAATTGAATGAAAATCAATTTAATTAATTCAATTGAAAGTGATGGTGTTAAACCAAGATGAATATAAGCAAAAGAAATTTGGTTATAATTAATATACTTTGGTTGCTATATGGATGTTGTTTAATTGTATGTAATTCATTAAGTGTTAATGAAATTGAAAGCTATGAAATTGAATTCAAATTGAAAGTAAATAGATTTGAATAGAATTGAATGTGAATTGGATTTAATTAGTGAATGCAAACTAATTAAAATTGAATAAGAATGAAAGTTGATAAAATCCAATGTAATAAATCAAATATGATTTAAAGTGAAAACCAATTCATTGAATATTAATGAGAATATGAATGAAAATTCATTTGATTATGAATGGTAGTTGGTTGATGGTTGAATATATATTGCTATTGTTGCATTTGCTATGTGACATATATAGTTGATATGTTGCTATATGTTGTATATTGAGATTATTTTCATATATGCATGATTCTCATGTTGTTTGTTGAGTTTAGTAGGTGCGGATCGCGTTTGCTTCGCATTTGGAGCTCGCTTTTGCGCTATATTAGCCGTATATGCTTGCTAATAAAAATATAAGGTACATATCTCGGATTAAATATCGCATTTTTACACTTTTTTCCCTTCGGGATGCCTCATTACTTGATGAGATGTATATTTGTGATATATATACTGTCATTTTTTTTTTCGGATCGAGCCGCGCAAAGGAGACTATGGCGAATTTTTCCGGAAATTTAAGGCGTTAGAAAATTTTTGAGAAAAATTGGAAAATTTTGAAAACTTTAAACTTTGTTTTAAAATTGAAAGTTAAATGATATAATTGTTTTTGGAAAGATAACTAAGTATGATTTGAAAACTTAGTAAAGAATTGTAAGAAGTTTAATTATGAATTTTGGGAAAAATTAATAGATTCTGTAACTTTCTTACTTGTAATTTCGAGGACGAAATTCTTTTAAGGGGGAAAGATTGTAACGACCCAGAATTTTATTAAATTAAAATTTGAATATTTAATTAATTTTAAATATTTATAAGTGAATTTATAAGTCAAATAAATTTTAATTTGATTTATTGGATTTAATTGGATAATTAAATCGATAATTTAATATGTTAAATTATGGAAATAATTAAAAATTGAGTTAAATATGATTGTAAATGACTTGTAAAATTTTATTTTATCATGTTGAAGTTAGAATGATATTTTAGAACTTTTAAAATCGAATTAAAAGTTAATTTGTGAAAATTGAATATTTTAATATTAAATAATCGACTGTAAAATAGCCAATTTTTGAACAGTCTCAGAATTGAACGAAACCAGTTTCATTGGATCCGTATTAGTTAGTTATTACCGGATTTTAAATTTCGTGTCAATCGGAGTTATCGTTTGATCGTGGCAGCTCGAAACGCATCGAATCGTTTTTAATTTAAATTTGGCGAGTCAAAATAGCCATTTTTCAAAAAGTCTCGGATTTCGACGAAACCAGTTTCATCGGATCCGTAATGTGATATTATTGTAAGGTTTCAAATTTCAAGTCAATTGGATTTACCGTTTGTCCGGTACAAATTAAAACGCCTAGAAATCGATTTAAATCGGTTTAATTCAAATTGAACGTTTTCAGCCATAACTCGCACATACTTCCGAATTAGCTTCCGAAACCTGTTCCATTGTGTCCGGAACGCGGGATAAACCCTAGGTACGTTGGTTACGGCGTCTAAATCGGAGTTCAGAATTTCCGGATGAATAGTGTTCGATTTTCTTCTATAAATAGCACCCTACCCCTTCACAAAAAAAAAAAAAAAAAAAAAATAACAACTCAAAACCCTAGCCGCCACCCATCAGTTCAATGGCCAGAAAACACCCAACTCTCCTCCTCGATATCTTCCAATCCGTCGACAATTAGCAAGAATGTTCAACACGAAAGATGTAGAGGACGTCAAGCTCTACAAGATCAACGATGGAGATGTGATTTGGAGCTGTATTTTGGGATATAGGGGCCGCGTTCTCTTGGAGGTTGCGCACGAAATTCTAGACACTACAGGGGGCCGAGCTTCACCTAGGGGGGGCCGAGCATGGTGGTGGAGAGGGGCATTCGAATGGAACTTCCTGATCAAGATTTCGTCGAGTATAGGTGGGGTAATGTTTAACCCTAGTATGTAAAAGTGGGTTCGGCCTCCATTGAGATGCCTGGAAGTATTGCGTGATGATGAGGGAGAAGGTGTTAACGGCCATGATGCAGTTGCAGTTGGATCCAAGGGCTATGGTCAGTTAGGGGTTAAAAATTATAATTAAAATGTTGTAATTTGTATATATAAATTGTGCACGATCTTTAAAAATTCATAACTTTTTCATACGAGGTCGAAAAAATGCAAACCCAGTTGCGTTGGAATCGTATCGACGAGCACTACGCGATGGAGTTGGTTTGGAGTCGTTTGGAGTTAGTGAGAATTTCGGGTAAAATTAAACGCGCGTTTAATTTTATTCGAAATAAAAGCTGAAAACGAATTTAAAATCAAGGTGAGAATTTCTCACTCAATCGAATAGGTTTAGATTTTATTTTAAATAGTTAGATTTAAAATATTTGAATGCATGTTTGAATGATGACTGTAAATTTTTGATTGTTAAAATAGACATTATGCGCCGTTAGTAAGCGGATGTTATTTATTATAAACATATACCGCGAATATTTCATAAACAGTGAAATTGGTATTATATATAATATCAATATATATATATTGGCATATGTATATATTGGAGTTGTTGATTTCCCGCATTTTTTGTTTAGCGGATGAGACCCTACTACGCCGTTAGTAAGCGGATAATATTTATTAAAAACATATACCGCGATAATTTCGTACTGGAGCGAAATTGGTATTGTGCTAATGTTTTTGGATGCAGGAAACAGGTTGGAGGGATCCAACTGGATTCCTCAACAGTTTTTATTTTATTTCAGATATTTTGATATTTGATGGATTTTCATATTGATATATGATATCGTTGTAGTCGTGATTGACTATTTGGTGTGTAGCATCATTGGACCCAAATTTTGGGATTTTAAAATGATCTTTAAAATGATTTTTGAAAATATACTTTATTTTTGGAATTGATCCATTGTAAATAAATAAACGTTATAATTTTTAAAGTTATAAAAATTATGGTTTTTGTGAAATATAGTTAAAAAGCTGATTTTTAGAAATACGATTAAAAGTCGATTTTTGAGAAATATGAACTAATGATTTTATAAAATAATTTAGATTGGATTTTTGAATGTATGATAAAAGTTTAAATATAGGATTTATAAAATTTGATTATTTTATAAATCGAAATGAGGAAATTATAAAGGAATTTAAAGACGTTTTAGAATAATAATACAAACTGATTTATATTAAGAGATTTATAAATGGATATTTATAAAATGAAAAATTGACATTATAAAACAAGTTTTATAAGTGTTTGAATGTAGTGAAAATGAATTTCATAAATGAATGAAATTTATAGAGTTATAAACTGTGAAGTTATAAATGAAATCTATAAATAGTAAGATTTATAAATTTGGTGAAATTATTTGAAGGATAGATTGATTAAATAAATAAATCTTATAAGTTATAAGGTTTATAAATTGAAAAGTCTTTAAAAAGAACGATTTTGTAAAATAATCGATTTATAAGTAGTTAACTTATAATATGAACTTTTAGTCTATAATTGAATTATAAACTGAATAGGTAAATAAAAGGATTTATAAAAAAGGAAGTTTTTTTTTTAAATAAATAAAAAAGGAATTTATAAACGTTGTTTTATAAATTCGCAAATGACTTATTTTGACAAGTTAATTGTTATAACTTAGAAATGGAGTTATATTCACATTTTTTTAATAGTGAATAATCCTTTGAATTAAAATGAATAAAAGGATGAGATTTGTTAACGAAGTTTATTCACATTTTTGAATAGTGAATAACACGTTAAAGGAATTGTTTTGAATGTGATGTTTTAAATAGAATTAAAACAATCTAACGATGTTTTTAAACATGTTGAGATTCGAAACCATAGATTTCAACATTTATTGTTGAAATAGATGTTTCGAGAAATGAAAGGAGATGATGTACTATAACACTGTTGTTATAGTAAATGATTTCCGAAAGGAAATGTTTTTGTATAGTATTGGGATTTATATATCTATTTTAACTTCGAATCCCTATACTAGTGATTTTGGGTTGTCGTAACGATGTTTTACGTAACATTCGTTTTGGCCCAAATAAATATGTTTAAGTGAATGATTTCCTTAATAGAATGAAATATATACTTAATTCGATTTAAGTATATTGAATATTTTCTAAGTGTTGAAAATAAAAAGATTTGTGAATTACTTATTTTTAATAAGTATGGAAATGTTTTCCAATATGAAGTGAAAAATTAGAATTTATCTTTTTAAAGATAAATTGAAATGAATTATTGAAATCGTATATGCACGAATATTTTGAAATACAAATTCATTATGGAATTTATATGTGAAAAGTGAAATTGGTTAAAAATAAATATTGATTTATTTTTGAAGTGTTGAAACTATATATCTAGTAAAGATATTTTGAAAAATAAATAATTTGGAAAATTATTTGGAATCTGGTGATGTATGCATATCCAGTGATAGTTCAATAACCGACTATCAATATTTCCCTTTGAATGGGTATTTGATGTGATTTGATTGAATTTGAATGCACACTTATTTTTGAATAAGCGCTCACTATTCGGGTTAACCGGGAAAGGACCATGGGGTCGTATAACCCATTCCGAATATGTGATACGTCGTTGTGAATTGCATTTGAAGATCGGTGTTGAAGACCGGTATTTGCGAGAGCGATAGGATGACCTATCGATTGTCTCTGCACTGGGTCGCACCTGGTATAGAGATTCCTTAAGTGATGGGAAATTCGATCAGGATTGTGAATATCCGGATTGCAAGGACTTCTTTGTAAGTGCCTTCGGTTTTGTTCGAGCCCGGAACAGACTTGTATGGATTGTATGTCTGACATTACAAGTTGAGATATAAAGCCGATTTCTTTCAAATATATTTCTGTTGGTGGCGAAGAATTTATTCTTTGCTTAACACCCTTCTTTGAGACGTACGAGCTCAAAGGTCATATAGTTGAAGTTATCAGCGATATATCCCATTTTGGTAATGTGACATGCTGAGTGATGCTGAAATGATCATTGTGTTGATTATTGTGATAGGATCATTTATTTGGTCGTCTATCTTAGTGATCATTGTGTTGATCATTTGTTGACCCAAAGCACGGCTTTTTGTACAAAGTGTGTTTTTGTGGACGTGACTTCGTCGAGCCTCACATCCCGGAAATGGTCAAAACAGGAAAGATGCGGCAAGGTTATTAGGGGTTGCTGTAGCTCCCCTTAGGCTATGTGCATTTCCTTCTGGAAAGGGGTGGTATCATGGTATGGAGCCCAGATACTTACTCATGTTGAAAACACTCTATTTATTATGGTGTGATGTTGGATATCGAGCGCTCGGTTGAAAAGGTCCTAAAGGACCGGGGAATGGCGTGCTCGTGTCAGTAGTTACCCAGTTAGGGGTAACCCGGCCTTGTGTTGGCAGAGATCCGGTTTGGTTCTCGGGGATGTCTTTCCAGAGGCATTCTCAGTGGCAATGGGAAGTTCCTTGGCCTGATCATTCGTTGGAAATCCAAAGAAACAATACGTGACTTGTACGGTTTTAGTTGTATAACCTGCTATGGAATGTGGCGGTAACCTGCTATTGAACATAGTTAGCTATAGTAGGCATACGATAATGGTCGTATGTTGGCTAAGATTTATATTCTACTTTCGAAATGAATTTTTCCTACACTATGCACTAGTAATAATATCAAATGTTATCTTAAATGCGTATCAAGCATCTTTGACTATCATAAGGAGAAATCTCCTCCGATTCTGCGTTTGCACGTGTGTGTGTGCGGGAGGCCTTGTGGTAGTCTCATTTTTAAAAGCATTGCGAATTGATTTAAAGATATTCTTCTATTTTGATTTTAAAGATAAATAAACTGTTTTGAGTTCTCACACCAGTCACATGACTGACTTGGAGTTTATTGTTTTCCTTCCTAAACTCTGGGTGCCCACCAATTTCCACACGGGCAGTTAAGAGTTAGGTTTATCAGGATATTCTGGATATTCTGGAGTTGCTGGAGGCAAGATGGATGGCATGGCATATTACTTATATAGTATTTCTTTTTCCGCTGCACTGTTTGATGTTGTATGTTGTTGTTGTACACTCTGATGATATGATGTAATGTAATGAAATGTAATGTAATAACTGATATAGTTCTTTGTTTAAAGATTATTCATTTATTATTATATGTTGTTCCGCTGCGAAATTGTGAGATTCTGTTGTTGTTCTGTTGTTTTCTGTTCCGTCCTATTTTCTTCTGTTTCTCTTTTTCCTCTATATTCTATTTTCTTCTATTTTAAAATTCTTCTATCTTCTATTTTTAAAATTCTCTGTTTTCAAAAAAAAAAAATTTATCTATTTTCTTTTCCCTCTATTTTTCTTTTTCTTTCTTCTTTTCCTCTCTTTTTCTTTTCTTTTCTTTTTAAAACCCATAACATCTCGGTTTTCGGCCTTCGATATTCGGCAGTCGATAAAGTGAGTGTCGATGTTGAATTTTCGAAGAACAAAAATCCGCGATCGTTACAGGTTGATTCTTCCTTTGTTTTTAAGCTTCTCCTTCATTGATTTTGTGAAAAGGTGAGATTATTATCTCACATCTTTGTCTATAAATATCTTTGATTGTTGGGTATGAATTCCTAATACTTATTCATGTGCATTTGCTTTTGGTTTGGATTGAATTGGTGAAAATCCCAATTTTTAGTGTTTTAGTTCAAATCTTTAAAAATCCTAACTTTGATGTTTGAACACGTTTTTGGTGATGCATCGAGGAGCCAATAGGACCGGGTAGCAGACGGGCGTAATCCCCTAGCGTCCGTGCTCGACCGGTTGCAAATTGAGAGAGTTTTTGCATTTCTGTTGCTTAGGTCGCTCGACTTGCCCCAGTACGTTAGGTTGCTCGGCCTGTTAAGTCGCACCTGTTATGGTCGCGCCATGCTTTAAGTCACACCTGCTATAGGTCGGCCATGTTAGGTCGCTCGGCTTGCATCAACTTAGGTCGTTCGGCCTGCATACATGTCTCTCGGCCTGCAGTTAGGTCACACTATGCTATAGGTCGCAACTCCTTAGGTCGCTCTGCCTGGTTAGGTTGCAACCATTTAGGTCGTTCGGACTGCACCAACTTAAGTCGTCGCGCTCCTTAGGTCGCTCGCCTCGCTAATGAGTCGGCCTGTTAGGTCTCACCTCCTTAAGTCGCTCGGCTTGCTTTAAGTCGCAACCAGTTAGGTCGCCCGTTCCTTAAGTCTCTCGGCCTGCCGCTATAGGTCATACCAACTTAGGTCGCTCACTTATGCCGCTAGCTCCTTAAGTCGTCGCCGCTATCTTCTTAAGTCGCTTAGTTAGGCCGCATGTTATTCCTTAAGTCGCTAATCCCTTAGGTCGTATGCCGTGGAGTCATATGAGTTGAGCCGCTGATTTCTTGTGTTGTATTGTGTTAAGCCGTAAGTCGTGGATATTAAGTCGCAAGGGTATTTCCATTTTGATGGATTTGGAATCAAATTCTTTGTATTTTATTCATTTCATCGAATGTGAATTTTTGTGATTGTTTGTTTCTCAATCATTTTTGTGATTTGTCACTTTAAAAATATAAAGGTTTAAATATTAGCAGTAAATATCAAACTCTTTCATCAAAACGATTTCAACCCTATTTTACTACAAAGCTTGTTTCTTAAACCGTTTTCCAATCTACTAGTATATATAAACCTTTACCTCACTCGTACGAGAAATCTAATTAAACGGCTTAGTAAAACAAGTGGTATGAAACGCTTGCGTTTATTTCGCCGGTTAATTCTTGGACTTGCTCGATTGAATCTCTTGTGACAACTTTCGAGTAGAGATCTACAATTTGTTCGTAAATATTTAAGTTAAGCTAGTGGTTATGGAACATGAAGCTAAGCTTATATATCTACTAGCTTACTGTAATTGACACTTCTTGATGATCGTTGATGATCATTTTTGTGATTTAGACTAGCAAATGTGCGATGTCTCTTTGTCTACGAGGGAGACTAAACCCCGTTTCTGTGGGGCTTCGACTCAATTTGGTGGGGTAGCGACCCATGGTCTTCGGGCCGTTTTGTGGAGCTTCGACTCAAAATTAATGGTTAGAAACCATGGAATAGCGTTCCATTTTGTGATACATGTGTTGGTGAGTTTTCATGCTCCCGTTTTGTGATAGGCCTCCCCCCTTTTTTGTGATTTCTGGATTTCCATTGATGATTTCTAGAATTTTTGTTTCACCAATTTTCGTGATTTACATTGATAAGTCTTATCAATATTTGTGCATTGGTGAATTTGTGTGTCATTAACTTTTGTGATTAGCATTGATATAATGATCAATACATATGGTTTTAATGAATAAAAATAAAGAGTATGACATTCTTTTTTATCTTTGAGAAGATTCTTGTGATATTGATTAATCTCTTGTTGATTTTCAATTACATACTTATCACGGTATGGTTTTATGGTTATCATACGTTTTTGTCATATCTCTTATTCTATATCATTTCATCTGATATTTATAGTTAGACTGATCCGTTTATTATTTTCTTATTAAATAATACTCGGGTCAGACCGAGATGTTACAGGTGCTTCTGCTTGACTTCACATCTGGGATTATCACCCTGGCTTTTAGCTAACTACTTAGAATTAGTAGTTTTTGTTGTATACATTTGAGATATAGACTCATTGATGTATCCATATTCTTTTGTCTAGCACTTGTAGCTATTCTTTTGTGATATTGTGGATCTTGTTTGACCATTACTCTGATAAACACTTTTAGGTGTTATATTCATATCTATTTCCGCCTTTGTGATATGGATGTCTGTGACTGATTGTGTTATGTTTATTCCTATATTTGTTTTCGAAGAATATATATAGCCACTGTGTAGTAGCATTGAGTTTGTATCGGTATGTCGGATTTCCTCCTGAAACCAAATGCATGTTGTACTATCTGACATATCGGTGCTCGCACAAAGCAATTACACAGATGGTCGCTCCTCAACAGCCTTATTCTCCGCGCTAGTTGACGGCATTACACCGTAGTGTCCTTGGCTAGAGTGGGTATAGAGGTGGGGCGTCACAAGAACTCTTAAATACTCGATGGGCAACCCAACACTCTCAAATTATTTCTACAAAAGAAATACTACTCATGTAAATATATTCTCAAAATATTCTTTGATTTTTTTTAAATATCTCAATGCTCAAATTTCTCTTTAAAACTCAAATTTATATAGCTTCAAAACTCAAACCAAAGAACAATAAGAGAATGCATCAAGATATTCCTAGAATACTCGATTCTCAAAATCAACAGAAGGAGATAGAGTATTCGTCAATCTTACAATGTCATGAGCCACTCCCAAAAATCATAAAGATATAGGATAAGCAAGATATTCTTCTTGAAGGAGAAGAAGCACACAAACAACAAATCATTACCTCAAACAAAGTAATGCTACAAAAAAATAACACCGATTGAGTATCCGAAAAGGATAACTCAATGAAACTGAATGATAAACTCAATCAAACTCGAACAATCCAGAAACTCACCCATTCCTTAGTGGATATCCTCGTGGAAGGATAACCGAAGAGCTAAGAGTAAGGAATAAGGTTACCTCAACACTCGATTTCCCGATTGGATGTCAAATCCAAACAGACTCTAAGAAACTCAACAAAGTCACCATGACTAGAATTTGAGATGTATCATCAACATATAGATACTGAAGAGTGAAAACAGAAACTTCAAAATCACCATTAACATCCCAAAGTGACAGAAATAATAAACCAATCAAATTAGGATGCCTAAATAAATATAGGATCCTATAACAACAAAAGGATCAGACTTTACATCAAATAAGTCAATCCATCTCAAATCAGTTATATCTCAAGATGGTGAGTAATAAACAAATACTCACTAAAACAGTAACAAATAAAGAACTCAGAATGCTCACAACACGCCAATCATTGTGGATCCCTTCAATAGGATTCACAACTCCTAAAGGAATGCAGCAAGAATGCCCAAAGAAATCAATCAGCTTCATCGATACGAACTCCCATCCCCAAAGACCCGAGTTAATAACATCGTGACGATCAGAGTAGCAACTACATCGTGATGACTCCAATCGAGTACTCGTGGTCTGTAGTACTAGTAAACATCGTGAATGTGTCTCAACTTCTCGGATAGGAACCCAATAGGTGTTAACATATGTCTGATAACATACGTTCGCAACTAATGGTTTACAAGCCGTTAGTTGGTACCACATTAGTAAAACATCATAAACACCATGAAAATTTACTCGGCCTCATCTCACTGGCGAGTAAATACAATACCATGCTCGTCTCATCTCACTGGCAAGTACTAGTAGCATCGTGACTTGTCTCATCTCATTGACAAGTAAAAATTTTCATAATGCATCTCAACATCGTAAAATCATCATAAAGAAGCTTACATCATCTCATCGGCAAGTAAAAATAACATCTAGATGGTTATTTATAACCATAATTCGAACTAGGAATTTCAAGCTCTTAATTCACCTCATTTCAGCGGCGATTAAGAAACACATCTTAAAATGATCCTTCATCGAATGTACTCCTAAACTGGAGTTCTCGAACCATATAATCTACCCAAAATTTAATAACATCTTAAAATCATCTCAAACAATTCATCGAAAGGGTTTCGATCGTATAAGTCCGATATTAAGCGATAAAGACAATCCATGTGTCCCATACCACATGTTTTACTTTACCGTTTAATTGTCTTTCTTATATTTCCGAAATTCATAAAAATAAGTAATTTTATTTATAAAATAATTTTATTAGAGAAAACAGAAATTTAAAACGATTTTCCAAAAACGATTATTAAAACCAATATTTGAAATTCCTTTATTATAGGAAATAAATCTATCTTTATTTAGAAAAATAATTTTTAAAAAATACTATGTAATATTAATATGAAATTTCCATGTATCTCAAAAATAGTTTAGTGAAAACCGCTCTCGAAAGCGATGAAAAACTAAGAGGGATATTCCAAAATCGATAACTTGTATTCAATACGAATTCAATTCAAATTTAATCCAAAATCAATTCAAATTCCATTTAAATTTGAATTTCAAATTCTCCAGATATAGCTAGCCTACTGATAGGCATCATAGCTCTAAAAATATCTCAAAAACATCATCAAAACCGAAGAGAATGAGAGCAAAAACGAGCTAATACAATTCTAAGGTCAACGATTGTTGTTGCTGTTATTTTGCTCTCAGGACAGCAACATACAACCATAATTTCAACCAAGCAAACTTCAAAATTACAAAAAATGCCATGAATCAAACTTATAGCTCATGATCTAATCTTTCCTGAACATCAATATAAATTTGGATAAGAAACAAAGAAGTTAAGGCTAATTTCGTTTCAGTTTCAAACATAGAGCAAATAATAGTTTTGCTCTTGGGATAGAATTAAAAAATTCAACTTTGACATAGTTAACCTCAAAATTACAGAAAACTCAATGAACGAAAGTTGTAGTACATGAACTGTTCTTTTCGAAAAATTAAAAATTATCGAATTCCGATAAATTCGAGAAAGATATAGCTTAAACAATATTAGATTCAAACTCAGGAAATTTTGTCAAAGACATAACTATACTTCTGCTTACAAATATGTTTTAGGTCAGTCAAATAGTAAAATATCGAAATGAAACCTGAAGATAAATTACTCCTTATTGAATATATTTTCCTGCAAAAAATATATTTGACCTAAATTGGATAAGAAACGAAAAACTTATGGGTAAAACACTTCTCTGGCCTATGATTGTTGCTGCTGTCAATTTGCTCTCGAGACAGCAACAAACAAGCACGATTTTGCTCAAGAAAACTTCAAAATTTTAGAAAACTCAAAACATGAAACTGGTAGATCTTTGTCTTTTCTTTCCAGAACATCTAAAATTATCGAATTTTGACTTAAAACGAAAGAGATCTTCCCAATTATCAAAGTAAATTTTTTCCCAGTTAAAAATATTATTTTCTCCATATAACACAATTTTTTAACAATATTTACCAATATTCCCATTTTTAGTGAAAAATCACTATTTTCATCCATTTCAACCAATCTATTTTTAAGTCTAATGAAGTGTATTACAATTTTTTAACATTTTTATAATATTAATACATCATTCCAAGCCTAATTACACTTCTAAATTTTATTTTCTTCATATTATTCCTTTTATTTTACAATAGAAGGCTAACATTGGAATAAATTTCTAGTATTACTAATTAACTAAAATTAAACCATCATAATTATTTACTTTCAATCCAAATCCAAAAATAAAGTTTTTCAAAATTTATTTCATTCATTTACACTTTTGCAACCATCAAGTGTTCAAATAGGCTTCAAATAAAATAATATGACTTATCTAAAATTCAAACCCCAAATTATATTCATCAAGATATTGTTTATATAAAATAAATAATATAATCCTTAATTTTGTTATCCAATTCATTTTGAAACACAATATTAAATTATAATTTGCATTATAATTTAATATTAACGGTAATCTCCAAAATACCGGGTTGTTACAACTTTCTTCATTTTATTACACGTTATCAGCACGAAACTCTTATAAATCTTCTAAACGGTAAGCTATCTTTCTGACCTAATTGAGCAAATCTTTCAGATCTCATTCTATTAATATTTTTTCTTTTAGATCTCATTGTATCATTGATCTAATTATTCGGATCTGATTATATTTGTACATCTTTTTTTTGTCCATGTATTTCAGATCTTGTTTTGTTGTAGATCTTATTTTTTTTAATTCTCATTTTTCAGATCTCTTGTAGATTTTACTATCATGTTCATGTGATATTATCTTTTTAGATCTGTAGATATTAATCATTGGATCTCTTGTTTAATTGTCATTCATGTATATCCATTTTTTGTGACAATTTTAAATTTGATCTGAGACAAAAGTTGTTCCATATACTAAAATGTAATTTCTGACCTTATTATGTTAATTTCCTTTTTAGATCTTTTCTATCATATATCTAATTTTCTAGATTTCATTATATACATATGCATACATACATACATACATACATATATATATATATATATATATATATATATGTATACACACACACACACATCTTACCTCATAGATCTTACTCTATTAATCTTATCATTTTAGATCTCATTTTATTGTAGATTTAAACTTTTAGATCTCATTCCATTGGGGAAAAAAGGTTTTCATTTTGAAATTTTTTGTTTGGATTTCGGTTTGAATGAGAACTGTAGAAATAATTTTACCACATGATTTATATTTCCAGAAGAAATATTTCACTATTTCTTAAAGAAACAAATATAAAGATAATACGTATTTAGAAGATCGTATTAAGTCTATGTGAAAGAATAAGAACCTGAAGTTCAAATGTGTGAAGGTGAAAGACTAAAGTTTTCATAAGCTGAAATAAAGCCATGAAAAAAAAGTGAGCAATTCCAGAAGAAGATGTTGATATGTCCAGAAAACATAACATAAAAATAATATGCTGACATAACATTACAAATGTGGTAAATACTATTTTCTCGAAGAGAAATAGTATTATGATTCCCATGTTCGAATACAATTATGAAGAGTCCTCTTGATTCATTGTATTTGGGACATGAAGTTCTGAAATAAAAATTATGCATATAAGTTTGCATTCCTAAAAAAAAGAGTTTATATATCAAAATTCAAATATATAAATTTGAGATGTGAAGCTTTGAAATATTAGAAAAGCTAATTCATATTATGGTAAATTCCAATTGCAAACAAACCTGAAGTTTGATAATGAAAATCAAGTTGTACCATTTAGGATCTAAAGTACTAAACAAAGACTTTATTTTAAAGTAAAATTGGAACTTGAAGTTCTAAAAATATTTACCAATGGTATTAACTACTAAACCAAATAAATGTACACAAATTTGTTCACTCCAGAAGTAGTGGTGATAATAATAATAAAAATAATAGTAATACTAATAATAATAATAATAATAACAGTAATAAAATCTCCAGAATGGATTTGTTGATATATTTGGTGCTTTTACTAAACCAAATAAATACATAGAAATATATCTACTTTCCTGCTCTCTTTCTTTTTAATAGAAAACAAGGTATTCTAATTGAAGTTTGTTTCCTAATTTTTTTTCCTTCTTTCGTGCATCCAATCATGTCTTCCAAAAGGTAAAATAAAATAGATCTAGTTTCTTTCCATTAGCTCATCAAGTGAGTATTTTGGATTCTTCATAAAATGAATGTTAATATTCATACACACGTCAATTATGTTGTATTATATATAAAAATCATTCATCTTTCCTCTTTCGGCAAAGAGCTATTCCAGTGTTTACTATTTTATATACATAATCTTTTATCTATTATTGTCATGTCACAAAAATATACTTATTGATGTTATCAATAGTTGTAACTCATACAACATACTTTTTAGTTTCCAAGTCAAACTATAATGTTTTTCATGATATCATTCATACACTATGTGATGTACAAATTTTCTCTCTGTTTAGCTTACAATATGTAATAACCGCATATATTAATCAGTAGCAATTAATAAATCATTAAATAAAATTAACTGATTAATGAGAATGGTCCAACAAAGATGCGTATGAATACTTCATACATTTATTCTTCTTTTATATCTCTTATTGTTGACATGGATCATAACGTATATACATGTTATATATTCTTGTTTCTCACTATTACAGTTGTTATAAATTAATAAATGGTATTTAATACTACATATTCATATTCTTAAATTTGCCTATATTATGAAAGCAAATATAATCAAGTCAGCACAATCTTTGATTATAATTCATCACTTCTCCACCAATCAATCCATAAAAGGGCTTTCCACATTTTCGGGGATAGTTTTGCATTTTCAAGGAAAGTAATGAATGCATTTGATGAGATTGGATCTAGAGCTATCAAAAGGATGTAAATAAGAAATTATAGTCCCTTTTATATATTATATTTGGTTGTCTTTTACTATTTTGCATTAATGTTTTTATTCTTTCACTGTAACTATTATCAGATATGGTTTCTTATTTTATGAAATTCATTGATTATATACCTATGAACAATATTTTGATACTTATGCATTTTTATTTCCACTTATAGTTGGTAATATGATAAAGACAGCCAAGCTTGAATTCAAAGCTTTGGACTTATTAGAAGATAACTTTTTGTCATAGATATTGGATGTTGACATCCAATTACAATCTCGTTGCTTAGAAAATGCCATAAAAATGACAATCCAATAGGATAAAACAATGGCTCTTATATTTTTAAGGTGTCATATCCATGGCAAACTTAAAATATAACATTTAACTAAAAAAGATCATCTTTACCTATGGAACTCCCTGCAGGAGCGTTATGACCACCAAAATATGGTCACACTTCTAAACACTAGACATGAGTCGTTGAACTTGAAGTTTCAAGTCTTTAAATCTGTTAGGAAATACAATTCCTTTATATTTAGGATTACTTCTAAACTAAAATTATGTGAAAGGATTGTCTAGTAATACTAACCTGAAGTTAGATCAATTCTTCGAAGTTGATGACAGAAACTTCATTGATGATGAAAATCTAAGTGCAATGATAAATGATATGGTCGAATTGATCAATAGTAGCAGCCTGAAGTCTGCTATGTGGATTTTATTTTATTTCAGTTCAATAAATCAGTTGGAAGTTGGTGCTTGCATGTTTTTTCTTTCATAACTAATTGAAATAATGTACCGATAATGTTGGCTTTAATCAGTATTCTATTTTAAATTTTTGGAAAGTTGCATCATTTATTTGTGCTTATAAATTTAGTAGTTGACTAACTATATTGTCTTTAGTCTTAAGATATGGACCATCAATATTTGAGTGATAATATATGCTTACTAGATTGTGCAACTACTCGCATTATTTTGAAAAACCAAAAGTTTTTTCTCCGAACTATCTGAAAATATATTGATAAAAATTTCAACCATAGCAAATTTGCTAATATATTGAAGGGTCCGGAAGAGCCCATATAGTATTACCAAATGGTACATATATGTTGATTCAAAATACATTATACTCAAGCAAATTTAAAAGAAATTTGTTGAGTTTTGAGGATACATTATTGAATGGCTACCATATTTGAACTATAATGAAAACGCCAAAGAATATCTTTGTGTTATTTCTAAAATTGAAAGACAGAAGCTTATTTCAAAAAAAATTGTTGCAATTTCAACTGGGTTATATTTTCTTGAAATTTGGTATAATTGAATCCCATATTTAAACTTGAGCCAAAAGCTCACAAATGTCACTTGAATGCATCTTATCAATTGATAAAAGAATTATCCACCTATCATAAATATGTATGGCGTATTTGCTAGTAGCAATATGGTAATGGATCAAAATGAGAATCCGAAGATGATTATTATTTAATGTGATAATGTTTGTCAATATTGAGGGGAAGGATAAAGCGATACAAGTTCATGTTGATCATCAGTTTCAAATATTTATTAACATGTATAATGATACAAAATATTAAGTCACTTGAATAAATATTAATAATATCCCTAGTAGACTTTCTCCAATATAGATTTGAATCCCTGAAGGATTAAAATGTGTAAACCAAATGTAAAATATGGTACAAAAGTCAGTTTGAAATACTTTTGGAGTGAGTAATAGAGATGCCAAATAAAAGAGATGAGTATTCTTGAAGAAACACTTAGGGGTACTCTTGACGAGACTAATGACATGATTTTCAAATTACCCTAAAAGTGGTTTAGGTACTTAAAACATGATGATTAAAGAGATCTCAATAAATTATGTCTAGAACTGACAAGAAATAATCATTGATGATAAAAAACGGCTTATGTTTATAAATAGATTAAGGATCTTGAATTAGGGAAAACATGACTAGCCATCATGAATCCCTTACCAATAGAGAAATATGGCATATAGTCCGCAAAGTAGCGAAAGTACTTGAAATGCTTAATATACGCCGAAGTATAAATATGGTTTAAATCATATTAAATGATGAAAGTATACAAATTCCTGAAGAATATAAATAACTTTTGTGGTTATAAAGAATGCAAAGAACAAGAAGCATAGATTACAACCTACTTTTGAGTATTGTTGTAATGAAAATCTTGATATAATTCATGATGAGTAGATTACTTCCTATTTTTAAGTATCATTGTAATGAAACTTTTAATATACATTGAAATGTTAGTTGCAATATGCAAAAATTATTCCTGAAGAATATAAATAACTTTGATGATTATAAAGAATGCAAAGAACGTGGAATGTAGACTACAACCTTCTTCTAAGTGTCGTTGTAATGAGAATCTTGATGCACTTTAAGATGAGTAGATTACATCCTTCTTTTTAAGTATTGTTGTAAAAGAACTTTTAATACTCATAAAAGATGTAGTTGCATATGCAAAACTGATTTGAAGCATAAAAATTAAAACACATGATGCGTTTTTCATAAAGGTAGCAAACAAAATACATAAAATGCAAATTATATTTGGATTGGAAATTTTGATTGTATCGAAGGAAACTATTAATAAATTGTATTATTAATGAGATGCATATTTATGGATCCAGATGTATCTATAACCAATTTAAGTTATCGAAAGACGAATATGAATTCAGAGGAAACTTTAAATCAGGGGGAGCATCTATAAGCATTTTATAATGCACTATTTTTCCTTAACTAAGATTTTTTCCCACTAGGTTTTTATTAGTAAGGTTTTAATGAGGCATTATCTTGATCCAGAAGTATCAACTTCCTCGTAACATTTGAAAATAAGTTACAATGTACTCTTTTTTCTTTATTTAAGATATTTCCCACCGGGTTTTTCTTACTAAGGATTTAACGAGACATTATCTTGATCTAGAAGAATCAAACGTCTTTTCAATAAATAACATCTCAAATATGTTATTTAAATTGTATTTTTATCTTTGACTAAGGTTTTTTCCATTGGGATTTCCTTTGTAAGGTTTTTAATGAAGTATTATATTGATCCAGAAATATCAAACTCTTTTTAATTCTGTAAATTATAGAAATATGTCATACTATATTATACTCTTATTCCTTCACTAAGATTTTTTCCATAGGGTTTTACTTAGTACGGTTTTAATGAGGCATTAGTTTGATCCAGAAGTATCAAACTTCATTTGAAGAAATGAAAAAATAAGATATGTCATTGTACTCTTTTTTCTTTCACTAAGATTTTTCCCATTGGGTTTTTCTTAGTAAGGGTTTAATGAGACATTTTTTTGATACCGAAGTATCAAACTCTTAGAATGAATATCATTTTTAGTATGATATCTATGATTTCACAAGTTGCACTCTTTTCCTCTTTTAAGGTTTTTCCCATTGGGTTTTCCTTACAGAGGTTTTTAATGAGGCAACGGACATTATCCATATCAACTGAATAGATAAATGGAAGCAAGGTAATAATGAGGGGGAGGGGGAGAAACCATGATACACGTTTCAAAAGGGAAAATTTCAAGTTATCAGACTATTAATGATTTTGAAGACACATATTCAAGGGGGAATTTTACAATATATGTAAATCATGAAATGAATATGCTTTTATGTTGTTTTGTTTAGTCCCACATCATGGAATAAGTTAAACCCTTTACTCTGAAGCCTTTATATAAAGGAAACCATGTAATGTAAATAAATGTCTATTCTCTGAATTGAATATCATATCTTTTATCTCTCTCTAATGGCTTCTATTTTCTTCATTTTATGGCTTCTACTTTCTTCATTTTATAGCACTTGTGTACTATTCTCATATATTAAAAATTAAGAGAGTATAGGGTATGCTTTATGAGCAATTATATAATTTAATAATACATTTAACTTTATAACCAATATTATTCGTAATAACGGTATTTGATTTCTATTATATACTTTGTTGTATGATGATATAATTAATTAAGTAAACTAATTTAAAGCGTATTGAAATAGAAAACCCTTAAATAATATGTTATATGATAAAAATTGCAAGGGTTTGTAGTCATAAGAAAATTATTGTTAGCGTCAAAATTGGTTATTAACACCCAAATCCAGAAGAAAGCACCAGGTACCAGTCACAAGTCACAGATAGATTGTATATAGAGAGTATAAATGTGAAGAACGGTAAAAATTAAAACGAAAGCAGTAAAGAACAATAGATTTTATAGTGGTTCGGCTAACTCCGGTCTACGTCCACTCTAGAAATTTCATTTTTACTATTGTAATAACCAATTACAGTTATAATCCAAAGTTTGAGAGTAGCTAAGTGTCCTAGCCTTAGAGAAGAGAACGTCCGAGAGTCGAAGGAAGATCCCTTTTCTGAACCTCCACATGCTGTATTTATAGGAAATCCTGAGTTGTTGGGCTTTCTGAACGGTATAGGCCCATCAAGACCTTCCACCGAATCATATACCTCTATGGCCGAACGACCTTCCACCGAGCCATATTCGTCCCATACCAAACGACCTTCCACTGAGCCACATTCGTCCCATGCCGAACGACCCTGACCTCACCAATGCCGAGCGGCATAGCTCACTTCGATGTCGAGAGGTTGTTCGATGCCGAGCGGCATAACCTCAACTCCATGCCGAGCAGCACGACCTTACCTCGATGCCCAGCGGCATAACCTTAACTCAATGCCGAGCGGCATAAACTCACATCAATGCCAAGCGGCATAACCATAACTCAATGCCGAGCGTCATATCCTCACCTTAATGTCGAGCAGCATATCTAGGTGAATTTCATCCCTCTAAACCGAATCCATCATATTTCAACCTCATAATCGTGAAGTCTACTTAGTTAAATCCTCCTGTCTGTGGCCTTGTCGAAAGGCGGGTTAACATTCCCCTTCAAAACATGCCTTTCTGTTGGAATGTGTGTTTTGAATAGCCTCAATTCCGATATCTGAAGTATGTATGTTAGTTACATCCATACTTTCCGACTCATAATCCAACCCATTTTATCCAAATGCCATCACCGTATCCTTATCCGAGTCTACGACTACTCTGAGTCGACATCCGATTCCGAATCCAGTAACCAAATCCTTAGCCAAATCCATATCCATCTGAACTCGATAACAGAGTTCTAATCCACCAATATCCAACAACCAATAACCACGTCCATGACCACTCATGGTCGATGTCCAAATCCTGGACCATTCCGGGTCCATGCCCGAACCCTAAGCTGTTCATAGCCAGTTTACAAATCTGTAACCTCTCTGAGTTCTTGACAAGCGCAATCCACACTTGACGTCCTATTTTAAGTGATTCCGTGGTGTTCCTGGTTCAGTGTACCTTAATGCCAAATAATGCCATGGAACACTCAGATACTTTATTGTGTTAACACACATTGTAGTTCTCCAATGAGACTAACATGTGTACTTGGAAAATAACATGCTACCGCATCCATGTATATGAACTCCACCTAGTGCAGAAGCCGCTATTTTTCATTCAGACTGCAATAACTCATTCGTTCTACCTCAGAATCAGGCGGGACTTCGACCGATTAACTACCACCTAAATTACAGATAGTATGGAACACTCGGATACTTTATCGTGTGAACGCACACTGTAGTTCTCCAAGAGGACTGGTAGTTGCACTCTAATAATAAGTTACCGCATCCCCATATTTGAATTTTGATGAAAACTATAATTGCAATTTTAAATTTTTATCGGATCTCAAAACATAAAAATTAGAATTTTTTTTATTAGTCAAATTAAATTTAAATCTTTAAAAGGGTTAAATGAGTAACCCACTGTAACGATCCCAGTTTAAAGATGGATTTAAATTTGTAATTAAATTAATTTTTGGGTTAAATTATAGATTTATTTGAAATTTTCAAATTTAATAAGAGATATATATTTATTTTTTTTAAAATTTTGGAATTGAAACTCAAAATAAATATCTTAAATTGAATTGAATTATAAATAAATTTTGATTTGGAATTCAAAATGAATTGGATTTATAAATTTTACTTTGGAAAATAATATGTGTGACTATTTATTAAATATATAAATTGTTTTTTTAGTTCATTTTCTTTATGAGGTTATAAAAAGTTTTGAAATAAAATTTATCTTATCAATATTTAATATAAGTGTAAAATATAAAAATAAAATATATGTTATAAATTTAATGTTTGATAGTTGAACTATAAATAGAAATGAAATTCAAGCATATATGTTAATAATAAAATTTTATGGTTATATGGCGACATAAAATCAAACTACAAAATAATAACAAATGAAGTACATGTATATGGTGTGTGAATTAGGCAAGCAAGTTTAAGAGTCATTTCAGTCAACAAAGAAGAAATAATATCTACATATAAATAAAACACACAAGCTTGCAAAAGAAGAAACAAGAAAAGAATAATATCTACATACAAATAAAACATCTATGTATACTTGCAAAATGAAGAAGCAAGAACTAACAAAATATCTATGTTATAAAACTTACAAAAGAAGATTATGAAACAAAAAAAGGATATCTAGAAAACAAAACTGTACATACAAATTCAAGTGAATTATATGCAAAAAAAATGTACTTACACAAAAGAAAATGATATGCATAAGCTTTTGAAATAAGACAAATATCATTAACATATGCCCATAAAAGAAAAATCATTACAGCCGAAAAAAAATCAAGCAAGATGATGTTTCATGTAAACAAAGAGGCAAACAAATGTACTAGCTAATATCTTCTCAGCCGAAATGAAAATCATATCAGCCAACAAAGAAAATAACTTTGGTCAAAAATAGTAGGCACCAAGAAAATCTGATCAAATATAGAAAAAGAGAAAAAACAAGCTACACCAGTAAACACTTATACAAACACTATCTTTCTATATATACATCTGCACTATTCTTGATTCGTTCAGCAAAACTTAGCATTCCAGAATATAAACATCATTATATTTACAAACTAAAACAACAGTTTTTCAAAAAGAAAAAAATCAAGAACCTGTTTCAAGCAAATCAACTTGAATGAAGCTTCAAGAAGTTAGAACTAAATCAAAGAGCAACTCGACTCCAACAAATATCAAGTTTAGATAAATATATCAAAGCAATAGATCAACCCAGATAACAGATTCAAAAGAACAACTTCTTGATCATTTTCCAGATTCAAAAAAATAAATTCCAGGTTTCTGCTTTTACTCAAAGGTGAGCAAACTCACTTAAATTTGTCTATATGCCTTGATTTTTAGATTGGCACTGGAAGTATATTATGAAAATGTTTTGTTTATTATGGCTGCATGTGTGTGTGTGTGTGTGTATAGAATATGTGTGTATGTTTCTATACATGAAAGTCTGCTCTGTTCCAGGCAAACAGATTTCAAAACCTATTTGAAATGGAAAATCTCATCTCCTGATGTACTAGTGATCTTGATATATGAATGAAACAGGTTAAAATTGACAAGATCTTAATTCTAAATGTACTTTTAAGTATGCAAAGTAAATGATTTTGCTGAAAGGATAAAAAACAAAAAAACACAGTAGAACAAAAGTTTATTTAAAATTTAATTTTTTAAAACTTAGGATTTGATTTCATGATCCTGTTCATCTTCAAAAAATATGATTTTTAGTAAAAGATTCCGGATTTTTAAGGTATGGAATTGCGAGCAGTTTCGAGTTGAACGAATAGTGGGTTCTTGGTCGATTGCCGATGATTGGTGAGGATTCGTGGCTCAGGGTTGTGGCTAAAGGTTAAATTCTTGGTGGCCGCGGTGGCCGTAACGTGGCAAACTAGGGTTCGACATGCACCCTGTGTCGATCAAGTTTAAATGGCTACAGTATCGTAGTCGAGGCTTTTGGGTAAATCGAAACTAAGGGAAAACAAACATGATTCTTTGACGAACAACTGGGTGAAGTGTCGAGAACCTAGATGATCAGTGGGGGCGAGGTGATGGGGTTTTGTTAATTCAGTTTTCGGTTCACAGGGTTTGAGTTGTTCAATTTCGAATTTCGGCGAGTTGAAGCAATCTAGTGGTGGGTTGAGGTGAGTAGACCATCGCCAATCTGCCTGGAGTTGCAGCAACGATCACCGAGGCTCTGGCGACATGTGCACGTGCACAATGCGAAGTTCTGTGCATCCGGAATTTTAATGTGGAAGAAAAAGTAATTGCCTCGGGTCTAGTCTCGGGGAGAAGATGGCACGTCTCGGGTGGGTTATTGAGTGTGTACGTGAATGTATTACTGTTTTAAATGTTAGGATGAAAAAAACAAGTTTTTGAGGAAAAAATAAGGTGGCTCGAAAATCTAGTAGCGGACCCGAAGTTGAGCTCGGGTAAATAAGGTTTTGGCTCGGGTTACTTGTTTTTGTTTACAAGTTAAGAAAATTTCGAAGATTTAAACCATAAAGTTAAAATTGTTTAAAAAAATCGTTTTCAAAGATAATATATGGCCTGTGATGATATTCTTTTAAAACTTAATTAGTGGTGTGATTAAGTAATTAATCTAGATAAAAGATTTATCTTTAATTAAATTAATTTTTTTGAATAATCTAAGAATCATTAATTAATTTTAAAAAAGTAATTTGTAATTGTAATTAATTTTAAAGGTTGATTGATTACTAATCAAAGGTTAATTTATTAATAATTAGGATTTAATAAATAAATAATAAAGTATTGATTAAAGGATGATTCATGATTGATAAATGAGATTTATTAAAGGATGATTACTTAATATAAGTAAATTAAGTGATAATTTACTAATGAAATTAATTTAAGGGTTGATTTATTTATACATTTACTAATGAAATTAATTTAAGGGTTCATTTGAAACATACCCACTTTGATATGCTGTACATCTTATTTACCTAAGCTTACCTGTAACGACCCGCCTTTTTGGACAGTTTAAACCGCGATCAAATACACATGTCGATTCCAAACCATTCAAAAGTGCAGATAGTTATTGGGGTAAATAAGAAAAGAAAAGAAAAGATATAAAGGAAATGAAACAACACAGAATCTCGCAGCGGAACGATAAAATATAATAGTCAAATAAACAGTTCATGAATCTGTTTACTATACTTTGACAATTATTTATACAACATTTATCAGAGTTATACATATACAACAGAACAATTTAAATAATGCAGCAGACAGCATGATGCACAGATAATAATAGTAATAGTGTACCAAATCTTCGTCTTCGTCCTCCAGAATAGATCTTCAAAATCTGAAAACTCAGGACTGACCCGAGCGTAATGAAAAGACAAAACACTCGAGTCAGGACTAAAATATCCTTATGAAAGTTAAATCAATCGTAAATAAATATGAGTGTAACGGCGTCAGAGATGTTTACGGGGTTTGACATCTCATATCCAGTGTCAACGTGCGTGCAATAACTTAGGAGATGTTACGGGATTTTCCATCTCTCAAGGATCCGTGAAACTATCTACTATGTAGTAATATACGCTAAGTAGATAATGCCTATCAGTAATATAAAGTATCAAAATAGCGTTAAGGCGTTATCATAATCCCCCTTAACACATTTTATATTCCCAAAAGCATATACAAGACCATAGTTTCCCCAAAACCGGAAGTCACCAGAGGGCAATCCATATACTCAAGGTACAAATCAAAACGTAGTGGTCGCGAATAGGATAATCAGTATGACAAGGTACATGAGGCGATACCAACTAGGATACTAGTAGTTGCATGATCCGGACTGATGTTGAGCATAGCCAGCAGCTACCCCAACACCGCGAAACAACACTCCCAAATCAAGGGGTGCACCCAAATCGAATCACAAATGTAATAGAAATGGTATCGAAGAAGCGTGTCCGCTAGAGGTAGCGAACCTCAATGGCCCGGCGCGGCTCCTGTTTTAGTCATGTCAGGGGTCATCCAATATCGTTCTCTTTCTTCAGTCAACGCGTTCACCAAATCGTCCACTTCATTCTGGATCAACACTCCGCGTATAATAGTTATTAAAGTGGTGTTCGGTATCGACAGAGAGTATGTCCATATCTGATCCCGGTCTCTTTAATAACTACGTATTATTACACCGTTGGCTCTTTTACATTTCAAATCGATTCATAATTGATATCAAAATATCATATTCGCTTCAAAAATCAAAACCATTTCAAATATCATCATATCTATTCAACTGTAAGATTCCGTTTCAAAAAAACATTTTTCGCATCAATATCTCATTTCGTTTTCAAAATCATTTCGAATTTCAATTTAGGTTGCAACTTCATTTAACTCAATTCGTATTTAAATTCAAGATTTAAATATAAACATTTCACCTTATTGACCAGCTTAGGATTTTAGAAAAATAGCTTTAAGTAGTTTAAAAGTAGTTTTAAATAATTAAAATAGTTAAAATACTTTAAAATCTTAAAATGGATTTGAAATAGATAAATTTAGTTTAAAATAATTTAAATTGGGTTAAGTAGATTTAAAATAGATTAAAATAGTTTAAGTTTTCAAAAATAATTTATATAGCTGAGTAATTTGGAAAACAAAATAAAACAGCTTCAAAACCAATCCATTTCAATTATAACTCCCCAATCCAAATCAATTCCAATTTCCATTCTACCGATTCAATTTCGATTTTAATTCAATCAACGTCAATTTTTACTTCGAATTAATTCAAGTTTCCATTCACCTTTAATTTATTCAATTTCAATTTGTATCGATTTGGAGCTTGATTTCTCAAAATATCAATTTACAACACTTAACAAAAATTTCCAACAATATTCAAGTTTAAATCCAAATTCCAAATGAGATTCAATTCCAAGCTCAATTTCAAAGTATCATTTTATATCACTTTTACTTAGTAATATTCAAAGCTTGAATTAAGGTTAAATCTTTAAACAAATCAATTTTCGACATTCAATCATATCCAATTTCAAATTTCAAAGTCTCAACTTAATTATTTAACCAAATTCCTTTAACCAAAATTTATTTCAACATTCCAAACTCAATTTTTTTCCATGAATTCAATTTCTATAAATCGATTTTTGTTTATAACTTTTAAATCAAAACATTTAAATAAGTTTCAAATCGACGATTTTAAAAATTATTAATTTAGCCAATCTGGTGTCTGTATATAATTTTCTATCCTATGGCCAAGTGATTAGTTATTTCAATTAAATGTCAGGGATGAATATATATCACTTAAATCAAATCACGGTGTCATATGTATGCATAACAGTATATATAAGCAGATAAACATCCAAATATTTAACTATCAACCAATAACATCCATCGACATACATCATCCAATAGGCAATACAATTCATGGCAATTTCATAGTTATCAATGTCAGGTAATTTAATCGCAATTCAATTTCAATTTCAATTTAACTGTCAATTTAATTTTCAACGGTTAATTCAAATGACAATCTATATGACAATTAAATTCTATCAAACAACGACCAATAAAATTCATATCACTTCATAATATCAAAATTAACTAGCATAAAGATATTTAGTACGTTGTGAGCGTTATAAAACACTTACCTTAATTTCAATGTAGTTCCAGCACTTTATTTCGAATAAAATTAAACAAGCATTTAATTTTATCCGAAATTTTCACTAGCTCCAAACGATTCCAATCCAGCTCCATGGCGTAGTGCTCGTCGAAACGATTCCAACGCAAAAAGTTTCGTCTCAATCGGACCTCTTATGTGAGAGTTATACATTTTATAAGTTATCAACATTTGAATTTATAAAACAATTAATATTATATTTAAATGAATTCATACCCAAAGCAAATAAAGCCCAGCCCACCAACTCCATCTTCCCCAAACGAAGCCTGTAGCCATTTCCTGTACACGAACAGAGATGAACCCATTCACGCGCGTGCACAAACCCAGTGATACGGAGCTCCGGTACTCCGTTCGACATGCCGTCTTCGCCAAACTCCTTCTCTCCGCGTGCTCCACCATCTCGACCACCAAGCTACACGTGCGGCCCCACATAATATGACGCGACCTGGAGCTCCTCACGCACGACGCGAAATGTTGCGCGTCCCAAACCATAGCCGCACACCACCAAAACTTGCTCCGAGATGCTATCTACGACGACGAGTTCAAATCAAAGCTCCGTTTCGCGAATCGAAGCCTATATCCTCCACGATTTCCAACCCTAGTTCACGCCTATGAACGGCCTCGACCCCAAAAGTTGCCGCACCCAGCATCGAGTATACCAAATCGAAGAGAATTCAAAAATAGGATTTTAGGAAGAGGTTTGGGATTTTTTCATTGAAAATTTTGCAAGAAATAAATTTTTAGAGATGGATTTATGTTTTTTTCTCTGCCTGAAGCTTGCGTGCGTTTATTAAAAAGGGAAGGAGAGGCTCTTGCGTGTTTGAATGGGTCAAAGGTACAGTGAAAAGATGGGATATCAGCTAAAAAGGAGATTGACTAATTAAAAGATTTGTTTAAATTTCAAAATACCTCAATCTACGCAACTCGAAATCTCGAACCCCTATCAGGGCATGCCGCTAGGCATTCATAATGTTATACCCCTATTCCGGTCGCAATGGAAAAGGTTTCGGAAGCTAATTCGATCGTATGAGCGAGTTACGGAAATAAACGATCAAATTTAAATTAAACCGATTAAACGAATTTCTATGTGTTTTGGCTCGCCCCGGACAAAAGGTAAATCCAATTGACACGAAATTTGAAATCTTACAATAATATCACGTTACGGATCCGATGGAACTGGTGTCATCAAAATCCGAGACTGTTCGAAAAATGGCTATCTTAACTCGTTAATTTAATATTAAAATATTCAATTTTCACAAATTTACTTTTAATTCGATTTTAAAAGTTCTACAACATCATTCTAACTTTAATATGATAAAATAAAATTTTACAAATCATTTTTAATCATATTAAACCCGTTATTCAATTATCCAATAAATTCCAATTTTAAAATCTTATTAACTCTATTATAATCCCAATATAACTTATATTCTCTTTGGAAACCAATTTGAATCATATTAAATCAAATTTCAATTGTTCACTCTATTTCCATGTATTAAATTTCAATATCAAATTAATCATATCAAATTCGGAATTTAATTATTCAAACATTTGTAATATTAAATTTAAACAAATTTGATTATTCTTAAATCACTATCTTTTGAAATATTCAAACGAACTTATAAAATTTAACAAATTCAAATTATAGAACAACCATTTCATTAAAACAGTTATTCAATTCCCGTTATTCAATTAATTCAATAGATTCCAAATATTAAATTTAAACAATTTAATTGCTCAATATTTGACGGATTTCAATATTGGATTTTAAATAAAATTTCATTATCAGTCGATTTACTATATTACATCAAATGAACTCTACATTATTATTAATCAACAGTTAGAGATAATGCACTCAACTAATATATGAACTTTCATTTCAATTTCAATTGGTTCACAAATTCAATTCGACTAACTAAATGAATATGTAACTTAAATAATTATCACCGTTAACTGTTAATTACTTATAAGTTTATTATTTACAAACAAGCGTCACAATTACCTATACAGTACAAATTCATTCTATTACCTTTGACTACATATCATTTCGATTGATTTGGGATTTTATTCAATTCATAAATAATTAACTTAGATAGAATCTTGTTGCATTTCATTCTAGTTATTATTATTCCAAACGACTTACAAATTTTTTTCTAACACTAAATCACGAAATCTTATTAAATTAGCTATTTTAATTATCGAAAATTTACGGGTCGTTACACTCTCCCCCACTCAAAACTTTTCGTCCCCGAAAAGGAAAAAGAAGGGAAAAGGAACTAAGTAAAGAATTCAACATTTGATATATTTTATTAAAAATTATCCACTTATAAACAATGAAATTCCATTTATAAAGTCATAACTACGCTTCCACTAAGTTACTCCAAACGGCTTCCTAACTTTAAAAGTTAGTAATCAAAACAAGTTATAAAAATTTTAAAACTTGAAAATTTTTCTAACACCTGGATTTTACGGAAAATTTCAACGGAGTCTCCTTTGCGCGGCTCGATCGGAAAAAAAATATAACAGTGTATATATCACAAATATACATCTCATCAAGTGATGAGGCATACCGTAGGGAAAAAGTGTAGAAGTACGGTATGTAATCCGAGATATGTACCTTATATATTATTAGCGGGCATATACGACTAATATAGCGCGAAATCGAGCTCCAAATGCGAAGCAAGCGCAATCCGCACCTATTAAACACTCAATAACTAAGTTAGAACCATGCATATAAAGATAGATCGATATACTTAGCCTACACAACATATATATAACATATTTAGCTTCAAAACTGAGATTCCAATTTCAGGACAGCAAACAAATCTTAGTTTTAGGACACCTAAACGATAAAATTCGGCAACAGAATCTAAACAAAAGTTGTTACATTCATTTCAAGCTTTCTGGAGTGTCCAAAATCATCGAATTCGGACCATACGTTCAAAAAATTTGGCCGTTTTACTTAGAGGATACGCCTCAACCTGGGAAATGAATTGCATAGGTCAGCGACGTTCACCCACGTTTTCGACCTTCTAAACGACATCAAAACATAAAACACTTAAACCAAAGTTTTATCTTAAGTTCTTAGATTTCCAGAAAATGCAAGATCATCAAAATCCGATAAACCAGTCAAAAGATATGGCGAAAATACTAAGGGTGTATACTACTGATTTTACTTATTTTTACACAGGACAGGGAGTAACATTCAAGTTTTTAACCTAGTAGACGAAGGAATTTTCTCAAGTTATCCAAACAAAAGTTGTGCTATAATTTCTAAGATTTGCGAAAAGTCCAAGATTGTCGAATTTTGTTCAGCCATTTAGAAGTTATGGTTGTTTTCGTTTCAGCATATATTGGACAATTTTGGATTTTTCCCAAAAATTTACTTTTATTATTTCAAAGTACAAACCATCAAAACTTCAAATTTTCTAAAGAACAATCATAAACACAATGTCATTTATTTTCTTATTCATCCATGCAATAGGTTTACATTCAATTTGTTTCCGATTTATTCAAGTTTGTTTCATTCACATTTTAAATTCAAGTCAATTTGCTTCAATTTAAATTGAATTCAATTATATTTAATTTCACTTTGCTTCAAATTTGAATTTAATTTTTTTTTTCCGTTTATTCAATTCCACTAACACTAATGAATTCTACTTAATCAATTTTCATCCATCTAACAACCAATGCGTATCAAACATTAACATCCATCCCAAAATCTACACTGAATCAATTATACATTTCCAAGTCAATTTTAATTTCATACACTTCCAAGTTTATTGACATTTAGTTATATTCAAATTTAATTAGTTTCCATTTACCAATTTTATTTTTCATTAATTTTAAATTTTATTCATTCACTTATATATATAATTCATTTTACAGCTTAAATTTCTTTTATATTTACAACTATCAATAGATCTACACATTTTATTATTCATTCTCACACTGGTATATTATTTCTCTACTTATCCTTATTAGCATTTTAAACCTTTTAAGTATTTGGTAAGTTATAGTTATGCAAATAGAATGTAGTTAAACAACATACAACTTCTTTTCATTTAAAGTTGAATTTTCAATTAATTAATTCTTAAGTCATTACTTAAATTTCACTATAATTTAATTTCACATTTTCATTCACATATAGTATTTCCATTTTATATTAACATAATTGTGAATCACCTTTAAATGTTAATTTAAATTCCAATTATTTACTAACAATTTTATTTATATTTGCAAACCATTAATTAAATGCATATTTCATTATTTAAACCTATACTCGTATATTATCCAATTAACAATTCATATAACATTTTTGAACTTCTTAAATATTTTGGTAAGTTATATCTATGCTATAGAATGAAATTTAATACTATGCGAGTTTTACAGTTTTAATTTTATTTTAAGTTCATAATTTCCTAATTCTAAGGATTTCTACTTCAATTGATATTTTCACTTAGCTCTTAGGTTCATTTCTCATTTCACAATTCAGAAGTTCCTTAATGATTCAAGTCTAAATTTATTTCAATCATAAAAAAAATCATTAATTATTAAAGGACTTAAGATTCCAATCCCGGTTTCATTCCAAATCATGTTTTGAAATAATATATACTTATATAATTTATATATCAAATCATACTATAGTGAATACAAAATAAAATAAAATTTGAATCAAAACAAGGTTTAGGCAAGCTATTAAGTGGTCTCCCCCACTCGGACTCTCGAAAATAAACGCCGATGATGCGTGCACTCATCACCGAAATCTTTTTCTAGCGTCAAGAGAAGGGAATATAACACTTATCATAAAAAAAATCCTTCGAAAACAATTTCAACTCAATTATACTATCATATAATACTCATATTATATTTTTCAAATTCTTGTAAGTCAATTTCAAACACCGGCATTTAAATTCCCAAATCCAAGTTAAAATTCATTTATATTCATTATCAATTGTGTTTACAAGATTTCATTTTCCTAAATCCATTGTTATTTAATCAATTGTTGTAAATATTGACTGATCAAACAATAACGATAATAATCTAATATTATCATCTCCTAACAACCAATTCAATCAAAATGAATAAATATTCGAATAATTCTTTTATATGAAATATATTCCAAACGATATTGTGTTGGTTTGTCCTATTCGAGTGTTTAGAAATTCCTATCGATGCCTTGGCGTCCCAAGTATCGACCAGAATTCATAAATACTCAACGGAACAAAGTTAACACAATATAAAACCATTTTATATCAAATAACATGTACGCTCTCTCATATACACTCAACTCATTCATATAGTTTACCTCTATTTCAATGAGTTATTCCCCACTAGAGCTAAGATTTATCGCTAAACCAAAGCTCTGATACGAACTGTTACGACCCGCCTTTTTGGACAGTTTAAACCGACGATCAAATACACATGTTGATTCCAAACCATCCAAAAGTGCAGATAGTTATTGTGGTAAATAAGAAAAGAAAAGAAAAGAAATAAAGGAAATGAAACAACACAGAATCTCGCAGCGGAACGATAAATATAATAGTCAAATAAACAGTTCATGAAGCTGTTTACTATACTTTGACAATTATTTATACAATATTTATCAGAGTTATACATATACAACAGAACAATTTAAATAATGCAGCAGACAGCATGATGCACAGATAATAATAGTAATAGTGTACCTAATCTTCGTCTTCGTCCTCCAGAATAGATCTTCAAAATCTGAATACTCCGGACTGACCCGAGCGTAATGAAAAGACAAAACACTCGAGTCAGGACTAAAATATCCTTATGAAAGTTAAATCAATCGTAAATAAATATGAGTGTAACGGCGTAGGAGATGTTTACGGGGTTTGACATCTCATATCCAGTGTCAACGTGCGTGCAATAACTTAGGAGATGTTATGGGATTTTCCATCTCGCAGGGATCCGTGAAACTATCTACTATGTAGTAATATACGCTAAGTAGATAATGCCTATCAGTAATATAAAGTATCAAAATAGCGTTAAGGCGTTACCATAACCCCCCTTAACACATTTTATATTCCCAAAAGCATATACAAGACCGTAGTTTTCCCAAAACCGGAAGTCACCAGAGGGCAATCCATATACTCAAGGTACAAATCAAAACATAGTGGTCGCGAATAGGATAATCAGTATGACAAGGTACATGAGGCGATACCAACTAGGATACTAGTAGTTGCGTGATCCGGACTGATGTTGAGCATAGCCAGCAGCTACCCCAACACCGCGAAACAACACTCCCAAATCAAGGGGTGCACCCAAATCGAATCACAAATGTAATAGAAATGGTATCGAAGAAGCGTGTCCGCTAGAGATGGCGAACCTCAATGGCCCGGCGCGGCTCCTGTTTTAGTCATGTCAGGGGTCATCCAATATCGTTCTCTTTCTTCAGTCAACGCGTTCACCAAATCATCCACTTCATTCTGGATCAACACTCCGCGTATAATAGTTATTAAAGTGGTGTTCGGTATCGACAGAGAGTATGTCCATATCTGATCCCGGTCTCTTTAATAACTACATATTATTACACCGTTGGCTCTTTTACATTTCAATTCGATTCATAATTGATATCAAAATATCATATTCGCTTCAAAAATCAAAACCATTTCAAATATCATCATATCTATTCAACTGTAAGGTTCCGTTTCAAAAAACATTTTTCGCATCAATATCTCATTTCGTTTTCAAAATCATTTCGAATTTCAATTTAGGTTGCAACTTCATTTAACTCAATTCGTATTTAAATTCAAGATTTAAATATAAACATTTCACCTTATTGACCAGCTTATGATTTTAGAAAAATAGCTTTAAGTAGTTTTAAATAATTAAAATAGTTAAAATACTTTAAAATCTTAAAATGGTTTTGAAATAGATAAATTTAGTTTAAAATAATTTAAATTGGGTTAAGTAGATTTAAAATAGATTAAAATAGTTTAAGTTTTCAAAAATAATTTATATAGCTGAGTAATTTGGAAAACAAAATAAAACAGCTTCAAAACCAATCCATTTCAATTATAACTCCCCAATCCAAATCAATTCCAATTTCCATTCTACCGATTCAATTTCGATTTTAATTCAATCAACATCAATTTTTACTTCGAATTAATTCAAGTTTCCATTCACCTTTAATTTATTCAATTTCAATTTATATCGATTTGGAGCTTGATTTCTCAAAATATCAATTTACAACACTTAACAAAAATTTCCAACAATATTCAAGTTTAAATCAAAATTCCAAATGCGATTCAATTCCAAGCTCAATTTCAAAATATCATTTTATATAACTTTTACTTAGTAATATTCAAAGCTTGAATTAAGGTTAAATCTTTAAACAAATCAATTTTCGACATTCAATCATATCCAATTTCAAATTTCAAAGTCTCAACTTAATTATTTAACCAAATTCCTTTAACCAAAATTTATTTCAACATTCCAAACTCAATTTTTTCGATGAATTCAATTTCTATAAATCGATTTCTATTTATAACTTTAAATCAAAACATTTAAATAAGTTTCAAATCGACGATTTTAAAAATTATTAATTTAGCCAATCCGGTGTCCGTATATAATTTTCTATCCTATGGCCAAGTGATTAGTTATTTCAATTAAATGTCAGGGATGAATATATATCACTTAAATCAAATCACGATGTCATATGTATGCATAAAAATATATATAAGCAGATAAACATCCAAATATTTAACTATCAACCAATAACATCCATCGACATACATCATCCAATAGGCAATACAATTCATGGCAATTTCATAGTTATCAATGTCAGGTAATTTAATCGCAATTCAATTTCAATTTCAATTTAACTGTCAATTTCATTTTCAACGGTTAATTCAAATGACAATCTATATGACAATTAAATTCTATCAAACAACGACCAATAAAATTCATATCACTTCATAATATCAAATTTAACTAGCATAAAGATATTTAGTACGTTGTGAGCGTTATAAAACACTCACCTTGATTTCAATGTAGTTCCAGTGCTTTATTTCGAATAAAATTAAACGAGCGTTTAATTTTATCCAAAATTTTCACTAGCTCCAAACGACTCCAATCCAGCTTCATGGCGTAGTGCTCGTCGAAACAATTCCAATGCAAAAAGTTTCATCTCAATCGGACCTCGTATGTGAGAGTTATACATTTTATAAGTTATCAACATTTGAATTTATAAAACAATTTATATTATATTTAAATGAATTCATACCCAAAGCAAATAAAGCCCATCCCACCAACTCCATCTTCCCCAAATGAAGCCTGTAGCCATTTCCTGTACACGAACAGAGATGAACCCATTCACGCGCGTGCACAAACCCAGTGATACGGAGCTCCGGTACTCCGTTCAACATGCCATCTTCGCCAAACTCCTTCTCTCCGCGTGCTCCACCATCTCGACCACCAAGCTACACGTGCGGCCCCACATAATAAGAAGCGACCTGGAGCTCCTCACGCACGATGCGAAATGTCGCGCGTCCCAAACCATAGCCGCACACCACCAAAACTTGCTCCGAGATGCTATCTACGACGACGAGTTCAAATCAAAGCTCCGTTTCGCGAATCGAAGCCTATATCCTCCACGATTTCCAACCCTAGTTCACGCCTATGAATGGCCTCGACCCCAAAAGTTGCCGCACCCAGCATCGAGCATACCAAATCGAAGAGAATTCAAAAATAGGATTTTAGGAAGAGGTTTGGGATTTTTTCATTGAAAATTTTGCAAGAAATAAATTTTTAGAGATGGATTTATGTTTTTTTCTCTGCCTGAAGCTTGCTTGCAGTTATTAAAAAGGGAAGGAGAGGCTCTTGCGTGTTTGAATGGGTCAAAGGCACAGTGAAAAGATGGGATAGCAGCTAAAAAGGAGATTGACTAATTAAAAGATTTATTTAAATTTCAAAATACCTCGACCTACGCAACTCGAAATCTCGAACCCCTATCAGAGCATGCCACTAGGCGTTCATAATGTTATACCCCTATTCGGGACGCAATGGAAAAGGTTTCGGAAGCTAATTCGATCGTATGAGCGAGTTACGGAAATAAACAATCAAATTTAAATTAAACCGATTAAACGAATTTTTATGTATTTTGGCTCGCCCCGGACAAACGGTAAATCCAATTGACACGAAATTTGAAATCTTACAATAATATCACATTACGGATCCGATGGAACTGGTTTCATCGAAATCCGAGACTGTTCAAAAAATGGCTATCTTAACTCGTTAATTTAATATTAAAATATTCAATTTCACAAATTTACTTTTAATTCGATTTTAAAAGTTCTACAACATCATTCTAACTTTAATATGATAAAATAAAATTTTACAAATCATTTTTAATCATATTAAACCCGTTATTCAATTATCCAATAAATTCCAATTTTAAAATCTTATTAACTCTATTATAATCCCAATATAACTTATATTCTCTTTGGAAACCAATTTGAACCATATTAAATCAAATTTCAATTGTTCACTCTATTTCCATATATTAAATTTCAATATCAAATTAATCTTATCAAATTCGGAATTTAATTATTCAAACATTTGTAATATTAAATTTAAACAAATTTGATTATTCTTAAATCACTATCTTTTGAAATATTCAAACGAACTTATAAAATTTAATAAATTCAAATTATAGAACAACCATTTCATTAAAACAGTTATTCAATTCCCGTTATTCAATTAATTCAATAGATTCCAAATATTAAATTTAAACAATTTAATTGCTCAATATTTGACGGATTTCAATATTGGATTTTAAATAAAATTTCATTATCAGTCGATTTACTATATTACATCAAATGAACTCTACATTATTATTAATCAACAGTTAGAGATAATGCACTCAACTAATATATGAACTTTCATTTCAATTTCAATTGGTTCACAAATTCAATTCGACTAACTAAATGAATAGGTAACTTAAATAATTATTACCGTTAACTGTTAATTACTTATAAGTTTATTATTTACAAACAAGCGTCACAATTACCTATACAATAAAAGTTCATTCTATTACCTTTGACTACATATCATTTCGATTAACGTGGGATTTTATTCAATTCATAAAAACTTAGACAGAATCTTGTTGCATTTCATTCTAGTTATTATTATTCCAAACGACTTACAAATTTTTTTTTAACACTAAATCACGAAATCTTATTAAATTAGCTATTTTAATTATCGAAAATTTACGGGTCGTTACACTCTCCCCCACTCAAAACTTTTCGTCCCCGAAAAGGAAAAAGAAGGGAAAAGGAACTAAGTAAAGAATTCAACATTTGATATATTTTATTAAAAATTATCCACTTATAAACAATGAAATTCCATTTATAAAGTCATAACTACGCTTCCACTAACTTACTCCAAACGGCTTCCTAACTTTAAAAGTTAGTAATCAAAACAAGTTATAAAAATTTTAAAACTTGAAAATTTTTCTAACACCCGGATTTTACGGAAAATTTTGGCAGAGTCTCCTTTGCGCGGCTCGATCGGAAAAAAAAATATAACAGTATATATATCACAAATATACATCTCATCAAGTGATGAGGCATCCCGTAGGGAAAAAGTGTAGAAGTACGGCATGTAATCCGAGATATGTACCTTATATATTATTAGCAAGCATATACGGCTAATATAGCGCGAAAGCGAGCTCCAAATGCAAAGCAAGTGCAATCCGCACCTACTAAACACTCAATAACTAAGTTAGAACCATGCATATAAAGATAGATCGATATACTTAGCCTACACAACATATATATAACATATTTAGCTTCAAAACTGAGATTCCAATTTCAGGACAGCAAACAAATCTTAGTTTTAGGACACCTAAACTATAAAATTCGGCAACAGAATCTAAACAAAAGTTGTTTCATTCATTTCAAGCTTTCCGGAGTGTCCAAAATCATCGAATTCGGACCATACGTTGAAAAAATTTGGCCGTTTTACTTAGAGGATACGCCTCAACCTGGGCAATGAATTGCGCAGGTCAGCGACGTTCACCCACGTTTTCGACCTTCTAAATGACATCAAAACATAAAACACTTAATACAAAAGTTTTAACTTAAGTTCTTAGATTTCCATAAAGTGCAAGATCATCAAAATCCGATAAACCAGTCAAGAGATATGGCAAAAATACTAAGGGTGTATACTACTGATTTTACTTATTTTTACACAGGACAGCGAGTAACATTCAAGTTTTTAACCTAGTAGACGAAGGAATTTTCTCAAGTTATCCAAACAAAAGTTGTGCTATAATTTCTAAGATTTCCGAAAAGTCCAAGATCGTCGAATTTCGTTCAGCCATTTAGAAGTTATGGTTGTTTTTGTTTCAGCATATATTGGACAATTTTGGATTTTTCCCGAAAAATTGCTTTTATTATTTCAAAGTACAAACCATCAAAACTTCAAATTTTCTAAAGAACAATCATAAACACAAAGTCATTTATTTTCTTATTCATCCATGCAATAGGTTTACATTCAATTTGTTTCCGATTTATTCAAGTTTGTTTCATTCACATTTTAAATTCAAGTCAATTTGCTTCAATTTAAATTGAATTCAATTATATTTAATTTCACTTTGTTTCAAATTTGAATTTAACTTTTTTTTCTGTTTATTCAATTCCACTAACACTAATGAATTCTACTTAATCAATTTTCATCCATCTAACAACCAATGCATATCAAACATTAACATCCATCCCAAAATCTACACTAAATCAATTATACATTTCCAAGTCAATTTTAATTTCATACACCTCCAAGTTTATTGACATTTAGTTATATTCAAATTTAATTAGTTTCCATTTACCAATTTTATTTTTCATTAATTTTAAATTTTATTCATTCACTTATATATATCATTCATTTTACAGCTTAAATTTCTTTTATATTTACAACTACCAATAGATCTTCACATTTTATTATTCATTCTCACACTGGTATATTATTTCTCTACTTATCCTTATTAGCATTTTAAACCTTTTAAGTATTTGATAAGTTATAGTCATGCAAATAGAATGTAGTTAAACAACATACAACTTCTTTTCATTTAAAGTTGAATTTTCAATTAATTAATTCTTAAGTCATTACTTAAATTTCACTATAATTTAATTTCACATTTTCATTCACATATAGTATTTCCATTTTATATTAACATAATTGTGAATCACCTTTAAATGTTAATTTAAATTCCAATTATTTACTAACAATTTTATTTATATTTGCAAACCATTAATTAAATGCATATTTCATTATTTAAACCTATACTCGTATATTATCCAATTAACAATTCATATAACATTTTTGAACTTCTTAAATATTTTGGTAAGTTACATCTATGCTATAGAATGAAATTTAATACTATGCGAGTTTTAAAGTTTCAATTTTATTTTAAGTTCATAATTTCCTAATTCTAAGGATTTCTACTTCAATTGATATTTTCACTTAGCTCTTAGGTTCATTTCTCATTTCACAATTCAGAAGTTCCTTAATGATTCAAGTCTAAATTCATTTCAATCATAAAAAAAATCATTAATTATTAAAGGACTTAAGATTCCAATCCCGGTTTCATTCCAAATCAAGTTTTGAAATAATATATACTTATATAATTTATATATCAAATCATACTATAGAGAATACAAAATAAAATAAAATTTGAATCAAAACAAGGTTTAGGCAAGCTATTAAGTGGTCTCCCCCACTCGGACTCTCGAAAATAAACGCCGATGATGCGTGCACTCATCACCGAAATCATTTTCTAGCGTCAAGAGAAGGGAATATAACACTTATCATAAAAAAAAATCCTTCGAAAACAATTTCAACTCAATTATACTATCATATAATACTCATATTATATTTTTCAAATTCTTGTAAGTCAATTTCAAACACCGGCATTTAAATTCCCAAATCCAAGTTAAAATTCATTTATATTCATTATCAATTGTGTTTACAAGATTTCATTTTCCTAAATCCATTGTTATTTAATCAATTGTTGTAAATATTGACTGATCAAACAATAACGATAATAATCTAATATTATCATCTCCTAACAACCAATTCAATCAAAATGAATAAATATTCGAATAATTCTTTTATATAAAATATATTCCAAACGATATTGTGTTGGTTTGTCCTATTCGAGTGTTTAGAAATTCCTATCGATGCCTTGGCGTCCCAAGTATCGACCAGAATTCATAAATACTCAACGGAACAAAGTTAACACAATATAAAACCATTTTATATCAAATAACAAGTACGCTCTCTCATATACACTCAACTCATTCATATAGTTTACCTCTATTTCAATTATTACCCACTAAAGCTAAGGTTTATCGCTAAACCAAAGCTCTGATACCAACTGTAACGACCCGCCTTTTTGGACAGTTTAAACCGACGATCAAATACACATGTCGATTCCAAACCATTCAAAAGTGCAGATAGTTACTGGGGTAAATAAGAAAAGAAAAGAAAAGAAATAAAGGAAATGAAACAACACAGAATCTCGCAGCGGAACGATAAAATATAATAGTCAAATAAACAGTTCATGAAGCTGTTTACTATACTTTGACAATTATTTATACAACATTTATCAGAGTTATACATATACAACAGAACAATTTAAATAATGCAGCAGACAGCATGATGCATAGATAATAATAGTAATAGTGTACCAAATCTTCGTCTTCGTCCTCCAGAATAGATCTTCAAAATCTGAAAACTCAGGCCTGGCCCGAGCGTAATGAAAAGACAAAACACTCGAGTCAGGACTAAAATATCCTTATGAAAGTTAAATCAATCGTAAATAAATATGAGTGTAACGGCGTCAGAGATGTTTACGGGGTTTGACATCTCATATCCAGTGTCAACGTGCGTGCAATAACTTAGGAGATGTTACGGGATTTTCCATCTCTCAAGGATCCGTGAAACTATTTACTATGTAGTAATATACGCTAAGTAGATAGTGCCTATCAGTAATATAAAGTATCAAAATAGCGTTAAGGCGTTACCATAATCCCCCTTAACACATTTTATATTCCAAAAAGCATATACAAGACCATAGTTTTCCCAAAACCGGAAGTCACCAGAGGGCAATCCATATACTCAAGGTACAAATCAAAACGTAGTGGTCGCGAATAGGATAATCAGTATGACAAGGTACATGAGGCGATACCAACTAGGATACTAGTAGTTGCGTGATCCGGACTGATGTTGAGCATAGCCAGCAGCTACCCCAACACCAAGAAACAACACTCCAAAATCAAGGGGTGCACCCAAATCGAATCACAAATGTAATAGAAATGGTATCGAAGAAGCGTGTCCGCTAGAGGTGGCGAACCTCAATGGCCCGGCGCGGCTCCTGTTTTAGTCATGTCAGGGGTCATCCAATATCGTTCTCTTTCTTCAGTCAACGCGTTCACCAAATCATCCACTTCATTCTGGATCAACACTCCGCGTATAATAGTTATTAAAGTGGTGTTCGGTATCGACAGAGAGTATGTCCATATCTGATCCCGGTCTTTTTAATAACTACGTATTATTACACCGTTGGCTCTTTTACATTTCAAATCGATTCATAATTGATATCAAAATATCATATTCGCTTCAAAAATCAAAACCATTTCAAATATCATCATATCTATTCAACTGTAAGATTCCGTTTCAAAAAAACATTTTTCGCATCAATATCTCATTTCGTTTTCAAAATCATTTCGAATTTCAATTTAGGTTGCAACTTCATTTAACTCAATTCGTATTTAAATTCAAGATTTAAATATAAATATTTCACCTTATTGACCAGCTTAGGATTTTAGAAAAATAGCTTTAAGTAGTTTAAAAGTAGTTTTAAATAATTAAAATAGTTAAAATACTTTAAAATCTTAAAATGGATTTGAAATAGATAAATTTAGTTTAAAATAATTTAAATTGGGTTAAGTAGATTTAAAATAGATTAAAATAGTTTAAGTTTTCAAAAATAATTTATATAGCTGAGTAATTTGGTAAACAAAATAAAACAGCTTCAAAACCAATCCATTTCAATTATAACTCCCCAATCCAAATCAATTCCAATTTCCATTCTACCGATTCAATTTCGATTTTAATTCAATCAACGTCAATTTTTACTTCGAATTAATTCAAGTTTCCATTCACCTTTAATTTATTCAGTTTCAATTTATATCGATTTGGAGCTTGATTTCTCAAAATATCAATTTACAACACTTAACAAAAATTTCCAACAATATTGATGTTTAAATCCAAATTCCAAATGCGATTCAATTCCAAGCTCAATTTCAAAATATCATTTTATATCACTTTTACTTAGTAATATTCAAAGCTCAAATTAAGGTTAAATCTTTAAACAAATCAATTTTCGACATTCAATCATATCCAATTTCAAATTTCAAAGTCTCAACTTAATTATTTAACCAAATTCCTTTAACCAAAATTTATTTCAACATTCCAAACTCAATTTTTTCGATGAATTCAATTTCTATAAATCGATTTCTATTTATAACTTTTAAATCAAAACATTTAAATAAGTTTCAAATCGACGATTTTAAAAATTATTAATTTAGCCAATCCGTTGTCCGTATATAATTTTCTATCCTATGGCCAAGTGATTAGTTATTTCAATTAAATGTCAGGGATGAATATATATCACTTAAATCAAATCACGGTGTCATATGTATGCATAACAGTATATATAAGCAGATAAACATCTAAATATTTAACTATCAACCAATAACATCCACTGACATACATCATCCAATAGGCAATACAATTCATGGCAATTTCATAGTTATCAATGTCAGGTAATTTAATCGCAATTCAATTTCAATTTCAATTTAACTGTCAATTTAATTTTCAACGTTTAATTCAAATGACAATCTATATGACAATTAAATTCTATCAAACAACGACCAATAAAATTCATATCACTTCATAATATCAAATTTAACTAGCATAAAGATATTTAGTACGTTGTGAGCGTTATAAAACACTCACCTTGATTTCAATGTAGTTCCAGCGCTTTATTTCGAATAAAATTAAAAGAGCGTTTAATTTTACCCAAAATTTTCACTAGCTCCAAACGACTCCAATCCAGCTTCATGGCGTAGTGCTCGTCGAAACGATTCCAACGCAAAAAGTTTCGTCTCAATCGGACCTCGTATGTGAGAGTTATACATTTTATAAGTTATCAACATTTGAATTTATAAAACAATTTATATTATATTTAAATGAATTCATACCCAAAGCAAATAAAGCCCAGCCCACCAACTCCATCTTCCCCAAATGAAGCCTGTAGCCATTTCCTGTACACGAACAGAGATGAACCCATTCACGCGCGTGCACAAACCCAGTGATACAGAGCTCCGGTACTCTGTTCGACATGCCGTCTTCGCCAAACTCCTTCTCTCCGAGTGCTCCACCATCTCGACCACCAAGCTACACGTGCGGCCCCACATAATAAGACGCGACCTGGAGCTCCTCACGCACGACGTGAAATGTCGCACGTCCCAAACCATACCCGCACACCACCAAAACTTGCTCCGAGATGCTATCTACGACGACGAGTTCAAATCTAAGCTCCGTTTCGCGAATCGAAGCCTATATCCTCCACGATTTCCAACCCTAGTTCACGCCTATGAACGGCCTCGACCCCAAAAGTTGTCGCACCCAGCATCGAGCATACCAAATCGAAGAGAATTCAAAAATAGGATTTTAGGAAGAGGTTTGGGATTTTTTCATTGAAAATTTTGCAAGAAATAAATTTTTAGAGATGGATTTATGTTTTTTTCTCTGCCTGAAGCTTGCGTGCGTTTATTAAAAAGGGAAGGAGAGGCTCTTGCGTGTTTGAATGGGTCAAAGGTACAGTGAAAAGATGGGATATCAGCTAAAAAGGAGATTGACTAATTAAAAGATTTGTTTAAATTTCAAAATACCTCGATCTACGCAACTCGAAATCTCGAACCCCTATCAGGGCATGCCGCTAGGCATTCATAATGTTATACCCCTATTCCGGTCGCAATGGAAAAGGTTTCGGAAGCTAATTCGATCGTATGAGCGAGTTACGGAAATAAACGATCAAATTTAAATTAAACCGATTAAACGAATTTCTATGTGTTTTGGCTCTCCCCGGACAAATGGTAAATCCAATTGACACGAAATTTGAAATCTTACAATAATATCACGTTACGGATCCGATGGAACTGGTTTCATCGAAATCCGAGACTGTTCGAAAAATGGCTATCTTAACTCGTTAATTTAATATTAAAATATTCAATTTTCACAAATTTACTTTTAATTCGATTTTAAAAGTTCTACAACATCATTCTAACTTTAATATGATAAAATAAAATTTTACAAATCATTTTTAATCATATTAAACCCGTTATTCAATTATCCAATAAATTCCAATTTTAAAATCTTATTAACTCTATTATAATCCCAATATAACTTATATTCTCTTTGGAAACCAATTTGAATCATATTAAATCAAATTTCAATTGTTCACTCTTTTTCCATATATTAAATTTCAATATCAAATTAATCATATCAAATTCGGAATTTAATTATTCAAACATTTGTAATATTAAATTTAAACAAATTTGATTATTCTTAAATCACTATCTTTTGAAATATTCAAACGAACTTATAAAATTTAACAAATTCAAATTATAGAACAACCATTTCATTAAAACAGTTATTCAATTCCCGTTATTCAATTAATTCAATAGATTCCAAATATTAAATTTAAACAATTTAATTGCTCAATATTTGACGGATTTCAATATTGGATTTTAAATAAAATTTCATTATCAGTCAATTTACTATATTACATCAAATGAACTCTACATTATTATTAATCAACAGTTAGAGATAATGCACTCAACTAATATATGAACTTTCATTTCAATTTCAATTGGTTCACAAATTCAATTCGACTAACTAAATGAATAGGTAACTTAAATAATTATCACCGTTAACTGTTAATTACTTATAAGTTTATTATTTACAAACAAGCGTCACACTTACCTATACAATACAAATTCATTCTATTACCTTTGACTACATATCATTTCGATTGATTTGGGATTTTATTCAATTCATAAATAATTAACTTAGATAGATTCTTGTTGCATTTCATTCTAGTTATTATTATTCCAAACGACTTACAAATTTTTTTCTAACACTAAATCACGAAATCTTATTAAATTAGCTATTTTAATTATCGAAAATTTACGGGTCGTTACACTACCAAAAACCCTGGCCCCAAACAAGAATTTCCGAGCTAAACAAGTGTAAACCCGATCAAACCCAAGCAACCACTCATGCACATCATAACCCAAACTGCTTCTAACAACCCTCGCAACTTCACAAGGTCGAATACGAGAAATATCGCCACCTAAGTTCCAAATATTATGTGCTCAGAACATCTCGTGCACGTGCACCGACACTTGGCGATGCTCCAACCACCTCGATCACCACCGACAAGTCGCTTTCAACCTTCTCAATCCATCTGACTACTCCGGAAACTCCATTTACCACGGCACCTAAATTTGAACACGAACAGTCCCATGGGATGAAGCTGTACAGGAACCATCTCCCACAAATTTTCCTCGTCCCTACATCTCTGATCACCTGGCGCCTCGAGACCCCTGCCACTACTTCACCATGAAACCCCAAACCCGATTCCCCATGACCGATCGAGACTCGAACTCCAACGATGATGCACAAAACTCGCGAAAACAGATGAACCCATTAGCCCCTAAAACCCTAAAGTGGCTTCGATACAACATCTTCTTCAATAGAAAAATTGTTTAACAATTTTTCTAACATCATCGATTACTAGACTTGCTTCATGCAGAATTTCAACATCAAAAGATTTTTCGATCGATGGAAATTAGATAAAATCCTTTTCTAGTTCCTCTACAATTTGTTGTTGATATAGTCCATGAAAAATCACAATTTTTGCTTTAAAAATCTTGTTTTTGAATAACAATTCACATTATGTACTTAAATCAATGATTCTGAAGTATTCAAATTTATCATATGTTGACCTTCCCTGTAAACATCAAATTTTTAGATGTTGTATATCTCCATCCTACCGTAAACTATTTTTAAATCTCAACTCATGTATAAACAAACCTGTTTTGTTTAAACTATAAGCCTAATATAAATCAAATGGTGTTGTATTGAGATTTCTTGGTTATTCCCTACCCTGTAAACCCAAACAGAGAAGAAAAACACGCACAGTACAGACATATAATTACATACAGAGTCTCATACCTGAAGAAAATTTACAAGCACATCCAAATGTTATCTATGCATCATATTTACAGATTCAGGTTTTTTTTTAATCTTAAAATAAATTGGTTTACTCACCTGCAAGGTTTTTGTTGAACAGAGAACATTTCTTGCTTTTGAATCTGCAGTATGAATCTGTTTGAATTCCTGTTTTGAATTCTTGCCAGCGTCTAATTTGAATTAAAATTGAGTTTACTTCCTTTTTCTTGTTTCAGTTTTCTCTGGTATACTTTAGTTGTTACTGCACGAATTGGAACTAAAAAAAATGATGTATATATAAAGAGGAAGACTTTACTGAGGTAGGTTATTTCTGGAACAAGCTTTTCCTGTTTTTGATCAGATTTCTTTTTCTTTTTCTAGCCTCCTTCTTTGACCACTCTATATTTAGTTTCAGAACTGAAATGATTTGAAACACTTGAATGACCTTGTTTTAGGCTGAGATGATATCATTAAATGAATGTGTTCCTTTTCTTGTTGACAGCATATCTATTTGAATCTTGTATGTACATATTTGTTTACACATTATTATGTTTTATTGTAGAGATATATTGTATGTAAATATACACTTGCAGGTATACATTTGACTTTGATATGAAGATATTTTTGTTTTTGAAAACATTTGTTATGTTCCGACAAGATTTTTATTACTGTAAATTGAAATGATCTTTGCTTGGCTGAAAGGATTTTCTTACAATTGAATTGACAAAATGTTGTGCTAATTTAATGCATGTCCTCATATTAGTCTACACATTATTAATACTGGCTGATGTGTAAAGTTTGTACAAAGATATTTTGTCTTGTGTGTATATGAAGATAATTTGTTTCATCATTTTCTTGCTTAATATACAAATGTTTGTCTTATTTTATTTTATTCCATACTTTGTGCTTATTTTATTTTATGCTTTCAAATTTACAGCTTATGATGTATGCTTGCCTATTCATTTTATTTCTATTTGTATTTTAACTACTGATATTTAAATTATATTCATAAGTTTACTTACTTATGTTTAATACTAATATTTTATATTGATAGACTTTGATTTTATTTCAAACAATAGATGTTAACAAGGTAAGCATTTTAATTTAATTATATAAAACAAATTTTATTATAAATATTATCAAGAGATTTTATTTTAAATTCCCAAATCAAATTTTCCTTTCAAAATACAAATCTATACAATAAATGGCCATTATTTCAAAAGTCATATTCATTTTAAAATGATAAGTTCACTTTTTATCTAATTAGTTTAAATATTTATTAAAATAATAGGGCCAAAATCCAGGGTCGTCACATTCCTTCCCCCTTTGAATCTTTTCATCCTCGAAAAGAAACAAAGCCAGATTCATTAAAATGCTTAAAATCATATAAATTTTTCTTTGATCATTTTAAACTACTTTAAAAATTTATATAATATTACTAAAATAGTTTTTATAAAAATACTTTTATAACTCGATGTTTCGACCAGTCCATCCTTGTTCTTACAGAAATTTAGTCACACGTTGATCAGGTGTAGGACTGAAAATCAATAAGTACTTAGCAGACCCGTTTTCAACATCCAGTGAAAATGCTTCTGAAAATTTTTTTTTATTGAAAATATAGGAAATCATTTTTTTGAAAATAGAGGATTTTTTTTTGTGAGAATGCTCTGGAAATCATCACCCCCATCCATGGTCATAGTTACATTCCAGGGTTACGTTGCCGTCGCAGCAAAAGTCCATGTAAATGCAGGCTCTCTGCGGCCTCTCGATTACGCCATGGATCCCACACGACAGATCGCAGTTACACTCCAGGGTTACGTTGCCGTCACAGCAAAAGTCCATGTAACTGCAGGCTCTCAGCGGCCTCTGATTTTCGCTGTCGAAATGAAACTTCTCCACTCCTACATAGGTCGCAGTCTACCGATGTAAAATCAAACGTAGACTGTTATCTCTCAGCGATGCACACGACTTCCGCTATGTTATCACAGGTCGCAGTCTGCCGATATAAAATCAAACGCGGACTGTTGGCTCTCAGCGACACACACGACCTTCACTATGTTACCATAGATCGCAATCTACCGATATAAAATCAAACGTAGACCTTGGCTCTCAGCGACACACATGACTTTCTCTATGGTAACCTCTACTCAAGATCCCCAGGAACTAGTTTTGTCCGGACTCCTCATAGGATCAACTTTAGAACCCCCCCCCTTGGGGCTCAAGGCAGCACCACCCAGTGGTACTCCTGAGAAGTTCATTACAAGGGATCGCCTTTTTCCCCAGAGCCATCATCTAAACATTTTATACAATACATATATAGTATCTTTAAATCATACACCTAGTATGATCTCATACAAAGCTCTTTACAAAAAATCGATTATTCCAAAATCGATAATTCACAAACTAGGCTTTCCAAATTCAATATTGATTTTACCCAAAACTCAAAAGCCTTTCCAAATCCAAAGGTTCCCAAAACCTTCTTTCCAAAATCCTCATAAGATCCTTTATATATATACAGATATATACAATCTTTAAAACTTTGGATCATTTCAAACTTGTATAAAATTCCTTTTATACGTCAAAACACCTTCAAAAATCCTTTTCTTCTGGCAACAAATTCAACAAGGGGAGTTTCATTTTATAAAACAAAGATATTTGCTTTGTTTACTCAAAATTAGATATTCAAATATGATTACTCCCCTTAATATCAATTCCATTCCAAACCGTACGATATACACATATCATTCGTATGTCATACCAATCTGATCGCTCACTCGAACATACAATTTCACTTCCGAACTAGTTTCGTCCACCCGACTCTCTAGTGCGGACATAGATCTGGTTTCTTGATTAGAAACCGTCATTCTCCTTGCATAGTCATAACTATGATAGAGAATATCCAGAACCAATCAACAATCAATATCCAGGTTCGCCATTGAAAATCGAGTGAAAAATCCCACTCGGATCGATATAACTATCTCGAAATTCTATGCTCGAATCCGGATCAAATCACTATGCAAATAGAATAATATACGTACACCTTATGTATTTATCCTTATTGGTTATTAGCCAAATAAATTCTCTTTCTATTCACATTTACTTTGATTTTCATTTACTTACTCACAATTGCTTTAATCCATTTGGATAATCACCTCTATTCTTATCTCGATTGGGTATTTAACCAATAACAGTTTGAACTTCGACCGGTTTATTTAGAAAATAGCTTGAAAATTTTAAAAATAGATAAGTAGTTGGAAAATAATTACTTGTTTGTAAAATAGGTGTAAAATAGTTAGAAAATAGTTAAAATAATTATAGAAATTTAGATAATTGCAAAATAATAGTAAGATAGTAATTAGTATTGTAAAATAGTTGACATATAGTAATTAGTTTATAAAACGGTTGGAAAATTTGTTAAACAGTTCAAAAATAATTGTAAAACAAGTATAGGATAGTTTGGATTTCAAAGGAAAGGTTGTATATATAATAAATAGCTTGGAAAAATAGGTTTATATTAAACAATTTTATATTAAAAATAGTCCAGAGTCAAAACTGCTCACTTCCCAATCTCCATTCTCATCAATTCAATTTAAAATTTCCACTTTCATTTAAATTGACCCAATTCCAATTTTAAATATCTCCAATTTCCATTGGACTTGACTTATTCCCAATTCAAGTTGAATTAATTCTCAACTCCTTTTCAAATTTAAATCAAATTCCATTTGATCTTAAACATATTCAACTTTAATTACAATCCCAAGTTATTCCAATCACTTTGGACTAAATCCATTCAATTGAACCCACTTCAATTTCAATCCATTTCAACTCCAGTTTGAATTAATCTCAATTTCAAATTCATTTGAATTTTAAAATTATTCAACTTTAATTACAATTACAAATTATTCAAATAAATTTGGACTAATTCCAAATTGAATCCACTTCAATTTCAAATTGTTTCAAATTAATCCAATTCAAATTTTCCATTTGGATTTCATACTCACACATCATCAACCACAATTTCAATTAATTCAAATTCCAAATTCAAACCATCTTGAATTATATAAATTCGAGTTAATACTTCAAATGTTGATTTAATTTCTTTAAATCAATTTGCCTTTAAAAAAAAAATTAAACAATTCAATTTTCCGTTCAGACCCAACATATTATAACACAATCAAATTAACTTTTAAACAATTTCATCTTGAGTCAAATCCTCAAAATTCCATTCTAGATTATCTTTACTTAACCCTTTTCAAAGTTCAAAAAGGGTTCAAACAATTTTATTTTAAAATTTTAATTTATCACTAAATTTTATCCTCCAGTTTAAAACCAATTCTTAAACAATTTTAATTTACAAATTCAATTACTCAAATTTTTAATTCAAGGTAATTCCTTACCCTAAATTTCAAATTAAAGCAATTTCCCTTTTATCTCAACAATGGATTACCATACTCCATCTCTCATTCATTTAAACAATTCCAATTCACAACTTAAAGATTTTTAACAATAACAGGATGATATCATCCAATTATTTCAAAACATCCATCCATTTTCAATTTTCGGATCTCAAACCCAATTTAAGATCACTCAAACTCTCAATTACCATTTAACTTTCCAAGTTAAATCTTAATTTCATCTTCAAATTTCCAAATCAGGTTAATCATTCCAACTTATTTAACTTTTTCCCAATTAAACTCAATTCACTTAATCCAGTCAATCTTACCCAATTTGAATTTCCATTTCAAATTTTGAACTTTTCATAAATAATCTTTCCACTTATTAAGTTCAAAAACTTATCATTTTAGGGTATCACATCTTATTCCAAATTTAAAACTCAACATTTAGTGTTTATTTCAAACCACCTTTGATATTATGTATATCTACATATATACATATTAATTACTTTTACCAAGTTATACTTTAAAATTTTAAACCACCTTTGGTTTTCAAAATAAATTTCTTTTAAATTTTCAAACAACTCTTGTTTGAAATAGGACCATTTCATTCAATTGCCTTAAATAATATTATTTATTATTTCTTTAAATTAATTACATCATTAATTAATTCCAATTAATCGCATTCGGTAATTAACTTATTTCTTAATTACCTTCATTAAGTATTTGTCCTTTGAATTATTTACTTCTAGTTACTTCATTAAGTAACTTTATCATTTCCAATTATTATCCATAAATTAATCTTATTAAATAAAGTCTAATTAATTTCATAAATTAATTGATTATCCTTAGCCTGAAACCTTTTCCAAATTCAAGATTTAATTTCAGTTCGAATTTATTCCAAACTTAACTTTATTTAATTTCAATTTGGTTGTATTACTAATACCACTTCATTTAATTCCAATTCCAGATTTCAATTTGGTGGTATTATATTACTTCTTAATTTAATTCCAAAAATTTAACAACTAATTCCCTTAATATTTTATTAGAAAGAAATATTGCTTTATATATCAAATATATATTCTTATATAAAATCATTTAAAATCTTTATATAAGAAAACAACAAGTACGCTCTCTCATATATACACTCAACTCATTCTAGGGTATCACTTACCCTATCCTTAATGAGTAATCCCACCAGAGCCAAGGTTCTCGCTTAACCTCGATCTGATACCAAATGTAACATCCCGAAAATTTCGATCCCAAAAATTCCAGATAGTTAATGAAAGAAGAAAGAGAAAGAAGAAGAAAACAGCAACAAGTCACAGAATCCTTACATTTGCAGCGGAACAAATATAATATCAATTAAGATATCAGTTATACAAAGAACACTATATCTATTAATTTACATTTAAATACATCAGAGTTAGTCATATACATAAACATTGGACAAAACAATTATGTCCAGATACTACAATATCCCAGTGGAAACTCTCTATACATCCCTGCCATCCAGCTCGCCTCCTGAGCTCTAGAACGTCCTTACCTGAAAATCTGTAATACTCGGTCTGACCCGAGCATTACATCAAAGTAACACCCGGGTCAGGCTGGAAACTAGCGTGAGTAAACCCACCTAACATGAAATGCAAAAGTATACAACCCATATAAACCTGGGTAACTCAGATAGATCCACAAGCCACAGTTTAATCTAGACGACACTTATCCCATATATAAGTTTCTAAATGCCAAAGATTTAGATTTAAAATAGTACCTCCAAAATCACTTTACTCTAGCATATAGATTTTACATATCGATCTATAAAAATTCGAAGTGGTTTCGGGTATTTCCTAATACCCGACCCCGGTCACTTCAAATCCAATGTTATCTTAATCCAAGTTATTTATGTGATTATAGTTCAGTTTTAAATACAAGATAGCAATTCATGATCGAAAGATAATCCACATTATCACTGTCCACCCAAAATCATATCGCATAGTATCACGATCACATACCAGAAATAACAAATAATCCAAGGTATTCAAATATCATTCAATCCTCCATATATGAGCAAGGATTAATTAATCATACTACCTCTACTAAATTTAAAATGAATTAATTTAAAATAAATTAAATTAAACACTTTCATCACATAAATCTTGCTTACATAATTATTAATTAATTTCAAATCAATTAATTAATCACCATCGAATTACCCATATTAATTAATCATCCTTGATTAATTATCCTTTAATTACATTCAAGTAATTAGCCTTTAATTAATTTTACAAATTAATTATTCTTAACCGAATACAATAATTTGAATTTAATTACTTTATTAAATAAATAAATTTCTCCTAATTAATTTATTATCCTTAGTTAATTCCTTGATTAATTACATTGAGTAATTAAAGTCAAATTTTCTTCAATTAATAAATCGTCCTTCAATTAGTAACATCCAGTAATTTTTCCTTTAATTACTTCACTAAGTAATTTCACTTCATTAATTGCATTAAGTAATTGCGCTTTAACAAACCTTTTCGTGATTATAATAATTAATTAAACTAATTAAATCAATAAAGCTTTTGAATACTTTAAGTAATCATCATTAATGAATCGCCTTTTAGAAATAAATCATTAATTATCTACCTTACTTAATAATATCAAACAATTATCTTAAAGCTTCAGTAGTTATCATTAATTAATACATACTAAGTGATTAATTCTTAATGAATCATATTAATAAACCCATCATTAAAATTGATTTCACATATTCAATTACCTTTAATTAATTAATCAATTAGTCGTCCTATACCTTAATAATTTGGTAAAATTATTCAATTATACATTAGTTCACCTTGAAACAACAACTTGAATTACATTTCAAAACCTTGGAAATTCGTTTCAAAACTTGCTCATACTTGCTTAAACCCTGGTCTATGGTTCATTTGAAACATACCCACTTTGATATGCTTTACATCTTATTTACCTAAGCTTACCAAAAACCCTGGCCCAAAATAAGAATTTCCGAGCTAAACAAGTGTAAATTCGATCAAACCCAAGCAACCACTCGTGCACATCATAACCCAAACTGCTTCTAACAACCCACGCAACTTCACAAGGTCGAATACGAGAAATATCGCCACCTAAGTTCCAAACATTATGTGCTCAAAACATCTCGTGCACGTGCACCGACACTTGGCGATGCTCCAGCCACCTCGATCACCACCGGCAAGTCGCTTTCAACCTTCTCAATCCATCTGACTACTCCGGAAACTCCATTTACCACGGCATCTAAATTTGAACACGAACAGTACCAGGGGATGAAGCTGTACCGGAACCATCTCCCACAAATTTTCCTTGTCCCTACATCTCTGATCACCTGACGCCTCGAGACCCCTGCCACTACTTCACCATGAAACCCCAAACCCGATTCCCCATGACCGATCGAGACTCGAACTCCAACGATGACGCACAAAACTCGCGAAAACAGATGAACCCATTAGCCCCTAAAACCCTAAAGTCGCTTCGATACAACATCTTCTTCAATAGAAAAATTGTTTAACAATTTTTCTAACATCATCGATTACTAGACTTGCTTCATGCAGAATTTCAACATCAAAAGATTTTTCGATCGATGGAAATTAGATAAAATCCTTTTCCAGTTCCTCTACAATTTGCTGTTGATATACTCCATGAAAAATCACAATTTTTTCTTTAAAAATCTTGTTTTTGAATAACAATCCACATTATGTACTTAAATCAATGATTCTGAAGTATTCAAATTTATCATATGTTGACCTTCCCTGTAAACATCAAATTTTTAGATGTTGTATATCTCCATCCTACCGTAAACTATTTTTAAATCTCAACTCATGTATAAACAAACCTGTTTTGTTTAAACTATAAGCCTAATATAAATCAAATGGTGTTGTATTGAGATTTCTTGGTTATTCCCTACCCTGTAAACCCAAACAGAGAAGAAAAACATGCACAGTACAGACATATAATTACATACAGAGTCTCATACCTGAAGAAAATTTACAAGCACATCCAAATGTTATCTATGCATCATATTTACAGATTCAGGTTTTTTTTTAATCTTAAAATAAATTGGTTTACTCACCTGCAAGGTTTTTGTTGAACAGAGAACATTTCTTGCTTTTGAATCTGCAGTATGAATCTGCTTGAATTCCTGTTTTGAATTCTTGTCTGCTTCTAATTTGAATTAAAATTGAGTTTACTTCCTTTTTCTTGTTTTAGTTTTCTCTGGTATACTTTAGTTGTTACTGCGCGAATTGGAACTAAAATAAAAAAAATGATGTATATATAAAGAGGAAGACTTTACTGAGGTAGGTTATTTCTGGAACAAGCTTTTCCTGTTTTTGATCAGATTTTGTTTTCTTTTTCTAGCCTCCTTCTTTGACCACTCTATATTTAGTTTCAGAACTGAAATGATTTGAAACACTTGAATGACCTTGTTTTAGGCTGGGATGATATCATTAAATGAATGTGTTTCTTTTCTTGTTGACAGCATATCTATTTGATCTTGTATGTACATATTTGTTTACACATTATTATGTTTTGTTGTAGAGATATATTGTATGTAAATATACACTTGCAAGTATACATTTGACTTTGATATGAAGATATTTTTGTTTTTGAAAACATTTGTTATGTTCAGACAAGATTTTTATTACTATAAATTGGAATGATCTTTGCTTGGCTGAAAGGATTTTCTTACAATTGAATTGACAAAATATTGTGCTAATTTAATGCATGTCCTCATATTAGTCTACACATAATTAATACTGGCTGATATGTATAGTTTGTACAAAGATATTTTGTCTTGTGTGTATAGGAAGATAATTTGTTTCATCATTTTCTTGCTTAGTATACTTTAGTTGTTACTGCGCGAATTGGAACTAAAATAAAAAAAATGATGTATATATAAAGAGGAAGACTTTACTGAGGTAGGTTATTTCTGGAACAAGCTTTTCCTGTTTTTGATCAGATTTTGTTTTCTTTTTCTAGCCTCCTTCTTTGACCACTCTATATTTAGTTTCAGAACTGAAATGATTTGAAACACTTGAATGACCTTGTTTTAGGCTAGGATGATATCATTAAATGAATGTGTTTCTTTTCTTGTTGACAGCATATCTATTTGATCTTGTATGTACATATTTGTTTACACATTATTATGTTTTGTTGTAGAGATATATTGTATGTAAATATACACTTGCAAGTATACATTTGACTTTGATATGAAGATATTTTTGTTTTTGAAAACATTTGTTATGTTCAGACAAGATTTTTATTACTATAAATTGGAATGATCTTTGCTTGGCTGAAAGGATTTTCTTACAATTGAATTGACAAAATATTGTGCTAATTTAATGCATGTCCTCATATTAGTCTACACATAATTAATACTGGCTGATATGTATAGTTTGTACAAAGATATTTTGTCTTGTGTGTATAGGAAGATAATTTGTTTCATCATTTTCTTGCTTAATATACAAATGTTTGTCTTATTTTATTTTATTCCATACTTTGTGCTTATTTTATTTTATGCTTTCAAATTTACAGCTTATGATGTATGCTTGCCTATTCATTTTATTTCTATTTGTATTTTAACTATTGATATTTAAATTATATTCATAAGTTTACTTACTTATATTTAATACTAATATTTTATATTGATAGACTATGATTTTATTTCAAACAATAGATGTTAACAAGGTAAGCATTTTAATTTAATTATATAAAACAAATTTTATTATAAATATTATCAAGAGATTTTATTTTAAATTCCCAAATCAAATTTTCCTTTCAAAACTCAAATCAATACCAATAAATAGCCATTATTTCAAAAGTCATATTCATTTTAAAATGATAAGTTCACTTTTTTTAATCTAATTAGATTAAATATTTATTAAAATAATAGGGCCAAAATCCAGGGTCATCACATTCCTTCCCCATTTGAATCTTTTCATCCTCGAAATGAAACAAAGCCAGATTCATTAAAATGCTTAAAATCATATAAATTTTTCTTTGATCATTTTAAACTACTTTAAAAATTTATATAATATTACTAAAATAGTTTTTATAAAAATACTTTTATAACTCGATGTTTCGACCAGTCCATCCTTGTTCTTACAGAAATTTAGTCATACGTCGATCAGGTATAGGACTGAAAATCAATAAGTACTTAGCAGACCCGTTTTCAACATCCAGTGAAAATACTTCTGGAAAAAAATATTATTGAAAATATAGGAAATCATTTTTTTGAAAATAGAGGATATATTTTTTCTATGAGAATGCTCTGGAAATCATCACCCCCATCCATGGTCACAGTTACATTCCAGGGTTACGTTGCCGTCGCAGCAAAAGTCCATGTAACTGCAGGCTCTCCGCGGCCGCTCGATTACGCCATGGATCCCACACGACAGATCGTAGTTACACTCCAGGGTTACGTTGCCGTCACAGCAAAAGTCCATGTAACTGCAGGCTTTCAGCGGCCTCTGATTTTCACTATCGAAATGAAACTTCTCCACTCCAACATAGGTCGCAGTCTACCGATGTAAAATCAAACGTAGACTGTTATCTCTCAGCGACGCACACGACTTCCGCTATGTTATCATAGGTCGCAGTCTGCCGATATAAAATCAAACGCAGACTGTTGGCTCTCAGCGACACACACGACCTTCACTATGTTACCATAGATCGCAATCTACCGATATAAAATCAAATGTAGACCTTGGCTCTCAGCGACACACACGACTTTCGCTATGGTGACCTCTACTCAAGATCCCCAGGAACTAGTTTTGTCCGGACTCCTCACAGGATCAACTTTAGAACCCCCCTTGGGGCTCAAGGCAGCACCACCCAATGGTACTCCTGAGAAGTTCATTTCAAGGGAGCGCCTTTTTCCCCAGAGCCATCATCTAAACATTTTATATATATAGTATCTTTAAATCATACACCTAGTATGATCTCATACAAAGCTCTTTACAAAAAATCGATTATTCCAAAATCGATAATTCACAAACTAGGCTTTCCAAATTCAATACTGATTTTACCCAAAACTCAAAAGCCTTTCCAAATCCAAAGGTTCCCAAAACCTTCTTTCCAAAATCCTCATAAGATCCTTTATATATATACAGATATATACAATCTTTAAAACTTTGGATCATTTCAAACTTGTATAAAATTCCTTTTATACTTCAAAACACCTTTAAAAATCCTTTTCTTCTGGCAACAAATTCAACAAGGGGAGTTTCATTTTATAAAACAAAGATATTTACTTTGTTTACTCAAAATTAGATATTCAAATATGATTACTCCTCTCAATATCAATTCCATTCCAATCCATACGATATACACATATCATTCGTACGCCATACTAATCTGATCGCTCAATCGATCACACAATTTCACTTCCGAACTAGTTTCGTCCACCCGACTCCCTAGTGCGGACACAGATATGGTTTCTTGATTAGAAACCGTCATTCTCCTTGCATAGTCATAACTATGATAGAGAATATCCAGAACCAATCAACAATCCATATCCAGGTTCGCCATTGAAAATCGAGTGAAAAATCCCACTCGGATCGATATAACTATCTCGAAATTCTGTGCTCGAATCCGGATCAAATCACTATGCGAATAGAATAATTTACGTACACCTTACGTATTTATCCTTATTGGTTATTAGCCAAATAAATTCTCTTTCTATTCACATTTACTTTGATTTTCATTTACTTACTCACAATTGCTTTAATCCATTTGGATAATCACCTCTATTCTTATCTCGATTGGGTATTTAACAAATAATAGTTTGAACTCCGACCGGTTTATTTAGAAAATAGCTTGAAAATTTTAAAAATAGATAAGTAGTTGGAAAATAATTACTAGTTTGTAAAATAGGTGTAAAATAGTTAGAAAATAGTTAAAATAATTATAGAAATTTTAGATAATTGCAAAATTATAGTAAGATAGTAATTAGTTTTGTAAAATAGTTTACATATAGTAATTAGTTAATAAAACAGTTGGAAAATTTGTTAAACAGTTCAAAAATAATTGTAAAACAAGTATATGATAGTTTGGCTTTCAAAGGAAAGGTTGTATATATAGTAAATAGCTTGGAAAAATAGGTATATATTAAACAATTTTATATTAAAAATAGTCCAGAGTCAAAACTGCTCACTTCCCAATCTCCATTCTCATCAATTCAATTTAAAATTTCCACTTTCATTTAAATTGACCCAATTCCAATTTTAAATATCTCCAATTTCCATTGGACTTGACTTATTCCCAATTCAAGTTGAATTAATTCTCAATTCCTTTTCAAATTTAAATCAAATTCCATTTGATCTTAAACATATTCAACTTTAATTACAATCCCAAGTTATTCCAATCACTTTGGACTAAATCCATTCAATTGAACCCACTTCAATTTCAATCCATTTCAACTCCAGTTTGAATTAATCCCAATTTCAAATTCCATTTGAATTTTAAAATTGTTCAACTTTAATTACAATTACAAATTATTTAAATTAATTTGGACTAATTCCAAATTGAATCCACTTTAATTTCAAATTGTTTCAAATTAATCCAATTCAAATTTTCCATTTGGATTTCATACTTACACATCATCAACCACAATTTCAATTAATTCAAATTCCAAATTTAAACCATCTTGAATTATATAAATTCGAGTTAATACTTCAAATGTTTATTTAATTTCTTTAAATCAATTTGCCCTTAAATTTTTTTTAAACAATTCAATTTTCCGTTCAGACCCAACATTTTATAACACAATCAAATTAACTTTTAAACAATTTCATATTGAGTCAAATCCTCAAAATTCCATTCTAGATTATCTTTACTTAACCCTTTTCAAAGTTCGAATAAGGGTTCAAAAAATTTTATTTTAAAATTTTAATTTATCACTAAATTTTATCCTCCAGTTTAAAACCAGTTCTTAAACAATTTTAATTTACAAATTCAATTACTCAAATTTTTAATTCAAAGTAATTCCTTACCCTTAATTTCAAATTAAAGTTTAATTTCCCTTTTATCTCAACAATGGATTACCATACTCCATCTCTCATTCATTTAAACAATTCCAATTCACAACTTAAAGATTTTTAACAACAATAGGATGATATCATCCAATTATTTCAAAACATCCATCCATTTTCAATTTTCGGATCTCAAACCCAATTTAAGATCACTCAAACTCTCAATTACCATTTAACTTTCCAAGTTAAATCTTAATTTCATCTTCAAATTTCCAAATCAGGTTAATCATTTCAACTTATTTAACTTTTTCCCATTTAAACTCAATTCACTTAATCCAGTCAATCTTACCCAATTTGAATTTCCATTTCAAATTTTGAACATTTCATAAATAATCTTTCCACTTATTAAGTTCAAAAACTAATCATTTTAGGGCATCACATCTTATTCCAAATTTAAAACTCAACATTTAGAGGTTATTTCAAACCACCTTTGATATTATGTACATCTACATATATACATATTAATTACTTTTACCAAGTTATACTTTTAAAATTTTAAACCACCTTTGGTTTTCAAAACAAATTTCTTTTAAATTTTCAAACAACTCTTGTTTGAAATAGGACCATTTCATTCAATTGCCTTAAATAATATTATTTATTATTTCTTTAAATTAATTACATCATTAATTAATTCCAATTAATCGCATTCGGTAACTAACTTATTTCTTAATTACCTTCATTAAGTATTTGTCCTTTGAATTATTTACTTCTAGTTACTTCATTAAGTAACTTTATCATTTCCAATTATTATCCATAAATTAATCTTATTAAATAAAGTCTAATTAATTTCATAAATTAATTGATTATCCTTATCCTGAAACCTTTCCCAAATTCAAGATTTAATTTTAGTTTGAATTTATTCCTAACTTTATTTAATTTCAATTTGGTTGTATTGCTAATACCACTTCATTTAATTCCAATTCCAGATTTCAATTTGGTGGTATTATATTACTTCTTAATTTAATTCCAAAAATTTGACAACCAATTCCCTTAATATTTTATTAGAAAGAAATATTGCTTTATATATCAAAATATATATTCTTATATAAAATCATTTAAAATCTTTATATAAGAAAATAACAAGTACGCTCTCTCATATATACACTCAACTCATTCTAGGGTATCACTTACCCTATCCTTAATGAGTAATCCCACCAGAGCCAAGGTTCTCGCTTAACCTCACTCTGATACCAAATGTAACATCCCGAAAATTTCGATCCCGAAAATTCCAGATAGTTAATGAAAGATGAAAGAGAAAGAAGAAGAAAACAGCAACAAGTCACAGAATCCTCACATTCGCAGCGGAACAAATATAATATCAATTAAGATATCGGTTATACAAAGAAAACTATATCTATTAATTTACATTTAAATACATCAGAGTTAGTCATATACATAAACATTGGACAAAACAATTATGTCCAGATATTACAATATCCCAGTGGAAACTCTCTATACGTCCCTGCCATCCAACTCGCCTCCTGAGTTCTAGAACGTCCTTACATGAAAATCTATAATACTCGGTCTGATCCGAGCATTACATCAAAGTAACACCTGGGTCAGGCTGGAAACTAGCGTGAGTAAACCCACCTAACATGAAATGCAAAAGTATACAACCCATATAAACCTGGGTAACTCAAATAGATCCACAAGCCACAATTTAATCTAGACGACATTTATCCCATATATAAGTTTCTAAATGCCAAAGATTTAGATTTAAATTAGTACCTCCAAAATCACTTTACTCCAGTATATAGATTTTACATATCGATCTATAAAAATTCGAAGTGGTTTCGGGTATTTCCTAATACCCGACCCCGGTCACTTCAAATCCAGTGTTATCTTAATCCAAGTTATTTATGTGATTATAGTTCGGTTTTAAATATAAGATAGAAATTCACGATCGAAAGATAATCCACATTATCACTGTCCACCCAAAATCATATCGCATAGTATCACGATCACATACCAGAAATAACAAATAATCCAATGTATTCAAATATCATCCAATCCTCCATATATGAGCAAGGATTAATTAATCATACTACCTCTACTAAATTTAAAATGAATTAATTTAAAATAAATTAAATTAAACACTTTCATCACATAAATCTTGCTTACATAATTATTAATTAATTTCAAATCAATTAATTAATCACCATCGAATTACCCATATTTATTAATCATCCTTGATTAATTATCCTTTAATTACATTCAAGTAATTAGCCTTTAATTAATTTTACAAATTAATTATTCTTAACCCAATACAATAATTTGAATTTAATTACTTTATTAAATAAATTAGTTTCTCCTAATTAATTTATTATCCTTAGTTAATTCCTTGATTAATTACATTGAGTAATTAAAGTCAAATTTTCTTCGATTAATAAATCATCCTTCAATTAGTTACATCCAGTAATTTTTCCTTTAATTACTTCACTAAGTAATTTCACTTCATTAATTGCATTAAGTAATTACGCTTTAACAAATCATTTCGTGATTATAATAATCAATTAAACTAATTAAATCAATAAATCTTTTGAATACTTTAAGTAATCATCATTAATAAATCGCCTTTTAGAAATAAATCATTAATTATCCACCTTACTTAATAACATCAAACAATTATCTCAAAGCTTCAGTAGTTATCATTAATTAATACATACTAAGTGATTAATTCTTAATCAATCATATTAGTAAACCCATCATTAAAATTGATTTCACATATTCAATTAACTTTAATTAATTAATCAATTAGCCGTCCTATACCTTAATAATTTGGTACAATTATTCAATTATACTTTAGTTCACCTTGAAACAACAACTTGAATTACATTTCAAAACCTTGGAAATTTGTTTCAAAACTTGCTCATAGTTGCTTAAACCCTGGTCTATGGTTCACTTGAAACATACCCACTTTGATATGCTTTACATCTTATTTACCTAAGCTTACCAAAAACCCTGGCCCCAAACAAAAATTTCCGAGCTAAACAAGTGTAAACCCGATCAAACCAAGCAACCACTCGTGCACATCATAAACCAAACTACTTCTAACAACCCACGCAACTTCACAAGATCGAATACGAGAAATATCGCCACCTAAGTTCCAAATATTATGTGCTCAGAACATCTCGTGCACGTGCACCGACACTTGGCGATGCTCCAGCCACCTCGATCACCACCGGCAAGTCGCTTTCAACCTTCTCAATCCATCTGACTACTCCGGAAACTCCATTTACCACGGCATCTAAATTTGAATACGAACAGTCCCAAGAGATGAAGCTGAATAGGAACCATCTCCCAAAAATTTTCCTCGTCCCTACATCTCGGATCACCTGACGCCTCGAGACCCCTGCCACTACTTCACCATGAAACCCCAAACCCGATTCCCCATGACCGATCGAGACTCGAACTCCAACGATGACGCACAAAACTCACGGAAACAGATGAACCCATCTGCCCCTAAAACCCTAAAGTCGCTTCGATACAACATCTTCTTCAATAGAAAAATTGTTTAACAATTTTTCTAACATCATCGATTACTAGACTTGCTTCATGCAGAATTTCAACATTAAATTTTTTTCGATCGATGGAAATTGGATAAAATCCTTTTCTAGTTCCTCTACAATTTGCTGTTGATATACTCCATGAAAAATCACAATTTTTGCTTTAAAAATCTTGTTTTTGAATAACAATTCAGGTTATGTACTTAAATCAATGATTCTGAAGTACTCAAATTTATCATATGTTGACCTTCCCTGTAAACATCAAATTTTTAGATGATGTATATCTCCATCCTACCGTAAACTATTTTTAAATCTCAACTCATGTATAAACAAACCTATTTTGTTTAAACTATAAGCCTAATATAAATCAAATGGTGTTGTATTGAGATTTCTTGGTTATTCCCTACCCTGTAAACCCAAACAGAGAAGAAAAACACGCACAGTACAGACATATAATTACATACAGAGTCTCATACCTGAAGAAAATTTACAAGCACATCCAAATGTTATCTATGCATCATATTTACAGATTCAGGTTTTTTTTTAATCTTAAAATAAATTGGTTTACTCACCTGCAAGGTTTTTGTTGAACAGAGAACATTTCTTGCTTTTGAATCTACAGTATGAATCTGTTTGAATTCCTGTTTTGAATTCTTATCGGCGTCTAATTTGAATTAAAATTGAGTTTACTTCCTTTTTCTTGTTTCAGTTTTCTCTGGTATACTTCAGTTGTTGCTGCACGAATTGGAACTAAAAAAAATGATGTATATATAAAGAGGAAGACTTTACTGAGGTAGGTTATTTCTGGAACAAGCTTTTCATGTTTTTGATCAGATTTTGTTTTCTTTTTCTAGCCTCCTTCTTTGACCACTCTATATTTAGTTTCAGAACTGAAATGATTTGAAACACTTGAATGACCTTGTTTTAGGCTGAGATGATATCATTAAATGAATGTGTTTCTTTTCTTGTTGACAACATATCTATTTGAATCTTGTATGTACATATTTGTTTACACATTATTATGTTTTGTTGTAGAGATATATTGTATGTAAATATACACTTGCAGGTATACATTTGACTTTGATATGAAGATATTTTTGTTTTTGAAAACATTTGTTATGTTCAGACAAGATTTTTATTACTATAAATTGAAATGATCTTTGCTTGGCTGAAAGGATTTTCTTACAATTGAATTGACAAAATATTGTGCTAATTTAATGCATGTCCTCATATTAGTCTACACATAATTAATACTGGCTGATATGTATAGTTTGTACAAAGATATTTTGTCTTGTGTGTATATGAAGATAATTTGTTTCATCATTTTCTTGCATAATATACAAATGTTTGTCTTATTTTATTTTATTCCATACTTTGTGCTTATTTTATTTTATGCTTTCAAATTTACAGCTTATGATGTATGCTTGCCTATTCATTTTATTTCTATTTGTATTTTAACTGTTGATATTTAAATTATATTCATAAGTTTACTTACTTATATTTAATACTAATATTTTATATTGATAGACTTTGATTTTATTTCAAACATTATATGTTAACAAGGTAAGCATTTCAATTTAATTATATAAAACAAATTTTATTATAAATATTATCAAGAGATTTTATTTTAAATTCCCAAATCAAATTTTCCTTTCAAAATACAAATCTATACAAATAAATGGCCATTATTTCAAAAGTCATATTCATTTTAAAATGATAAGTTCACTTTTTTTATCTAATTAGATTAAAAAATTTATTAAAATAATAGGGCCAAAATCCAGAGTCGTCACACCAGTTGATTATCCAAAACCCACATCGAATTGTAAAAATGAATCTTTGTGATTGATAAATTTACTTTATTTGTGAAACTGTGAACGAAGATAAGCGTTATGGATTGTACCGCTTATTGATATTGATATAACTATGATGATTGTTGTTGTTGCACTATTGGGTAAAACCCTTAGACTACACTTATACACACACAAATATGGATTTCACGTGGAAATCGGTTGAGTCACAGATTTTTAAAATAAGTTTTGAATTTGAATTTTCAAATAGTTTTGGAAATAAATTAAGTTTAATATGAAAAGCTTTTGAAAAGGTGTTTTAAGAATGAAAGTTATTTGAATAACTAATAGAGATTTAGAATTTGAATAATTCGATTTAAATTGGAATTCAATATCTGAAATTGAATTCTGTATTCGGTATTTATGATTTAAAAAGGGTATACAAGCTTATATCGGTTTAAACCATTTTAAAATGTTGTTTTGGGAATTTGAATTAACCCAAATGATACCGGATTTTTCCGAAATGAAAAATGTTATTTTCAAATGATAAAAGCTTTCACGCAAGTAATGAATTTCTAATTCGTATAAAAAGGGATTTCAAGTTGAATTGAAAATAGATTTTCAAATTATGGATGAGTCTTTGGAAACGAGTTTTGAAAGCTATGAGATAAATCTTTGATTTAAAGATTCAATGGATTAATCCAATTGAAACGGGAATTGTTTTGAAATCCGTGAATGGATCTTTGTGAAACTGGGTAAACTTTGTGAGTTGAATCTTTTTGTTTAAAAGATTTGAAATGGTAACTGGTTTAAACCATTTGAAAGAAAGATTGGAATCATTAAGTCGTGAGTTAATTGAAATCCCATATCCATATGTTTTTAAATATTGCGCTCGTTATTCGGTTTAGCCGGGAGAGGACCTTTGTGTCATATAACCCATTTCGAATAATGGTACGACGTTATGGATAGCACTGAAGGCCGGTGGTGAAGGCCGGGTATTTGCGAGAGCGATAGGATGACCTATCGATTGTCTCTGCACTGAGTAGCAACGGTATAGAGATTCCCTAAGTGTTTGGAAGTCTGATCGGGTTTGTGAATACCCGGATTTGCAAGGGCTTCTTCGGAAGTGCCTTCGGTTCTGTTCGAACCAGGAACAGACTTGGATGGTCGTATGTCTGACACTACACCTTGAGATATAAAGCTGATTTCTTTCAAATACATATCTGTTGGTGGCGGAGAATTTATTCTCTTAGCTTAACACCCTTCTCTGAGATGTACGAGCTCAGAGGTTATGTAGTTGAAGGTTATTAGTGATATACTCCCAATTTGGTAGTGTGGCATGCTAATTGCTGCTGTATATTGATGATCATTTGTTGATCATTTGTTGATCAAAGCATGGCTTTTGTTAAAAGCGTAGCTTTGTGGATGAGACTTCATCGAGCCTCACAACTCGGTAATGGTCGAAACAGGAATCGTGACAGCAAGGTTATTTGGAGGTCGCTCTTCCAGAGGGTATGACCATTTCCTTCTAGATAAAAAAGTGATATCATGATATGGAGCCTAGATATTTACTTTTGTTGATTTTTTTTATGAAAGTGGTATCATGGTATGGAGCCCAGATAGTTTACTGTGTGGTTGTTGTTTTGTGATTAAGAGGCCTCGGATAAAGGTCGCAAAAGACCGAGGGATGGCATACTCGTGTCAGTAGTTACTTCCGGGCAGGCGTAACCCGACCTTGTGTAGCAGAGAGCTAGTTAAGTTCTTGGGGGCACCCTCCAGAGGCGTTCCATTTTATTTGGGAAGTTCCTTTTTCCCGACCATTTGTTGGAAATCCAAACAAAACAATACGAGCCCTGTATGGTTTTAGTTGTATAACATGCCATCTACTTATGGTGGCGCCCCACTATTTGGATGGTAGCTATAGTAGGCATAGTGCGAAATGCCTATGAGGGCTAAGATTAATATTATACTTTCGAAAGATATTTTGCACTATGCACTAATAATAATATCAAAATGGTTTTCGCGTATCAAGCATTTTTGACTATCATAAGGAGAAATCTCCTCCAATTCTACGTTTGCATGGTGTGTGCGGTGGGAGGCCTTATGGTAGTTTCATTTTCCAAAAATCATTGCGGATTTCAATTTTAAAATCATTTTATTGTTTGTTTTTAAAGATAAACTGTTTTTGTTTCCTCATACCAGTCCCATGACTGAACCGGAGTTAATTGTTCCGTTCCTAAACTCTGGGTGCCCATAATTTTCCACACGGGCAGTCTAGAGTCGGGGTTTTCAAATAGTTTGGAGTGAGTCCAGTCTTTGGATATGGACGACACTTGCTTATCTACGTAAATCGTGATGTCGGTTCGAGCTAGCTTTGGATTGGAGCATTGGATTTGGGGATGCATTCTATTGAAGATATTCTTTTCCGCTGCTATTCCTTGTATCTCTGATAGTACTGATATCTGTTGTATCATTCTATTGTATCATTATATCTGGATATTGTATCAGATTGTGTATATCGATGTATTATTCATTTCTTTTTCTTCCGCTGTGTTGTTTACTTAATGTTGTTATAAGCTCTGATGAACCAGATTCGATTTTTGAATCTGCGGCATTTGAGTATGATGTCGTGTTTGGTGTCGATTTTCTGAAGGTCAAGTCAGGATCGTTATAAGTGGTATCAGAGCTGAGGGTTAAATCTTTAGCTCAGGAGTATAATACTTTAAGTAGCTCATTAGAGATAGGGTGAAGTAAACCCTAGAATGAGTATATCCCTAAGATATCTGTTCGAATGCCTCAGTAAATTCTCTTACTATTCACTGATAGTAAGTATGAGTGCAAGAAGAGGACGAGATAGGGCACATGGAGTACCACTACGAATGGTCAATGCCCTGTAACAACAAGGAGACAATCATTTCTCTATCAATCTCTTTTATTCGGCATCTCTTTTCAATTCTTCGATAGTTCCTGGTAGATCCAGGAAGAAGATTTGATATATTTGCATGGGACATAAATTCCAAATAGGTCAGAATTGTTTGTTTGGATGAATTGATTGCTTTGGTTGCTATGGTTGATAGGTATACTTTGTTTAAACTAAAAAAAAGTTCTGGTATTGTATCCATATATCTGTCTATTTTTAGGTCCGGATATGTTCTACGAATGGTTAGTTATCCCTTCGGACTAACCAGTGCCCGGCAGACTTCGTAGATTCGGATAACCTGATTATCTTGTGAAGTGTTAAATAGGTTTGTTCTTGTATCTATTGTTGATATTCTGATTTGGTAAGCCAAACGTAGAATAAACATTTGATTTGACTTGGAAAGATATTTCTCTATCGTTCATCTATCTTTGTTATCTCCCTGGCAAATTTCAGGGACGAAATTTCTTAAGGGGGGAATCTGTAACGATCCCGATTCAAAGATGGATTTAAATTTGTAATAAATTAAATTTTTGGGTTAAATTGTAGATTTATTTTAATTTTTCAAATTTAATAAGAGATATATATTTATTTGTTTTAAAATTTTGGAATTGAAACTCAAAATAAATATTTTAAATTGAATGAATTATGAATAAATTTTGATTTGGAATTCAAAATGAATTGGATTTATAAATTTTACTTTGGAAAATAATATGTGTGACTATTTATTAAATGTATAAATTGAGCTTTTAGTTCATTTTCTTTATGAGGTTATAAAAATTTTTGAAATAAAATTTATCTTATCAATATTTAATATAAGTGTAAAATATAAAAATAAAATATATGTTATAAATTTAATGTTTGATAGTTGAACTATAAATAGAAATGAAATTCAAGCATATATGTTAATAATAAAATTTTATGGTTATATGGCAAAATAAAATCAAACTACAAAATAATAACAAATGAAGTACATGTATATGGTGTGTGAATTAGGCAAGCAAGTTTAAGAGCCATTTCAGTAAACAAAGAAGAAATAATATCTACATACAAATAAAACACAAAAGCTTGCAAAAGAAGAAACAAGAAAAGAATAATATCTACATACAAATAAAACATCTATCTACACTTGCAAAATGAAGAAGCAAGAACTAACAAAATATCTATGTTATAAAGCTTACAAAAGAAGATTATGAAACAAAAAAAGGATATCTAGAAAACAAAACTGTGCATACAAATTCAAGTGGATTATATGCAAACAAAAAAGTACTTACACAAAAGAAAATGATACGCATAAGCTTTTAAAACAAGATGAATATCGTTAACATATGCCCACAATAGAAAAATCATTACAAGCGAAAAAAATATATCAAGCAAGATGATGATTCATGTAAACAAAAGGAAAACAAATGTACTAGCTAGTATCTTCTCAGCCGAAATGAAAATCATATCAGCCTCTAAAGAAAATATCTTTGGTCAAAAATAGTAGGCAGCAAGAAAATCTGATCAAATATTGAAAAAGAGTAAAAACAAGCTACACCAGTAAACACCTATACAAACACTATCTTTCTATATATACATCAATACTATTCTTGATTCGTTCATCAAAACTTAGCATTCCAGAATATAAACATCATTATATTTACAAACTTAAACAACAGTTTTTCAAAAAGAAAACAATCAAGAACCTGTTTCAAGCAAATCAACTTGAATGAAGCTTCAAGCAATTAGAACTAAATCAAAGAGCAACTCAAATCTAACAAATATCAAGTTTAGATAAATATATCAAAGCAATAGATCAACCTAGATATCAGATTCAAAAGGAAAACTTCTTGATCATTTTCCAGATTCAAAAAAAGAAATTCTAGGTTTCTGCTTTTACTCACGGGTGAGCAAACTCACTTAAATTTGTCTATATACCTTGATTTTTAGATTGGCACTGGAAGTATATTATGAAAATGTTTTGTTTATTATGGTTTCATGTGTGTGTGTGTGTGTGTGTAGAATATGTGTGTATGTCTGTATACATGAAAGTCTGCTTTGTTCCAGGCAAACAGATGGAAAATCTCATCCCCTGATGTACTAGTGATCTTGATATATGAATGAAACAGGTTAAAATTGACAAGATCCTGATTCTAAAAGTACTTTTAAGTATTAAAAGTAAATGATTTTGCTAAAAAGAAAAAAATAAATAAAAACACAGTAGAACAAAAGTTTGTTTAAAATTTAATTTATTAAAACTTAGGATTTGATTTCATGATCCTGTTCATCTTCAAAAAATATGATTTTTAGTAAAAGATTCCGGATTTTTAAGTTATGGAATTGCGAGCAGTTTCGAGTTGAACGAATAATGGGTTCTTGGTCGATTGCCAATGATCGGTGAGGATTCGTGGCTCAGGGTTGTGGCTAAAGGAGGATGGTAGGCTGGCGAACTCGAGAAAAAATATTGGTTTAAATTCTTGGAGACCGTGGTGGCCGTAACGTGGAAAACTAGGGTTCGACTAGCAACCTGTGTCGATCAAGATTAAATGGCTACAGTATCGTCGTCGAGGCTTTTGGGTAAATCGCACCTAGGGGAAAACAAACATGGGTCTCTGACGAACAACTCGGTGAAGTGGCGAGAACTCAGATTGTCGGAGGGGGCGAGGTGATGGGGTTTTTTTGATTCAGTTTTGGGTTCCCAGGGTTTGAGTTGTTCAATTTCGAATTTCGGCGAGTTGAAGTAATCTGGGTGGTGGGATGGGGTGAGGAGACCATCGCCGATCTGCCTGATGTTGCAGCAACGATCACTGAGGCTCTGGCGACATGTGCATGTGCACAATGCGAAGTTCTGTGCATCTGGAATTTTAATGTGGAAGAAGAAGTGATTGTCTCGGGTTTAGTCACGGGGAGAGGATGGTACGTCTCGGGTGGGTTATTGAGTGTGTACGTGAATGTATTACTGTTTTAAATGTTAGGATGAAAAAAACAAGTTTTTGAGGAAAAAATAAGGTGGCTCGGGAAATCTAGTAGCGGACCCAAAGTTAAGCTCGGGTAAATAAGGTTTTGGCTTGGGTTGCCTGTTTTTGTTTACAAGTTAAGCAAATTTCGAAGATTTAAACCTTGAAGTTAAAATTGTTTAAAAAAATTGTTTTCAAAGATAATATATGGCCTGTGATGATATTCTTTTTAAAACTTAATTAGTAGTGTGATTGAGTAATTAATCTAGATAAAATATTTATCTTTAATTAAATTATTATTTTTTGAATGATCTAAGAATCGTTAATTAATTTTAAAAAAGTAATTCGTAATTGTAATTAATTTTAAAGGTTGATTGATTATTAATCAAAGGTTAATTTATTAATAATTAGGATTTAATAAATAAATAATTAAGTATTGATTAAAGGATGATTCATGATTGATGAATGAGATTTATTAAAGGATGATTACTTAATATAAGTAAATTAAGTGATAATTTACTAATGAAATTAATTTAAGGTTTGATTTATTTATCCATAACTTAAAGATTTATTAAGTGATTAAAGGTCAATTACTTAATAATTAAAGGTTGATTAATTAATTAAAGGTTAATTAATTTGTAATTTACTTAATGTAATTAAGGGACAGTTAATTATGTGATTAACTTAAGACTAATGAAGATTTGATTAATGACAATTAATCATTGATTAAAGATAATTTATGAAAGTAATTTTGTGGTTAATTAATTTAAACCACACGATTTATTCATCTAAATTGAAGACGATTGATTGTCATTGAATGTTGTGTATTGGATTAATATCTCTGTTATGTGATGCGATGCTATGTAATATGAATTGCTTTGTGCTGAGCTGTGATATCTTTGATGAATATACTGTTGTAAACCCCATGGCCGTAAAACGGCATTTGAATTTCGATGCGACAGGGAATCGGATTCCAGTTGGTTATACGAAACCCACATCGAATTGTAAAAATGAATCTTTGTGATTGATAAATTTACTTTATCTGTGAAACTGTGAACGAAGATAAGCGTTATGGATTGTACCGCTTATCGACATTGATATACCTGTGATGATTGTTGTTATTGCACTATTGGGTAAAACCCCTGGACTACACTTATACACACACAAATATGGATTTCACGTGGAAATCGGTTAAGTCACAAATTTTTAAAATAAGTTTTGAATTTGAAATTTTAAATTCAAATAGTTTTGGAAATAAATTAAGTTTAATATGAAAAGCTTTTGAAAAGGTGTTTTAAGAATGAAAGTTATTTTGAATAACTAATAGAGATTTGGAATTTGAATAATTCGATTTAAATAGGAATTCAATATCTGAAATTGAATTCTGTATTCTGTATTTATGATTTAAAAAGGGTATACAAGCTTACATCGGTTTAAACCCTTTTAAAATGTTGTTTTGGGAATTTGAATAAACCCAAAGATTTTAACTTGTATAAATGATATCGGATTTTTCCGAAATGAAAACTGTTGTTTTCAAATGTTAAAAGCTTTCACACAAGTAATGAATTTCTAATTCGTATAAAAAGGGATTTCAAGTTTAATTGAAAATAGTTCCACGTTATGCATGAATCTTTGGAAATGAGTTTTGAAAGCTATGAGAAAAATCTTTGATTTAAAGATTTAATGGATTAATCCAATTGAAACGGGAATTGTTTTGGAATCCGTGAATGGATCTTTGTGAAACTGGATGAACTTTGTGAATTGAATCTTTTTGTTTAAGAGATTTGAAATGGTAATTAGTTTAAACCATTTGAAAGAAAGTTTGGAATCATTAAGTTGTGACTTAATTGAAATCCCATATCCATATGTTTTTAAATATTTCGCTCGTTATTCGGTTGAGCCGGGAGAGGACCTTTGTGTCATATAGCCCATTCCAAATAATGATACGACGTTATAGATAGCATTGAAGACCGGTGGTGAAGACCGAGTATTTGCGAGAGCGATAGGATGACCTATCGATTGTTTCTGCACTGAGTAGCTACGGTATAGAGATTCCCTAAGTGATGGGAAGTTCAATCGGGATTGTGAATACCCGGATTTGCAAGGGCTTCTTCGGAAGTGCCTTCGGTTCTGTTCGAACCCGGAACAGAGTTGTATGGTCGTATGTCTGACACTACACCTTGAGATATAAAGCTGATTTCTTTCAAATACATATCTGTTGGTGGCGGAGAATTTATTCTCTTAGCTTAACACCCTTCTCTGAGACGTACGAGCTCAGAGGTTATGTAGTTGAAGGTTACTAGTGATATACTCCCAATTTGGTAGTATGGCATGCTAAGTGCTGCTATATATGGATGATCATTTGTTGATCATTTGTTGATCAAAGCATGGATTTTGTGAATAGCGTAGGTTTGTGGATGAGACTTCGTCGAGCCTCACAACCCGTTAATGGTCGAAACAGGAATCGTGGTAGCAAGGTTATTTGGAGGTCGCTCCTCCTGAGGGTATGACCATTTCCTTCTGGATAAAAAAAGTGATATCATGGTATGGAGCCCAGATATTTACTTATGTTGATTTCTTTATGAAAGTGGTATCATGGTATGGAGCCCAGATACTTTACTGTGTGGTTGTTGCTTTGTGATTAAGAGGCCTCGGATAAAGATCGCAAACGACCGAGGGATGGCATACTCGTGTCAATAGTTACTCCCGGACAAGGGTAACTCGGCCTTGTGTAGCAGAGAGCTGGTTAAGTTCTCGGGGGCATCCCTCTAGAGGCGTTTCATTTTATTTGGGAAGTTCCTTTGCCCGACCATTTGTTGGAAATCCAAACAAAATAATACGAGCCCTGTGCTGTTTTAGTTGTATAACCTGCCATCTACTTATGGTGGCGCCCCACTGTTTGGATGGTAGCAATAGTAGGCATAGTGCGAAATGCCTATGTTGGCTAAGATTAATATTATACTTTCGAAAGATTTTCTACACTATGCACTAATAATAATATCAAAATGGTTTTCGCGTATCAAGCATTTTTGACTATCATAAGGAGAAATCTCCTCCAATTCTGCGTTTGCGTGGTGTATGCGGTGGGAGGCCTTATGGTAGTTTCATTTTTCAAAAAGCATTGCATATTTCAATTTTTAAAATCCTTTTATTGTACGTTTTAAAAGATAAACTGTTTTTGTTTTCTCATACCAGTCCCATGAGTGACCCGGAGTTTATTGTTCCTTTCCTAAACTCTGGGTGCCCACAACTTTTCACACGGGCAGTCTAGAGTTGGGTTTTTCAGATAGTCAGGTTAGTGCATTATCTGGAGTGAGTCCAGTCTTTGGATATGGACGACACTTGTTTATTTGTGTGAAGCGTGATGTTGGTTCGAGCTAGCTTTGGATTGGAGCATTGGATTTGGAGATGCATTCTATTGAAGATATTCTTTTCCGCTACTATTCCTTATATCTTTGATAGTATTGATATTTGTTTGATCATTCTATTGTATCATTATATCTGGATATTGTATCAGATTGTGTATATCGATGTACTATTCATTTCTTTTTCTTCCGCTGTGTTGTTTACTTAATGGTTTTATAAGCTCCGACGAACCAAATTCGACGTTTGAATCTGTGGCATTTGAGTATGAGTGTTGTATTCGGTGCCGATTTTCTGAAGGTCGAGTCAGGATCGTTATACCCGCTTATTAAGTGGGTTGAGTCACAAATGGGTTGGGTCATAAATGGATAAAAGAGCATGGGTCATAAATGGCTTGGGTCAAACTCGACCCAACCCATTTTGACCCAACCCAACCCATTTGACAGGCTTACATACACGTCATAATAGACCTCGACCTCCATCTGATAACCCATATCTCTAAAAGACTACAGTACTTTGTTAATGATATTTAACATAGCAATCATCCATTAATGGATTGTTGCAGGTTTCCAAATAGAAGTGAACAAAAGCTCAATTTCACAAAAAAACTATCCTCTTCAAAATATGCCAAATAGAACAGCTTCCTCCAACCATATCACCTTGTGGAACCTAGCGCATTAAGGAGCAAACCAAGTTTGAGCAATGTTCGAACTCTTCAATCCATAAAGACATCATATACAATGTCGTTGCATTGTCGTGAATATTTTAAATTAAAATTGTTTTGCCTTCTTCCATGGATGGCATCAAGAATGATTCCTTCACCTCAATATTTCTGTGCAAAGAGCTAAACATCAAAACTTCCACAAAGTAAATTGTGTTTTCGGCTATCGCCATTCACTATGACACTTTCTTGCTCAAACTTAAAATCACACCAAACACCTCAGCATCTCTTTAACGGCATGCTCCGTGGTTATCAATTCCTACTCCATAGCAAATAATGCAAGTATAATAGCAACATCATCCTCCAACTAATGATTGTTCTTCCAAGAGTGGATACTTGATCCGAGGTGACTTCCTCTCCCCGTCACTATCTTGACATTATTCGGATCATAAGAACCAACTAATTCGTAATCTATATCAATTTCGTCGTCAAAAAAAAGTCATGTAGTTCTCTAAGATATCTCAATATGAGTTACATGACATTCTATACGATTTAATCAAATTAGCCAGATTTCAAATAACTACCCAAACGGCTTGATCCACATCTGATCTTGCAAACACCGTTGCATACATCAACCTTCAACAAAACTAGCATACGACACATTCGTCATATGGGCCTTGTTTTTTCTTAGATAGTTTAAAAATGTTGGATCATGTGCATTGATACAAAAGAGGAAAGCTTTAAAAAAAATTGTCTTATTAATTTTTGCACTTGATCTTATTTTTTTGTTTAACTGAATAATTTATTTATCATAAATCATATTTGATGATCATTTAAAAACAGTGTATTGTTTTAATTTAGTTTATCTCTATGTATCTTTGTGTGTGCGCGCGCGTGCACACACGCGTATTATGACGTATTTATTTTTATATATTATCTTAGTTCAATTTTAGTTTGGATCTATCATATTTAATTTTTAAGAATTCACACTAATAATGTGAACGTTATAAATATTATAAACTAGTCTAGATTTTTTAAAAAAAAAAGTCAATATAAGGAACATATATATGAGAATAACCATTGTGATTTATGCTTAAATAAGAGAACAATATCAACGATTTGTCTTTAACATAATGACCTGAAGATGATGGTGATATTACACACACATAAACATACATACACACATGCACATATATATATTCGTTCTAATAAAATATATACATAAATATATATTAATACCATTAATATTTTAATTTTTTCATTCGGCTATGATAAAAAAATGTTTTTGGATTTTAAAATTTATGTTATATGTACGCATGTGTATGTGTGTGTAAACCAAAATATTATTTATGTTCATATATATACATATATATATATATATATATTTAATATACATATGTACATATGTTTGTTTAATATATACTGATACATATATACATGCTTATTTAAAATATGAATTTTATATTGATTTTGACTAATTCAAACATATATCTATATATAATTTTTTCATAAAAACCAAAAATAATATATATACATACATATATAATTTAAAAACCGAATAATTTTTTTCAAACCAAGAATAAAAGTAAACAATAAGATAACGAACATCGAAAACAAAATTAATTTTTTCATCTAAAAACAGATCATTTGAACATACATACATACATACATATGTATATATTGGCTGTGAGTATATATGCATACAAAAAATAATTTTTTTTGGACAAGCTATATTAAATATAGTTATGTTTATAATTAACTATGCATATATATATATATATATATATGTGTGCGTGTGTGTGTAATATTATTTTATTTTAAATTTTATTTGTTTTCACCGAAAATAAACATGTCATATATAAATATTTAAATTTGAGGTATTATGTACCTTATATTAGTCGATTGTCGATACACTGGTTGTTAGTTGTTCCTCTTTGAATCATCGCTTCTTCTCCTTGGACTTAGTGTGCAAATCTCAGCTTCAAGGCTTTTACCTACTTCCCAATGGAGGCTAGAGTTATGAAGTTTCTGTATATCTTAAATGATAAAAGGTGTGACTATTTATAACCACCATAACATATAATATCTTACACATTTCGCTCTCTTTTGAATCCAAATCTCATCAAGACCCATAAACTAAGTCAAAATCCTCACGTATGCACACCCTTACTCTATTATGTAATGGTATTCGTGTACTAATGCTTTTCTCTTTCAATCTCAAAACAGACAAGCATTTCCTCAATGTATTCCTGCTAAGACATTGTTCACACGCATCGCTTTAGATCTTTTATTAGTTTTCGAGCTCAATATTTTCTTTGCCTCGTCAAGATCTTTCGCATTGAATTTTGCATTTGAACATAATTTCAACCTTTTATTCTAGCTTTGGTTTTCGAAACAATAAACATATTATTCACATACAAGCGCAAATACACTCGATCATCATTTTCAACCACTTAAAGTAAACGCAAAATCTTTAACACTTTTCTCAAAACAATTTTTTTGAAACAAATACTTTATTTGCTGAATAGAAGATTACAAAGATGAGTATTTAGGGAACAAATAGTGGCGAAAGTGATTGAAAAGGTTCTTACTCAATAATCACCATCCCTTTCATTAATAGCTCAGCAATAACAATAGTAAACTACTGTAGCCAGTGTTAGAGGACCTTTATATAGTGAATGAGAATTGTCTCACATCACCAAAAATAAGTTAATATTCATGCTTATACACTACTTTCCTCAAACTTATATTGGCCTTTAGGGTTAGGTAATTTTGTGCGAGGGGGAGGAGCTATATGATCATGAACTAACATACACGCGCGCCACCTGCCCGTCCCGTACTAGGTGCGGGTGCGGGTGCAATAAGAGTGGGCCGTATTATATTTTTGCTACACAAAAGTAAACAGTTTTCTACTGTTTAAATTCAAATAGAAGCGACCAGTGGATTGGACGCGGCTTTTCAAAATAGGCGTTGCAAAGCTGTTTTTAGCCATTGCGAATGAAGAGACGCGATTGTTGCAAACCGCGATAGTTCTTGGCCGTTGCAAATAAAGAAACATGACTGTTGCAAACCGTGACAATTCTTGACCGTTGCAAATAAAGAGAGGCGACTGTTGCAAACCGCGACAGTTTTTGGCTATTGTAGACGAAGAGATGCGGCTGTTCCCAACAAGCATAACTATTGGGAATTAGCCTATTAAAGGAGAAGGAAACCTGATCCGTAGATTATTCAAACTTTTCTCTTCTTCTTCATTTCTTAATCTCTAGATCCATACGCTTCTGCATGTCACACAGAAGATCATACTCATCACAATCTCGAGCAGATCACGTCTGTTGTATCTTGGAAGACTTTAATAAAGTCTTAAGGAAATTTTTACGACAAGCCTAGAATGTAATTTCCTTCTTCATCCGGTTAGATTTCTATTTACTTATATATTTATATACATCATTCTATAATATTTTCATTTCAACGTTGTGCTGTTTCTACGAAGTAGTACATTGCTTGTTTATCGCTATAGTTCAATACAGTAATTTGTTGTTGTGATTGCTATTGTTTTTTCTTGTAAATTAATTACAACATAGTTATTGTTCAAAATAACTAATACAGAATTCCAAAGTAGTGGAAATCTGATTTGTAAACTTGTGTGACGAGTTTATAACATATTGGTCTCTGTTTTGGTATACTGATCATATAACATCTTAAGACTTTTCTGTTTTCACTAAAACAGAGATGGCGACAGTTGAACTATCAGCAAAAAGTGCTAACCACAACAGGCCCGATCCGTTTAAAGGAGATGATGACGACTTCATAACATGGCAGAATCAAATGTTGTCTTATCTCACCACGTTAAGGTTGCAGAAGTGCATTGAGAAGGATGAATTAAAGCCTAAAGACAGACAAACTAGAGAAAAAGACGCAGCTTTTTCTCAGAATTGACTCATGGAAGCATTCGGACTTCTTGTGCCGAAATTACATTCTGAACTGTCCAGATAAAGTACTATATAAAGTATATCAGCCACACCAGACAGCAAAATCCCTATGGACTACGCTTGCAAATAAATACAAGATGCAGAATGTCAGTTTGAAGAAATTTATGGTAGATAAATTTATGGAATACAAAATGGTGGATTCCAAATCCATGACTAGTTCAAGTGCAGGAAATCCAACTTATAATTCGTGAACCTGAAGCAGAAGGATATCAAGTTGGAAAATCGTTCTTTGTTGAAGCAATAACAAGAAATTTACCACCATCCTTGAGAGACTATACCGCAACTATCTGAAACATAAGAAAAATATAATTTCCTTAGAAGATCTCATTGTGAGATTAAAAATTGAGGCAGATAATTGCGGAATAACACAACCCAAAGACGAAGAGACACTTGTTACAAAAGGGTCAAAGAAGAAAGGACACTTCACCAACAAAAAGTAAAAGAGAAAGACACCGGATAATGAATCTAAAGATAAGCAAACCAAGAAGTTCAAAGGCGAATGTTGGGTCTGCGGAAAGACTGGGCATGCAGCTAAAGATTGCATGCACAAGAAGATGAATGACAAATCAGTGTCAAATATAGTGGAAAATTTGAGTTCAACCATTGAGGAGATGAACTTTTCAAGAGTTGTTTCAGAATACAACTTAGTACAGAATCCTGCATGGTGGTGGATAGATACAGACGCTACTCGTCATGTCTGTTCTGATATATCTATGTTCTCCACTTACAAGAAATACGATCAGGAAGAAAAACTTTACATAGGTAATTCTGAAGTTTTCATGATCGAAGGTAACGGCATAGTCGTCCTCAAATTTACATCTGAAAAAACTGTGACACTGAGTGAAGTTCTTTATGTTTCGGATATCTGCAAGAACCTTATCTCTGGACCTATGCTCTCAAGGAAAGGCTTCCGTCTGGTATTCGAGTCAGATAAAGTAGTTCTGTCTAAGGCTGGAATTTATATAGAAAGGGGTTATTTGTGTGATGGCCTATTTAAGGCAATGTAGCCATAGTCAGTAATAAAACTATGTATTCTTATTGTGCTATTAATAAAAAAGAAGTTTCTTATTTGGTTGAGCATGAAATTTTACTATGACATGATAAATTAGGACACATAAATTTTCGAAAAATGAAAAAATTAGCAAAATTGGGATTAGTACCTAAATTCCAAATAGATTAAAACTACAAGCGCGAACATGTGTAGAAGCAAAATTGGTTAAAAAACCATTTCATACTGTTGATAGAAGTATAGAACCACTAGTTTTGGCTCACACTGATTTATGTGATTTTAAATCATTACCTACAGGAGGTGGGAAAAAGTACTTTATCACTTTTATTGACGTCTATACACGATATTACTATGTATATTTTTTGAATAGTAAAGATGAAGCAATTACATCGTTTATAAAATATAAGGCTGAAGTAGAAAATCTGTTAAATAAAAAGATCAAGATACTGAGATCCGATCTAGGTAGAGAATATGAATCACATTTGAACAATTCTGTGCATATACTGGTATAATTCATCAAACAACAGCTCCATGTTCACCACAACAAAATGGTATTGCCGAAAGAAAGAATAGAACATTAAAGGACGTGATAAATACAATGTTATTGACCTCTGGTCTAGCGACGAACTTGTGGAGGGAAGCCTTAAATATGTCTAATCACATATTAAATAAGGTTCCTCACAGTAAAACAGGAACAATTCCATATGAGTATGGAAAGGACACATACCAAGTTTCAAATACCTCGAAGTATGGGGTGCTTGGCAAAGTTCCAGTTCCGCCTCCCAAGAAAGTCAAACTTGGAGCAAAAACTAAACCGCTACTATCTAGGGCCAGCCCAAAATAATAGCGCCTACAGATTTTTGATATTCAAGTCTGATATAGCTGATATTAATGTCAATACAATCATTGAGTCTCGAGATGCTTCATTCTTTGAAGATGTGCTTCCACACTAAAGGAATGAAGGAAATTATGTCCTTAAAAGGACAAGAGAAAAGTCAAGCAAGCCACATGACGATGAAACTCATCGTGAAATTGAGGAAGTTGAACCAAGAAGAAGCGTAAGAGCAAGAACGTCCAAGACGTTTGGTTTAGATTTTCTAACACATGTTAGAACACGAACCTCAAACATACAAAGAAGAAATGTCATCTTCTGAATCTTCATGTTGGAAAGAAGCAATCAAAAGTGAAATTGATTCAATTCTAAGTAATAAAACTTGAAAAATAGTTGATCTTCCACCTGGAGTAAAACCGATTGGTATCAAATGGATCTTCAAAAAGAAGATGAAACCAGATGGCTCTATTGATGAATATGAAGCAAGATTGGTAGCAAAAGGATATCGTTAAAAGGAAGGTTTAGACTTCTTTGATACTTATTCATCGGTTACACGAATAACCTCTATAAAAATGTTAATAGCAATTGCATCCATATATAATCTAGAGATTCATCAAATGAATGTAAAGACAGCATTCTTAAATGGAAATTTTGATAAGGAGATTTACATGGAGCAACCCGAGGGTTTTATTTCCAAAGGAAATGAAAACAGTATGTAGATTAGTAATATCATTATACGGATTAAAACAAGCTACAAAACAATGGCACGTAAAATTTGATAGTGTCATGATGAAAAATGGTTTCTTATAAATGAATTTGATAAATGTGATTATTATAAACAAGTTGAACAACCATACGTAATGATTTTTTTATATATAGATGATATGCTAATCTTTGGTCCAAGTAGTAAAGTGATAAAGACTACAAAGAAAATGTTAATCAACAATTTCGACACGAAAGATTTGGAGTTGCAAACGTTATTTTGGGAGTCAAAATAATAAAAGCACATAATGGAATTGATCTACCTCAGTCACACTATGTGGAAAAAGTGATTGAAAAATTCCAAAATTACGAAATTAAAGGAGTAAGAACGCCTTTTAATCCATCGAAAGTACTACACAAAAACACTAAAGAGAGTGTAATGCAACTGGAATACTCCCATATAATAAGATGTCTAATGTACCTCATGAATTGCACAAGACCAGATATAGCTTATGCAGTAAGTCAATTGAGTAGGTATACAAGCAGATCAAGGAAGGAACACTGGAAAGCACTAATGAGAATGTTGGGATATTTAAAGAGTACCATGGACTTTTCCCTACGTTACGAAAAATATCCTATCGTCTTAGAAGGATATAGTGATGCAAACTGGATTTCTGATTCAGAGGAATCTAAATCAACTAGTGGTTATGTCTTCACCCTAGCAGGAGCAGTAGTGCCATGGAAGTCTACTAAACAAATGTGCATAGCTCGATCCACTATGGAGTCAGAGTTCATCGCTTTAGATAAAGCAGACGAAGAAGCAGAATGACTTCGTCAATTTTTAGAAGACATTCCATTTCGGCCTAAACCTTTATCGTCCATATGCGTACACTGTGATAATCAAGCAATGTTAAGTAGAGCACAAAACTTTGTGTATAATGGAAAGTCATGACATATTCGTCGACATCATAACACATTTAGGTAGCTAATCTCAATTGGAACTATTTCCATTGATTATGTGAGAGCTACTGATAACCTTGCAGATCCATTTACTAAAAGATTATCAAGAGAGAAAATTGACTGCGCAACGGGGTGAATGGGTTTAAAAGCCTAAAACAACAAAAGTTATCTTATACGGAAATCTATCTTAGCGACCGAAAATCCCATGGACTATGATCAATAGGCAAACCAATTCTGAGTAACTCAAGAAGTAATGCATTTGGGACTTAGTATTACTTCATTCCTATGGTGAAAAATAAAATGCATGCATACAGAAGTATTAAAAGGATAAAGCTATGCTTTTTAATGATGATCATATCTTGAAATTAACAAATGGGGGTATATGTAGAATACTATTAATGGTTGCGATCAACTATGTTAGTGTGAGCTGGGTCGGCTCTATGAGAATATTAAAGGCTTAAATTCTCTAAAACACTCGCAGAACCAAATTTGTTCAGGACCAAAATGAACACAACCAAAAGATTGGATGTGAAGGGAAATAATGATTTGTAAAGCTTGTTGTCTGGTTATGCACAAACGGCTGATGGTTCAAGATGAAATAACTCACCAATTAGCCAAGTATATCCGATAAGTTTTAACTAGGGAAAGTTCAAAGTGAAATATCAACTTATCCTCGATATAGCATTATTTTCATATGAACTTTGTGATATTACACTTTGTGTGGGGAAGACATATATCATCATTCATGTGGGGATTGTTAAAGGACCTTTACATAATGAATGAGATATTGTCCCACGTCGCCAAAAATAAGTTAATGTTCATGCTTAATACTATTTTTCTCAAACCTATATTGGCCCTTATGGTCATGTAATTTTGTGCGAGGGGGAGGACCAATATGGCCATGAACTAACACATGTGCGTGCGTCGCCCTCCCGTTCAGTACCGAACCGGGCAGGGTGCGGGTGCAATAAGAGTGGACCGTGTTATATTTTTGCTACGCAGAAGTAAACAACTTTCTACTGTTTAAAAGCGACTAGTGGATTGGACGCGGCTTATCAAAATAGGCGTCGTAAAGCTGTTTTTAGCTATTGCGAATGAAAAGACGTGACTGTTGCACGCCGCACAGTTCTTGACCGTTGTAAATGAAAAGAGGCGACTGTTGCAAACCGCGACGTTTTTGGCAATTGTAGACGAAGAGATGCGGCTGTTTCCAACAAACATAATCATTGGGAATTAGCCTATAAAAGGAGAAGGAAACCTGATCAGTAGATTATTCAAAATTTTCTCTTCTTCCTCTTCATTTCTTAATCTCCAGATTCGTCGCTTCTTCATATCACACAGAAGATCATACCCATCACAATTTCGAGCAGATCAGTCTGTTGTATCTCAAGAGACTTGAATAAGTCTTAAGAAAATTGTTACGACAAGCCTAGGATGTAATTTCCTTCTTCATCCGGTTTGATTTATGTTTACTTATATATTTATATACATCATTCTGCAGTATTTCCGTTTCAACGTTGTGATGTTTCTACGAAGTAGTACAACGCTTGTTTATCGCTATAGCTCAATACAGCAATTTGTTATTGTGACCGCTATAGTTTGTTCTTGTAAATTAATTACAACATAGTTATTGTTCAAAATAAATAATACATAATTCCAAAGTAGTGAAAATCTGATTTGTAAACTTGTGTGACGAGTTTATAAAACATTGGTCTCTGTTTTGGTATACTGATCGTATAACAATCAGTACAAACAAAAACAATAAAATCATTCAAACAACTGCTGGTTCACTTTACTAAAAAAACTAAGGAAACCACCAGTTAACTTCTCCTGCAATCCTAAGTCCACTTCAGTCAATACACCTTCCAGATCTATTACAACGAATAAATTCCCATACTCTTTCCGTTGACTTTCGAAAAGAGGCTCCAAAGGCTCGATAAATCTAGCAGTCGCAAGTTTGTAAGACACCACCATCTAAGCTCTGGCAGTGCATTCGCTTGTCAATTGTCGTGTCATGGCATAATCGGTCGAAAGTCAACATCCTGTCCAGCAGATTGGGGGGTTCACGATTGAACTGTCTAAAGATAAGGTTTCTACCCATTGTGTCTTCTTCTCTAACCCTTGCGTGTTTCATTAACTGTTTGCAACCTTTTAAAATCATTTCCAGATGAACTTGCATTGGAAACACATTGTTTTGAAACGTTCTTGTGTTGCGTTCTAACCAAATGTGCCAAATTAAGGTTTTTATGGCTATATCCATAAGTTTGTTGAATGTTTGCTATTATTAGGCGTATGAAAATCCCGATCAAATATCACTTCATGCTGCAGTTGTAAGTTGGAGTTTATATTGAATGTTTTGCCAAAGAATTCTAGAGTAAGAACAACCAAAGAATAAATGGTTTCGAGATTCATTTTCGAGTTTGCATAATTTATATTTTTGATCGATATCTAGATTCCATACATATATTTTATATATTGTGTTTAGCTAGTTTGTTCTTGGCGCATAGTGACATTTTAGGCCAGGACACTGTGTTTCAAAAATGTGTGCACTGTAACGATCCTGAATTTTTGAACAATTTAAATCTGTAAATATTTAATTTATTTTAAATATTTGAATGATAATTTTATATTGAATTCCAATAAAACTATGAAGTTGGCGATTAAATTTTTGAATTTAATCTATTTAAAGTTGAATAGAAATTTGAATTTAACTTTGAAGTTTGAAATTGAATATTGAAATTGTATTTTAAATTCAAACAAATGACTTAGAAAAAAAATAGTTTGGAGTTACGAATTATATTTATGTAAATTTATAAATAGATGTTGATAGTTGAACTTCAAAACGTTTCTATGTTTATTAAAGAAAACAATTTACAAAACAAAATTTAATTCAAAATAAAAATAAAAATATAATTATATATATAATAAAATAAATAAAGAAATACGCATAGTTAAAAATTCAAACAACATATTTATAAATTTTGAAAAAAATATAATGTAACTACACTTAGTTAAAGTTTTAACAACAAAAATAATACAAAACAATTGAATTTAAAATGAAAAAAAAAATAAGAAAAAATAAAAAATTAAATAAGAAGTATATACTGCCTTACCTTCATCAGCTACAAACATGCCTTGTTCCACGCCCTAAATCACGCAAGAGACATTATCTCCTCTGCAAAATCACGTCTCCTCCTTCTATTTTATACCCGACCTCCTTTCCCCCTTTTTTTCATTCGAAACCTAATCTAAAAATCGAAAAATGGTGGCGGCTCTTTTTCGTCCCTCTCCCTTCAGAAATTAGGGTTTGCTTCATCTTCATTCGATCGGCTTCATCTTCATTCGATTGCGTTGCTTCGACTCGCGTGCTCCTCTACAAAGCTAAGGTGAGTACTTCGGTACTCACATCTAATTCAACGTTTTAATGATTGCTTGCTTGTTAAATTTCGCGACTTTGGATTGCTCGATTTATTGATCCTCACAATTTTGAAAGCTTGTGGACTTCGGTCCTTTGATTTGTTAAAATTAGCTGCTGCGATGAATTTTTCTGGGTTTATAGTTCGAATTTCTGGAAATTAAATTTTGTGATTTTGTTTGCTTTGACTTCGGTCTTGATTCTTTTTACTTGGAATTTCTTTGTGAATCCATGTGCTTGCTTAATAGCCCACGGTTTTGCACTGCAGTTGCTTTCGACAGTAAAACTTGATTTTTGATGATATGCTTATTCCAGTTTGTGTAGTTCCTTTTGATGGACGAGGATCTTGTCATTGGCAAGTGAGTTAAATTGTTTTGTTGGCATCGGCATTGACCTTTAACCATTGAGTGCTGCGGTGCCATATCTATGGTGCCCTCACTCCCTATTGCCGGTTCTGTTACCTCTCAGGTTGCAATTGTGGTTTCTATGGAAGTAATTATGTGATTTCCTGAGTAATTGATGCATGTCTGTATAGATACATATATATATTCACCTCTGTTCTCTGTTAAAACCCAAAACTGTGAGTAAATATCTAAATTTAAATCTTAAGTAGGTTGATCTGGTTGCTTGAGTAATTGATGTGATAATGATGCTTGTTGTGATATTTCTGCATACATATATATGAATGAGTTAATATGTGTGCATGTTAGTTTCTTTCTAGTTTGAAACTACGGGGTATAAAATAGATTCAAAATCAGTTAGTTGCTTTCCTAGTTGGTTTAAAGTTGAGAACAGATGCTATTTGATATTTGTTTTTTTAAAAAACTAATAAGAACAGATACTATCAAGTTGTGATTTGTTTTAACTGATGAGAGCAGATGCTACCCAATATTTGTTTTGTTTTGCTGCATGCTTTGTAATTTGAAACTGCTACCATTATTTGCAATTGTGACTGCACTTCATATATATATGCATTTATGTATGTATATATGAGATTGTTGTCATCGTGGCACGATCTTCTGTCTACTGGACAATTTTGTTTTGCTTACTGTTCCATGGATTGGGCATTTATTTCATAGCTCCACTTGAAATTGCACTGCCTATGTTGCCCTATTGTATTCATATTTGTAGCTCCTGTGCTTTGTTGTTCCACGGTTGCATTTTGATTTCTTCTGTTGGTTCATGACATTTGTTTTGGGTGTTTGTTGTACATATGAAATTGATTCATATGTATGGTAGACATGGTTTAATTTTGCCTTGACTGGGTTCACTGAGTTTCAATGTTGATCTTTGTAACTTGCTGTTACACTGGTATATGAGGTGGTTCAACATTTTACTGTTTGCTTTGGGGTTGAACTTGTCTCAGGCCTTGACCTATAATATTTTGAAAACTTGATGATCGTTGGTTTGTTTTTTTTTGGTCTGCATCATTGTTTGACCTCTGGCACTTTCGTTGTTTCAGTTTGACACTCATTCTTGACCTGTTGCACTAATATCACTTGACGTACAGTGCATTGTTGCTTATGTACACTTGTGTTAGTGGTTACCTTGTTTTTTTTTCTGGTTCGCCAGTTCTGTTGTGTGTTGTCTGTACTTGTTTCTCCTCATCTTCAACAATGAAGTTTGAGTCTGGTCTCACCTGAGTTATAGATGCATATTTGCAATTTTCCTCCCTTTACCTTGAACTACTATAGTCTGGTATCACCTATGATATTTCCATGTAGTCTGTGCATTCATGGGCATTGATAGTTCATTTACTTGAGCATTTGATGTTCATGTTTCCACTGTTTCATTTGTACATGTTCATTTCACTTGAATATGTTGCATTTGTCTGTGTCATTGAAGTAGTTGTGCATGTTGAATTGTTGGGTTTGTTGGGCAGACCTGTGTTGCATTTTCATGTAGCCTCTACCTAATCTCTGAATTTGTTGCACTTGAGTCACTTGTGCATTTTCAAATTACTGTTTCATTTAGAATTTGCACTTGCACACTGCTGCTTGTTGCCGTTTGGTTATATGATGTGCCTCTGTGTATTTGTAGCAGTTGCATGTTGCACTGTTATCTGTGCACACAAGTTGGCGAGGCAGTGCACATGTGTATAATTATACGTGTGCACTGCAGCCACGTAGTATCGACACTTTGAATCGATATTTGAACCTTCATTGATTTTGGTTCGTTGATTTTTTTTTTTGAGTATATCATCACGATAGTGGCAAGGCAGTGCACGCAAGCGTGAACTGCAGCCACGGAGTTGACATTTTAAATGTGGCGAGGCCGTACGCGCGTGTGTGTACTGCAGCCCTACCAAATTTAATGTTTAAATTGTGTTTTCTTTGATGAAAATTATTTTATGTTGCAAATTCAATATATTTTGAATCGATTTTTGATGATTTTGTTGTTAATTGCCGTTTAGGCAAATTTTGATTGTTTTCTAAATTATCTTCATCAATAATCTCTTCATCTATCTCATTGATAATCTGAATCTACTGAATTGTTGTTTAACACTGTTAAGTGTTATATGTACCGTTATCCGATTTCTTGTTAAAGGATCGGATAGGTAAATTATATTTGACTGTCATCTAATTGTTGATTATTATTGCCTCTATGCACTAATAACTGAGTTTGAATTAGACTGACCTGTGTATTATTTTCTTTTGAATATAATACTCGGGTCAGACCGAGTATTTTTACAGCTTGAAGATTTTCAGGCCGCGAAGTTAGAGAGAGAGGGGAAAGCACTCCACTAAAGTTTTTCAGGAAAATTTTTCTTGTACTTAATGAAAATAAATTGTTCCGCTGTATAGAAAAAAAAATGAATGCATTGTACAAACTCTGATATATGTATGTAAGAAAAATTCATTTATGAATAATATTATGATTATTCTGTGATTCTGTGGCTGATTCTGTTTAAACTCTATAAACTGACTAACAATCCGTCATTTTGAACGTTTCTAGTTGGTTTAATTACCGACTAGAGGCGGTCAGGGCGGCGGGTCGTTACAAAAGTGGTATCAGAGCTGTATATCAATGTATTATTCTTTTATTCCGCTGTGTTGTTTACTTAATGATTGTTATAAGCTCCGGCGAATCGGATTTGAACGATCAGATCTATGGCATTCGAATACGATTTGAAGTATGGATGTCGATTTTCGAGCGGGCAAAATCCGAGTCGTCACATTTGGTATCAGAGCTAAGGGTTTAAACTTTAGCTCAGGAGTGTAACACATTAAGTAGCTCATTAGAGATAGGGTGAAGTATCCCTAGAATGAGTAATCCCTAAGATATCTGTTTGAATGCCTCAGTAAATTCTCTTACTATCCACTGATAGTGAGTATGAGTGCAAGAAGAGGACGAGATAGGGGACAGGGAAATACGACTATAAATGGTCAATACTCTGTAACAACAACGGAAACAATCTTTCTTATCAATTTTCCTTTGATTCGTTTCCAAATTCTTTTGATTTCTTCGAGACGGCTCCAGAAAGAAGTTCCGGTGTGATGATGACTCTACGAATCGTTGTAGAAATTCTTTCTTCATATTTCATCAGTTTCTTTTCAGTTTTTGGATTTACACTTTAATGAATTTGAAATTGGAAATTTTAAATGAATTGGAAATTTTAAAATTGAGTTAAAATTGATTAATAGAATATGAAAGATAATTTGAATTGTATTGATAAAACGATTTCGTTTGAAACCAAATTTTGAAATTCTATTGTAATTTCTTGTGAATACCAAGGTCCGAAGAGGGACAAATTGGTATGTATTCTGAGATATTCCGACTTGAGTTTGGAATCCATATCTTGTGCTTGAGGAATTATAGGAGATCGAATCTATCTATCTCCGTGTTGTTTTCGTGCCTACAAATTTCGAGGACGAAATTCTTTTAAGGGGGGAAATTTGTAACGACCCCAGATTTTTATGAATTTAAATTGATAATTTAAATGAATTTTTGAATTAAAAAAAATTATAAAATTAAATATAAATGGAAGCGAGTTTCCTCGATTCGACCCGAAAATATATATAAAGTCATATGGATTTGAAATTTTGTATATATGTGAATATATATGTATATGTTGGATTTTAAATAAATTCTTATATAAATGATTTCGAAAAATAAATGATATATTTTGGACACAAGTATAAAAATAAATAAATAAATTGATTTAAAAATTTTATAAATGATGATAATTTGAGTTGTATAAAATATATGTGTATATAGAGAAATATAAAACAACAATTTTTAAAGTAAAATTTATGATAATTATTTAAACTAAAAATAGAAGTAAATAAAAAAATGCAAGAATAAACAAAGCTAGCTAAAAGAACATAAAACATAAAGCAAGGCATAAAAATAAAGTGTAAAACATACAACATACACATATGCAAACCTGAAGACAACAAACAAGAAATAGAAACAGATGTAGACAAAGGTAAAACAAAGTGAATAAAAGAAAATAAAGTAAGTACAAACAAAGTTATAAATAATATGAACAAAACAAAGATATTCAATTGTACAATGTGAATTAATGAAGCCACCAAAAGAAATCATCACTTCAGCCGAAAAACAAGTTGTAAACAAAGGATGCGAGGACAGCAAAACAAAAGATGATATGGGAAATGTATAAGCATCAGAAGACTAAGGACTAAAGTAATATACTTTAACCTGGAAAACAACACAACAAGTACTGAAGCAAAGACCAGCAAGTATGGGATGAAGTAAGATAATTAATGCAATATCTTTAGCATACAAATGCAATACATCTCAACATTTAATGCAACATACTTCAGCCATATCTATAATATCATCTCAGCCACCAAGTTAAATAAATGCAGCCATAACTTTAGTACAGGGAAGAGATAATATCACCTGTACACTTTCTTCTTTTATATCAACCATCTTCACTTCACTTTCGACCATTATTCAAAGTAAACCCGAAATAAGCATCATCATCTCAACTATAAACAAAAACTTCAATTTAAATAAATAACAATACAAATCAACTCAGCAAGTAAATTTCAAGCCTGTGCTAAAAAAATGGAAGCTCTGTTCTCTGTTCATCTTCTCAAAGGTGAGTAAACTTATCCATTTTAAATCTAAGCTTGTATCTTTAGTTGATGAATGAAAGTGCTTGATATTGTTTATATGAATAGTCTTGGTATTCTCTGTTGCTTTGGTGGTACAGGAAGCTGTTCTTCCAGTTTCTTTTGAAACTCTTAACTAGAAAGCTAAAATAATTACAATTACTTATTCATATAAATGTTAGAACTTTAGATTTGTTGCTGACACAAGTGGTTTATCTTAGACATAGGCATGTAAATTTGTTTTAGGCGTTTAATAGCATATTATAAACACTGTAACTTTAAATTACAGCAAGAAGGAAATCAATGTTAAAATTTAAATATTTTAATTTGTGAATTTGAATTTATATTTTGATTAAACACTCAAAGTTATGATTTTTAACATAAAAATTTGGATTTATAAGAAAGGATCGAAGGAGCAGTTTTAAAATGAATCGAAAATGGGTTTTTGTCAATTTTAGGAGGTAGAGTTAATTTTAATTCCTTAAATTGATAGGAGGCAAGTTCGGAATCTATGTGATTCCAGAAAAATGTCAAAACAATTTTCGAAAACATAGATTTGGAGATTTTGATTAAAGTAGGGTTTACTGCCTTCATTTTTCAATGCTCTGTAACTTATTAATTCCGACATCATAAGTCGATCGAGTTGATCGCGATTGTTGGTGGAGTTAGAGGGGGATGTGAGTGACGTACTGGTGAGGTTTCATCACCTCCGGTGATGGGTGGTGGCCGCACGAGGAAGTTCTTGGGAAGAGGTTGGTGCCGCATGGTCGAGCTTCAGGCAATTCTTTGCCTTCGACCGAATTGAGATGTTTTGGGTGTTGTTTTCGCATGAGCAGTTGGTTTGGGATTTGTGGGGACCGTAGTGGGTCGCCGGCGGCAAGGCGAACCACCGTGCACGTGCACGGTGGTGATGGATGTCGGGCTTAAGTGGTCGTACGGGCCGCGTGATCACTTCCTCGAGTCGTGCGCGTGTAGTTTTGAGTGTTGCCCCGGGTTCGCGTTCGAGTGTAGGGGCCTGATGCTAATTTGGGTTTATATTAACTTAATTACTGAAGGAGGAATATATATGTAGAAGAAGATGTTGAACAGAGGTGACTCAGGTAGTTGCGTGGGAAACTCGGAGTAGTTCTCGAGTTAATAAGGGAAGTTCTCGGGTTTTTTTTTCTGAACGAACATGTAACACGATTTAGCTTTAACTTGTGTTGTAACTAAGTTATGTTAGTAATTAGTAATTTAAGTTTCGAGTTAATAAGGGGAGTCTCGGGTTCAAGCCACTGAACTTAAAGAAATGAAATACATAGGAGCAGTGTTTAACAAAACTTAGTAAAACGATAATGCAAGTTTAATTATGAAATTAATGTTTTAAAAATTTATGTTTAACAAACTTAGTTAAACATTAACTAGTTAAACCTAGTTAAATATTAATGTTTTAAATGGTTAATTAAGTCGAACATTTATATATATATAAAGTATTTTGGAAAGAAATAAAGAACAGTTACTCTTAAATTGTAATTAGTTATCGATTATAAATAATTGATAAAATTGTAATTAACTATTTGAGTCAATTTATGAATGATTAGTAGTTAATTTATCGAGTAATTTAATTAAGAATAAATAAAGGGTTAAGGAAGCAATTAGCAGTTAATAAATGGGTAATTAAGTTGATTAATAATTAAGACTATTAATGTAATGATTAATTAAAGTGCCTAACTGGATGAAGAAGTAATTAAGTAAATGATTAATTCACAATTAAGGATTTAATTTATTTGTATTACAAATTTTAATTAGATAATTTAAGAGAATTAATGATTGGTAGTTAATTAAAATAATTAATTAAGGGGTTAATAAATTTTATAAATTGATTTAAAAGGTTAATTTAATAATTTGTTAATTAAGGATAATTAATTTAAGTTTTTGATTAACTAATTATATCAAATGAATTGTAATTAATAAATCAGAATTTAATAATTAATTCGTAAGTAATTTATTTAATTGGAAATAAATTGAATTGATTAGAATTAAACGATTAGTTAATCCCGCTTATGAATGATTGTATTGTATGAGATACCTTGAATTGATTATCCTATCTGATCTGTGATATCTTGTTCTATGACTGTGTATAAATTTTCCATTCATTTACATTGTTATATTATCTGTGAATCTGTGAATGGGCGATAAGCTTTATAATTTATATCGCTTATCAACTATATTTCTGTGTTTTAATCTGTGATGATTGAATGATGTTGCACTATTGTGTTAACCCCTGGACCACACCATACACACACAAATATGTATTTCACGAGGAAATCGATTAAGTCGCAGATTTTTGAAATAGTTAAATTTGAATTTTTAAATTCAAATGTTTTGGAAATGGAATCGGAATAAATGTGAAAAGCTTTTGGAATGGAATTTCAAAATAGAATTTATTATTTTTAAATTACTTGATTAAGTTTTGGAATTTAAATAAGTTGATTTAAATTTAAATTCAATACTTGAAATTGAATTCTGTAATTTGAAATTAGGGATTAATGATATTATACTAGTCATTATGAGTTAAACCATTTTTAAAGTATTATTTTTGGGAATTTGAATTTAACTCAAGGATTTCAACTCGTATAAATGAATCAGATTTCCAAAATGAAAACTGTTGTTTTCAAATGATAAACACTTTTAGATAAGAACTGAGATTCCAGTTAATTAGGGGAATTTCAAGATTGAATAGAGAAATGATTTTCCTAAGTTATAAGTGAATTCTTTTTGAAAGCTATGAATTAAATCTGTTTATTTTTAACAGATTTAAATTGATGATTTGTTTAAATCAAATAGAAATGAGATTGTTTTGAAAGCTATAAGTTAAATCTTTGATTTAAAAGATTTAACGAGTTAATCAAATTGAAACGAAAATTGATTTGGAAAATCTGTGAATGAATCTTTTGTTTAAAAGATTAAAATGTGAGAATTGTTTAAACCGTTAAAGGTTGTGAAAATGAATCTTTTTGTTAAAGATTTAAAATGGTAATTTGTTAAGCCATTTGAAGAAAAGTTTTGGGAAATAAGTTGTGACTTAATTGAAATCCCATTATCCATTTGTTTTTGAAATATTTTCGCTCACTATTCGATTTAGCCGGGAAAGGACCTTTGTGTCGTATAACCCATTCCGAATATGTGATACGTCGTTATGGATAGCATTTGAAGACCGGTGATGAACACCGGGTATTTGCGAAAGCGATAGGATGACCTATCGATTGTTTCTGCACCGAGTCGCGCCGGTATAGAAACTCCCTAAGTGATGGGAAATCCGATGGGGATTGTGAATATACGGATTGCAAGGACTTCTTTGTAAGTGCCTTCGGTTCTGTTCGAACCCAGAACAGACTTGTATGGATAGTATGTCTGACATTACAAATTGAGATATAAAGCCGATTTCTTTCAAATATATTTCTATTGGTGGCGGAGAATTTATTCTTTTAGCTTAACACCCTTCTCTGAGACGTACGAGCTCAGAGGTTATATGGTTGAAGGTTATCAGCGATATATTCCCAATTTGGTAATGTGACATACTGAGTGTTGCTGTGAAATGATCATTGTGTTGATTATTTGTGATAGGATCATTTATTTGATCGTCTATCTTGGTGATCATTTCTATGATCATTTGTTGACCCAAAGCATGGCTTTTGTATAAAGTATGTTTTTGTGGACGTGACTTCGTCGAGCCTCACACCCCGTGAATGATCAAAACAGGAAAGATGCGGCAAGGTTATGAGGGGTAGCGCCCTTTAGGATATGTGCATTTCCTTCTGGAAAAGGGTGGTATCATGGTATGGAGCCCAGATACTTACTCATGTTGAAAACACTTTGTTATGATTGTGTGAATTGATTACGAGCGCTCGGTTAAAAAGGTCCCAAAGGACCGGGGGATGGCATATTCGGTCAGTTGTTACTCAGTTAGGGGTAACCCGGCCTTGTGTTGGTAGAGATCCGGTTTGGTTCTCGGGGATGTCCATTCAGAGGCATTCTCATGTGGCAATGGGAAGTTCCTTGGCCTGATCATTCGTTGGAAATCCAAAGAAACAATACGAGACTTGTACGGTTTTAGTTGTAGGACCTATCATTCACTTATGGTGTCGCAACACTGTTTGGATGGTAGCTATAGTAGGCATACGATAATGGTCGTATGTTGGCTAAGATTTATATTCTACTTTCGAAATGAATTTTTCCTACACTATGCACTAGTAATAATATCAAATGTTCCTTTTAATGTGTATCAAGCATCTTTGACTATCATAAGGAGAAATCTCCTCCGATTCTGCGTTTGCATTGTGTGTGTGTGCGGGAGGCCTTATGGTAGTCTCATTTTTAAAAAGCATTGCGAATTGACTTTAAAATTCTCTTGTTGAATGTTTTAAAAGATAGACTGTTTTTGTTGCTCACACCAGTCCCACGACTAATCCGGAGTTTATTGTTTCTTTCCTAAACTCTGGGTGCTCATTATATTTCTACACGAGCAGTCTAGAGTTTGGTTTTTCAGATAGTCAGATGTAGTGGATTATCTGGAGTTAGTTCAGTCTTTGGATCGCACCAGTCTTGCTTATCTTTGTGCATCGTTATTGGGAGTTCGAGCTATTGCTGGATTGATTCTTGGAGATGGAGTTCAGATTTGGAGTTCTTCGTTGAAGACTGTTTTAGAGTTATTTGTTCCACTACTAGATGTTATCTATTTTTCTTTTCTGTTGCTATTTTATTGTATCATATCTCTGATGTATATTGATATCTATTGGATCATCTGTTGTGTCAGATATTGTATCAAAGCTGTATATCAATGTATTATTCTTTTATTCCGCTGTGTTGTTTACTTAATGATTGTTATAAGCTCCGGCGAATCGGATTTTAACGATCGGATCTATGGCATTCGAATACGATTTGAAGTATGGATGTCGATTTTCGAGCGGGCAAAATCCGAGTCGTCACATGCACCATTCAAATGTGTTGCGTTCCTCTAACAATCTCCTAAGCTGATGAAACTGAAAATCGTCCATTACTTTGTGACTTCCAAACCCAAAGATCATCATCATGATTGTGGTAAAGGGTTATGTTTGAGATATGATGAACTATACAAGGGAGCGAACTATTGGTGTTGCTCTCCATTGTCCATTAGAAATGAGAGACGGGACACTTCTTTTGGGGGCTCCAATGATTGAAAGAGACTATCATCCCATCATAACGTTCAAAGATTGATCATGAATCTAGGCATCAAACCATTGGCTAGTGTTGTCTCCATTCACTGTTCTTTTCATTGGTCCACTTGCGTGATGTCCTTGTCTTGAATAGTTTTCCATGCATATGATGAGTTATTGTCCTCTAGAATTGTCCAAAAATTCTTGTTTTTATAGAATTTATTTTTCATCCATTGAGCTCACATGTAATCTTTTTGCAGAGATCTCCTAGTAAGCTTTTACAAATTTCAAACAAAAATGATTGAGTCTCATGTATCATTACGTACAGGTGCGCTAAAATCCATAAATTGATTTCTTTAATTTGAAAGTTCGTCTCAAACTTCCCCTCTACAACAAACACTAACGCTTGTTCTATGTAGATTTCTTTGTCAAATCACCATGCAAAAAGATGGTCTTTACATCTAGGTATTCTAACTCTATATCTTAAATCGCAACTCATGATCAATAAAATCAAGCTTGAAGTACGTAGCACTACCGACATAAATATATCATCATACTCTTCTTTTCTTTATAAACATCATTTCACAATCAATCAAGCATTATGTCTTTCACCATCTTTCATCTTAAATATCACTGCATCGTGTGGCACAACTTCCTTGAAGAAGCAAAATTAACTCCCAAGTTTGTTTGTGTCTCTCTTTCTAATGGAGATTCATTTTGATTTATCACTTGACACCATGATAGCATCAAGATGCATCTGTTCATCTTAATTATATGCAATAAATAGTTCAATTGATTATTAATGTTAAGATGTGCAGTAATCAAATTATCATACCTCATAAGCAACTTTATCATGCAATAATTAGCCAAAGTGGCAAACACCTTGAGCCAAATCCTGCTTGATTACCTCTTGAGTAAAACCCTTTATAGCACTTTGAACACCACTATCACAACTAGAAGTGTCATGTAATATACCATCAACAACATTATCTACTCTACTATTATACAGGAATGGAGGAGCAATGTCCATCTTCTTTTCATTACCAAACAAATCTGAGAAATTATATGAATGTGTTTTTTAGTTGAAAAAAGATGATTCATTAAAGTGACATGACATAAATTAATAATCTTCCTTGTCTCTAGGTTTCAAATATGATAACCCTTCACATCGTCCGTGTAACCAAGCATGACTGCCATGAAGGTTCTAACCTAGAGCTTTTTGGTGCCAAAGTCATGTACAGTAAAAGGATTATAAAAAAGAGGATAAATTTACATTCTTCATCCATACTTTCTCCATAATTTTTCTTCAATGGAGAAACCTAGAGTTTGATAAACAATACGCACCGTGTCAATAATGCTTTTAACGCAAAACACATTTTGATGATCTAGATGTCATCTCAAGCATCGTCTCTTCTCCAACAAAATATGTTTTATCATCCACGCAGCGTTTTTTGATAGTGAATGAGACGTCCCGACCTTTTCTCCATAAAAAGTCGTATCATCCTTAAGAAAGAAAGGGATAGAAAAGAGAAAAGAAAGAAGAGAAAGAAGAAATAACACAAGAATCTCAACAGCGGAACAAATAAATTATATTAATAACGTAAGTATTACATAGTATACTCAATTATCAGAGTTATACAGACAATACAACACATACTATACAGTTATAAACACATGTCTAGTTATTACAACTCAATACACAATACAGAAACACTCAGAGATACCAACACAGCGGAAAACTATATAACTATACGCAGAAGCCTTCTGCTCCATTTCTCCTTCACAATTCGTCAAAGCTAACCTGAATCCTAACCTGAATTCCCTTGGCTACTCGTAAAAATTTGAGTACCCAAGAGTTAAAGAAAAACAGATAACTCCGGGTCAGACATGGGTCTGGTGTGAGTAACAGGTTAAAGTTGCTTAACTTTGAAAAACCTTTGAAAAGAAAAGGTATCACGTAAGACTTCCCACACATAAACATGGAAAAGTTTTTACCTTACGCTAACCAAAACATTTGATAGGAAATCCGATGATATTATAATAGTGTCTAGGGTTTTCAAGTAAATAAGAAATAGCCGAAATTGTTACATGATTAAATTCCAGCTACTAGCCACAAAAGTGGGTAATACAATCAAAACCGTTGGCACTTATTGGATTTTGGATTCCATCAATGGCAGGGCTACTGGGGTACCACCCGTCACAGTACGTGGCCTAGATCACCGTACCGAGGATTACTCCCTTCATCCCCTGCAACACAAAGCCGGACCCGTTCCTTACTGAACAGTTCCAAACAAGACAACCCCGCAGTTGTGATCAGCAACCGCACCACTAAGCCGAAATAAAGGGACATCTACACAGGGGTAAATCTTGCTCTCAAGTGGGGGCTACCCACGAAGCTTTGCTGCACCTCCCCTGTTTTAGCCATTCCCGGTTGATGAGGCTTGAAGCTACGATTACCTTAATAGGACATATCACTTAGAATGCTTATCGTCCACCTGACGATGTTCTGAAAGCATCCAATCCATACAAATTCGTTCCGGGTTCGAATGAAACCGAAGGCATTATCTCGTTACACTCATTTTGGAATCACCCTCAGAGTTAACGACGATAACCCTTGCATCTGAATCTTCATCTTCACTTCAAATTCACGACCTAACGTTAATTTGGATCGATGTGGTTTTCGGATATCGAAATATGGAAACCCGATATCGGTCTCATCGAAATCCAAAACGTGTCTTTTAAGGCCAAGTTGTTTTAGAGTTTAAAACAATTTCAATTCATTATCTATATACACACAGATAGATAATTCACAACACAATAGATAATCAACATTATCATCAATAGATAATTCATATCAAATTAGATAATCCATATTATCATCCAAAAGCAACCAATGCATCCATATCACATACATCTCCCATCTCAAACTGAGATTACAACCCATACATGGCAACCAATACCAATCATCAAACATAAGCAATGACCTAGTGATCACACCATTTATAATTAATTTAAAATGAATTAAATTAATTACTTCAACATTAAAGTCCTTCTTAACTTAACCATCAATTAATTACAAATCATTATAAATCATCATCTCAATATTCATTTCAATTAATCATTACTTATTAACCATTTCTAATTACAATAAATAATTAGCATTTAATATTACTTACACAAGTTAATTATATTAAACCCTTTGCAAATAATTAACTTGTAATTGTTTAATTAATTAATTAACTAAAATTAATTACATAAATCATTTATTCATTATTAATTATTCTTTAATTAATCAATTCCAAATTACATCATTAATTAATTAATTAATGATTTCTGATTACATTTAATCAATCCCTATATAAATAATTACATAAGTAATTATTCTTCAATTTAAACCAAATATACATTAATTACCCATGATTAATAACCATTCAGTAATAAACTACTGTAACGACCCGATATTTTCAACCATTCGCATCCATTATAAGTGTATAGGTAGACACTCATGCCGGAATTGGATAGCTCAAAATACCGCGTTGTAAATAAAAATTTGGCAAATCTCAGAATATACAGTAAATAAAATAACAGATCACAGACACAGAGTATACAAAAATGCAGCGGAAGAAAAAGAGATAGTAGTTCATGAAGCTACTATATAAATATGAGATACATCGGAGTTAAATAAGATACAACAGAAGAGTAACAAGATACATCACTGAAACACTGGATGCTGAAACAAAATAGAAGACTGGATCTTCAAGGAAAGCTCCAACGCCGAAGGTGAATCTGGAATGCTAACTCACTCAATCTGACCCGAGCGTAAAGCAAAACACAAAACCCTCGAGTCAGGACATAAATACTTATAAACTGTAAATCAACTCAAGTGAACAGTAACAAAATGCATCAGTAACTTAAAGGATGCTTGGGACCGCCCATCCTCTAAGGATCCGTTAAACTATTTACTATGTAGTAATATACGCTATATACGGTAGTGTCTAATCAGTAAAGTATAATCATATAGAAAACAGTGTTAAGGGGATGGTGAACCTTAACGCGGTCGGATCTTTAAAACCAAAATCATAGCGGGCTCGATATAAGGATATGACACGGCACGCAAGGAAATGCCAGGGTGGATACACCGTTTGCACTCCCGGACCGGTGGTGACGGCAAGCCAGCAGCTTCCGCCCACCTCGAACAATACCCCCGAATCAAAATGGCGCCACCGAATCGAATCACAACAGTAATAGAATAGTTTCCGTTGGAGCATGCTAGATGAAAGGGTGCGACCCTTTGTGTAGCCCGGTATAGCTCCTGTTTTAGTCATATATGCCAACTCACGGGAGTTGGGTCCACGTAATATACCTCGAGAACGTCGCCACCATCCTACTTCATTCTGAAATCTCCACCGCATACACAGTTGTTAAAGTGGTTTTCGGTATTGGCCGGCTATAAGACAATATCCGATCCCGGTCTATTTAACAACCAATCGTTATTATAACCCATGGATATTTATTTCAAATAATTCATACTTCCAAGACCAAAATATCATACTCATTTCAAAACCATATCACAATTGTATCATTTCCATTTCAAAAATAATTCAATATTATATCATTCAAATAAAACCCAAATTTTCAAATCATTGATATTTCTTTAAATTTATTAAACTTGAAATATTCCTTTAAATTATCATAGCATTTTGGAAATGTTACCTTAAGGAATCATAGCATTTTTGGAATGTACTACTTTCCGCTTGACATTGTATATAATCATAGTATTGATAAGCTTAAAATTTTAACATGTCAATTTATCATAGCCTTATAGTTAAATAAACTTTCTTACATAATATACAATTTAAACCGAAATTCTTATGTTAAGTTAAAAGCACCTTATTAACTTACATTATTATTACAATAAGTAACACTTATCATTTTAATCAATTTAAAATACACCATTACATTGATTAAAATCTACGTGTCAAATGTACGTTTTAAATTTTATATTCCTATTACAATAATGAACATTTATTAATTAAATCAATACCACACTACTTAAAACTTTACATGTTTCTTTCTTAATTAAAAATTTACATGTTCTGGCATTAATTAAAACTTTCATGTTCTCTCATTAATTAGGACTTTACAGGTTTCTTTCATTAATTAAAAACTTATACGTTTCTTTCATTAATTAAAACTTATACCTTCTTTCATTAATTAGGAACTTATACCTTCTTTCATTAATTAGGAACCTATACCTTCTTTCATTAATTAGGAATTTACATGTTCCTATCATTAATTAGAACACCATACGTTCTCTCATTAATTAAAACCTATACTTTTCTTTCATAAATTAAAACCTATACGTTCCTTTCATAAATTAAACCCTATACGTTGCTTTCATAAATTAAAACCTATACGTTCCTTTCATAAATTAAACCCTATACGTTTCTTTCATAAATTAAACCCTATATGTTTCTTTCATAAATTAAACCCTATACGTTTCTTTCATAATTTAAAACATATACGTTTCTTTCATAAATTAAACCCTATACCTTTCTTTCATCAATTAAACCCTATACGTTTCTTTCATAAATTAAACCTTATACGTTTCTTTCATAAATTAAAACCTATACGTTTCTTTCATAAATTAAAACCTATACGTTTCTTTTATAAATTAAACCCTATATGATTCTTTCATAAATTAAAACCTATACGTTTCTTTCATAAATTAAAACCTACACGTTTCAGATTTATATTACCATTTTACAAATTTAACTAAACTTCCAGTTTATTTGATTAATTTAACATCTTTAGTTAAAACTCAAATTTCACATTTTCAATTCTAGTTATATTTTAAAATTTCATTTTCAACAGTCATTTATTCAACCGCTTAAATTTATAGAAAATCAATAATTATTTAATAAATCACTTAAATTCAAATATAAATCAATTTATCATATTTACCATTTCCAAATAAAATTAAATTCCATTTTATTCATGTAACTTAAATATCATTTTTAGTAAGAATTCCAAATTTCAAACATAAGTTATATTTCAAAATCCAGTTAATCCATTCATAAATTACATTTTTAACACATAGAAAAATCATAATTTATTTATTTTAAAACCTTTCAAAATCTATTTAAATCAAATTTCATAATTTTATATTTTTAAAATACTTAAAATATTCAAAGCACTTTATAGAATAACCACGGGTCTGTATATAGTTTTCTAACCTAGGTCAAGTGATACGGATATGTATCATTTCAATCCGCAGTTTAAAAGGTAAAAATCCGGGTTCTATCATTTCAAACCCGCAATCCCAAGTTTAAATAAATAAATAAAATAACTCAGGCCTATCATTTCAGTCCATAATGATTTTTATCCTAACAGGGAACTTGCAGTGTGATCATTTACAGAAATAATATAAACAAAGTCAATATCACAATATACAGTCATATATCAGATGTCAGGTGAAAATTAACAGTTTTAACATGGTAATAACATGGCATAACATATCATATGATTCTCATTAACTTGCATAAACATTTTTATTACTAAATACTTGTCATCAATTCACTTTCCATAAGTATAAATGTCAGAGTGAGAAAGACTCACCTTTTCGAAGCTAGAGACCAAAACAACAAACACAAGAGCGATTCCAAAAGCACGACAAACACGATTTGAATTGAATGAATGGAAAGCCTTGATAATGATCTTGTATACAACAAATAAACAAGACCATATAAACATATGCATACAATATGAAGATTTGTTGAGCAATAGAAAAGTAGAAGCAACAAATGACATTACCAAGCTTTTCAACCACTTTTGCTTGACCACAACTCCATGTATGCTCGGCCATACATGCTTAGGGCTAGGCCACACATGTTTTCAGGTGGAAAAGGATCTGGTTTGGCATCACAAAGGCATGGCAAGCACAAAAATGTGAAGTGGTAGGAGATGATATGAGGAGGTTTAAGAGTTAATTGGTGAAAGGTTAGGTTAAAAGTAAAAGGGTGGACTATAAAGGCCCATAGAAAGATAGAAAGTTTGAGGCCTTTCAAATTTCCTTTTCTATTTAATTTTATAAAAACAAAATAAACTATGACTTCAAAAATACAAGACCACTTTTAAAATAGCCTATAACTTCAAAACAAAGGTGACAAAACAAATTTTGTTCATTTCTTTTTTTTCAAACAAAAGGGCAGAGGGAATATAGCTAGAATGCCAAATTACAGAGGTGACAAAACAAATTTTTTTTTTCTCATTTCTTTTTTTCCAGAACAAGGGCCAGTGGAAAAATAGATTATAACTTCAAAAATACAAAGTGACAAAAGCAACTTTTTTTTTATTTCCCCTTTCTTTCAAAACAAGGCTCGGTGTCAATATTACTTCAAAAACAAAATACAAAGGCGACAAAAATGGAATTTTTTTCATTCCTTTTTTTTCTCAAACAAGGCTCGGTGGTCTGGCATGGGTAGGGTCGGAAAAATATGGTGAATGGCCAAGCACGGTGGCAGGCAATTGGATAAAGCAAAACAATGAAAGGAGAACAAATGAAATAAAACAAGAGCGAAAAGAAGAAAGAAAGAAAAAAGAGAAAAAAAATGAAAAGAAAAGCATGCGCCGGTTCATACCTTCAGGAGATGCTCACGCAAATTTTGATGGAAGCAAAATGAATAATTAGTGGTATGGAACTTTTGAACGTGAAATATATATTAACATTTGCTCACTAATTTATGTAGAGGGCAGGCAAGAGTAAAATGCTTGAACGGTAGAGGCAATTTAATTCTATCCAATAGGTGGAAACATATGGGAGGCAAGAGGGAAAGAAATAATTCACACACGGAAATGATTTAAGGCAAGATTTGAGCAAGATTTTGGATTCTCAAAAGAGAATATACGGTTGAAAACTTTGCATTGTTAACGCAAGAAAAAAATCAAATAGATAACGAAAAGGCAAGAGCAACAATTAAATATATGCTCAAAGTAACGTACAAATTATTTTGTTTCTCTTATTAAATAAATTTAAAATACTAATGTTTCTATTAGGAAAAATAAACCATCACTTTAAACCAAAATTTAATAGCTATTATACCATAATTAATAACATTTGATTTAGCTTCATCCAATTGATTGTTAAATATAAAGTTAAGAAACAGATGCAAACATATGTAAAAGAAATGTAAAGTTTATTTCCCGTTTCACACTAATTATTACTAACTTTTTTTTTAAAAAAGTATACAACAAATCTGACCAAAACAAAAGTGAAACAAATGTTACACAATTGTATACAATTCAAGATGAAAATTTTGCCTTTAGAATTATAAAATTTAGAATTTCTATTAAAGTTACACTTTTTATCCAAATCAAATTTTCAAACATTGTTTATTTTTATTTGGACAAATGATCAGAAATCATTTCAAGAAAATTTCCAAAATTAGATTTTTAAGAAAACAAAAGCCAAAGTCTTTAAATAAATGAAAAAAATTAAATTTTTAAACTTTTAAAATTTTAAGTTGAAAGTCACAGTTTGACTATTTTGACCAAAATCAGCATTTCAGGCAAATATTCAACTTACACAAGTTTGGAATTATAACTCATAAAAATCAAGATTATATTTAAATAATAAATTTAACCATTTCAAATAAGTAAAATAAGTTTTTAAATCAAAATCTTACATTAAAATAATTAAAATATACAATAAAATAATTAAAAAATACAGGGTTGTTACACTCTCCCCCACTCAAAACTTTTCGTCCCCGAAAAGGAATGAGGCATGGAAGGCACAGAAAAGATAGAGTAAAATAGGATTAAGATAAGATGACAAGAAGATTGAAGTTATACCTGATAACTGTTGTTATAGGTAAGTTTTACAAGGTGTAGATTATCAAAGATTATAGAAAGATTTCTAAACAGAAAGATCATAGAAAGATGCATATACCAGTCTATAGCAAGATGAGGACGATAAGAACAACCAAAGGATAGTTTGAAAAACAAAATAAGAAAATGAATTTGAAATCATGGAGATTTCAACTTAAATAGAAAATAAACTTTTACACAAGTTACACAAATCTTAACTATCTTAAATTTCATTATCTTATTATTCAATCATCTTAAATTAACAATTTTTTTTTAAAACCATGGGTTAGAAAAATAATCATTTATTACACTCACAATTTATTTAATAAATTTTATTCTTCTTTATTCCTAATAAAAATTAAATTTATTCCTCTCAATATATTTATCACTCATGTTCAATATACTTACACTTATTATAACTGCTTTCTTTTATTCTTAGTTCTTTTAACATCATTTTATTGTAAGTTATTCAATTACCCTTTATTATATTTACCTCTGTTAATCATTTTATAATTAAAATTTAAGTGTATAACATTTATTATAACCACCAAAATTTTATTTATAAAAAAAATTTATATTGTATATTACCCAATTACATTGTTAACTTCTGAAATTAAGGTAGGTTATATTGGAATGGAATTGTGTCATACAAATAAAACTTTCCAATTCAATTATCTCAAGTTTAATCATTTATCCAAATTTTTTTGATTTTCTTTTTATAATTGAAATTATTGTTAAAATTAAATTTAAGAATTAAATTTTCGATTTCTTCAAACCATTTAGAGATAAGTAATAATGTATATATAATATGTCAAATCAAATTTCAATCATATATCTATATATATTATAAATTAAGTCATATTTTAGAAATTCAAATCAATTTAATTTCCCAAAACAAAGCTGTAGCAAGACTACAGAACAGTCTCTTCACTTCGAAACTCGAAAATGAACGTCGATGATGCTGCAGTCATCACCGAAGTTATTTTCCAGCGACAAAGAGAAGAGTACTAATTTTAAACTTAAAATTCTTTGGAAACAAATTTCTATTTGAAAATATTTTAAATATTATATCCCTTTAAACTTTTAAACAAAAGGTTTGGAACCATCGAAAATTAAATTCTCAAATTTCTTTTTCTAAATTCATTTAAGTTCCCATATAAATTTATAAACAATTATTTATAAATTCATTTATAGAACAATAAATGATAAGTCAAGTATTATCATTAAATTATCAATTTGAATCATTTTATTAAGTTCCATAAATATATATATCAAAATTTTATTTCATTAACCAAATTTTAAAATAATATCGTGTCAGTTTGTTCTGTCAAAGTGTTTTAGAAATCCTATTGATAGCGTTGATCAGACGAATCGATCGGAAACCCAACTCAACATCAGCAACTCAAACAACACAATATATAAACAAAATATAGATTGACAAATACAATTCAAAATGTTTGAAAATATGTTGGAAACAAAAGACAAGATGATTAAATACAGAGTAGGGAGGCGGATAAGCTAAAATAAATCACGGGCAATCTTAATCGGGTCAACCGTGACTTAAAGTATAAGATCGAAGTGGATTTTCTGGGGTAAATCTACATTCGACCTCAAGAGATAGAGTTTGGGATAATAGGAGATACTAGCATCTAAACTGAGGATATAAAATTTTTGGTGAATCGATGCTGTTGCAAAGGAGTTTCACTCCTTTTACAAGAAAATTTTTGAGATTGGCGGGACCGCCAATTCACTATAAAGATCATTCGAAGTGGAGTTATGGGATACTCCAGAATCAAGTGAAGATGAGTAGCGGGGAATAAGAATGGATTTTTGGAACCGCAGGGAACGTTCCAAAATTCAAAGGAATCGAGTCAAAAGAGAGAGATTCAACTCGAATGAAAGTGATTCTGTAAATACATCTACTCCATATGCTGAGTTTTGCCTAGAGCTAACCAAAGCTCTGATACCAACTGTAACGACCCGATATTTTCAACCATTCGCATCCATTATAAGTGTATAGGTAGACACTCATGCCGGAATTGGATAGCTCAAAATACCGCGTTGTAAATAAAAATTTGGCAAATCTCAGAATATACAGTAAATAAAATCACAGATCACAGACACAGAGTATATAAAAATGCAGCGGAAGAAAAAGAGATAGTAGTTCATGAAGCTACTATATAAATATGAGATACATCAGAGTTAAATAAGATACAACAGAAGAGTAACAAGATACATCACTGAAACACTGGATACTGAAACAAAATAGAAGGCTGGATCTTCAAGGAAAGCTCCAACGCCGAAGGTGAATCTGGAATGCTAACTCACTCAATCTGACCCGAGCGTAAAGCAAAACACAAAACCCTCGTGTCAGGACATAAATACTTATAAACTGTAAATCAACTCAAGTGAACAGTAACAAAATGCATCAGTAACTTAAAGGATGCTTGGGACCGCCCATCCTCTAAGGATCCGTTAAACTATTTACTATGTAGTAATATACGCTATATACGGTAGTGTCTAATCAGTAAAGTATAATCATATAGAAAATAGCGTTAAGGGGATGGTGAACCTTAACGCGGTCGGATCTTTAAAACCAAAATCGTAGTGGGCTCGATATAAGGATATGACACGGCACGCAAGGAAATGCCAGGGTGGATACACCGTTTGCACTCCCGGACCGGTGGTGACGGCAAGCCAGCAGCTTCCGCGCACCTCGAACAATACCCCCGAATCAAAATAGCGCCACCGAATCGAATCACAACAGTAATAGAATAGTTTCCGATGGAGCATGCTCGATGAAAGTGTACGACCCTTTGTGTAGCCCGGTATAGCTCCTGTTTTAGTCATATATGCCAACTCACGGGAGTTGGGTCCACGTAATATACCTCGAGAACGTCGCCACCATCCTACTTCATTCTGGAATCTCCACCGCGTACACAGTTGTTAAAGTGGTTTTCGGTATTGGCCGGCTATAAGACAATATCTGATCCCGGTCTCTTTAACAACCAATCGTTATTATAACCCATGGATATTTATTTCAAATAATTCATACTTCCATGACCAAAATATCATACTCATTTCAAAACCATATCACAATTGTATCATTTCCATTTCAAAAATAATTCAATATTATATCATTCAAATAAAACCCAAATTTTCAAATCATTGAATATTTCTTTAAATTTATTAAACTTGAAATATTCCTTTAAATTATCATAGCATTTTGGAAATGTTACCTTAAGGAATCATAGCATTTTTGGAATGTACTACTTTCCACTTTACATTGTATATAATCAAAGTATTGATAAGCTCAAAATTTTAACATGTCAATTTATCATAGCCTTATAGTTAAATAATCTTACTGTAATATACAATTTAAACCGAAATTCTTATGTTAAGTTAAAAGCACCTTATTAACTTACATTATTACTACAATAAGCAACATTTATCATTTTAATCAATTTAAAATACACCATTACATTGATTAAAATCTACGTGTCAAATGTACGTTTTAAATTTTATATTCCTATTACAATAATGAACATTTATTAATTAAATCAATACCACACTACTTAAAACTTTACATGTTTCTTTCTTAATTAAAAATTTACATGTTCTGGCATTAATTAAAACTTTCATGTTCTCTCATTAATTAGGACTTTACAGGTTTCTTTCATTAATTAAAAACTTATACGTTTCTTTCATTAATTAAAACTTATACCTTCTTTCATTAATTAGGAACTTATACCTTCTTTCATTAATTAGGAACCTATACCTTCTTTCATTAATTAGGAATTTACATGTTCCTATCATTAATTAGAACACCATACGTTCTCTCATTAATTAAAACCTATACGTTTCTTTCATAAATTAAAACCTATACGTTCCTTTCATAAATTAAACCCTATACATTTCTTTCATAAATTAAAACCTATACGCTCCTTTCACAAATTAAACCCTATACGTTTCTTTCATAAATTAAACCCTATACGTTTCTTTCATAAATTAAAACCTATACGTTTCTTTCATAAATTAAACCCTATACGTTTCTTTCATCAATTAAACCCTATACGTTTCTTTCATAAATTAAACCCTATATGTTTCTTTCATAAATTAAAACCTATACGTTTCTTTCATAAATTAAAACCTATACGTTTCTTTCATAAATTAAACCCTATACGTTTCTTTCATAAATTAAACCCTATACGTTTCTTTCATAAATTAAATCCTATACGTTTCTTTCATAAATTAAAACCTATACGTTTCAGGTTTATATTACCATTTTACAAATTTAACTAAACTTCCAGTTTATTTGATTAATTTAACATCTTTAGTTAAAACTCAAATTTCACATTTTCAAGTCAAGTTATATTTTAAAATTTCATTTTCAACAGTCACTTATTCAACCACTTAAATTTATAGAAAATCAATAATTCTTTAATAAATCACTTAAATTCAAATATAAATCAATTTATCATATTTACCATTTCCAAATAAAATTAAAGTCCATTTTATTCATGTAACTTAAATATCATTTTTAGTCAAAACTCCAAATTTCAAACATAAGTTATATTTCAAAATCCAGTTAATCCATTCATAAATTACATTTTTAACACATAGAAAAATCATAATTTATTTATTTTAAAACCTTTCAAAATCTATTTAAATCAAATTTCATAATTTTATATTTTTAAAATACTTAAAATATTCAAAGCACTTTATAGAATAACCACGGGTCTGTATATAGTTTTCTAACATAGGTCAAGTGATACGGATATGTATCATTTCAATCCGCAGTTTAAAAGGTAAAAATCCGAGTTCTATCATTTCAAACCCGCAATCCCAAGTTTAAATAAATAGATAAAATAACTCAGGCCTATCATTTCAGTCCATAATGATTTTTATCCTAACAGGGAACTTGCAGTGTGATCATTTACAGAAATAATATAAACAAAGTCAATATCACAATATACAGTCATATATCAGATGTCAGGTGAAAATTAACAGTTTTAACATGGTAATAACATGGCATAACATATCATATGATTCTCATTAACTTGCATAAACATTTTTATTACTAAATACTTGTCATCAATTCACTTTCCATAAGTATAAATGTCAGAGTGACAAAGACTCACCTTTTCGAAGCTAGAGACTAAAACAACAAACACAAGATCGATTCCAAAAGCACGACAAACACGATTTGAATTGAATGAATGGAAAGCCTTGATAACGATCTTGTATACAACAAATAAACAAGGCCATATAAACATATGCATACAATATAAAGATTTGTTGAACAATAGAAAAGTAGAAGCAACAAATGACATTACCAAGCTTTTCAAGCACTTTTGCTTGACCACAACTCCTTGTATGCTCGGCTATACATGCTTAGGGCTAGGCCACACATGTTTTCAGGTGGAAAAGGATCTGGTTTGGCATCAAAAAAGGCATGGCAAGCACAAAAATGTGAAGTGGTAGGAGATGATATGAGGAGGTGTTAGGGTTAATTGGTGAAAGGTTGGGTTAAAAGTAAAAGGGTGGACTATAAAGGCCCATAGAAAGATAGAAAGTTTAAGGCCTTTCAAATTTCCTTTTCTATTTAATTTTATAAAAACAAAATAAACTATGACTTCAAAAATACAAGACCACTTTTAAAATAGACTATAACTTCAAAACAAAGGTGACAAAATAAATTTTGTTCATTTCTTATTTTTTTTTCAAACAAAAGGGCAGAGGGAATATAGACTAGAATGCCAAATTACAGAGGTGACAAAACAATTTTTTTTTCTTTCTCATTTCTTTTTTTCCAGAACAAGGGCCAGTGGAAAAATAGTTTTAACTTCAAAAATACAAAGTGACAAAAGCAACTTTTTTTTTTCATCTCCCCTTTTTTTTCAAAACAAGGCTCGGTGTCAATATTACTTCAAAAACAAAATACAAAGGCGATAAAAATGGAATTTTTTTCATTCCTTTTTTTCTCAAACAAGGCTCGGTGGTCTGGCATGGGTAGGGTCGGAAAAATATGGTGAATGGCCAAGCACGGTGGTAGGCAATAGGATAAAGCAAAACAATGAAAGGAGAACAAATGAAATAAAACAAGAGCGAAAAGAAGAAAGAAAGAAAAAAGAGAAAAAAAATGAAAGGAAAAGCATGCGCCGGTTCATACCTTCAGGAGATGCTCACGCAAATTTTGATGGAAGAAAAATGAATAATTTGTGGTATGGAACTTTTGAACGTGAAATATATATTAACATTTGCTTATTAATTTATGTAGAGGGCAGGCAAGAGTAAAATGCTTGAACGGTAGAGGCAATTTAATTCTATCCAATAGGTGGAAACGTATGGGAGGCAAGAGGGAAAGAAATAATTCACACACGAAAATGATTTAAGGCAAGATTTGAGCAAGATTTTGGATTCTCAAAAGAGAATATACGGCTGAAAACTTTGCATTGTTAACGCAAGAAAAAAATCAAATAGATAACGAAAAGGCAAGAGAAACAATTAATTATATGCCCAAAGTAACGTACAAATTATTTTGTTTCTCTTATTAAATAAATTTAAAATACTAATGTTTCTATTAGGAAAAATAAACCATCACTTTAAACCAAAATTTAATAGCTATTATACCATAATTAATAACATTTGATTTAGCTTCATCCAATTGATTGTTAAATATAAATTTAAGAAACAGATGTAAACATATGTAAAAGAAATGTAAAGTTTATTTCCCGTTTCACACTAATTATTACTAACTTTTTTAAAAAAAAAGTATACAACAAATCTGACCAAAACAAAAGTGAAACAAATGTTACACAATTGTATACAGTTCAAGATGAAAATTTTGCCTTTAGAATTATAAAATTTAGAATTTCTATTAAAGTTACACTTTTTATCCAAATCAAATTTTCAGACAGTTTGACTATTTTGACCAAAATCAGCATTTCAGGCAAATATTCAACTTACACAAGTTTGGAATTATAACTCATAAAAATCAAGATTGTATTTAAATAATAAATTTAATCATTTCAAATAAGTAAAATAAGTTTTTAAATCAAAATCTTACATTAAAATAATTAAAATATACAATATAATAATTACAAAATACAGGGTTGTTACAACTACTTTAATTACTCATCCCATAAATTAATTACTCTTAATTAATTATCAAAATTAATCCTTTGATTAATTTCAAAGTAATTTAAATCCAAATTACTTCTATAATAAATATCTTTAATTACATTCAGTGATTATTTATTTAATCACTTCCTTAAGTAATTACGAATCCATAAATTACATAAAGTAATTATCAACAATCCACAAATGTTCAAATTAATTTAACTTAATTAATCTAAACTTATCACATTAATCAAATTAATTACACCAAGTAATTAATTCATTAATTACTTTCATTAAGTAATTAAACTTAAACAATTGATTATTATTAATTAATAAATCTAATTAATTATTAAAATTAATCATATTAATTAATTGCTAAATAATCTTAAGTTAATGATCTTCATTAACATTTCTTAATTACTTAATTAAGATTTAACTTATATAAATCATTAATAACTATCAGTTAATTAATATTTAATTACAATTTAATTAATCTCTAATTATAAATTAATTAAGTTCTAATTAAAATCTAAATTATCTTTAATCACTCGATTAAATAAATCTCAATTATTAATTAAAATTTAATTAACAATCCTTAATTATAGATTAATTAACCTTAATTAATTAACCTTAATTAATTAACCTTAAGTCTTTAATTAATCAAATTTTAAAAATTATTAATTACTTAATTAATCATCCACATTATTAATTAAATAATTAATTACCCATCTTAATTATCTTAATAATTTAATGAATCCAATCATTAAATTTTATTTATCTTTTAGATAAACATTTCTAACTTAATTGAGCACTTAAAAACAAAATGTTTTAAAATTCCATTTAACTTCCTTTTTAAACTTAAGATTCAAATTTATCTTAAACAAGATTTTAAAACAATCCAAATCTTTTATCTTATATGTTAAAAGAAACATCTACTTTATCAATAAGTTTAAACAATTTAAATTACAATTCAATTTAAATTCAAATCAATTTAAAAATTACTTTAAAATTTCAAAATTGAAATACAACTTCCAAACTCATTCTAGTTTTAACTCTTTAAAACTCTTCCTACAATCTACATCTTCAATTTAAATGCAAATCATTTAATCATTTTAAAGCAATTTAAATTAAAACCTTTATTTTAAAAATTGAAGTTTAAATTTTATTCTAGATTTAAAAACCCAGATTTAAACTCAATTTAAATTTCTAATTTAAAAATTTAACCTTTCAATTCAAATGCAAAACACATATGCATTTACACTTGTGAGTTTGAAATCAAATTTAAATTTAAAAACATAAATGAATTTAAATCTCAGACAATCTAATTTTAAATTCTTATTCAAATTTCAGATTTTAAAATCCAGTTTAAACTTCAATTTGCAATTTAAACTTTATATTTAAAAACAGAAAACAGTTTCTGTTTTTATTTAAAAAAACCAAACTTAAATTTTTAAAAATTTAAATTATTTCTAAAAACCAGAATTCAAACTTATTTGAATTCATATTTAAATTCAACTTTAAAACCTAAGTTCAAATTAAGTTTACATTTTAAATTTTAACTTTTAAAATTTAAAAACTGCAAACATATTTCCAGATTATGCTAAGACCAAACTAGAGTTTCAAAATTTAAATTATTTTAAAACCTAAGATTTAAACTAATGGAATTCAAAATTTACATTCAGGTTTTTAAATCTTAGTTTTAAATTTTAGTTAGCATCAAAACCTTTGTTTAAATTTTAAAAACAACTAGAAAACAGGTTCTGTTCCTACCAAACCTGAAACACCAAAAATAACCCGAGCCCCCCCCCCCCCCCCGGGTTTACTTCGAGTAAATAACTTCTCTGCTTCGAGTCACCACTCCCATTTACCCGAGGCCTTCCCCAGTTATAAAACCCTGTAACCAAAAATCAACACTAACATGCACAACACCTCCTTGTGCACCCGTAAATCAACTCTGGCCACCTCTGACCATCATCAATGGCCATCCTCCATCGACCAGTAATCCCCACATCAACCTTCAAACGTCAGATTCTTCAAATTCCAACTCGAACTCAAATTTGAGTTAAACATCAAACCTGGAACACCCTTCCAATCCCTAACCTGTCAACCTCAATTCCACTCGCCACCCGCCATAGATCACTCTGCAATTCCGGCGAGATCTTCCCCATACCACCACTTAACGATACCCAAAGGATCGAAGAACTCGATCCAATATCAAACCCATAGTGACAGATCTTCCTCAATCCCATAAGAACTAGGGTTCTAAAACAAAAATCCAAATCTAAGCATCAACAATGAAAAGTAACCCAATTTCATAATTTTCCTATAATACACTTATCTTTAGAAGCAAATTCACCCAAATCAAATGCAAGCATCAACTGTACTTGACCAATATGTAAAATACAGTAAATTCAAAACTGCCCTTTGATTCAATCATTAAAAATTGTAATATTATATTTAAAAATCATAATTTTGGAAGCTGTTTTGAATTGAAATTCTGAAACCTTGATTTTGATACTTTAAATTTTCCATTTTTACAGAATTAGTTGTGTTATTTATGTTCCAGACAACACACAAACTATACTGCTAAAAGAAAACCTTTAAAATTTATTTTATCATGAAATAAACAAATTTCATTCAATGATAAAACATAATAGCAACCAGATCAAGGGAAAAGAATTATTTTTGAACTTAAATTGTACAGTCAGAACCCTGGGAAATCAAACATGCATTACATTTCATATATACACAGGCAGTTTTCAAAGGCATATTCATAATTAAACTTTTATCAGATAAACTAGCATGCAATCCTACTTAATTTATTTTTAACTTGAGTGTTACTCACCTGAAATAAAAATGCAGAGCCCAGATTTGAACATGCAGAACACAGTTTGAAATCCTTGCAGAAAGATTGAATACTTTTAAACTTGTTTTAAAAGATGCTTCCAGATTTAAAGAATTGAATGCCTATTTGCTTGCTTGAATGGAATGCAGAACAATTTGAAGTTGCAGTTTCATCCCAGATTGTTTTGAAAACATGCAGGCTTCATACTTAATTAATGTATGCAGATTTTGAAAATGGATAAGGGATTTGAGATGTATTTCTGGTTTGAGGAGTTACAGGGTAATGATTTGTATTTGAGGAGTTTGAATGCAAGTTGGTTTTACAGGTTTGAGAAATGCAGTTTGAATTGATGATCAGGAATAATTTTGCAGGTTAGAGGATGAAGAGTTGATTAGGTTTTTAGTTAGAAATTTCTCTTAGTTTATGAAATGAAAAATGAGAAAAGAAAGAGAAAAGAAAACATGCAAGTTTAAATAACAATATTTTGATTTAAATTAAAATTAAAGGAAAATTAAAACTAAAATTTGACACATGGCTTGGATTTTACATTTGTCATTTTAAAATGATGATAAGTTTACATTTGTTATATTAGAACCTAAGATGTGTACACATGTATCTTTAAGTGATTAGTATTTTAATTAAAGTGTTAATGAATGTTTAAACTTAATTAATTAGTTCTTTATACATAGTTATGGAGATAAACAATTTCTAAATAATAAACCAAGTATCATTATAAATAAAACAATATGAAATCAATTATTTGAAAATAATATTTTGATCACTTAAAATAAATTTATAAAAGAGATTGTAACTTAAATGAATACATGTATTTTAAATCATATTTTAAATTTCATATTAAATTAACAAATCATAATTTTATAAATAAATATTTTAAAAAGAATAACACAAACATTTTTATAACTTATTTTAATATTGAAGCTTAAGTTCAAAAAGAATTTTAAACAAATTAAACATTTATCTCATATTTAAAATCATTTAGTTATTTTACTAAATATTTTTGAAAAGCTGAAATCAAAAATAAATCACAATTCCCAATTTCAAAATATTAAAATTATGCTATACTAATTTAACAACTTATCTATTTAAAATATATATATATATATAAATATATATATATATATATACACACACATTATTAACTAGAAAATAGATTTATTAGTTTATTAAAAATAAATTCACAAATTAAATATTTAAATAAAGAAGATTATTAAATCAAATCAAATTTATTAACAAAACTATCAATTTAATTTAAATTTAAACACAAATTATTAAATTTATATTGTCCAAAATTCCGGGATATTACAGTGAACCTATCTATAGTAATATGTATTCAAACCATGTTGTCCATAATACTCCAAGAAACCTTTAAAAACACTTTTATTATAGAATCTCACCATAAAGTCTTCCACATCATGAATTTTTCAAGCGCCTACAACTTAACCTACATTAGATACAACCACACCTTACAAGAATACTAACAAAAAATATAATACCTTGCTCCGCCCAAGTGAAACTACTAGCATTGACCCTTATACATCCATGCGAACAAACTCGAAAACACCTCCCAAATCATGCTTACCCTCAAAGAATAAACATTTGTTTTCTTAGTTAAGATACATTCTTAGCAAAACTCAAGTTTTTTAAAGTTCCGTCCATAGATCATATTTAGACTTATCTAAAATATGACGTGCCTAAGAAGACGCAGGCTATTAGTATCTAGATCTAGCTAGCTCTTAACACTAATACTAAATTAACAACTAATGCTCAGACTACGCAATTACAAAATTCAAGTCATTGCCCCTTTTATTATATACAAGTGCTTCACGTGAAACCTTGAATATATTGCTCTTTATTGCTTTTGCATCCCAATGATGCTAGTTACCTAATAAGATAAAAGATTTACAAAACCTTGAAACATCATGCACATCGTTGAGTGTGCAACCACTCCAATTATTTGAATCCGCTCGAAATTAACACCCGAAGAAATTTTAAGTCCCATAGGAATTGCAATCCTCGCTATTGTCATAAGTTAAAAAGAACTATTCAATGTCATATAAAACAGCTTCCTATGTTGAGTATCAACTAATAATCCCAAACTTTTGATACTATCGGCATTAATACATCATCTTTAATATGCTTTACCATAATAATAATCGATGAAGCCACAACTTTTATGTTTTCTAAACGTTCATTCTCCTAGTGATCTAGTATCTTAAAATACAAACGCATTATCTGCCATAGCATTTCTAAAGTTAGAATTCTCCCTAGCTTTTTGACTATTACTAACCCCGCTATCATAACTCAATGCCTTCTTTTGATCTACAATTCCTTTTCAAAATGTTTCACCTTCATATCAGCAAGTATCAAGGTATATCATCCATATAATATTACTTTTTTGTTCCTTAGCAATGTTCAAATTTATTATCTGTCTTTTTTCTTAGAACAAGAATAATATTTTATTCAAAAACGACACTCATTTTGATGTCCCAAGAGATCGATTCCAAAACCTTTAGAACCTCGGTCTAAAACGTCATATCACTTGCCACTTAAGGTAGTGGTCCTTGACTTTATTGTCTTCATCTTCATTAGAAATATGTCGAGTGTCTTCAAATGCACAATCGCCGAACATCTTGCATGTAAAGAATGCCTACGATAATATTAAATGATTCACAAGTGACTTCTTCACATAAAATCCTTCAACTAATCACATATACCCTTAGTGCAAATAATCTTGCTATCAACTTTAAAAATAACATTATCCTTCATAACAAGCAGGAGGGTAGTGGATGCACATTCCATCATCTCTTCCTTCCTCACATCGATGATATCGGCTGACACAAATGTGTATCAAACACAACTTAATGTACTTGATTCCGCTGTAAAATGGCCTCATTTGTCATTTCTCAAATCCATCTTTTTGTTCCACACTTATATAGTAAGTGTAATCTAACTGCCATAAATGATCCGCATACACATGGAATCAACATAGGATAAGTAACAACCGTTGTAATAATCCACAAGCAATCCTACAAATGAGCATTTTTACAAACATCTTTTGCGCAATTTTGAATAATTAATACCAAATGTGAGGGTTAACAAATATGACCAAACACAATCACAGAAATAAATAGCTCAATAAAGTCGGTGAAAATGGCGAGAAACAATATACAAAATGTATAATTCGTTTGAAACACTACAAATTTAACAACCTTTCAAAATATACATAAGGAAACAATAAAATCATGACAATAAAAGACATAAGAATTAAGAATGGATCATCTATCAACGTGAAAGTGTACTATACTTCACAATTGAAGAGATTTTAGCGATTACGGAAAAGATTACAAGAGAAACAAAATAATTATTAATGCTAAACCCTATTTTTTTATCATGGAATTCTATTTAAATAATAATTTGATTACACACCTGTATATCAACACCTCTATATCCATAAATCTTGGCCATTGAATTGACTCCAAAATAAATCCACATCCTTGGTTAATCAACCAAATTAGGTCATGGTGTCTTCAATCGAGACACTGAATGTACAAAACAAATGATGTGAAGCTTGAAAACTAAAAAATATTTTATACAGCTAATTTGGAAAACCAATTTTGAAATCATGTTATGTAATAGCTTTTCCCTGATAATGTTTCAAAAAATATTTCCTAAAAGTATTTTCTTTGATAACTGATGAAAATTAGCACAATCTCTCAAACTTGAATCGTAACATTAGCACACGATAAGAAGCTCTCACGCATTAATTAGCAAGTGAAGATACCTTATACCTCATACCACAACCACCATGTTTTTACATGTAAATGTACAAGTGGGTCACATTGCATTTAATGCACAACCATGTATTTTTTCATTATTAAAACCATGCAAGCGCTAAATTTTTCAAAAGCTTGCGCACTCTGAACCATGCGGCACTTTGTTGAAAAAAAATTGAAACTTTATGACTAATGAATTAGTTTATCGTCTATTTTTAACACGGTGCATGATTCATTGTTAGGCATGCACATAAATTTGCCATCTATTGAAGGTTAAGGTTTATTTGGATAAATGTGAGGGCAATCAAAGTTAAGTGGCATTTAAGATACTGAAGGTTTCACAAATATATGTATCAAGATGGGATATCAAATTTTGCATTATATATGTATTGAACTATGATGGATGAAGCAAAGAGAAAATAGAAAGCATTACGAGAACTCTCAAAAGCAACCAATATGTTTAAAGTTTGGTTCAAATTGTTGATACTAAGCCTTTGTCCAAAAACATGCAACTGTCGGCTGTATAACAAATATTTAGCAATTTTCAACCTTTTCAATTAGGTTAACATTTAATTTAGAAATATATTTCTTTGGTGTATACATATTTAGCTAGGGGCTAGTTATCATAAGAACACACACACACACACATATATATATATATATACACACACACGATAGCTATAATCAACTAGTAATTTATTAGGGTTGACCAACATAATATAGTTTTTAGGGTTACATAAATCTTATCATATTTAGAGAATTATAAAATTAATAGAAGAAAAAAATGTTTTTGTATTTTCTTACTTGTCGTTTATTTAGTTGTTCTTCATAATCTTGTTATATGGAGAATGTAATGTAATTTCTTATTAATCTAATTGTACAGATCTTTGAATGAAAACTTAACAATCCTTATCAAATCGAAATGTCCATATTAACCTTCTTCCAAAACATTTAAGAGATGTGTACCATGATGCCATGACGTTAATGCACTCGGTAGACTCAAAGCGGTGGAGGTGCAAAAGGTCATAGCGGGGATACAGCAAGGATATAGCGGGATATAGCGGATGGCTCTAAAATAGCATATAAAGCTCGTATTTAATGTTTTTACAAATATATAAATGGTAATTAAATAAAAAATTATCATTCAATTGAATTATAAATAATACATAAATTATTTTAAATAAAAACATGTGCGAATATACTTTAAATAAACAAAAAAACTGTTATATAACATAATTGAATTTGGTAGAATATTAGAGTATTTTCATTTCTGAAAATATATTAAAAATTAAATAAAATAAATTAGTTTCATAATTTTATAATATATAAATGCAAATTTTCAATTCATTTTATTAAAAAAGATATAGCGAGAATAGCGGAAATAACGGGATATAGCGGAAGTAGCGGGATTAGAGAGGAAAGGCTATATTTTGGGGTTATATGGAAAAATCGTAGCGAGAGAAATCCGCTATGAGATATAGCAGGGTTGTAGCGGGGTAATAGTGGGGCATTAACTACACAGCCATGATGACTTATATTTCACCACCGGCTTTGATCACATGTTAAGATGTTGAATCTTAAACAAAGACATAATGTGAATATATAAATAGGAAAGGGATAGACAACAGATCACTCATACTATGTGTCTCATCTACACTTCTATCATTCTTCGATTGGCAAAAATTTAAATGATTATACTTAAACACCGGTTGGCAGTCCAACTTTGAAATAAACATCAATCTCATAGGGCATTCTAATATTTAGAAGAAGTAATATTATAGCATATGTTGGTTCTATGGTGTAGTGGTTGGCACTCTAACTTTAAATAAGCATCAATCTCATGGCACATATTCTAAATATTTAGAAAAAGTGATATGTTTCAACATAGGATGGTTCTATGGTGTAGTGGTTAGCACTCCAGACTTTGAATCTGGCGACCTGGGTCCGAATCCCGGTAGGACCTTTTTGCTTCATTCAACACTAGAGCACTTCATACTTATGATTGTTTGCTATATTTTTTATTGAGATCAAATAAGATAACAATATTTTGTTCGGTGCTTAGATGGTAGTACATAGTTATACTATAAGTCAACATGTATTAGGAATCATGCGTACTTGTGACCTTGGGATCAAAGCTGAAGCGTCTAACCGTTGAGACAACGATTTTGGATAAAATAATATAACATTAAACATCTCTGTCGATGTACTAAATTGCCATGTCTATTAAAACTTTTCAATGTGCATTAATAACATTTAAGGATGTCCGTGATATAATGATAAGGCTTGTAGAGTATGTATCAAGAGGTTTTGAAATCATTCGTTGAATATCAATCAACATTTAAGGTACCAAGAACGAAGACTGTACGGTATAGAGATTCAAGATATCAAGATTGAAGACTCATGAGTATCAAGATTATCAAGAGTTCAAGTAATTTATTATTTGTTAAGTAGAAATTTTGTTATAACTCCTAAAAAAGCACTGGCATCTTAAAATCCAATTTATTCATGGAATGGAATCCACTTCGAGCCTGTTAAAGAGATGGAACCCTAAGTAGGATGGAACCTACAAAAAATCTAGCGGAACATTGTTTTGTATCCACTAACTTTTTATTCAAAATGATTTTTCAAAATTATATCATGTTTTCAAAAATGATTTCAAAACCTTCCTTTTAAAAAGCATCAAAAACATCTATCCTGATTTCAAATACTTTTAGCCTCAAAATAATTTTGAATTTCAAAATCAAATTGTCCTTGGTTTTAAACTATCTTTTAAAACAAAAGTAAATGTAATTATTTTAATATTTATATATTTAGATATAAATATAAAATTATAGTAAAATTCTATATATATATTTTATTCTTTATATTTACTTATGTATTTTAAATATAGTCAATTATATTTATAAAGTTTAAAATAGTTTTAATATAATATAAAGGTTATTTTCAAAGAAAATTAAAACACCAAAAACCCTTTGGGATGTCGACATACTCAAGTACCCCATGTCGACATGGTGTCAGTTGAGTTCAAAATTTAAATTTTAGAAGAAGTGTCTATTCGTTATAACTCTTCATGAATGGACATGGTTGTTGTTCTTCTACAAATAGGGGTTAGTTTCAATGAATTTTAATTCAATTTTTCTGGTCTTTCATTCCTCTTCTTCTTCCATATTTCTGTATACATATTCTTACCATTACTCTGTCGAAATCAACATTGAATCTAACTAGATTATCTCCTGTTTGATCACTATCTCAATAAGATTCTCAGTGCTATTCAGAGTAATAGGCTTTTTGTAATCAACTTAGCGAGAAAAGGTGTGATTGTGGGCTTGGAAATCAATCAAGTGAGATAAGGTGTGATTGTAGCCTTGGGAAATCAATTGGGTGAACTTGTTGCCCAAGAAATCAAGTATCTTTGACCAGAGGATTGTGATTCTGGAGGGTGTACCTCGTTGCCTTGAAATCGAGGGTGTAATTGTAAAGATTGTTTTCTGAAAGGAAATCCGTACTTGTGTGCGGGACTGGATGTAGGGTAACTCCGAACCAGTATAAAATTTGGTGTGTTCTTTCCTTTACTGCTTTTACTTTATATTTGCATTTGTGTTTGATTCTGTGATCATATCTGTGTCTGAATATTGCATATATTTGTGTTCAAATTAACAAAAACTCAAAAAGATGTAACAATTCTCTAAAGCACTATTCACCCCCCTCCCCCTCTAGTGTTTATTCTAGCCTTAAGATCCTTAATCCGCATTTCTCACATTTGGTATCAGAGCAAGGTTTTCAAAGTTTCATAATCTGATTTTTAAAAAAGTTTTCAAAATGGCTACCAACATTGGTATTGTTACTAACACTACTATCCTTGTCACTAGTTCATTTGTAGAAGGTCAGTCTACTATCAGGCCACCACTTTTTAATGGTAGTAACTATGCATGTTGGACATGTAGGATGAAAATATATTTACAATCTATAGGATTAGGACTCGAAATATCACAAAAACTGAATATTCTGAACCCACAACTGATTTTGCACCGTGGACCGCTGAGCAAAAGACTATTGCACAAAATAATTCTAAAGCAATGTATATTCTGTTTTGTTCACTAGATAGAAATGAATTTAATAGAGTGTCAGTTTGTATGTCTACATATGAAATCTGGAAAACTTTGCAAGTGACTCACGAAGGAACATGCAAAGTTAAACAGACCAAAATTTCCGTGCTCACAAGTCAATTTCAATTATTTAAATGAATCCTAATGAGTCTATTTCAGATATGTATAGTAGATTTTAGGATATTGTGCATTCTTTAATATCCTTGGAAAGGAATTTTCTGAAGAAGAGCAAGTCGGAAAAAATTTAAATTCTTTTACTCCAGAATGGGATCAAAAGACACTTGCGATCGAAGAGGCAAATGACATCATTCCCTTAAAGATAGAAGAAATAATTGGAAATCTAATGTCATTTGAAGTCCAAATGATCAAGGGAAGAGAAAGCAAAGCATCTGAAATGAAACTAATGGCATTCAATGCATTGACCGATGGATCAGACTCAAACAGTGATAATGATGAAGAGATAGCCTTTATGACCAAAAATTTTAAGAAATTTCTTAAATACAGAAAGATGAACAATCTCAATAGAAACAACAATAAGAACTCTGGAAATCAGAATGTAATGCCAAATAATGTCAAATGTTTCAACTATGATGAACCAGGCATATCAAAAGAGACTGTCCTTATCTAGATAGGCAAAATCCTCCTATGAACAATGATTCAATAAAGAAGCGGAAGCGTGCATTTATTGCTACTCTAGATGACTCGGACTCGGACTCGTCCTCAAGCGATGATGATCAAAAGACAGATAACTCAAATTTGTGTTTCACGACAATAAACGATTCCGACGAAATCAGAGAAACGGAATCGGAAAAAGGTATACATTTACAATATAATTGGTTGAGATTGCATGCTTAGAATTTGATGTTTGGTTACTTTATTGGTTGATTTTGAATTGGTTTGTTATTTGAATTTTAAAAATTTTACTATTATTTTTATTATTATTTTTATTGTTATTTTCATAGTATAATAATATATTGAAAATGCTATAATTCTAATAATATTCCAGATATATATACATTAAATATAATAAGTATATATATATATATATATATTAGAGTAGTTAGGAAAAATAAATCACAAAAATTCATAAGCACATGTCGACATGGTCCCCACCATGATGTCGACATGGGTACCAGAATTTGAAATTCAAAATTTGAATTCAAATGGTTGAATTTCCCTCCACCTTTTCACTTCATCCAATTCTCTGAAAAGGCATCTTTTGATCAGAGAACATGTCCTTTGAGAATCTATTTATTCACTATCTTTTATCATATCTTTTCACTCTCATTTTAAAATTCAAACTCTCTCTTCAAAACCTTAAGCTCTCTACTAACTACTTTAATGGCTTCTTCAAGCAACCCCTCCACCATGAGAATTTCCAAAAAGATAAAAGATCAACTCTTCAATGATCTGGAGGCAATAAAAGCATACATCAGCTATGCTAATTATGCCAAAGTCCATCCCGGAAAGTTTGCAATCTTTCAAGATTTTTCTTCTTATGAAATTGATTCTCTTTTTGCAGACAATCAAATTCTTAGTCTTATTGATGCTTCTCAAAATGATTTTATTTGCTATCCAAACCTTGTCAAAATTTTCTATGCAAATTCAAATCGTGGATTTTATAACGGAAATGATGATGAAATTTGGACTAGTGTCAAAGGCACTAGAATTGTTTTGAATTATGATCTTTTCGGTACCATTCTCAATTGCAACAATACCGGAATGGATCTTTCTAATTTTAAAATCGATGAAAATGATCGTGAGACATTTCATCACATTTTCGAAGGGAATGATAATTTTGAATTCAAAAATCAAAATTTTCGACCAAAAGCAAGAATTGTCAATCTTCTTTTGCAACATACTTTGACCCCAAGATCGGGGAATATTAACAATCCTACTTCAAAAGTTTGCAAAGCACTTTTTTCTATTTTTGGAAATTATGACATTAATTGGGCATAAGTTATTTTGGATGAACTTCGTCCTAAAAATTTTGAAATGGGTGAGAACACTTCGTATCATGGAATTTATCTCACTTGGATTTTTAAATATTTTGAAGTAGATTTCAAAGGTGAAGAATTTGTTTCTAGAAAAGTTTTCAATCATTCCAACATTTCGCATATGAAAATTCCATTTGTTTTTCAACTTGTGAGACTCTTCCCAAAAAGGAAGAGCGTTTGGCTCATGAGAAAATGGAAGAAGAGGAAGAGGAAGAGGAAGAGGATGAAAATGAAATTGAAGAAGGTGAAACCTCTTTAGAAAGCATCGACTATCCTCCTAATCCATCCAATAAAACCCTTCTCAAAAACCAAAAGACGATTGTTGAGAATCAACAGATTCTTAAACGATCCATTAGTAGGAAGTTGGACTAAATTTCATCCAAGATGAATAAGTTCATTTCCAAAGTCAGCAAGAAACTTGGACTTTCTTCATCATCATCATCCTCTAACTAGTTCTACCTTTTCGTATCTTGTTGTGTTTGTTTTAGTTTATTTTGATTTGAATGTTCGTGTACTTCTTTATGATTAATCGTTGTATCGTCTTAGTATGAAATGAAATGGAATTTCTTTCTGTTATCTAGCTTGTCTTATCTCCATAATAAATTTTATTATATTATATAAATATATATACAATTATTCACAAAATCAAAATAGATCATCAAATTTCACTACACCATGTCGACATACCCCCTATGACCATGTCGACATATACTGGTCAGAAACGATAATTCATTTTGAATTTGAAATTTGAATAACTACCATATGTCTATTCATTTCAAATGAATTCCTACGCCTATAAATACCTATTTCTTCCAAAATTCATCACTGGATATTATATTTCTTATCTTCTCTATCTCTCATTCTTCTCACAATTTCAAATATGGCTAATCCAATTCATAACTTATCCGAAAATCTTGAAGAAACTCTTAATTCGTTCAAGAATATTCTCTCATTCATTCTTCATAACCAGCGACACATAGAATTGAGTCAAATGTAGATGATCAAGGAGCAAGAAAGGCATTTCAATGCAATACGATGGATGATTTCCTCCCTACACAAAGATGATAACAATGCACATCCTCCAGTCTCTCTCACCAACGACAATGAAAACTGGGATGCTATTAAGGCAGACCATATTTTTGGAGAAGAAGGATGGGTGGAAGTTCCTCGTAATGTTTGATTTTATTTGGTTGCTTCTTTGATTGATTTGTTCATTTGCTTTGGCTTGGTTTGATATTGGTTGACATTTAGTGTGGATTGATGTTTGTTGTACAAAACATGTATAATTATACATTGATATGTATATAATCTTTGATTCATTATTGTGACTATCAATATAATTATCTCTTAATTCCATATTCCATTATATAAGTTTATTAATGTAGGTATTTTAGTCCAAGAATGAGGGTGAGTTATATAGTTTGGTGTTATAGTTTAGAGTTAGTTTTTTTGTTGATAATAAAGGGGGAGAAGTATAAAATAGGTTAGTTAGGCATAGATTAAGGGGTGGTTATTAGGATAGAAACAATATTTTATAAACAAAGGTTGTCATCATCAAAAAGTGGGAGATTGTTAGTCCGTGAGATGATGGTTTTGATGACAACAAAACCTTGGAATAGATTATAAAATATAAATACTAACAGTATAATTATAGATATATATTTATATGTAGGATTTAACCATGCAGTACAAAGAATGGAGACTGTACAGTATAGAGATTCAAGATATCAAGATGAAGACTCATGAGTATCAAGATTATCAAGAGTACAAGTGATTTATTATTTTTTAATTAGAAATTTTGTTAAAACTCCTAGAAAGCACGAGCATCTTAAAATCAAATTTATTCGTGGAATGGAATCCACTTCGAGCCTGTTAAAGGGATGGAACCCTAAGTAGGATGGAACCTACGAAAAATCTAGTGGAACATTGTTTTGTATCCACTAACTTTTTATTCAAAATGATTTTTTCAAAATTATATCCTGTTTTCAAAAATGATTTCAAAACTTTCCTTTTAAAAAGCATCAAAAACATCTATCCTGATTTCAAATACTTCTAGCCTCAAAATAATCTTGAATTTCAAAATCAAATTATGCTTGGTTTTAAGCTATCTTTTAAAATAAAAGTATATTTAATTTTTTTTAATATTTATATGTTTAGATTTAAATATAAAATTATAGTAAAATTCTATATATATATATATATATATATTATTTCTTTATATTTACTTATGAATTTTAATTATAGTCAAGTATATTTATAAAGTTTAAAATAGTTTTAATATAAGATAAAGGTTATTTTCAAAGAAAATCAAAACACCAAAAATCCCTTTGGGATGTCGACATACTCAAGTACCCTATGTCGACATGGTGTCATTTGAGTTCAAAATTTAAATTTCAAAAGAAATGTCTATTCGTCACAACTCTTCACGAATGGACATGGCTATTGTTCTTCTATAAATAGGGGTTAGTTTCAATGAATTTTAATTCAGTTTTTTGGGTTTTTCACTCCTCTTCTTCTTCCGTATTTCTATATACATATTCTTAAATCAACATTGAATCTAACTAGATTATCTCTAGTTTGATTCTCTATCACTATCTCAACAAGATCCTCAATGCTATTTAGAGTTCTAGGTGTTTTGTAATCAACTTAGCGAGAAAAGGTGTGATTATGGCCTTGGAACCCAATCAAGCGAGATAAGGTGTGATTGTAGCCTTGGGAAATCAAATGTGTGAACTTGTTGCCCGGGAAATCATGTATCTCTGCCCAGAGGATTGTGATTCTGGAAGTGTACCTCATTGCCTTGAAATCGAGGGTGTAATTGTAATGATTGTTTTTTGAAAGGAATTTTGTACTTGTGTGCGAGACTGGATGTAGGGTAACTTCGAACCTGTATTAAATCTGGTGTGTTCTTTCCTTTACTGCTTTTACTTTATATTTGCATCTGTGTTTGATTCTGTGATCATATCTGTGTCTGAATATTTCATATGTTTCTGTTCAAATTAACAAAAACTCAAAAAGATGTAACAATTCTCTAAAACACTATTCATCCCCCCTCCTCTAGTGTTTATTCTACCCTTAAGATCCTTAATCCGCATTTCTCACACTATAGGCACATGCTTGTTTTGGAGTTATTATGGGAATTATACACATCTTAGAGTTTATAAACATATACATCTATCTTGAAGTTACATGCATGTAGGTGAATTTATTAAACAATCTTGGAGTTTTAGCATCTTTTCCCCTTTAATGTGATTTTTTGGATTTCGGTTATGATTTCTATATCCGATGATATTTGTGTTATCACCAAATAATTTTGAGAGATTTACTTTTAGAAGATAGTTTGGGTTTTTATATTTGTGATCACACACTTGGAGTTTATTGATGTATTCTTGTGGTTAGCCAATTCCTAGCTTTGTGTTCATATTTGAGATTTATGTCATTACATCCATTTTTTTATCTTGCGTAACCCATTCATATAGTCCAGATTGATCCCTTTAATATTTCATAATACTCAGATCGGACTAAGATATTTTAGGTGCTCCAGTTTGATAGATCTAGAGAAGATTCACTCCAGTTATCTAGTTATCATTCATTTTATCTTCATTTCGTATATGTGTACATATTCATGTAGTGTTGTATCTTGTGCTGAACCTAGATTGTTTTGTGAACCTATTCAATTCAATAAATATGGCACAGATGTATTATATGGATCATTTTGAACATGGACTTGTATTTGATATTATGTAGCTCGTATCTATTTGTATTCTGATGTGTATATTCTGTGATCTATGATCCTTTGGTCTTGTATTTATCATATATTATTATGGATTATTATTATAATCATCACGTTTTGTTTTAAACCTGGATTGTATACATTGATTCCACTTGAGAAAAAATATGTAAAAAAATAATATATATGTGACGACTCGTCTTTGAATAACCAGAAAGACGTATCATAATAAGAAAGAAAGAGATAGAAATAGAAAGACAGAAAGAAAAGAAACAACACAAATCAGAATCTCACAGCGGAAACGAATAAAATATAATATTACATATATCCCTTACATAGGTTTACGTATCAGAGTACTCAAAATAATACCACTCCATTACATCTGACATTCATAAGAGTTTTTCCCAACCCATACAACTCAAAACATAACACCAAAATACCACTACAGCGAATATAGATAGATAGTACGTCTGGACTCCAGCTTCAGCTTCCAAAACATATGCTAATCCAAACCTAATCACTTGGCTACTCATAAAAATTTGAGTACCCAAGATTTTATGAAAAACAAAATAAACATCGGGTCAGACATGGGTCTGGTGTGAGTAAATCAGTTAAAGTTGTTTAACTTTTAAAAATCATTTTGAAAACAAAAGGTATCACGTAAGACTCCCCACAAATAAATACGGGTAAGTTTTTACCTTACACTAACCAAAACATTTGATAGGAAATACAGTGATATTATAATAGGGTTTAGGGTTTTAAAATAAAATACAGAAATAGCTGGAATGCTTACATCTCACATTCCAACATAATTGGGCACAATCAAATCGTACAACACTTATTGGAGATTGGATTCCATACAATGGCAGGGCTACTGGGGTACCGCCCGTCACAGTACGGGGCCTAGATCACTGTACCGAGGATCACTTCCGATCCGCTGCAACACAAGGCCGGACCCATCCCTTACAGGATAGTTCCGAACAAGATAACCCCGCAGTTGTGGCCAACAACTGCCCACACAGCCGAATAAATAATAAGGGACTTCTAGACAGGGGTAAATCTCACTCTCAAGTGGGGGCTACCCACGAAACCTTGCTGCACCTCCCCTGTTTTAGCCATTCCCGATTGATGAGGCTTCAGGCTACGATTACCTTTATAAAGAACTCATCTCTTAGAATGCTCATCGTCCACCTGACGATGATCTGAAAGCATTCAATCCATACAAGTTCGTTCCGGGTTTGAACGAAACTGAAGGCATTATCTCGTTACACTCATTTTGGAATCACCCTTAGAGTTAACGACGATAACCCTTGCACTCTAATTCTCCATCTCGAATCTATAAATACTATTCCGTCAACTCATTACGGAATCACCCACAGAGTTATACTGACGTATAGCCCTTACACCTCGAGTCTTCACTCTTCACATAAGATTCACGACCTAACGTTATTTGGAATCGATGTGGTTTTCGGATATCCAAATATGCAAACCCGATACCGGTCTTATCGAAATCCAAAGCATGTCTTTTAGGTCCAAGTTGTTTTAAAGGTTTAAACAATTCAATTCAGATTTTAAACATAGCATCACACAACATTATCAACAGATAATAACCAATATCTATCACAGATGTACAACATCTCATCAAAGAATACAACTCAACTATCATTCAACAGATATCAACCATATTCAGATATTAATACAAACTATCATCCACAAGCAAGCCCTACTTAATTCATATCATAATTAATTTAATTAATTTAAAATTAAATTAATTACTTAAAAATTTATCATTTAATCTTGCTTAACCAAACATCAATTAATCACAATCATTTAATTAATTAATCACCTCTTAATTATCTCATTATTAACTAATTAATCTCTAATTAATTAATAATCTTTTAATTATTATAAATTAATTACTATAATTATTTATTAATTAAAATTTTATTTAAATTAATCATTCCTTACTTGTTTATTAATTAACCCTTAATTAATAATTAATTATCCTTAATTAATTCTTAATTACCTTAATTAATTCTTAATTAATCACAAATTAATCTCTTAATTATCTAATTAATTATTCATTAATTAACCTTAATTATTTAATTAATTAAATCTTAACCCTTAATTAATTTACAATTACTTATAAATTAATTAATGTTTAATTACTTAATTAATTAACTCCTAATCAATTAATTAATTAACTTCTTAATCACTAATTTATTAATCATTAATCAATTAATTAATCCATTATTAATCACTTATGAATTAACCTTAAATTAATTAATAAATTAATAACCTATTAATTGTTATTTAATTTAATCCTTAATTATCCATTAAATAATTCCTAAGAAATTTATTAAATCTTAACAATTATTTAACCGAAATTAATTTATTAATTCCATCACTAATTACTAATAAATTTAAGTAAACTTAAATTTCAAAATCTAATTAACTTCAAAACAAAACAAAGTTCATTCATCTTTAAAAAAACTCTTATATATTTAAATATTATTAAAAACTAATTGCCTTTGAAAATGTTAGATTTAAAAGATATAAAATCATTTCAAACTTCAAATAATAAGATGTGAATTATTTTTGAAATAAAATATTTGATGCTTAATAAAATAGAGAAAATATAAAGTGATAAGTTTTTAAACTTAAAACAAAAAATTGAAGTTTCAAAACAAACTTAAACTTTGTCTTCATTAATATGCTTAAAGCCCGGCCCAAAACCCAACTATACCGACCCTAACCTTCATCTCTCCCCTACCTTCCATCAACTACCTAAACCCAACATCACTTACGAGCAAAGCACACACACGCACCCGAGCACAACACGCTTCTCACACGCGACCAACTCGAGCGCTTCTTTGAGTCAAACCACTCACGTTCGAACGAAAACAGCAGACACAAGCCTCTCCTTTCTCATGCACGTGCACGGTGCTCCGGCACCTTCATCACCGCCGCCGACCCTATGCGCAAACCCCACTACGATCCTCGACTTAGAATCCAAACCCAGAAATCAACAATTCGAACTCAAATGAAAATTGAGTTGTTCGAACCCAAAGTCGAACTGCAGACGCCTGGAAACCCCATCACCCACGGCAATGTCGACCACCTTGCGCCACCAAACTCTGGCCATACGTGCGTAAAACCAAACTCACCTCCACCCCAAACCCCGTGATACTCGATCACCTCTATTCTTCACGCGATCAAATTCTTCAAGCTCGAAAAACACAGTACCCAAACCCTACAAATCCACATTCTCAATTCCATGTTGCATAATAAATTCAATTGGTATTTTTCTAGTCATAAACATCATCTAACATAGCTTCAGTTCAAATTTCAAAGGTTGAAATCAAACCAATCACGAGAATTTGAAGAAAGTCCCAAATTCAGTAAATTTCAAAATTCAAGTTCATTTTATGTTAAAAATTCTAATTTCAATTTTAAAATTCATAACATGCATTATAGATTCAGGGTATGATCTTGATTCATTAAGATTTCAACAAAATTTACATGATATTATTTTTTTTACTGCATATGTACTTTCCGCAGACATTTAACTGTTTCCTATGCAAAAAAAATGCACTTAATTCATATTGAATTTAACTTCTATATTTGAAGATATTATCTCAGCATCATCTTACTGTAATTAAATTTGAAGTTTGTTCTGAAGTTTTGCTTTAAACTTGAAATAACAGAGGTGCTCATTTTCTTATAACATACACAGTCAAACTTTAATACTGTAAACAAATTCTTCACAAATAAATGGCATGCAAGCATTTCAGAGTTAACATTCAACATACAACAATTTTAGACTTAAAGTTTTGATTTAAGAATTTACTCACCAGTTAGTTGTTAAAATTCAAACTGCAGGAAAGAATATGAACTGCGGACCTTTAAAAATTGAAATCACTTGATGTTGTTGCTTTGAAGATGCCTCAAACTTGAATTAATAGATGATAAAACTTGAGATTGTATGAGAATTTGGTTGAAGAAGTAGAGATTTGAAGGAGTTCAGATTTTTGAAAAGGAAGAAGGTAAAATTTCTTGTAATAAAATGAGAAAATATGAAAGAATGTCTTTTAAAAATTTGTTTTATAAAATTTAAAGAAAATAAAACCTACATTATGACACTTGTCACAAAAATGTTTAAATTTCTAACACATGTTTTATTAATAGGTTTAAATGTTAACATGTGTTTATCTCATGCAAAAAGAAATTAAAATGTTTACTTAATTGATTTTCTTATATAAGTTTATATTTTGAATTCCTGTAAAATCAATTTCCTTTAAAGAGTGAAGATAAAACAAATGTTATAACATAATTAAAATCATGACAATATTCTTCAAAATTCAAAGTAAAATTTTAGAATAAAAATTAACATAATTTAAATCCTTTAATATATCAATTCAAACACAAATTGAATTTTAAAATCCAATTCAAAAATCAAATTTGATATGAATAAAATTTGAACACATTCATTTTCTTATATATGTATTAGTTTTTAATTAGAATAAATTTATATTTACAATCCATTTATTTGCTGTTGAATAATTAACAAATCTATCAATTTAAATTAGTTTATTATATAGATTATCATATTTAAATTGGGTGTGAAATTCCAGGATATCACAATCCTCCCCCCTCAAAAGAATTTCGTTCCTGAAATTTAAACAAAAGATAATCCAAAATTTCATTTTATTCAACACTTCAAACATACATAACATTCATACATAAGCAACCATCAAACAAAACATCCAAACAAACATTCATCCAATACAACCACTAGCTATCCGGACACATATCCGGATAAGCCTTCCTAAAGCTATCCAGGGTCTCCCAAGTACAATCCCTGGGATCCTCACTCCACTGGACTTTAACAAGCTTCACTATGTTGCTTCTGAGTTGCCTCTCATCTTGATCAACAATTCGAACAGGATGTCGGACAACCGATAAGTCCGGCTCAACCTCTAAGTCTTCCTGCATAGCTGGCTCCACAATAAGAGATGGATCGTGCACATATTTCCGTAGATGAGATATGTGGAAAACATTGTGAATTCCAGCCATCCGGACTGGCAATTCAATCATGTATGCTACAGAACCAATCCTCTCGAGAACCCGGAACGGACCAATGTATCTCGGAGCGAGTTTCCCTGTCTTCCCGAATCTTACGGCTCCTTTAATAGGGGAAACTTTGACAAAGACTAAATCACCAATCTCGAACTCTAATTGTCTTCGTCTCTTATCAGCATATTTCTTTTGTCGATCCTGAGCAGCTCTCATTCTTTTCTTGATCAGCTCGACTTTAGCAGAAGCTTCTCGGATCAAATCTGGTCCAAGCACAACACGATCCTTCACCTCTATCCAACAAGCTGGAGATCTACACGGTCTTCCATAAAATGCTTCTTAAGGAGCCATCTTGATACTTTCTTGGTAATTGTTATTATACGAGAACTCTACCAGATGTAGATGACCCTCCCACGATCCTCCAAAATCTAATACACAGGCTCTCAGCATATCTTCTAGAATTCGATTAAGCCTTTCTGTTTGTCCATCTGTTTGTGGATGATATGTTGTACTCAATCTCAAATTAATTCCCAAAGCTGATTGCAATGCCTCCCAGAATTTGCTGGTGAAGATCGGATCTCGATCACTTACAATACTGACAGGAAAACCATGCAATCTCACAATATCCTTTAATAAAATTTCTGCCAAAGAAACTGCAGTACGGGTTGCTTTAACTGGTATAAAATGGGCGCTCTTGGTAAGACGATCCACAATCACCCATATTCGTTCATTACCCTTTTTAGTTATAGGCAGACCGTCGATGAAGTCCATCGAAATCATCTCCCATTTCCATGTCGGGACCTCCAAAGGTTGTAACAAACCGTCTTGCTTCTACTAATCTCCTTTCACTTGCTGGCAGATAGCACAACTATTGACGAATCTGGCTACATCCTTCTTCATGCCCGACCACCAGGAAACTCTCTTCATATCCTTGTACATCTTCGAGATTCCTGGATGAATATTCAATCTGGAATGATGACTTTCAGACAATACTTCGTCTCTCAATCCATCTATGTCCAATACACACAATCGACCATTAATTCTCAATGCTCCTTGATTGTCTATCTTGAAATCCGAATATCGACCATCCTGGGTTCCAAGAATCAATTCTTCAAAAGACCTATCTTCCATTTGCTTGCTCATTATTCTTTCCTGGAGAGACGGAACAACTTCCAAAAGAGAAAGAACTGCATTTCTACTAAGAGCGTCTGCCACAACGTTCGCCTTCCCCGAAGTATACAGAATATCCAAATCGTATGATGCCAAGAACTCAACCCATCGCTCCTGTCTTATATTAAGACCTTTTTGAGAGAAAAGATATTTCAACGGTTTGTGATCCGTGAATAACTCAAACTTTTCTCCTAAAAGATAATGTCCCCATATCTTTAGAGCAAAAACAATAGCCAACAGCTCTAGATCATGCGTAGCGTAGTTCCTCTCATGTGGCTTCAATTGCCGACTCGCATATGCAATAACCCTACCATTCTGCATAAGCACAGCTCCCAATCCAATAATACAGGCATCAGTATACACTTCAAACTTGCTCTTACCATCAGGAATAGCCAATACAGGAGCGCTTGTCAACTTTGCCTTCAGTTTCTGGAAAGCTTCCTCACACTCCGGTGTCCACTTGAATTTAGCTCCATTTCTTGTCAACTTCGTTAGATGAGAAGAGATCTTAGAATAATCCTTAATAAACTTCCTGTAGTAACCGGCCAATCCAAGAAAACTGCGAACTTCTGTAGGAGTCCGAGGCTGTTTCCATTCCAGAATAGTCTCAACTTTAGCTGGATCTACAGAGATTCCCTCACCAGAAACAATGTGGCCCAAAAATTTTACTTTAGATTTCCAAAAATGACACTTAGAGAACTTTGCCTTCAGCACATGCCTTCTCAGAGTTTCCAAAACTATTCACAAGTGCTGTTTGTGCTCTTCTTCCGATTTAGAATAAACCAAAATATCATCGATGAATACCAAAACAAACTTATTCGGAACATCTCTAAAGACTCGGTTCATCAGATCTACAAAATAAGTAGGAGCGTTGGTTAACCCAAAAGGCATAACCAACCACTCATAGAAACAATTAGGTCCCCTAAATGCGGTTAAGGGAATACTGTCTTCAGCTACTCTTAACTGATGGAAACCTGATGCTAGATCTAACTGAGAAAAGATAGATGCACCATGAAGCTAGTCGAAGAGATCATCAATGTGAGGAAGAGGATACTTATTTCGAATGGTCACCTTGTTCAATTCACGGTAGTCTACACAGAACCTTAGCGACCCATCCGCCTTTGTGACAAAAACTGCAGCAGAACCCCAACAGGAAAAACTTGGTCTAATCAGACACTTCTCCAACAAATCTTGAGTTTGCTTCACTAATTCCTCCCTCTCCCTTGGAGCCATCCTCCTACTAGGTTGAATTACAGGTACTGCTCCAGGAACCAAATCAATACGAAACTCTATTTCCCGGTGTGGTGGCAAACACTTAACTTCCTCAAATACGTCGGAGAAATCCCGGACTACTTCAATATCTACAACCTCTTCTTGAGAAGTCTCTATTCCATGTAAAAGACTACTCAATTGGATTCCAGAGTTATCACACATTACTCTGGCAATCCTACTCAGATCAGTTTCCAACGAAACTGTTCTTTCATCACAATTTAAGATAGCCTTATATTTGTCAAGCCAATCCATTTCCAATATAAGGTCGAAACCTTGAAAATCCAATACATAAGGATCATAGGAAAAACTATGGGATAGATAGGAGATTCTCAAATCTTTACAAATCCTATCCAATTTAGTTACCCCTCCTATAGGATTTGATACACAAATGGGATTGTCTACGATACTAGGGGCGAGTAAGAAATTTTCTACAGTTTCCAGGGAAATAAAACTTAAAGAATCACCAGAATCAAATAAGACTTTAATATACTTTCCATTTAAAAGTAAAGTACCTTCTAAAACTCCCTTGCCTTTCGATGAGTTTGATGGTGCGCCTTCTAAAGCAAATACTTTGTTCTGTTGAACCTTATGAAGGAGCGGACAGTATCTAATCATGTACCCCGGTTGGTGACAGTTAAAGCAAAGAGACTTCTGAACTAAGGCTGACCCTGGACCACTATACTGCTGTCGCTGCTGCTGAGATCCTTTGCTGGGACACTTGTTTGCCATATGGTCTTCTTATTGACAAATATAACACTTTCGGGGTCCATTATTGTTCCCAGACTTCTTCTTGTTTTGCTTCTTCCAGTTAGGGTTGAATTTCCTCTTATTCTGGTTAGAAGAATTCCCTCCTGATGCAGCAACTTGTGCCACTGACGTCTTCTTCATCAAGTCTTCATACCTTAACTCCATATTAATAAGCTCCACAAAAGACCCTTTCAGATGTGCAGTCATTCTCTCATAATACCCGGGCCTCAACCCTTGGACAAACATCTCGTTCTTCTTAAGAGGTGTGTCTATAAGTCCTGGTCCGTAGTAAGATAACTCGTTGAATTTAGTCTCGTATTCAGCTATAGACATATTCCCTTGCTTCAGATTCAGAAAGTCTTGATAAAGCCGAGTTCTTCCTGCAGCAGGCATATATTTTTCCTCAAACATCTCCTTAAACTCTTCCCAATACATACCATCCTCCGAGATATTAGCAGTCACTGAATTCCACCACACTGCGGCACCACCTTGTAATTGCCGTGCAGCCATTATTCTCTTCTGCTCATCTGATAACCTCATGCTCTTAAAAATCTTCTCACAAGAGAGAATCCATGCTTGAACTTCTATTATAGTTTCTGATCCTTGAAATGGTTTCCCTCCAAGATGAACAAAGTCCTTGCATAATGTGGCAAAATTGGCTGGAGACGTAACTGGATTAACAGTCTCATTATCAGTCTGCTCTCTTCTGTTACCAGTTGATGCACTACCAACAACTCTTCCCCTTCGACCTCTTGAACTCATATTGGCTACCTGAACAGGTAATCCAATCAATTTACTTAGCGATATAGTTATATGAGAAAATTACAAATACGCACACTCAAGATAGATAATATTCCAGAGCCTAGGTGTTTCTCAACCATTGCTCTGAAACCAACTGTGACGACCCGTCTTTCAATAACCAGAAAGACGTATCATCAATAAGAAAGAAAGAGATAGAAATAGAAAGACAGAAAGAAAAGAAACAACACAAATCAGAATCTCACAGCGGAAACGAATAAAATATAATATTACATATATCCCTTACATAGGTTTACATATTAGAGTACTCAAAATAATACCACTCCATTACATCTGACATTCGTAAGAGTTCTTCCCAACCCATACAACTCAAACATAACACCAAAATACCACTACAGCGAATATAGATAGATAGTACGTCTGGACTCCAGCTTCAGCTTCCAAAACATATGCTAATCCAAACCTAATCACTTGGCTACTCATAAAAATTTGAGTACCCAAGAGTTTATGAAAAACAAAATAAACTCCGGGTCAGACATGGGTCTGGTGTGAGTAAATCAGTTAAAGTTGTTTAATTTTTAAAAATCATTTTGAAAACAAAAGGTATCACGTAAGATTCCCCGCAAATAAATACGGGTAAGTTTTTACCTTACACTAACCAAAACATTTGATAGGAAATTCAGTGATATTATAAGGGTCTAGGGTTTTAAAATAAAATACAGAAATAGCTGGAATGCTTACATCTCACATTCCAACATAGTTGGGCACAATCAAATCGTACAGCACTTATTGGAGATTGGATTCCATACAATGGCAGGGCTACTGGGGTACCGCCCGTCACAGTACGGGGCCTAGATCACCGTACCGAGGATCACTCCCGATCCCCTACAACACAAGGCTAGACCCATCCCTTACTGGATAGTTCCGAACAAGATAACCCCGCAGTTGTGGCCAACAACTACCCACACAGCCGAATAAATAATAAGGGACTTCTAGACAGGGGTAAATCTCACTCTCAAGTGGGGGCTACCCACGAAACCATGCTGCACCTCCCCTGTTTTAGCCATTCCCGGTTGATGAGGCTTCAGGCTACGATTACCTTTATAAAGAACTCATCTCTTAGAATGCTCATCGTCCACCTGACGATGATCTGAAAGCATTCAATCCATACAAGTTCGTTCCGGGTTTGAACGAAACTAAAGGCATTATCTCGTTACACTCATTTTGGAATCACCCTTAGAGTTAACGACGATAACCCTTGCACTCTAATTCTCCATCTCGAATCTATAAATACTATTCCGTCAAACTCATTACGGAATCACCCACAGAGTTATACTGAAGTATAGTCCTTACACCTCGAGTCTTCACTCTTCACATAAGATTCACGACCTAACGTTATTTGGAATCAATGTGGTTTTCGGATATCCAAATATGCAAACCCGATCCCGGTCTCATCGAAATCCAAAGCGTGTCTTTTAGGTCCAAGTTGCTTTAAAGGTTTAAACAATTCAATTCAGATTTTAAACATAGCATCACACAACATTATCAACAGATAATAACCAATATCTATCACAGATATACAACATCTCATCAGAGAATATAACTCAACTATTATTCAACAGATATCAACCATATTCAGATATCAATACAAACTATCATCCACAAGCAAGCCCTACTTAATTCATATCATAATTAATTTAATTAATTTAAAATTAAATTAATTACTTAAGAATTTATCATTTAATCTTGCTTAACCAAACATCAATTAATCACAATCATTTAATTAATTAATCACCTCTTAATTATCTCATTATTAACTAATTAATCTCTAATTAATTAATAATCCTTTAATTATTATCAATTAATTACTATAATTATTTATTAGTTAAAATTTTATTTAAATTAATCATTCCTTACTTGTTTATTAATTAACCCTTAATTAATAATTAATTATCCTTAATTAATTCTTAATTACCTTAATTAATTCTTAATTAATCACAAATTAATCTCTTAATTATCTAATTAATTATTCATTAATTAACCTTAATTATTTAATTAATTAAATCTTAACCCTTAATTAATTTACAATTACTTATAAATTAATTAATGTTTAATTACTTAATTAATTAACTCCTAATCAATTAATTAATTAACTTCTTAATCACTAATTTATTAATCATTAATCAATTAATTAATCCATTATTAATCACTTATGAATTAACCTTAAATTAATTAATAAATTAATAACCTATTAATTGTTATTTAATTTAATCCTTAATTATCCATTAAATAATTCCTAAGAAATTTATTAAATCTTAATAATTAATTAACCAAAATTAATTTATTAATTCCATCACTAAACTAATAAATTTAAGTAAACTTAAATTTCAAAATCTAATTAACTTCAAAACAAAACAATGTTCATTCATCTTTAAAAAAAACTCTTACATTTCTAAATATTATTAAAAACTAATTGCCTTTGAAAATGTAAGATTTAAAAGATATAAAATCATTTCAAACTTCAAATAATAAGATGTGAATTATTTTTGAAATAAAATATTTGATGCTTAATAAAATAGAGAAAATATAAAGTGATAAGTTTTTAAACTTAAAACAAAAAATTGAAGTTTCAAAACAAACTTAAACTTTGTCTTCATTAATATGCTTAAAGCCCGGCCCAAAACCCAACTATACCGACCCTAACCTTCATCTCTCCCTTACCTTCCATCAACTACCTGAACCCAACATCACTCACGAGCAAAGCACACACACACACACCCGAGCACAACACGCTTCTCACACGCGACCAACTCGAGCGCTTCTTCGAGTCAAACCACTCGCATTCGAACGAAAGCAGCAGACACAAGCCCCTCCTTTCTCGTGCACGTGCACGGTGCTCCGGCACCTCCATCACCGCCGCCGACTCTATGCGCAAACCCCACTACGATCCTCGACCCAGAATCCAAACCCAAAAATCAACAATTCGAACTCAAACGAAAATTGAGTTGTTCGAACCCAAAGTCGAACTGCAGACGCCTGGAAACCCCATCACCCACGGCAATGTCGACCACCTTGCGCCACCAAACTCCGGCCATACGTGCGTAAAACCAAACTCACCTCCACCCCAAACCCCGTGATACTCGATCACCTCTATGCTTCACGCGATCAAATTCTTCAAGCTCGAAAAACACAGTACCCAAACCCTACAAATCCACATTCTCAATTCCATGTTGCATAATAAATTCAATTGGTATTTTTCTAGTGATAAACATCATCTAACATAGCTTCAGTTCAAATTTCAAAGGTTGAAATCAAACCAATCACGAGAATTTGAAGAAAGTCCCAAATTCAGTTAATTTCAAAATTCAAATTCATTTGTATGTTAAAAATTCTAATTTCAATTTTAAAATTCATAACATGCATTATAGATTCAGGGTGTGATCGTGATTCATTAAGATTTCAACAAAATTTACATGATATTATTTTTTTTACTGCATATGTACTTTCTGCAGACATTTAACTGTTTCCTATGCAAATTTTTTTTTCACTTAATTCATATTGAATTTAACTTCTATATTTGAAGATATTAACTCAGCATCATCTTACTGTAATTAAATTTGAAGTTTGTTCTGAAGTTTTGCTTTAAACTTGAAATAACAGAGGTGCTCATTTTCTTATAACATACACAGTCAAACTTTAATACTGTAAACAAATTCTTCACAAATAAATGACATGCAAGCATTTCAGAGTTAACATTCAACATACAACAATTTTAGACTTAAAGTTTTGATTTAAGAATTTACTCACCAGTTAGTTGTTAAAATTCAAACTGCAGGAAAGAATATGAACTGCAGGCCTTTAAAAACTGAAATCACTTGATGTTATTGCTTTGAAGATGCCTCAAACTTGAATTAATAGATGATAAAACTTGAGATTGTATGAGAATTTGGTTGAAGAAGTAGTGATTTGAGGAAGTTCAGATTTTTGAAAAGGAAGAAGGTAAAATTTCTTGTAATAAAATGAGAAAATATGAAAGAATGTCTTTTAAAAATTTGTTTTATAAAATTTAAAGAAAATAAAACCTACATTATGACACTTGTCACAAAAATGTTTAAATTTCTAACACATGTTTTATTAATAGGTTTAAATGTTAACATGTGTTTATCTCATGCAAAAAGAAATTAAAATGTTTACTTAATTGATTTTCTTATATAAGTTTATATTTTGAATTCCTATAAAATCAAATTCCTTTAAAGAATGAAGATAAAACAAATGTTATAACATAATTAAAATCATGAGAATATTCTTCAAAATTCAAAGTAAAATTTTAGAATAAAAATTAACATAATTTAAATCCTTTAATATATCAATTCAAACACAAATTGAATTTTAAAATCCAATTCAAAAATCAAATTTGATATGAATAAAATTTGAACACATTCATTTTCTTATATATGTATTAGTTTTTAATTAGAATAAATTTATATTTACAATCCATTTATTTGCTGTTGAATAATTAACAAATCTATCAATTTAAATTAGTTTATTATATAGATTATCATATTTAAATTGGGTTTGAAATTCCAGGATATCACAATATACAACACCAAAAGCGATGTATAAATGTTTGATTAAAGTAAAATTCATGGATGGTCGCTCCTAACTGGCCCTACTCTCTACATTAACAGATAGTATTACTCGGTAATACCTTTTGTTAGTGTAGGTCTTGGGGTGGGGCATCACATATTATGTACATAAGACCTGTTGTATCATATATTATTCGTACCTCCGTCTTATTGGGAGTTGCTTTATTCTAATTATCTGCATTGATATTTATTTATCGGTTATTTTCGCCAATGCGGTATGTTATATACATTGTTCATCCCGTCTTGTTCATATTTAGTATATTATATATTATCATTCGATTATGAGATCTTATCAATGTCTTGGTATAGTGTTTTATTTAATTTTACCCTAACAATCTGTCCTTTGTGGTATTCGGAAGTCTGGTTTAGATGCAAGACGCTTAGTTTTAGGTATTACGAAGTGTAGGTTGTTACAGGTTAGAACTAGAAAATGAAGGGAGGAGGTTAAGTAGACTTTCATTCGCTGCCTCTCCAAATCACCCACTTTTAAAACCCTGGTTTCCATCTTCATTTTCCCACTTTCATGACAAAAAATTCAAGGCAAAATAAAGAGTAAAAAAATATATTCTAGTGACATCTAATCAAATCATTCAAATAAAATGTGGCCCATCTCTTGTAGAGCTAATAGACTGATCCAGATTTAGATCTGGAAGCATTTATCATTCGTAATGCATTCAAGGCCAAAATTTGTAAGGTAAGATCTAAACTAAATTCATATTTATCTCAATGTTAATTAGCTTAATGAAGTTATACATATATATATATATATATATATATATATATATATATATAATCAGATCTGAGCAAAACACTTTTTTGATTAATATTGTTGAAATTAAAAGATAATTTTAATATAGATCTATAAATGCAAAATACAAATGTGTTTAAATATTTGGATTTAACCTTGGATTTTTTTAGTAAATATGCTTTGACTTCAAATTTAGTTATTTAAATAAGATTATTTTGCAAAAGGAATATTTAAATAATATTTTTATGTGTGTATTTTGATCTAGTGGAAAGATAATTAGTCTTGTTTGAGTAAAAGTGTAGTTTGAACTAATTAGAATTTATTTAAAACCTATTATTACATATGTATATATTATACAATATTAAAAAAAGGTCAATTAGAGATATTTTCAATAATTAATCTTTCCTAGTTCTAAATTGAAATCTTTCCTATAAGTCAAATCAGAAATTTTACAATTTTGGATTGCAGCTTATTTGAAAGGTTAATTAATTAACATATGATGATTTTATGGCATAAGGGATTTTTAAAGGCTACCATGAATAAAATATTGTTTGGAATTAAAACAGATTTGATGTATGTTTATGGAAAGTAGGAAGGATAAGTTGCACATCCCAACATCTATCCATGAATGTTATAAAAGTGTAAATGATCTCTAATATGGCTAACAAATGTAAATGTGTATATAATCAAGGTAGATAATAATAAAGTAGAATAAGTACAAAAAATCACACCAAGAATTTATATTGGTTCAGACCTTCCATCCTACATCCAACCCCGAAGCTCCCGTTCAAATTTCCACTAACCAACACCCTCACTTGGCCAGAGGAATAGGGGTAAGAGTTTGTTGACTTAATAATGATGTAATCTATCAATATGGATTTTAACTTCAATTACTATCTTCTTATAACCTCCTTTGATGATTCATTGATGTGTGCAGTGTGATCAAGGAAGTGCAAGGAGTAATTTTTGAGTGAATGAAATTTTTAAAATGAAAATAATCACAAGAGAGTTTAGAAATCAAGATAGCTAGTTAATTTTAAACTTCTTTTCTTAGGGTTTCTTCATAGAAATCAATAGTTGTTTTGAAGAGTTGTATATTTTCAAAAATTCACATCCCTTTGAAAAAGAACCATTGAAGAATCATATCTCTTCAAAATGTTATTTCAAAAAGTATAGCTATTATTATTTATTTAGTTGAATGGAAATGATGGCAAGTTGACCGACCATAGGTATAAAATATGTTAGAGAACAAAACAAAAAACAGAAGACTGAATAGGTTATTTAGTGGACTGATTCAGTCGAATGGACAGTCGACATCCTCATTCAACTAGATTCAAATCCAGTTGACTACTTCTTTGCGTTTTGCTTTTTTTATATGAAGTTTTGTGAAATTTAAATGTAATACTTTTTCTTGAAAATCTTATGCACTTGTGATATGTGTATATGCATATGAATGATCTAGGAGATTTCACAATTAGTTTCTAAAGACAAATGAGCGTACTTTCTATTTTTAGACGATTATTTCTTCTTTTGCTTCTTGTCTGTTTAAGTCATTGTTGTTTTCAAAATTCTAAATAAGAGATGCTATAATAGATATTTATATATATAGTTGTCATCATTAAATAATCATACAAATAGAGTTCTAACATTCTCACACTTTTTGATTATGACAAATATATGTATGGCATAAGTGTATATAACTCCCCCTTAATGAATGCTCTCCCTTTCACCATACTTTCTCCCTTTTATTATCAACAAGGAGTAAAAATGAACCGAAATCGAAGAAAGTATTCATATAGAATTAACATAAGAATTCTTATAAGAGATATAAAATAAAGGATGCAAATAGAATTATAAAATGCAGTTTGACAAGATTATGCACATACAAACAACGTAAGTTAAATCATACAGAATATAAGCAATGTTTTAAAGAAACAAATGAAAAGATGCTAGGTAGATGAAGAGTAATTAAACAAGCTTTTCAATCTTTCTCATTATAGAAAGAAGCATGAGAGCAAGACGAAGAGGGAGACCATGAATAGGAAGTGATTTTTTGCAAAATTTTCTTAAGAAAGCCCATTATTGATTTCTAAAAAAAATCATCCTTTTGTTGCAGAGATGAGTTTCTTGATTTTGAATAACAACATTTTAATGGGAAATAGTTTTTAAAGGAAGAACCAAAGAGACATCATTATCACTGTCTGTGGTGTAAGATTCTTCTTCAACTTCTTGATGAGATAAAGGCTATGAAGATAGTTATGGCTGAGATGATGATTGCTCAATATTTTCATAAACCATTTTTGCAAGATATGCATTGTAAGAAAGAAGCATCTCCATAGTTGATGGAAGTTTAATTAAAGAAATTGACTTTTGATCCATAATTTTAGGAGTTATAAAGTCAGATAAAGCTTCAACATTAATTCCATAACGGAAAAAGATCTTAGTTAAATAAGATCGGTAAAACACAGTATGTTGAGATCGAGGATTAAAAATTTTAATCTCATCATGTATGCTTTTGCCCAATTTATTTTTATCTTGGAGTAAACTGTGTACGGGGCTTTTTCTCTCTAAGCGGGGACCTTCTTTCTTTATGCTAGCAGTTTTTGTCTAGGAGCCATTAAAATTTTGAGAAGTTTTAGATTTAGGTTATTTTTGATTTTAAAGAATGAGGAAAGTGAAAAAAGAGTGATGAGAAAATAGTATAAATGAAAAGGCATTATTTTTAAAAATATTAATTTGTAAATTTGGTTGGTTGAAATGGGGAAGTAGTCAATTAAATGTAAAGGAAATCTATTACCAAGAACGAATTCAAATTCATTCGACTAAATTGGAGGTTGACTAACTAAACAAGAAAAGCTCAGGCGATGAATTAGGGAGGAGTCAACTAAACTGGATGAAATTTACATCCCGACAAAAGTTCCTTATTTTGTCGACTTAAAACCTAAAGGCAGCCTACCAATTTCGAAATTTTCAACCGACTAAATGGGTAGAGGAGTCGACGGAGCTATGAGAATTTTTTTTCCAAAGAACAATGAAAGGTTTAATTGATTGAAATAGATGAATATGTCAACTGAATTGCAAACTAAAAATTTAAGCATCATTCATTAACTCACATATACTAATCTAAAAGGATTTGGTGATTAGTTTACCTTTTTAAAATGTTCATAATTCATTCTATATTATTTTAATAGAATTAGATATTTTTCCTGGATATCAAGGTGAGAAAAATTGTTTCATTCATTATATTATATACATAACAGATTTAAAAATTATATATATTTAAATAGAGATGTATACAAGCAATACAACAACAACAGTTCATTTCCCTTTAGAAGGCTTGTTCTCGTCTTTAGATATTTCTTGTTCCTAAAGTTAGCTTGTATTGGCTCATATATTTTAATGGTGTTATTGTTTGTCATATCGAAGGATTTCTACTTGTCCAAATGATGTTAATAGTTAGCAATTTTTAGTAAAGCGCCATTAAGGTTCTTTCAGTAAAATTTAGAAGTTCACCCTAACGACGTTACTCCTAGTACATTTCCTCTTGTATTCTCATTATATCTCATTGATAATGATTTATATCATTGATACGATTATCTTGAGTAGTAGTTCAGTGACCTTTAAAATTGATCAATCATTTAGTATTCTTCCCTTCATAAGAAAATATAGTTTTCTTTGAAGGAGAAGATAATTTTAGAAGAATATGATGAATTATTTTGAGAGGATAATGTAGCGACCTAGAAATTCGAACATTTCGTCCTCACATATCGAAAAGTTTTAAAATACAATAAAGTGTAAAAAAATATATGATTTTATAACCTTATTAAGCATCATTTAATTAATAAATGATGATAAGGAACTTGTTTTGAGATTTGTATAAAAAAAATATTCTTCTAAGAAAAATTAATAATGTGACTGAAAATCGGTTTATTGGTAGACAACTTTTCGATCGATATAAGTTGTTCGAACTCTTCTACACTTATCTACTGATCAAACGAACATATTAGCAACTGATTAACACACATCCCTCTTCATAAATCTTTGAAGGTTCTATAATGTTTTAAAGGATAATAGATAATATCATGAGAGCGGTACAATGGTAATTAGCATAAAGAAGAAGTGATGGAAGGTGAAGCTTCGATGGCATGGTAGGGCGTGAGTGCAAGCTTAGGCAACACCATTCTTATGCCTTTATAAGAAGAGGCATACTTCAATGTATAATCACAAATTCAAGGCTAAAGTTAGCATAAAATCAATGTCTTCTTCTTCTTCCTCTTCTATTATGTTCTAAAGATATTATTGCATATCAAATCCAAATAAATTCAAATTTAGAGTGAAGCCTTGGGGGTTATCAAACACCTTCCATCAAGTTAGAAGTTTAAAAAGCAAAGCCAATCTCCCCCCTCAAGTGAAGATCGTGAGAATTGATAGGGATTTGGAGGCTAAGGTAAGGCAAAGGCAAGGAAAGAGAAGAAGGGAAAGGTGTTGCAAGTTTGGATCTAGGCTTGGATCTTGGTTGTTTGAGAACTAACGCCTTACTTTGAATGGAAATATAACATATATATGTTGTATTTTTATTGTGTTTAAGTTGTTGAGTTGTTGTTGTTAACACATGTTAAAATATTGGTTTGGATTCTTACTTTCAAAGTAAGTGACATATGTGATCCATGTATATGGACTTGAACGAACTCGGAATGGACTTGCATGACTTGCAATAAGAACTTGAACAAAACACATGTTATAAATGGACTTTGGCTTAGACTAGACTCGGATTTGAAAGTGCACTTATAGCGATGGTCGCTATAGATGCAGTTTGAAATTGTTTGGTACTCAACGATTTCTATGGATCTTTATAGAGAGATCCTTAGGAGTTTCTCCCTGTATTTATAATTTATTATGTATTTTTTTTGCTATTAAAATCGTGAACGGTAAAAAGTTAAGTAACATCTCGAAAAGTGGCCAAAACTTCACTTGTGCAAAACTACCCCATTTAGCTTTGATTTTGACTTTAAGAGGTTTGAAAATATATCCAAATTTAATTCTTTTGTTTCATTATTTTACAAGTTTTTACTAACTCAAATTAGAAAATTTCAAAAGTAGTTTGATATATATATATATATATATATATATATATATATATATATATTTAAGTCTTTTGTTTCATTCTTTTTACAGGTGTTTACTAACTCATATTAGAGTATTTCAAAAGTGGTGTGACATATTTGTGAATTTTTAAGAATTAGTTGTGAATTTTTAAAGAACGGATATTTTGTTAAGATATATAGAAAACGTGTTCTTTTCAAGTTTTAGAAAATTGTAAAGTTTTTATTTTCAAGTAATATTTTGGATAAATGTTTTAAAAACTATTATAAGTATTTTTAAGTATTTTAAAAGTATATACAAATGTTTTCAAAAAGGAAATTTTCTTAGTGGCTAAATGGTTAATTATTTGATTGCCTGTTTGAAAAGTAATTAACTACGTTTAACACTAAAAGCTGACGAAGTAAGGCTTGCCTATTTGTGAAAGTTAAGATTTATGTCAAGTAGGGACAGAGCAATAGAGAACTAACCTACTGTTTCCTTCTTGGTTGAGGAATAGTAAGTCGAAAAATGTTGAAAACTTGTTAATCATGTTGATTTCTTACTTGTTTATGGAAATCATTATACTAAACACTATAGCCAATAACGTTGAATTATCTATTTTTGAGATTCAAGAATGAAGTGTCTAGGTAAGGCTTTGATGCAACCAGTACTCCACCTTACCTGGCTTCAATCTTGGAAGATGAATAATTAATTTAAATTGTCAAAAACGAGTCAAGCTTACGAATATTGATTTGTATAAGTGAGTGCTTTAACTAGATAATCGATTAGTCGATTATCGAACTTGACCCCATATTAACTTAAGAAGTAACTGAATGACTTCGCGATTTCATACTAATGGGAATCACCGAGGAGGATTATTGGTACGAAACGCCTCTAGCTTTCACTTACTTGTGAAAGAGCTGGAGTTGAGTTAGCCGAAAATTAATCGATTGCTTTTGAAGAGTCCGGGACTGGTAAGTATTTTACTTATCAAATAACACTTGAAAATTAGTATAGTAGTTCTATGTTTAAGAAGCGATTGAAGAAAAAGGAATTTATGTGGAGATTTGGGATCATTTCTAGATGCTCGAATTCATGTAATGATTCATGATTTATTCGAGATATAGGAATCCATTTAAGGATTCGTGCTCTGTTCGAGTGATAAAGTCTAGTGTGAGAGAAGCCGAACGTAGCCCAACATGAAAATAGTGAAGGGGCATGGCCAGGGGGTTTAGCTGACCTCAAGGGTATATCCACTGCATATCTAGAGATGCTTATCGATTATTGCTAGCGGGAGTTGATATGATCTGGATCACACATCGAGGTTGTGTTTCCCATGGACTATATCTTGTCTAAAGTTATACAATTCTTAAAGTGTAACGACCCAGAATTTTTGATAATTAAAATATGAATATTTAATTAATTTTAAATATTAATAAGTGAATTTATAAGTCAAATAAATTTTATATGGAATAATTGGATTTAATTGAATAATTAAATCGATAATTTAATATGTTAAATTATGGAAATAATTGAAAATTGGGTTAAATATGATTGAAATGATTTGTAAAATTTTATTATATCATATTGAAGTTAGAACGATATTTTAGAACTTTTAAAATCGAATTAAAAGTTAATTTGTGAAAATTGAATATTTTAATATTAAAATCGACTAGTGAAAATAGTCAATTTTTAAACAGTCTCAGAATTGAACGAAACCAGTTTCATTGGATCCGTAATAGTTAGTTATTACCGGATTTCAATTTTCGTGTCAATCGGAGCTATCGTTTGATCGTGACAGCTCGAAACGCATCGAATTGTTTTTAATATTAATTTGGCGAGTTAAAATAGCCATTTTTCAAAAAGTCTCGGATTTCAACGAAACCAGTTTCATCGGATCCGTAATGTGATATTATTGTAAGGTTTCAAATTTCGTGTCAATTGGATTTACCGTTTGTCCGGTACGAATTAAAACGCCTAGAAATCGATTTAAATCGGTTTGATTTAAATTGAACGTTTGTAGCCATAACTCGCACAGATGTCCGAATTAGCTTTCGAGACCTGTTCCATTGTGTCCGGAACGCGGGGTAAACCTTAGAAACGCTGGTTACGGCGCGTAAATCGGAGTTCGGAATTTCCGGATGAATAGTGTCGTTCGAAATTCTATAAATAGACCCCCACTCCCTTCATAATTAAAAAAAAAAAATATTAGGTTTTAATAAACCCTAGCCGCCATATACAGAACCAAAGGCCGAAAATTGTCCATTTTCATCCCTCCAAATCTTCAAATCCGTGAAGTATTACAACAAACTTCCAACTAGAAAGTCGTAGAGCACATCGAGATCTTGAAGTTCAACGGTCATGATCAAATATGGAGCAGAGGATTGACGTGAATTCTCGTGCAAGGGATGGCCGTTCGTTCTCGAACTGCGTGCAACATGGGCAGCCGAGTTTGGCTGCATTTGGGGCGTGGGTGGTGCCGGGGGGCGCGCGCGTGATGGTGTTGCCTGATCGAATAATCGTCAAGCGTGGAGGTCGAGAAATCTAACCCTAAATCTCGTGTGTTGGGTTGCTTTGCGTCGTGTGTTAACCTGGAAGGTGATTTGCGTGAGGGAGAGGGAGAAAGGATGGAGGGCTGTGATGAAAAGGTGCTGGATCGTGCGGCTGTTAATAGGGTGGGGTTAAAAAATTATTATAAATTTAAGTTTAAATTGTTTATATAAATCGGGTACAAACTTCAAATATTCATATCTTTTTCATACGAGGTCGAAAAATTACGAAACCAGTTGCGTTGGAATCGTATGGATGAGCACTACGCGATGGAGTTGGTTTGGAGTCGTTTGGAGTTAGTGAGAATTTTGGGTAAAATTAAACGTCCGTCTAATTTTATTCGAAATAAATCGCTAAAACGAAATTGAAATCAAGGTGAGAACTTCTCACTCAATCGAATCAGTTTCGATTTTATTTTAAATAGTTAGATTTAAAATATTTGAATGCAAGTTTGAATGATGATTGATATCTATTGATTGTTAAAATAGACATTATACGCCGTTAGTAAGCGGATGTTATTTATTAAAAACATATACCGCGAATATTTCATAAGCAGTGAAATTGGTATTTTATATAATAGCAATATATATATATTGGCATATGTATATATTGGAGTTATTGATTTCCCGCATTTTTTGTTTAGCGGATGAGACCCTATTGCGCCGTCTATTAAGCGGATAATATTTTAAATCCCATATACCGCGATAATTTCGTACTGGAGCGGAATTGGTATTGTGCTAATGTTTGTGGATGCAGGAAAACAGGTTGGAGGGATCCAACTGGATTCCTCAACAGTTTTTGTTTGATTTCAGATATTTTGATATTTGATGGATTATCATATCGATATATGATATCGTTGTTGTCGTGATTGACTATTTGGTGTGTAGCATCATTGGATCCAGATTTTAGAATTTTAAAATGATTTTTAAAGTGATTTTTGAAAATATAAAATATGTTTGGAATTTGATCTATTTTAAATAAATAAACATTATAATTTTTAAAGTTATAAAAATTATGATTTTTGAGAAATATAGTTAAAAAACTGATTTTTGAGAATGTGATGCTAATGATTTTATAAAATAGTTTAATCGGGATTTTAGAATTCATTGTGAAAAGTTTAAATATAGGATTTATAAAATTTAATTATTTTATGAATCAAAATGGTGAAATTATAAAGGAATTTGAAGACGTTTTAAAAGAATAATATAAATTGATTTATATTAAGAGATTTATAAATGGATATTTATAAATTGAAATATTGACATTATAAAACGAGTTTTTATAAGTGTTTGAATGAAGTGTAAATGAATTTTGTAAATGAATGAAATTTATAGAATTATAAATGGAGAAGTTATAAATGAGATTTATAAATAGTAAGATTTATAAATTTATAAAGTTGTTAAAAGAATAGGTTTGGATAAATAATTGAATCTTATAAGTTATAAGATTTATAATTATGAAGTTTAAAAGAATAATTTTTGTAAAATAATCGTTTTATAAGTATTTGACTTATAATATGAACCTTTTGTTTTATAATTGAGTTATAAATCGAATCGGTTAATAAAGGAATTTATAAATGGAAGTTGTTACAAAATAAATTCGCAATCGATTTATTTTGATAAGTTAATTGTTATAACTTATTTAATGGAGTTATATTCACATTTTTGAATAATGAATAATCCTTTGAATTAAAATGAATAAAAGGATGAAATTGTTAATGAAGTATATTCATGTTTTTGAATAGTGAATAACATGTTAAAGAAAATGTTTAGAATGGGATATTTTAAACAGAATTAAAACGATCTAACGATGTTTTAAAGGTGTTGAGATTCGAAACCATAGATTTCAACATTTATTGTTGAAATAGACGTTTTCGAGAAATAAAAGGAAATGGTAGACTATAACACTGTTGTTATAGTAAATGATTTCCGAAAGGAAATGTTTGAATAGTATTGGGATTTATATATCTATTTTAATTACGAATCCCTATACTAGTGATTTTAGGTTGTCGTAACGATGTTTTACGCAACATTCATTTTGGCCCAAATAAATATGTTTAAGAGAATGATTTCCTTAAAGAATGAATATGTACTTAATTTCGATTTAAGTATATTGAATATTTTCCAAGTGTTGAAAATAAATAAAATTTGTGAATTACTATGAATAAATAAGTATGGAAATGTTTTTCCAATATAAAGTGAATATTAGAGAATTTATCTTTTTGAAGATAAATTGAAATGAATAATTGAAATCGAATATTCATTGATATTTTGAAATATAAATTCACTAAGGAATTTATAAAAGAAAGTGGAATTTGTTTAAGAATAAATGTTGATTTATTTTTGAAGTATTGAAATTTAATATCTAGTGAAGATATTTTGGAAAATAAATAATTTGGAAAATTATTTGGAATCTGGTGATGTATGCATATCAATTGATAGTTCAATAACCGACTATCAATATTTCCCTTTGAATGGGTAATTGATGTGATTTGTTTGAATGTGAATGTCACACTTATTTTTGAATAAGCGCTCACTATTCGGGTTAACCGGGAAAGGACCATGGGGTCGTATAACCCATTCCGAATATGTGATACGTCGTCGCGAATTGCAATGAAGATCGGTGTTGAAGACCGAGTATTTGTGAAAGCGATAGGATGACCTATCGATTGTCTCTGCACTGGGTAGCTCCTGGTATAGAGATCTCCTAAGTGATGGGAAATTCGATCGGGATTGTGAATACCCGGATTGCAAGGGCTTCGTAAGAAGTGCCTTCGGTTTTGTTCGAGCCCGGAACAGACTTGTATGGATTGTATGTCTGACATTACAAGTTGAGATATAAAGCCGATTTCTTTCAAATATATTTCTGTTGGTGGCGGAGAATTTATTCTTTTAGCTTAACACCCTTCTCTGAGACGTACGAGCTCAGAGGTTATGTAGTTGAATGTTATCAGCGATATATTCCCAATTTGGTAATGTGACATGCTGAGTGTTGCTGAAAATGATCATTGTGTTGATTATTTGTGATAGGATCGTTTATTTGATCGTCTATCCTTGTGATCATTTCTATGATCATTTGTTGACCCAAAGCATGGCTTTTGTATAAAGTATGTTTTTGTGGACGTGACTTCGTCGAGCCTCACACCCCGTGAATGGTCAAAACAGGAAAGATGCGGCAAGGTTATGAGGGGTAGCGCCCTTTAGGATGTGTGCATTTCCTTCTGGAAAAGGGTGGTATCATGGTATGGAGCCCAGATACTTACTCATGTTGAAAACACTTTGTTATGATTGTGTGAATTGATTGCGAGCGCTCGGTGGAAGGTCCCAAAGGACCGGGGGATGGCATATTCGGTCAGTTGTTACTCAGTTAGGGGTAACCCGGCCTTGTGTTGGTAGAGATCCGGTTTGGTTCTCGGGGATGTCCATCCAGAGGCATTCTCATGTGGCAATGGGAAGTTCCTTGGCCTGATCATTCATTGGAAATCCAAAGAAACAATACGTGACTTGTACGGTTTTAGTTGTATAACCTGCTATGGAATGTGGCGGTAACCTGCTATTGAACATAGTTAGCTATAGTAGGCATAGTTCGGAATGTCTATGCTGGCTAAGATTTATATTCTACTTTCGAAATGAATTTTTCCTACACTATGCACTAGTAATAATATCAAATGTTCTTTTTAAATGCGTATCAAGCATCTTTGACTATCATAAGGAGAAATCTCCTCCGATTCTGCGTTTGCATTGTGTGTGTGTGCGGGAGGCCTTATGGTAGTCTCATTTTTAAAAGCATTGCGAATTGAATTTAAAAATATCTCTCTATTTTGATTTTAAAGTTAAATAAACTGTTTTGAGTTCTCACACCAGTCACATGACTGACTCGGAGTTTATTGTTTTCCTTCCTAAACTCTGGGTGCCCACCAATTTCCACACGGGCAGTCAAGAGTTAAGGTTTATCAGGATATTCTGGAGTTGCTGGAGGCAAGATGGATGGCATGGCGTATTACTACTATATAGTATTTCTTTTTCCGCTGCACTGTTTGATGTTGTATACTCTGATGATATGATGTAATGAAATGAAATGTATGAAATGTAATAATTGATATAGTTCTTTGTTTAAAGATTATTCATTTATTATTATATGTTGTTCCGCTGCGAATTGTGAGATTCTGTTGTTGTTCTGTTCTGTTTTGTTTCTTCTGTCCCGTTCTATTTTTCTTTCTGTTCTATTTACTATTTATTTTCTCTTCTCTCTGTTCTCTATTTTCTATTTTCTTTTCTCTATATTTTCTACCTTATCTTTCCTCTCCATCTTCTATCTTCTTCTACCTCTTTTCTTTTTCTTAAAACCATAACATTTTGGGTTTTTCGGCCTTCGATTTCTCGACAGTCGATAAAGTGAGTGTCGATGTCGAATTTTCGAAAGTCGAAAATTTCCGGGGCGTTACATTTGGTATCAGAGCATATGGTTAAGCGACAACCTTAGTTCTGTTGGGTATTACTCATTAGAGATAGAGTCAGCAGTACTCTAGAATGAGTTGAGTGTAATAATAGCTATGAGAGCGTATTTGTTAATGAATATAAAATTGTTTTATATTGTGATGATTGGTTTATTGAGTGGCATATGAACTTTCGTTAGCGTGGTCCGCAAGACTATGCCGAAGGGGTTTCTAAACATTTAAATGGAACAATTCGACACAATATTGTTTTAAATTGGGTAAATGAAATAATTTTACCTTGATTATATTTTATATATAAAGGAATAATTTTTCAGAATTATTAAAGTATATAAGTTGATTGTTTGGTTGTTTGAATAATCTAAATAAAGGAATAATTGTATAAGCAAAAGAATTATAAGAATTGAATTATAATTAAAGTGATTTACAATTGAGAAATAAACTTATATATATATATAAGAAGTGAAACTATATGAATATATTTATGAATATGAGTTATAAATAAAAATGAATTTAAAGTTAAATGAAATATAACTTAAGTGTTGTTGAATGGAATTGATATTAGTATCAAAGTAAAATAATAAGGTGAAGTAATAGATATGAACTTAAGTTATATAAATGAAATGCAACTTTGAAATTGAATTGAATGAATGGATTGAATGTAAATCAATTGAATGTGAATAATTGATATGAAATAATGAATATAAGTGTTAATTCATTAAAATCTAATGTTATTTGAAAGTTGAATAGTTGAATGAAGATCAATTTAATTAAACCAATTTAAAGTGATGGTGTTGAAACTAAATTAAATGAATATAAGCAAAGTAATTTGGTTGTAATTTATATACTTTGGTTGTTATATGATTGTTAATTGATTGTATATAATTCATTAAGTATTAATGAAATTGAAAGCTAAAGTAATTGAAATTCAATTGGAAGTTAAATGAATCTTGAATGGAATTGAATTTGATTTGGAAGTGAACCAACTTGAATATGAATTAGTGAATATAAACTAATTGAAAATGAATGTTAGTAAAAACATCCACTGTTAATAATAAAAAATGTGATTAAATTGAAAACCATTTCATTGAATATTAATAAGAATATGAATGAATATATATTGGTTATGAATGCTAGTTGGTTGATGGTTGAATTTATTGCTTTTCCTACATTTGTTATGTTGGCATATATAGTTATTATGTTGCTATATGTTGTATATTGATACTATTGTCTACATGCATGTTCTCATGTTGTTTGTTGAGTAATTAGTAGGTGCGGATCGCGTTTGCTTCGCATTTGGAGCTCGCTTTCGCACTATATTAGCCGTATATGCTTGCTAATAAAATATAAGGTACATATCTCGGATTACATACCGTACTTTTATACTTTTTCCCTTCGGGATGCCTCATTACTTGATGAGATGTATATTTGTGATATATATACTGTCATTTTTTTCCGGATCGAGCCGCGCAAAGGAGACTATGGCGAATTTTTCCGAAAATTTAAGGCGTTAGAAAAAATTTGAGAAAATTGGAAAGTTTTGAAAACTTTAACTTTGATTTGCAATTGAAAGTTAAACAATAGTAGTTGTTCTTGAAAAAGATAACTAAGTATGATTTGAAAACTTAGTAAAGTATGGTAAGAAGTTTAATTATGAATTTTGGGAAAATTAATGGATTCTGTAACTTTTCTTACTTGTAATTTCGAGGACGAAATTCTTTTAAGTGGGGAAGATTGTAACGACCCAGAATTTTTGATAATTAAAATATGAATATTTAATTAATTTTAAATATTAATAAGTGAATTTATAAGTCAAATAAATTTTATATTGAATAATTGGATTTAATTGAATAATTAAACGATAATTTAATATGTTAAATTATGGAAATAATTGAAAATTGGGTTAAATATGATTGAAAATGATTTGCAAAATTTTATTATATCATATTGAAGTTAGAATGATATTTTAGAACTTTTAAAATCGAATTAAAAGTTAATTTGTGAAAATTGAATATTTTAATATTAAAATCGACTAGTGAAAATAGTCAATTTTTGAACAGTCTCAGAATTGAACGAAACCAGTTTCATTGTATCCGTAATAGTTAGTTATTACCGGATTTCAATTTTCGTGTCAATCGGAGCTATCGTTTGATCGTGGCAGCTCGAAACGCATCGAATTGTTTTTAATATTAATTTGGCGAGTTAAAATAGCCATTTTTCAAAAAGTCTCGGATTTCGACGAAACTAGTTTCATCGGATCCGTAATGTGATATTATTGTAAGGTTTCAAATTTCGTGTCAATTGGATTTACCGTTTGTCCGGTACGAATTAAAACGCCTAGAAATCGATTTAAATCGGTTTGATTTAAATTGAACGTTTGTAGCCATAACTCGCACAGATGTCCGAATTAGCTTTCGAAACCTGTTCCATTGTGTCCGGAACGCGGGGTAGACCTTAGAAACGCTAGTTACGGCGCGTAAATCGGAGTTCGGAATTTCCGGATGAATAGTGTCGTTCGAAATTCTATAAATAGACCCCCACTCCCTTCATAATTAAAAAAAAAATATTAGGTTTTAATAAACCCTAGCCGCCATATACAGAACCAAAGGCCGAAAATTGTCCATTTTCATCCCTCCAAATCTTCAAATCCGTGAAGTATTACAACAAACTTCCAACTAGAAAGTCGTAGAGCACATCGAGATCTTGAAGTTCAACGGTCATGATCAAATATGGAGCAGAGGATTGATGTGAATTCTCGTGCAAGGGATGGCTGTTCGTTCTCGAACTGCGTGCAACATGGGCAGCCGAATTTGGCTGCATCTGGGGCGTGGGTGGTGCCGGGGGGCGCGCGCGTGATGGTGTTGCCTGATCGAATAATCGTCGAGCGTGGAGGTCGAGAAATCTAACCCTAAATCTCGTGTGTTGGGTTGCTTTGCGTCGTGTGTTAACCTGGAAGGTGATTTGCGTGAGGGAGAGGGAGAAAGGATGGAGGGCTGTGATGAAAAGGTGCTGGATCGTGCGGCTGTTAATAGGGTGGGGTTAAAAAATTATTATAAATTTAAGTTTAAATTGTTCATATAAATCGGGTACAAACTTCAAATATTCATATCTTTTACATACGAGGTCGAAAAATTACGAAACCAGTTGCGTTGGAATCGTATGGACGAGCACTACGCGATGGAGTTGGTTTGGAGTCGTTTGGAGTTAGTGAGAATTTTGGGTAAAATTAAACGTCCGTTTAATTTTATTCGAAATAAATCGCTAAAACGAAATTGAAATCAAGGTGAGAACTTCTCACTCAATCGAATCAGTTTCGATTTTATTTTAAATAGTTAGATTTAAAATATTTGAATGCAAGTTTGAATGATGATTGATATCTATTGATTGTTAAAATAGACATTATACGCCCTTAGTAAGCGGATGTTATTTATTAAAAACATATACCGCGAATATTTCATAAACAGTGAAATTGGTATTATATATAATAGCAATATATATATATTGGCATATGTATATATTGGAGTTATTGATTTCCCGCATTTTTTGTTTAGCGGATGAGACCCTATTGCGCCGTCTATTAAGCGGATAATATTTTAAATCCCATATACCGCGATAATTTCGTACTGGAGCGGAATTGGTATTGTGCTAATGTTTGTGGATGCAGGAAAACAGGTTGGAGGGATCCAACTGGATTCCTCAACAGTTTTTGTTTGATTTCAGATATTTTGATATTTGATGGATTATCATATCGATATATGATATCGTTGTTGTCGATTGACTATTTGGTGTGTAGCATCATTGGATCCAGATTTTGGAATTTTAAAATGATTTTTAAAGTGATTTTTGAAAATATAAAATATGTTTGGAATTTGATCTATTTTAAATAAATAAACATTATAATTTTTAAAGTTATAAAAATTATGATTTTTGAGAAATATAGTTAAAAACTGATTTTTGAGAATGTGATGCTAATGATTTTATAAAATAGTTTAATCGAGATTTTAGAATTCATTGTGAAAAGTTTAAATATAGGATTTATAAAATTTAATTATTTTATGAATCAAAATGGTGAAATTATAAAGGAATTTGAAGACGTTTTAAAAGAATAATATAAATTGATTTATATTAAGAGATTTATAAATGGATATTTATAAATTGAAATATTGACATTATAAAACGAGTTTTTATAAGTGTTTGAATGAAGTGTAAATGAATTTTGTAAATGAATGAAATTTATAGAATTATAAATGGAGAAGTTATAAATGAGATTTATAAATAGTAAGATTTATAAATTTATAAAGTTGTTAAAAGAATAGGTTTGGATAAATAATTGAATCTTATAAGTTATAAGATTTATAATTATGAAGTTTAAAAGAATAATTTTTGTAAAATAATCGTTTTATAAGTATTTGACTTATAATATGAACCTTTTGTTTTATAATTGAGTTATAAATCGAATCAGTTAATAAAGGAATATATAAATGGAAGTTGTTACAAAATAAATTCGCAAACGATTTATTTTGATAAGTTAATTGTTATAACTTATTTAATGGAGTTATATTCACATTTTTGAATAATGAATAATCCTTTGAATTAAAATGAATAAAAGGATGAAATTGTTAATGAAGTATATTCACGTTTTTGAATAGTGAATAACATGTTAAAGAAAATGTTTAGAATGGGATATTTTAAACAGAATTAAAACGATCTAACGATGTTTTAAAGGTGTTGAGATTCGAAACCATAGATTTCAACATTTATTGTTGAAATAGACGTTTTCGAGAAATAAAAGGAAATGGTAGACTATAACACTGTTGTTATAGTAAATGATTTCCGAAAGGAAATGTTTGAATAGTATTGGGATTTATATATCTATTTTAATTACGAATCCCTATACTAGTGATTTTGGGTTGTCGTAACGATGTTTTACGCAACATTCGTTTTGGCCCAAATAAATATGTTTAAGAGAATGATTTCCTTAAAGAATGAATATGTACTTAATTTCGACTTAAGTATATTGAATATTTTCCAAGTGTTGAAAATAAATAAAATTTGTGAATTACTTATGAATAAATAAGTATGGAAATGTTTTTCCAATATAAAGTGAATATTAGAGAATTTATCTTTTTGAAGATAAATTGAAATGAATAATTGAAATCGAATATTCATTGATATTTTGAAATATAAATTCACTAAGGAATTTATAAAAGAAAGTGGAATTTGTTTAAGAATAAATGTTGATTTATTTTTGAAGTATTGAAATTTAATATCTAGTGAAGATATTTTGGAAAATAAATAATTTGGAAAATTATATGGAATCTGGTGATGTATGCATATCAATTGATAGTTCAATAACCGACTATCAATATTTCCCTTTGAATGGGTAATTGATGTGATTTGTTTGAATGTGAATGTCACACTTATTTTTGAATAAGCGCTCACTATTCGGGTTAACCGGGAAAGGACCATGGGGTCGTATAACCCATTCCGAATATGTGATACGTCGTTGTGAATTGCAATGAAGATCGGTGTTGAAGACCGAGTATTTGTGAAAGCGATAGGATGACCTATCGATTGTCTCTGCACTGGGTAGCTCCTGGTATAGAGATCTCCTAAGTGATGGGAAATTCGATCGGGATTGTGAATACCCGGATTGCAAGGGCTTCGTAAGAAGTGCCTTCGGTTTTGTTCGAGCCCGGAACAGACTTGTATGGATTGTATGTCTGACATTACAAGTTGAGATATAAAGCCGATTTCTTTCAAATATATTTCTGTTGGTGGCGGAGAATTTATTCTTTTAGCTTAACACCCTTCTCTGAGACGTACGAGCTCAGAGGTTATGTAGTTGAATGTTATCAGCGATATATTCCCAATTTGGTAATGTGACATGCTGAGTGTTGCTGAAAATGATCATTGTGTTGATTATTTGTGATAGGATCGTTTATTTGATCGTCTATCCTTGTGATCATTTCTATGATCATTTGTTGACCCAAAGCATGGCTTTTGTATAAAGTATGTTTTTGTGGACGTGACTTCGTCGAGCCTCACACCCCGTGAATGGTCAAAACAGGAAAGATGCGGCAAGGTTATGAGGGGTAGCGCCCTTTAGGATGTGTGCATTTCCTTCTGGAAAAGGGTGGTATCATGGTATGGAGCCCAGATACTTACTTATGTTGAAAACACTTTGTTATGATTGTGTGAATTGATTGCGAGCGCTCGGTGAAAGGTCCCAAAGGACCGGGGGATGGCATATTCGGTCAGTTGTTACTCAGTTAGGGGTAACCCGGCCTTGTGTTGGTAGAGATCCGGTTTGGTTCTCGGGGATGTCCATCCAGAGGCATTCTCATGTGGCAATGGGAAGTTCCTTGGCCTGATCATTCATTGGAAATCCAAAGAAACAATACGTGACTTGTACGGTTTTAGTTGTATAACCTGCTATGGAATGTGGCGGTAACCTGCTATTGAACATAGTTAGCTATAGTAGGCATAGTTCGGAATGTCTATGCTGGCTAAGATTTATATTCTACTTTCGAAATGAATTTTTCCTACACTATGCACTAGTAATAATATCAAATGTTCTTTTTAAATGCGTATCAAGCATCTTTGACTATCATAAGGAGAAATCTCCTCCGATTCTGCGTTTGCATTGTGTGTGTGCGGGAGGCCTTATGGTAGTCTCATTTTTAAAAGCATTGCGAATTGAATTTAAAAATATCTCTCTATTTTGATTTTAAAGTTAAATAAACTGTTTTGAGTTCTCACACCAGTCACATGACTGACTCGGAGTTTATTGTTTTCCTTCCTAAACTCTGGGTGCCCACCAATTTCCACACGGGCAGTCAAGAGTTAAGGTTTATCAGGATATTCTGGAGTTGCTGGAGGCAAGATGGATGGCATGGCGTATTACTACTATATAGTATTTCT